>CM035839.1:52597862-53197862 GCA_020510985.1 Pholidichthys leucotaenia | reverse complement strand
AGATTGATTGGGATCCAAAGGCTGTTAACACCGTTGAGCGCGGGAACCCCATGACGCACGTGTCACTTAGTATGGTCAGGTTTTTTTTTCTTTGGACTGGTTTGACCAGAACATGGATCCCCCAGATCTGGATGGCGAGCCGAAGCCTGAACCCTATTAACGGCTAGAGGTGATTCAACAGGTCACCTGGAACGGACACTAGAGAACTGTGAATCTTGTAAATATATTTTGGGGTATGATTGTGACAAGTGTGTGTTTTTTTTATTAAATGTACATATTTGTAAATAATACACATTTGTAAAAAGAAATATATATAGTTGCAAGTTCTATATATTGGTGTGTTGTCATCTGTTGTTACGCCCTCCAGGCTCCTACGAACCTAAGGTCTACCTGAGCTGGCCCAATTATCCCTTTTGCCCAGGTAGAAAAGTTAAGGTAACTACATTGCCATAACACACCACTACCAAAAAGGGGACTACACCTAAAGTAAGTAGGTGTAGTGGGTGTTAGTAGTTACATATAGGTCACATTAATGGTGGAAAAAGTTTTGAAATGATTTATCTTGGTCTCATTTTTTTACATCACAAAAATCTGGCATTTGAACGGAGGGGGGTAGACTTTTTATATCCACTGTATGTACCAAGTTTGGTGGCTGTATCCCCATTCTCTGTTGTGTTAAAGGACGGGCATAGCCAGATAACCAACCAGTTGGTCGTCCACAGACGGCACCAATCACTCTACTCACACAACTCGTTGTCATGGGTAATAAATAAAAGCTTTAGCATGCTTACCAATGTGCTAATCACAATACAATAACACAACAGATCAACTCTAACAGAGACATCACTTCATATTTAGACACTATGCATTATTGTGGGGGAGTATTTAAAAATTGTCATGAGTCTGAGCCCAGAGCTCAGACTCCCTATGTATTTTTGAGTATTTTCTGCCTGTTATTATTTTCTGGTTAGTTTATGTTTTGGTTTGTGACACGAGCCTCCTTCCTCCTCTCCCAGACACACCCACTAGCCACTCACAGTCTGTTTCCCAGTTCCCAGCTGTGAGTGGCTGTCTAATTAGGTCACCTGCTCGCTCAGTCAGCTCACACCTGTTGCTCATCTGCCTGCCAATCTGCTGTGGAATATTTAAGGGCTGCTGCTTTGTCTCTCAGTGCAGCAGCACTGAGAGACAAAGCAGCATGGACTGCTTACAATACAATACAAGCATGTTGTATTGTATGGACTGCATCGTCTGATGTGTTTGAAACTCATCTGTGTCTTCTCCAGCGTTCGCAGAGCGATGTTGGCTCTGGAACGCCATTTGTAAGTTTTTCCTCGTTTGTATTTTTTTTTATGTCATGCACAGTTTTTTTGACTTCTGTTCTCTTTTGCTAATAAATGTCACTAACAGTTCAGCACGTGAATCTGTCTCTCTCTGCCCCGAGGGGCGTTCATGACAAAAATGTCCTTATTACCTTATAAAGTTACCATGTAACACAACCTCAAAATGATCAAAAAAATTATTAAGGATAGTTTGTAACTGATGGATTTTTAAATATATTTTGCAAAGTAACATGATTGACATGTTGAGTAACTTTCTACAAGTTTTTCATCGTAGTCTTGATTAATTTCTCAGCTGGTGAGTAATCTAGAATTTATGATCAACTTCAGCAAATTTAGTAGCAAATTCCAAATAGACAAGAGTGAATTAAAGTGCATCTGTGTATTCCTGTTCTAAGATTTCGTCAGATGACGGTGAAATAATTAATTGCATGAGGAGATGTGATTACAATTCACCTTTCATCCTGTACATTATCAGACATGCTGTAGAATTCAGGGAGCGATGGTTGCAGGTAGGAGCCTACAGGTGGATCCCGGGGTGGCGGAGGGACTGAAACAGGAGGCAGAGAGGCACTGAAGCAGTTCTAGCATGATTAAACATACTAGGAGGTTTTAAAAATGTGTAAATAAAAGTATATATTTTTTAAAAAATCCAGATTTTATCCACTTTTTCAAGGACAACATGTAGCTTGAGGTTAGCAGAAGCTGTGCTACGATGATGGTATTTTTGCTGATGTTCACTTGGAAATGTTTGATGCTAATGCATAAAAGAGCTAATATTAACCATAACAGGTAGCATTAACATAGCATGTAATGTTTATGAAGAACATGATGCACTTTATAATGCTGTTATGTTAAAGTACAGTAAATGAGCTTGTTGCTAGCATGCTTAAGCCACTCCACTGTCAGCTGAAAAGCAGAATGAAAATCTTATACCCGAGCGATGTGAGTGGATGTGCAGAAAAAAAACATCACAGTCAGGCTTTCCACATTGCTGTACCGCATTTTTGCATCCCAGCGATGTGAGTTTTCGTCCATTTTTATGCTTTCATGTCATCTGATTTGAAGTATAAATCATGCCGAGTCATTTGCTCATGTTAGGCTCCATCTCGGAGTAAAACTGTAAATTCTGTGTTAATCCTGGACCGGGGTATGGAGAGCCAATCAGGGCAGACTATCGAATACTTCACTTCCACAGAAAAAAAGGTTGGAGGCCCTCTAGTAGAATCAACATAGAGGATAGAAGTAACAGAGGAAAATAGGTCACTGCTCTGTGTTAACATTCACAAACACATTTTAACACAAAAATACATATGAATAGATTAAGAAGAGCGCTCTGAGGTGAGTGCAACATCCCCCGCCTCAGTTTTCTTTGAAGATCCCAATACTTACTGACAGAGAGCAGTTTTCATCTTTTCAATATGAATACTGCAGCAGAAGCAAATTATGATAAACCCATCATTCATCAATATACAACAAAGTATACAACACATAGTTATAGGGCAGGATCCCGAGGTGAACCTGTGTAGCAAGTTTGGTGACCCTAGAAAGCTTTACACGTTCTATAGCAAGAGAGCATAGGAAGTGCCAAACTTCACCTTCGACCTTTTGACCCCAAACCTGTAGTCAGAGGAAATGGTCTCAGCGTGAACCTGTATACCAGGTTTGGTGGCCTTAGCTTTACTGGCTCTACAGTAATAAGGCATAAGAACTGCTAACCTTGACCTCTGACCTTTTGACCCCAAACCCATAGTCAGAGGCCAGGATCCCAAGGTGAACCTGTGTAGCAAGTTTGGTGACCCTAGCTTTCTTTGTTGTTGAGATATCATTTATAAGCCATTATGATGCTGACCTCTGACCTTGCGATCCCAAAACCATAGTCACACTCAGGGTCACAGGCTGATCCTGTGTACCAACTTTGGTTACCCTAGCTTTACTTGTTGTATAGTGATAAAAATTACAGAATGTTAACATTAACCTTTGACCTTTTGACCCCAAACCCATAGTCAGAGGTCAGGATCCCAAGGTAGTAGTAGTAGATTAGTTTATGTGAACCGGTGTATCAGGTTTGGTGGCCCTAGCTTTACTTTATAGTAACAGTAAATGTAGCATTCACCATAGTGCAACTGCAATGTTAATTTTGAACTTTGACCCCTTGGCCCTAAACCCATAGTTAGGTGAGGGTGTAATTTGTCCAAGATGTGCATTAGATACAATTACTGTATCTCTTTGAAACACCTACATCATTTATTTCAGTAGTTACTGTGTTTAGAAGATTTAGGGAAAATCTGACCTCTGACTTTTGACCCCAAGGTCATCTGATGACAGTGAAATTGCAATAAGCACATTATCAGAGTATACCAAACCACATGGTACCAAGTTTCAAACCAATCGGAACAAAACTGTGGGAGGAGATGATTTCACAAGACAGTTACTGTCTATGAAGTGAGGTGAAATAAGAGGTCATAGGTCAGGGGCTCCCAAGTCCTGCAAAACTCATCCGATCAGAACCAAACTGCAATAGGCGCATCTTCAGTGTATATGGAACCATGGTACAAAGTTCCAAAACAATAGGAATAAAACTGTAGGAGGAGTTAATTTCACTAAAGTGGGACAGACGGACTGACCCATAACAAAACCTCCCTTTGGCCTTCGTCTGGCGGTGGATAACAAAAATGATTCTGTAGCTTTCCTTTAAAAGTCCAACATTTTTTACCAGTGCATTCAGATAAAAACCCTCATGGGTAACTAGTAAGATCTGATTTTACTGCAGGTGTATCTGGAAACAAACTTTTAAATCTGTGTGCATCTTAAACAGCAGCCCCGGAGCAGACGGATCCACACACTGAGCTCGTGCATGTGCTTGTCGGTGTGTGCACACAGCCCAGGGTGGGGGTGAGGTGGCTTAACACAATAAAGCATGTTGTATTGACATCTGTGTTGTGTCTATTGATTCCCCATTATGGAGCTAACAAACCCGCCTGGACGCTTTGTCATTCGCAATCACGTTAGCACCGGGACTCGCCGACGACGATGCTGCCCCTTTTAAAATCTGATCCATACACACACACACTCACACACGCTCGGAGGCAGGTGTCTTCACGTGCATGCTCGCATTCCCGCACATCTTGGGCCGTCATCTGTGTCACCGGTCACAATCACACATGCTCCCAACACTCCCGTAAACACTGCAAATCGTCACGGATGCAGGCCGACGGTACACACGCACACGCACACACACACACACACGAACGTGCGCATGGACACACAAATGGGGTGGCGTGAAAGAGCAGTCAATGCGTGCTAATCAATAGCGGTGGAAGGTTAAAACCACTCACACAATGGGCAGCTACGAGCTTCTTGTGGTTTCCAGATAAACCAGACAAGCCAGGAAGATCCATAACTGACTTCAACGTGCAATTATTGAATCATCCACCTGTTTGTCTGCTCGCGCTCGCGCACACACACACACACACACACACACACACACACACTTGACTGTAGGCTCATGCATACACACACGCTAATTAATTCAGATTTTCAGCCTGCATTCCTTTGCCCTGTTTAATAAAACACATTTTCAACATCACACCTATGACCCCCTGCACAAACACACACATGCTGTTTAATCTGAACACAATTACAAAAAAATGTGCATTCCCCTTCCTACACACACCGGCAGAACACCAATTCATCCAAACACAGGAGTCTCAACGTGGTATGGCGCGGATCACCTGGACCCCCTTCTGGGCTCCACGAGGTGAAGATCGTGGGTGTGTGAGGAGGCGTTATCGAGCAGCATGGAACGCTGCATGATTTGACTCTGACTGCGTGATTGTGTAGTATAGGGGTTGTGCGCTTTGAACTCTCTAATCAAAGTTTATCCAAACTGTTAAAACAATGCTACAGAATGACCACTGTTATTGCTGCATTAATTCATAACCACCACCAGCTCTATTATTTGTTTCTCTTGTTTTCTTTGTTCTATTATTGATACCTCCTGCATAAATTATGCTTTTTCAGATAGCCCTCTTTGTTTGATCATGTATCACCACAACTTTTCATCACGCTACGTATGATTTACTGCTGCATGTGAGAATAATCTAACTTTAAAAAACAAAACAGCAGATCTGAACATGCTGGACCAGAGCCTAAAATGAACACTGTGCTGAATAACTACAGCTCCTCTGAGTAGCCGGCATAAATAAACCTTCCCTCTCAATCCAGACATGTGCCTTCTCTCCAAGAATTTGACAGCTCTCAGTTTTATATGGGCCACAGTGGCCCTGGAGGATTTTACAGCAGTGTACATAAAATAAAAGAGCATTTAGATTTCCTTTGTTGTGGTGCAGACCAGGGACAGAGCACAGGCAGCTACAGGTCCCTCCCCAGCGTGCCTGACCTCTGAAAAACCGGCCGGCTGAAGGGACTATCACACCTCTGAGCTGCACGCAGTGGAGTCTCAATTATGTCAATCGTGAATTTAAATGTTTTTGTTGGCAGTAGGACTGGGCAGTACGACCTAAGACTGATACTGCAGTATTAATTTGAAGCATATATGGTAATGGTATATAGTGTGATATATTCTTCAGTATATGGATTTCAATATAACTGTTTTTGAATCGGTGACTTACTCCCTTTTCAATAAGACTTGCTGGTAAAATAATGGATTAAAAAATATTACATCTCAAAACTGAGAGAATGGCTTATAAAACTAGCAATATACAGTATTCTATATTACATATATGTATTCATTTTTTTCATTCAGATTTTCATTTTATTTTATTTATTTTGGGTGGTAATGCCTAAAACTCACACTGCCGTATAATCTGAAGTATAGATGGCAACTGTGTATACAGTATATTGCAATATAATCTTCCAGTTCTGACCAAACAACCTGATAGGACAATAGGGTTTCCAGGAGTTACTATATTCCCAGATAATCGCATTCAGATGTTTCACCGAATACACAGGGTTACAAAAATAATTTTTTTGTAAGTTGTCTGTGTTTTTTCACCTGATTTAAGACAATTTTGCACTGCTGAATCCGAAAATGACATCCGTTTCTCTCAGTCAGGTGCTAAGTAAAAACCTGTACTTACTTAGTACTGTGCATGTACTTACCTTTATATAAAAGTAAGTACATGTAAATTGAATGTTACGTCACGATTGTTCAAAATTCAGAGAATTTCAAGACATAAAAAGAATTTTGCATCATATAAAGCAAAAAAAAAATACCCGTACATGTAAACAAAAATGTATAAAACAACATGTGGCCATAATTCAAAAAGTTGACCTAATTAAACAAAACCAATGTGATTTTTGGATTCAGCACATCAAAATTGTCCTAAATCAGCTAAAAAAAACTTAGACAATAAATTTGGTGTTGACCAGTGATATGTATCACTCCACTTCAGCTGTGTTTTAATAATCTTTAAATCAGGGCTATTCAATTACAAAATCATTTGGGCCACAATTTGAAATCAAGACATGTAACTGGGCCGCACATGTTCAGCGATCCGCTGAATATGATAAATTTCAAACCAACACAGATCAATATGAGGAAAAATATGCACTTTTTATTTATTGTCTTGGTTTTAAATGTGCCCTTGTCACATGACAAAGGCACATCAAAAGTGCATAAAAACACAATAACAGTGCTGGGGATGAACAGAACTGAAGTAGTAGAAATATTTTTCCTCTTGAACAACAATTAAATAAATAGAGTGAAAAAAAATTCTGTAAATAACCATTTTGGTCACATCTTATAAGGCATATCTCAAAGTGCATAAAAACTCAATGTGCACTGTTAGTAGCATCAACATTTGTTTCCCTTTTGAAATAAAATATACTACATCCTGGTCCTAACTGACCTTGGCATATCACAAAGTGCATTTAGCTGAATAAAAACTGAACTGTCAAACACTTCAGTGCACAACCCCCCCCAAGAAAAGATTAATAACATTAACAAACACTGCACATCCACTATTGTGGTTTGTTTTGTTTTAAATCACCACGTGAGTAGCAACCTGTTTTTATAACTACACATTCCATTACACAAACATATCAGTCAACCAAAAATTTCTAGTAGAGTTAAGGGTACAAAGAACAGCCACTTAAAGACTTGAGTAAAGGTGTGTTCATATCAAATGCGAACGGGCAGTGCAAATCCATACAAAGTGAATGGGAAGACACGAGTACGTGCGAATTTGCATAGTCGCACGTTCGTGTCCGCTAGCTAGCTAGCTGCTAGCTTTGAGATTCTGCTGTCACCATTGCAGAGTAAACTAGTTAGAAAATGAAACTCACTCACCGGGAGACAGGAGGACTGGGAACTCTTCAGCTGAATCAGAATTTTGGAGTTATTTACCCATGGTTTCCAGCCATGGACATCCTAGCAAGCCAGTAACATAAACACCCATCATCTGTGAAGTTTTGGAGGCTTGAGACGACATTTTCCGGTGAGCCCCTGATCGAATAATGTAAACCTAAGCATGATGTTATTTTGGGGATTTCCACAGCAGGTTGAACACAGCTGCAGAAGTTTAACCTCTTGCACTCCGGGATACCGCGGGCGGTCACGTCTCTGTGTCCTTGCGCGCCCTCGTGCACACTAGGACGCACACTGTGCGTCTCAGAGCACACTGAATAAAAAAAGCTGCGTTTCCGTTCTTACACTACAGACACAGCCACGAACAGAAAGCCAAAGGAGTGCTTTGATTGGTTTAGATTTGCTTGACCTCTCATTCGACTAATAAGAGCCTTGAATTGGGTTTCTGAAACCTTGAAGAACCAATGACTGAAAACCTAGCAAGAAGGACCCGCCTACCAACGGCTACGAATACAGCGAGCCAATTGAAGCAGAGAAGTTCGACGAAAGCATGCGTCCCGTGCGTAAAATCTGTTTTGTGTAAGCTGCTGTGTGCAATGGGGGCGTTCGCCAGTCTTTTTTTCTTACTACTGTTCTTATTTGTTTTGAAAAATCGTTCGCCAAAACCGCAATCATGGAAGCGCAAAACCGCAATAATGGAATTATGGTTTGACCGGGTCGCGTGACCAGAACCACGAATCGTAACAAGCGGACCAGCGTCATGTTCGTCTGACAATGAGGAAGAGATGTTCGCCAGCGACACTGCTGTTGAGGACAGGTAAGTGTTATAAGCTAAATTATTTTTTATCCCTGAAAATTGTAATAAAAATGACTTTTGACCGATCGGTAAATTACAACTGTGCGTCATCGCCACATGACGGACCGCGGCGCACGGTCCCCGCGGTCCATCATGTGGCAATGGACGATGTCCGTCCTCTGTAGCGGGGAGGGGGAAGTTGTTATCCTCTACATTACAGATATTTTAGTATAATTTTTATTGCACTGTAGGTTATTTTTTCTTGCTTGTTTGTTTATTCATTCCTTCATGAATGAATAAACAACCCCCCACACACACACATACAGCCCTGAGTGTCACCTTTCATTAGAGCCCAAGATCAAGCTTCTATATTGAATCATTCAAAAGTTACAGACGTTTTTCCAAACTGTGCCATTTGGCACAATTTGGCACAGTTCAAAAACGCCTGGGAACAACCTGACAAAAAAGCTGTGTAATATATTCATTTTTTGTGGTATTGTTACAAAATTTTGACCTCAGCTGGATAACACTTGGTTCTACATTTCTGTTGCATTTTCCAGCCCGGATCTGACAGCTGTGTGTTCTTTGCAAGCATTTGTATCCAAAAAAACACCCAGGCGAACTTTATTTTCTTCAAGTTCAGTATGTTTAGATGACTGTTACTCAGTGGCAGGAGCACTTAGAGAGATTATGACTGTTTTGCCAAAAAATTCAAAGTGTTTTCTTTTAAATGAGACCAACCCCATGAAGATGCTGCAAAGGGTTGAAGAACAGCTTTTGATTTACTTTGGGTATGTTATTTTTAGGCGTTTTTAGGGAAATTGACCAGAGTGCAAGTTAAAAGACAACTTCGCTTGTCTGCATCTCACTATTCATGTCTGTTGGCATGTTTACATTGATTGATAACGTAATCATGCCGCGGGAAAAATTTGCCTGTTTGCGTTTGGTGTGAATGCACCTTATTGACTTCAGCCTTGAAGGTTTGAGATTGTTCTCCAAAATTTATAACAATTTTCTGATAGTTTTCTACTTTTCTCTGTAAATTTATCTAAATTTGAAACAATTTTCCTCAAATTTGTAATTTCCTCTTGTAAAATGGACTTTTCTTGTACATTTGAGACTTTATTATAAATTTGTGGCTTTTTTATGGCTACTTTTTGTTTATTTTTTAAATAAAATTACTGTTTTTTAATAAGTTTGAAACAGATCATGGTAGAATTTTGACTTTTTTTCCTTATACAACTTACACTTTTGACCATAATTTTGCAGAGCCAGAACAGAACAAGAATTTAACTCTGATTTCAAAGAAAAAATATTAATAAAATTATATTTAATGAAATAAATTAACTTAAATGACCAAAGATGCAGTTATTCCTGTTAAAATATTTCTATATATTTATAGTTTTTGAGAACTCTCCTCACCACCCAGACAGCAGGAAAAACCTCCCTTATTTTGAAATCCAAATGTTGGCGCGTTTAGTTTGTCTGAAGGCTGCTGACAGATTAAAGTTATTGACTGGGTGAATTTCGGTCATCTTAACTTGCCAGGTACATAATAGCTATCCATCCATGGATGGATGGATATTGTAGTAGCTGGTGAAGTCAATCCTCAGCATTTCAGTCACTCTTGCATCTTTCCCTGCATATGAAGTCTAACCATGTTCCTGTTACCAGCGGGTTAAAACCACCATAAATGCCTCCACTGCTTACATATCTCTTCTGCTTTTTTCAGTGTTTAAAGTATTTTAATAAGCTCATGTTTCTCTCGGACAGCAACGCTAAAAAACCACTCTGCCTGCTGACTGGAATGCTCAGGTGGGCGGGGTGTTTCTGAACTCCGCGTGGGTGACGGTCACGCGCATTGTTCGTGTGTACGCTTGTGGACCATCATATTTTTTTCTTAAATTTCTATTTCCTTGACGTGGCCTGGGCCACTCGGAGGTTGGTTCTAGGCCACATGTGGCCCGCGGGCTGCTAATTGAATAGGCCTGCTTTAAATTACAGTTAACATCAGTGGCTCCTTACAATATGTCAGAAATGTAATACTGTGTTTGGATACCTTAATTTGCACAGTGAGGAGCTGTTTGAAAAGAGAAACCTGGAAGTACCACCCTTGTAAATATTTGGCTATTTCACATCAAGCTAGAGTTGGATGTATTGCCTCTATTAGCCAACCATGACAACTTTGTGCTGATGACTTCTTTATTTCATCCGAAAATGCCAAGAAAAAGCAGGCGAAGAGCACTGAAACAAACTCAGAAGCTAAAGCACTGTTAGCCTCCACCTGCTATCTGCGTTGTCTCCACTGTTTACAGTGGAAGAATGGATGACAAAATGGACAAACTTAAGTTGTGTTTACAATCCCCATCAGAGACTTACAATCCCTATGTGGTAATGACATAATTGTGGCTGCAAAAAGGACTCCCTCAACACCGCTAACAAGCTAATTAGTTGCCAGCACGAGTCACATGACCCACAGACCCTACTCAACAGGTGACCAGTATTTATACAAACACTGACTTTTACACTGGATGATATTTAATTTGGTTATATAGCAGGGAAAATAAGTATTAAACACTTCAACAATTTTTCTCATTAAACATATTTCTGATGGAACCATTGACCTGAGATTTTCACTAGATATCAGTAACAACCTAAGTAATCCATACACTCAAAGAAATCAAGGCAACTGTGTTCACAAAACAAGTTATATTTAATAAAGTGGAATGACACAGGGAATAAGTATTGAACACATGAAGAAAAAGAGGTGCAAAAAGGCATAGAAAGCCAACAAACCAGCAATTCAGAAATTCACCAGTATTTAGGAAGCCATCCTATCCCCCATCAGTACAAATTAATTTCAGCAGGATAAGTCCTGACTGATAGCCTTTAAAAAGGTCTGTGAATATCAGATTGTCACACCACAAAGAACTCATGATGGGTAGAAGTAAAGAGCTCTCTCTAGACCTTCACAACCTTAAAACAAAATGATGGCATTGGTTACAGATGCATTTCTAAACTGCTGAATGTTCCAGTGAGCACTGTTGGAGCCATCACTCGGAGGTGAAAAGAACATCATTTTACCATAAACCGGCCACGACCAGGAGTTCTTCGCAAGATTTCTGACAGAGGAGTCAAAAGAATTATCAGAAGAGTTATCCAACAGCCAAAGACCAATCGTGGAGAGCTCCAGAAAGACCTGGAGTTAGCAGGTACTGCTGTTTCAAAGAAAACAATAAGTAATGCACTCAACCGACATGGGCTCTACACCCGCTCACCTCACAAGACTCCATTGCTGAAGAAAAAGCATGTCAACGTTTGTTTAAAGTTTGCTGCACAACATTTGGTAAAGCCAGTAAAATACTGGGAGAATATACTCTGGTCAGATGAGAACAAAACTGAACTTTTTGAATGGCACAACACATATGTTTGGAGGAGAAATCACACTGCACATCCCATCATGGTGTAGGGGTGTTTTTCAGAACATGGTACAGGCAGACTTCATATAATTGAAGGAAAGATGAATGGACAAATGTACAGAGACATCCTTCATAAGAACCTGTTGCCATCTGCCAAGATGCTGAAGATGAAACTAGGGTGGACATTTCAGCAAGACAATGATCACAAACACACAGCCAAGGAAACTCTCAACTGGCTCCAGAGAAGGAAAATAACACTGCTAGAATGTCCCAGTCAGTCACCTAACCTGAATCCAATTGAAAATCTATGGAACGAACTGAAGATCAGAGTTCAAAGAAGACACCCACAGAACCTTCAAGATTTGAAGACAGCTTGTGTGGAAAAATGGGCTAAAATCACTCCTGAGCAATGCCTCCGCCTAGTTACTCCACACAGGAGGCATCTGGAAGCTATTACCAACAAAGGCTTTTCTACTAAATATTAAATTAATTTCACCAAGCATGTTCAACACTTATTCTCTGTGTCATTCCACTTTATTAAATATATCTTGTTTTGTGAACACAGTTACAGTGGGGCAAAAAAGTATTTAGTCAGCCACCAATTGTGCAAGTTCTCCCACTTAAAAGTTGAGAGAGGTCTCCAATTTTCATCATAGGTATACCTCAACTATGAGAGACAAAATGAGAAAAAAAATCCAGAAAATCACATTGAAGGATTTTTAATGAATTAATTGGTAAATTCCTCGGTAAAATAAGTATTTGGTCAATAACAAAAGTTCATCTCAATACTTTGTTATATACCCTTTGTTGGCAATGACAGAGGTCAAACGTTTTCTGTAAGTCTTCACAAGGTTTTCACACACTGTTGCTGGTATTTTGGCCCATTCCTCCATGCAGATCTCCTCTAGAGCAGTGATGTTTTGGGGCTGTTGCTGGGCAACACAGACTTTCAACTCCCTCCAAAGATTTTCTATGGAGTTGAGATCTGGAGACTGGCTAGGCCACTCCAGGACCTTGAAATGCTTCTTACAAAGCCACTCCTTCATTGCCCGGGTGGTGTGTTTGGGATCATTGTCATGCTGAAAGACCCAGCCACGTTTCATCTTCAATGCCCTTGCTGATGGAAGGAGGTTTTCACTCGAAATCTCACGATACATGGCCCCATTCATTCTTTCCTTTACATGGATCAGTCGTCTTGGTCCCTTTGCAGAAAAACAGCCCCAAAGTGTGATGTTTCCACCCCCATGCTTCACAGTAGGTATGGTGTTCTTTCTCCTCCAAACACGACAAGTTGAGTTTTTACAACAAAGTTCTATTTTGGTTTCATCTGACCATATGACATTCTCCCAATCCTCTTCTGGATCATCCAAATGCTCTCTAGCAAACTTCAGATGGGCCTGGACATGTACTGGCTTAAGCAGGGGGACACGTCTGGCACTGCAGGATTTGAGTCCCTGGCGGCGTAGTGTGTTACTGATGTAGCCTTTGTTACTTTGGTCCCAGCTCTCTGCAGGTCATTCACTAGGTCCCCCCGTGTGGTTCTGGGATTTTTGCTCACCGTTCTCGTGATCATTTTGACCCCACGGGGTGAGATCTTGCATGGAGCCCCAGATCGAGGGAGATTATCAGTGGTCTTGTATGTCTTCCATTTTCTAATAATTGCTCCCACAGTTGATTTCTTCACACCAAGCTGCTTACCTATTGCAGATTCAGTCTTCCCAGCCTGGTGCAGGTCTACAATTTTGTTTCTGGTGTCCTTTGACAGCTCTTTGGTCTTGGCCATAATGGAGTTTGGAGTCTGACTGTTTGAGGTTGTGGACAGGTGTCTTTTATACTGATAAAGAGTTCAAACAGGTGCCATTAATACAGGTAATGAGTGGAGGACAGAGGAGCCTCTTAAAGAAGACGTTACAGGTCTGTGAGAGCCAGAAATCTTGCTTGTTTGTAGGTGACCAAATACTTATTTTACTGAGGAATTTACCAATTAATTCATTAAAAATCCTTCAATGTGATTTTCTGGATTTTTTTTTCTCATTTTGTCTCTCATAGCTGAGGTATACCTATGATGAAAATTGAAGACCTCTCTCATCTTTTAAGTGGGAGAACTTGCACAATTGGTGGTTGACTAAATACTTTTTTTCCCCCACTGTACCTTGATTTCTTTGTATGTATGGATTACTTAGGTTGCTACTGATATCTGGTGAAAATCTCAGGTCAATGGCTCCATCAGAAATACGTTTAATGACAAAAATGATGTGTTCAATACTTACTTTCCACGCTGTATGTATGTGAAATGACAATAGGCTTATTATTTTCTATATTATGTTCATTGAGGTGCTTAGCAACAGCTAACTGGGAACATTCAGAAGGGACTATTTTTCTCCACAAAGCAAAATAACTGATTAAACAGAAAAAAATCATAATATTTTGTCCTGTATTGATGTCATTTAATAAATTGCGCTTGTGGAACAGTTGTATACACACATGGACAAAATTGTTGGTACCCCTCTGTTAATGAAAGAAAAACCCGCAATGGTCAGAGAAATAACTTGGATCTGGCAAAAGTGGTAATAAATAAAAAGTCTATGAAAATTAACCAATAAAAATCAGACAATGCTTTTGAATTGTGGTTCAACAGAATTATTTTAAAAAACAAACTCATGAAACAGGCCTGGACAAAAATGATGGTACCCTTAACTTAATATTTTGTTGCACAACCTTTTGAGGCAATCACTGCAATCAAACGATTTCTGTAACTATCTATGAGACTTCTGCAGCTCTCAGCAGGTATTTTGGCCCACTCCTCATGAGCAAACTGCTCCAGTTGTCTCAGATTTGAAGGGTGCCTTCTCCAGACGGCATGTTTCAGCTCCTTCCACAGATGTTCAATAGGATTTAGATCAGGGCTCATAGAAGGCCACTTTAGAATAGTCCAATGTTCGCTCTTAGCCATTCTTAGGTGTTTTTAGCTGTGTGTTTTGGGTCATTATCCTGTTGCAAGACCCATGACCTGCGACTGAGACCA
Source organism: Pholidichthys leucotaenia (assembly GCA_020510985.1). Lineage (NCBI taxonomy): Eukaryota > Metazoa > Chordata > Actinopteri > Cichliformes > Pholidichthyidae > Pholidichthys > Pholidichthys leucotaenia. The sequence continues at coordinate 53,182,951 of CM035839.1, read as the reverse complement.
AGCTGTCTGACACTGGGCAGCACATTTCTCTCTAGAATACCTTGATAGTTTTGAGATTTCATTGTACCCTGCACAGATTTGAGACACCCTGTGCCAGATGCAGCAAAGCAGCCCCAGAACATAACAGAACCTCCTCCATGTTTCACAGTAGGGACAGTGTTCTTTTCTTGGTATGCTTCATTTTTGCGTCTGTGAACATAGAGCTGATGTGCCTTGCCAAAAACTTCCAGTTTTGTCTCGTCTGTCCATAGGACATTCTTCCAGAAGCTTTGTGGCTTGTCAACATGCAGTTTGGCAAATTCCAGTCTGGCTTTTTTTATGATTTGTTTTCAACAGTGGCGTCCTCCTTGGTCGTCTCCCATGAAGTCCACTTTGGCTCAAACAACGACGGATGGTGCGATCTGACACTGATATACCTTGACCTTGGAGTTCACCATGAATACGTTTAGAGGTTGTTCTGGGCTCTTTTGTTACCATTCGTATTATCCGTCTCCTCCTGCGGCCACATCCAGGGAAGTTGGCTACAGTCCCATGGATCTTAAGTTTCTGAATAATACATGTATATGCAACTGTAGTCACAGGAACATCAAGCTGCTTGGAGGTGGTCTTATAGCCTATACCTTTAACCTGCTTGTCTATAATTTTCTTTCTAATCTCCTGAGACAATGCTCTCCTTTGCTTCCTCTGGTCCACGTTTAGTGTGTTACACACCTTGTCACCAAACAGCACAGTGACTACTTGTCACCCTTTGAATAGGCTGACTGACTGATTACAAGTTTGTAGACGCCTGTGATGTTAATTAGAGGACACATCTTGGTTGAACATGTCCTTATGGTCACATTATTTTCAATCTTTTCTAGGGGTACCATCATTTTTGTCCAGGCCTGTTTCATGAGTTTGTTTTTTAAAATAATTCTGTTGAACCACAATTCAAAAGCATTGTCTGATTTTCATCGGTTAATTTTCATAGAATTTTTATTTATTACCACTTTTGTCAGGTTCAAGTTATTTTTGTGACCATTGTGGTTTTTTCTTTCATTAACAGAGGGGTACCAACAATTTTGTCCACGGCTGTAAAAGCATTATTACACTCAGGGTTGTGTAGCATCATGAATACATTTTCATGGTGTTGACGTCCTACGACCAAATCACCGCAGTGATATATCAATGAGACTTAACTCCTCCTCATGTAATATTGCTTAAATATACTGCAACTGTTCCTGACTGAGTAACATACTTGCATTTCAATAGCACTTCTTGTTAAAATTAAAACTGTAAATAGTAGAGCCAATGGAGAGGGTGGCTTCTAAAAATAATAATATGAAAAACATTTTTTTCATTTTTTTCTCTTATTTTATTTTGCTTTATTTCATTGAGTAGGGAGCAAAGGTACAAGGGGACTAAATTCACTGCTGCACCTGTGCTCGAAAATTTGTTGCTTCATCCCTGGATACTGTACAATACAGACCATGCACCTAAGGCTGGGCGATAAAACGATAATGATAATTGTCGTGAAATAACTTTTCCTCGATAGAACTCATTCCTTCTGTGTTTTGACAGACAACACGAAAAGCCAATGAAAATGAGAACACTCCGCACTGAACCAATTATGTGGCTGGAAGTCATGTTAGACTGATGCACACAACTGCGTATGTAGGCGCGTAGGACCAATAATCGGGGCTTAGCACACCTGCTAATGTTTGGGCTAGCACAGCTGTGTAGAAGCTGGAGCATGGTTAAAAAGAAAATGACAGAAAACATTAATGAAAAGTCCAGTGATAGTGTTACCCAATGAAGACACCGAAACGGACGCCACCCACTGCTCAATAGATGAAGAGATTGTTGTAAAGAAGGGTTTGAGGAATTCAGTAGTGCGGACAGAATGTCGGATTTAAGTGGCTGATTAAAGTAATTGATCCTCATTACCAACTCCCTGGCCGTAAATATATCTCCCAGACAGCACTTTCCCAGCTGTACACGGAATGTAGATAAACAGTTGAAAAGGAGCTGCAAAGTGTGCCATACTTCGCTACTACGTCAGATTTCCGGTCAAGTCACATATCTGAACCATATATGAGCCTCACTGCCCACTTCACTGATCAAGATTGGAATTTAAAAAGCAAATGTGTTCAAACTTTCCTGAAGACCATACAGGTGAAGCCATTTAGGACTGACCGAAGCACTTGCATCCTGGAGACTGAGTGAAGACAAACAAGTCTGCATCACGACAGACAGTGGGACAAATATAGTCAAGGCCACATCACTCAACAAATGGACACGACTGCTGTGCTTTGGGCATGTAGTTCACTCAGCTATGGGTAAGTTGAGTGAGCAGAATATTATAAAATATTCATATTTAATGTTTTATAATTATTTGAAATACAGTGGTATAATGTTCTACACTACATTTGTCAAGTTCAACTTTTGACAGAAAACAAATATTTAAAGTTAATCTTGTTATAGCTTCACATCTCAGGAGTGAAAAGGAATCTTTACGCTTGACAGAAATAGTGATTTGATTCATATCGCAATATATATCAATATCAATCAATATGAAAAAAATTTAATGTGAATGGAATTTTTTCATTATTTTTTCATATCGCCCAGCCCTACAGACGCACCTATACAATAAACAGCTATCCGTAGGCACCACACACCTCATAGAATAGAAAACATGCTGCTTTAGACAGTTAGTAGTGATTTTAGCAGGACTTTAACCTCTTACAAAACTTTGTATATGGGTTTAAGTGTACACTACATATAGGACATTTTCATCAGCACATATGTCTGACAGCCACTGAGCAGCACCAGATAATAAAAGGTAGAAGTCACAAATCACCATTTTAAGTAGTCTGGTGGCTTTGAAAAGAGCAATTCATTTCTTAATAATCATTTCAATTGAATAAATAACTGACAACTATGAACAGTCAAGTAAAGACTGCTGCAGCAACTCCAAATTACAACCATAAACCATTTGATATACTCACATACATACTGTATACTGATCTCTACCACTGGTCAAATTTATATTGTTTATATCACCCTGAGAAGGCAGGATGTATTAACGGTTAGAAGACAAACGAGGTGCTGTGTTTGTTTTTAGGGCAGCAGTTCTGTCTTCTTGCTGGTTTGACCACAGATGAGGAGTCAGAGGTCAGAGTTCATCCCCCATCCCTGCGCCACACACGAGCTCCTGCTGCTCACTCAAGACAGAAAGTGAAAACTGCAAGCATCTACCACAATCACATTTACATGTTCATAGCTACACAGTTAAACTATGTCAGCTATTTCAGGTCATGTGAAATAATGAATCTTGAAAGCAGATGAACACACACAAACACTGAGCATTCCTGACAAAGTTGGTTTGGAGACAAAAGATCTTAATATGAAAGGCATTTATTCACTAAAAGCATTTCAGTTGTATAGATGATTTTTTTCTCCTGCATACTTTGTGGTTTAAAGAATCCATTCACTATAAAACGTAGACATTCACACAGCAGCACTGTTTCACACCGTTCTATACAGCAGCATTTCAGTTGTTACTGGAGGAGCCTTACAGCATTTATGTGCAACTTAGAGGACAAAAAAAAACACATAAAACTCAAACTGAGAGCATGAAGTTAAATCAAATAGTAAGGAGAAAAACTGTTATTTGCTGGCATACAAGTGAAATGTCCATGAAAGTGACATTAACAATCTGACGTTGAACTTTGTGTTCTTGAATAGCATAACCGCATCTGGTCCAAAGATCTGAAACTGTAGCACCACATAATAAACCGTCTTTACCAATAAGGAAGGCACTGAAGAAAAAAAAACAGCAAGGTCATTACAGTAACTTTAAGAACAAAGAAATCAAAAGACTGAAATGATCTGAATGCATATAAACACATTCCCTGCAAGAAAACATGCTTTCTTCTTCATGTGTAATGTCTCACGTCTAACACACTCTATCAATTAGGCAATCTCTTTAAGCAGCACAATTTACATCTTTCCCTCTGACATTTTCTTCCATGGAACAAAGAACATGTGATCCAGTTCTGGTGTCATTTAAGACTCAGCCACAGGGTTAAGTAATGTCACTTTTCCTCTGCTCCTTTTCAATGGAACCAGCACAAAAAGCCAACGATTGCAAGTCCTCCTCTTGCAAAGCAACATGAGATACTTATGGTTGTGAAGTTTCATGCATGGAGGCTTGGCACATGATCCTACAAAGATCTCATGATTGTCTCACTGATGATGAACCAGTGAAAAACCAAATATTGCTTATCCATGTCCAAATAAACATGACAATGGATTTTATTTTAGAGTCTACAATACTGAAAATAGGGGGAGGGAAACTATCCTCATGAAAGACCCTGTCCTCATGAAATTAAAGATAAATGTGTTTACAATCACATGGGAATGGCAAGTATTTTAATTCGAAGTGATGGGGAAAACATGCCAATATAAGTTTGCACATTATCTAGAGCTGGGATAAGTAACGTGTTAACTCAATTAATGTGGGCCAATTAACGCATTTTTTAAAAAATGACACCGTCAGATAGTGTCAGCAGTGGTGACTGGTTTGTCAGTAGCTGGCTCTGCTTAAAACAAGAGTAATCTTATTTTTCTTGTCACTTAGATTTTTATTAGTTTCTCACCTTAAAACAACCAAAAATATAAGAAGAGAGAAACCAGAAACAGCAACAGCAACAACATCAACAACAAAGAAAAAAACAAAAACAAAAACATACCAATAACATCCACTGCTCAAGTCCGACATTTACTCTTTCTTCCCCCCATAGTCCATATTATTTTCTTTGGAGTCCAGTTATTTATCGCCATTTCGGGATTTGTAGATTGTTCATATTTCCCACTTTTCGTCGAATTCTGCTTCTTGTATTTGTAGTTTATGTGTTAGTTTTTCCATTATGTAGATGTCTTCTATAACAGCCCAACATTGTTCCTTTGTAGGTGGTTCTTTCTTCAACCAATTTCTTGTTATGGGTTTTTTACTCGCTACTAACAATACTTTGACAAGATATCTATCACTCCCCAAGATATTTGCATCTGTTAGATCACAAAGATAAAGTATCTTACATGTCATAGGGATCTTGTATCCTATTATTCTCTGTAACATTTCACTTATCATTTCCCAAAACACAATTATTCTCTTACACTTCCAAAAAACATGTGTGTGATCCACATCATATTCTCCACACTCTCTCCAGCATTTCTGAGGCTGATTTAATTGTTTATTTTTCATCTTTGGTGTGATAAAGTAGCGCACTAAGTTTTTCCAGGCAAATTCCTTCCAAATCAGCAAACTGGTAGATGAGTGGTTAGTCTTGCATATGTTTTGCCATTCATCTTCTGTGATTTCTATGCCAATTTCTTTCTCCCACTTCTTTTTATATACTTGGTTGTACGTTTATCATTTAGGTTTAATGCTCTATACATTGATGATATAAATTTCTTTTCATTTTCCTTATATGCTTTAATTATGACTTTTATCACATCATTCACTTCCTTGGAGAGATCCACCCGGATTTCTTTTGTATAGTACTCTCTTAGTTGGAGATATCTGAAAAAGTCAGAACTCCCCAATTCATATTTTCTTTTAAGTTCTGATAACTCTCCAGTTTCCCTTTCTTTTCTAGAACACACCAAGCTGTGGCTCCTTTTTCTGTCCATCTTTTAAATCTCTGGTTGCATTGATTTGGTCTAAAATTTTTATCATATCCTACCCAATTCAGAATTTTTATGTCTTCCTTAATCTTATATCTTTTTAAGATTTTAAACCACATGGCGATTCTAAATTGTCGTTAGGTATGACTGTGAGAGTGAATGGTTGTCTCTCTCTCTGTGTTGGCCCTGCGATGGACTGGCGATCTGTCCAGGGTGGACCCTGCCTCTCTCCCAAAGATGCTGGGATAGGCTCCAGCCCCCCTGCGACCCGAAAAGGATTAAGCGGAAGAAGATGAATGAATGAATGAATGAATGAATGAATGTCTAATGTATGCTCGCTGATTGGATCCATTTCATGTTTGTATTTCTTATATATGTCTTTATCTCTAATCAGAGTAATCTTCTTTTTCAGCATTTAAATTTCCACCACACTAAACTGATCCTCCGGGTACTCAAGGCGACCTCATCCTGAGCACATACGGCACTTAAAGCACACACACACACACACACACACACACACACACCTGATATAGCGTCATTGATCAGGGCTACTCACTTGAAAGTATGAAAAGAGAGTTTCTGTCAGAGTGAGTAGAGAAAGATACACACTCCAACATAAAGCCTGTCGGCTGCCGCGTCATTAGGGAGCGCTTAACATGAGCGCACCTTAATGTCAAGTAAAATTCCTTGTATGTGTAAAAACATGCTTGGCAATAAAGTTCATTCTGATTCTGATTCTGATTCTGATAAAGTGAATAAAAGCTAACTCAACATTAAGGGCGGGAGCGCTGTAAATCAATTATGAATTGCTCTGTTTGTACTTTAAAGGATTGAGACAATTAGGAAAGTTACCTTAAGTAGCAGCACTGACTTCCTCTTAGACCTTTTCAAAATAAAATAGGAAATGTGACAACAGTATCAAAAATGGTAGTTTTGCAGATAAATCAACTCCCTCTTTATAATGTACTGAAAAAGAATATTATAAATTGCTATCATGAATGGAAAAGTTTATAAATGAATATATGTTGGTTTTGGCCCGTTTTCCCCGGACGCCGATGCAGCGGTGCCTCTTTTGACGAGGGATGCTTGCCGGGCCAAGCCATGCCGACATTTCGTAGCCCAGCAGCTGGCTGTTGATGTCGTCCCAGTCTCTCTGGACACCGATGCAGCAGCGGCCCATCTAGAGGAGGCTGACGTCAGCCAGATCTCCAAAGACATCGGTGATATCAATGCAGGAAAAGTTTCCCCAGATGCCGATGCAGTGGCGGCCCATCCAGAGGGGAATGGCATCAGTGGAGCTGCCCGGGATGCCGGTGACATCGACACAGGAAAAATTCTTGCAACAAGACTCAAATGGTGTAAGCCTGGTAAGACTGTTACAACAACTGGGATGGGCATGAGATAAAAACTGACTGAAAAACAACAAACTACTAAAATGTTTCAAACTGTAAATCATGCCAAGGTATTGTGGGATCCAACTATGAACACTAAAGGCTTTTTTGGAGGTCATCTCAATATTAGGAGCATTGTCTCTAAAACAAAACAAATACAGCAACTATTGACCAATTCAAATCTTTACTACCTATGCCTCTCAGAAACCTGGTTAACCCCAACAACACCTCCAGCTGTTTTCAATGTACCAGGGTACAATACTTATAGACAAGACAGAAAAGATGGCAGGGGAGGAGGGGTCATGATTTTTGTAAAGGATGGTTATCAGTGTATACAACTTGACATTGCTGAAAATATGCTGGAATGTGTTGGAGTTAAAGTTGTACTATCACCTGAAATGTCTTTTGCTTTGAATGTGATCCATCGACATCCATCCTCTAAGGACACATTCTTTAATTGTCTATCTAATGTACTGAAACAGTTTGGCAGCAAAGAGTTAATCCTCATGGGTGATTTCAACTTAAATTGGCTTTGTAAAACACACAGACAGAAATGAAAGGAAATCACTAATAAGTTTCATATGGATCAGATGATCGGTAACCCAACTAGAATAACCCGTTCACCTCAAACTTTCCTTGATTTGATCTTTACAAACAAACCTAACCGCATAACAACCCCCCCCCCCCATATAATATATAAGAATATAATAAATCTAATTACTGGCATGCCTGACCATAATATCACTTTAGTAGTACTCAAATTGTCAAAATCACGATACAAAAAGCCTACTGATGGTGGGAAATATATCTCGTACATACCAAAGAAATATACTGTATAGAATCATATGAAAATGAGTTACAGTATGTAAAGTGGACTGAAATAAATTGATACAAATTGTGAACAGACATGTGAAATGAAAATATGATATCAACAATCAAAGAAATTATCTCAAAATATAAAATAACAACACTAAGCACAAAGGAAAAAAACAGGATCTACTTTGGCTAAATGAAAATTATGGAATCGTATGAAAAAAGGGATTTAGCTCTTAAAAAAATGGCTAAAAACTGATTTAAGTACAGATAGACTGATTTTTATAAGCCTCAGAAATGAAGTCACCATGCAGCTCCATAAAGCAAAAGCAAATTTCTTTTTAGACATAATCAAAAATGCAAAAAAACTCCAAAAAACTCTGGAAATGATAAACTCACATGAAAAAAATGCATAAAAAGTGAAGTCATACAACTCAATTTGAATGGAAAACTTCACTCAGATAGCTTCATTATAGCCAGCAATTTTAACGAGTTTTTTTTATCAAATTGGTACAAGAACTGGGTCTGAATTTTATCCAAACGTACCCTCACCAAATTAAAATAAATCATGAAACTGATCTAAACCTTAAACCTACAAATGAGGTAAAGCTTAACAAAATTTTATAATTTCTATCAAGTTCCAGAGCTACTGTAAGGATATTCATGGACTACACACTGTATTCTTGAAAAAAACATAAAGAGACTTTAATAATTCCAGTTACAGAACTAATAAATCAATCAATATATGAAAATATCTTTCCTGATGCATTGAAACCTGCCATTGTAAACCCCATACACAAAGCCAGAGACAAACAGGAAATTAGTAATTATAGACCAATAAGTATACTTCCTGTTTTGTCAAAAGCCACTGAAAAAGTGGTAGATGGGCCATGAATACCCTTAGCTGGTTAAAATAATATCTATCTGGTCGCTCCCAGTGTGTGCGCATAAACAATACTGTATCTCAATCAAAGGCATGCACCATGGGAGTACCACAAGGTTTAATTTTAGGCCCACTGCTTTTAATTTTGTATAATAATGATTTGCCATCAGTATGTGAAAATGATTTAAAAATTCAGATGTATACAGATGACACAGTCATCTACACACATGGGAAGGATGCCAAACAAGTGGCTGACAAGTTAATGACAGCAATGGAGAAAGTGTGAAAATGGCTGAATCAATCATGCCTCACTGTGAACGTAAGGAAAACAGCTACCACGTATTTTACTAACAAACAAAATCATACATACTATCGGAGTATAACTGTAAATAGAGCAAATATAGAAAATGTAACAGAGTTTAAGTGTTTGGGCATCACATTAGATCCCATGCTCAGCTTTAAAAAGCACATAAAACAGATGAGCTGCACTCTGAAATATAACCTTGCAAATTTTTGATGCATCAGAAACTCACTTACTCTAGAAGGATCAAAAACCTTTCTGAATGCCCACATGCATGGGCCCACACGCAGAGATGGGATTTAGCAGGGTTAATTAGCAGAAAGCGCAGCTCTTGGCTGGATAATAACTGACAGACTTGTGAAACAACGCTAACCAGACATAATGCGGGAAAGGAACACAACCTGGGAGATATGACACGATGGTGAACTGAAAACTGAGTGGAACATATATACACAGACACTGATGACAAATGGCTGAGGTTAATTAAGAGGGGAGAAGATGGTGGGAGTGAGAGAGACACAATCAGGAGCAGCCATGAGGAATTAACAGAACCAATAATGATGTCCAGAATAAACAGAGCGCCGTCGCAAGGAGTAACACAAGTTAACATAATAAGGGTGAACATGATACACAGAATGAACTGAAAACTAAAAGTGATGGCAAACCATACAGACGACTGGAGAAAAACAACTTAGAGTAGGACATGTTTGCAAACATGTCCCCCCCATGATAGAAAATATGACCATGTATGCATATATACGGTTGTTTTTTAAAATTATCCATGGTTCTGTACCCCCACCTCTTAAGACTATGTATACTTAACTTCTGAATAAAATACGAGAATAACAAAGACTTCCTCTAAGTGGTATTGTTGCATCCCCCTATGTAAAACTGATTTTGGACAATCAGCTTTCTCATACAAAGCTATAACGGAATGGAACGAGCTTTGAAGACCAGAACAAATTACAGAGACTTTTGCACATAGACTAAAAATGGATTTTAAGTAATCAAACCTTCCAGCATTGACTCTCTCCCTTAAATGGGATTTGAAATTGTACTCTTAAACTGTTTTCATGTGTGCTGTTCTCTTATCTTTTTATCTTTTAAACTTACATCCTGCTTGTTTCAGGGACAACAGATTTTGAAATCGGACCTGAATTGCTTTTTATGTATACTGTTTTTTCTTTTAATATCTTCTTGCCTGCCTCAGGGACTACAGACGGAAATTAGTGAGAACGCTATAATCTGGTACAGAGCATCTTTACCCTGTGTTTAATGTTTTTTTTTTCTGTACATGGTCCCTTACAAACTAGAACTAGAACTATACTCATGATTATCAAATGCTTTATGTTGCTCTAGAAATATTTTAAATATAGAGTGAATGGCTGTCTGTCTCTCTGTGTTGGCCCTGCGATGGACTGGCGACCTGTCCAGGGTGTATCCTGCCTTTCGCTCAAAGATGCTGGGATAGGCTCCAGCTCCCCCCACGACCTGAAAAGGATTAAGCGGAAGAAGATGGATAGATGGATAAGAATCGCAATGAATGAAAATGCAAGTTTAATGATTAATTTCAATTAATTATAGAAAAAATGTGCAATTAATTACTTAAGAATGTTTTAATCAATGCACAGCAATAGTATATTTACAGTAAGTAGCAGCCAAATCTTACAGTAACATTTATGTTTCATATTTACTTGGATGTTGCAAAAAGGGTTGTCTTTTGCTGAAGCTTTCCAAGGGAACCATCGCTGGTGAAACCCACAATTTGCTCTGGATCAATGCTTGCCGTGTTTGGGAAATTTATTTTTACCTCTTGCCGTTGTTCATCGCTTACCCTGTGGTGCCACCTATCCACACACTTCCTCCAAAACACAACCTAACAATTTTTCAGTCTATTTAAGCAAATTCAGCTCCTCCACCACCCCAGCATCCACTCGTGGGGTTAGATACGCATTTGTCATAATTGTGGTGAGTGATCGGTTCAAAGTCAATTTGTTGATGTGAATATATTTGTTGCACTGATAAATAATTCCAAACCTGAACTAGAATGCACTCAATGGAAGTGCAGACCCATGCCAACACTGTCACCCTGACCTTTGACCTTCTGGCCTCAAACTGAATGCGTGTCTGGAAATTTTGCGTGTGCTATTCCTCCACCAAATCTGTTGTTGCCTGCAGTCTGGACAGACAGATATTTACCAAAAAAAAAAAAAAGTTTCATGTTGATTTGTGTTTGGCCCGGCACAGCTGAGGCCAGAGCTCTCCACACTGTAGTGTTTAAGAGGCGAGCTGACAAAAAACCCATAAGCCCTGAGTTTAGATCCACTGCAGAGCCACTGTCTGCTGGCGTCTGCTGTTTAGGACCACTCTTTGCCTCCTTCTACGCTGAACCTCGCTCACCCCGTCTTATTACACTTTTGACACTCCCGTCTCTGCTGGCACCGACGCAAGCACGCCCAGGTGCGTGCACACGAGCACACCTACAGGTGCGGGCGGATGCACACGTGCACGTTGTGGTCAAAGGCGTAGATAAGATAGAGATGGAAAGGGAGAGAGAGGCAGGGAATTGTGGGTAACAGACTTAACTAAAGTGGCTTATTGGGCCCGGTCAAACCACACCAGGCAAATCCACCCCCCCACCACCCCCACCCCACCCCCCGTGTCCACGGGAAACGAGACACAGAAAGAGAGGAATGGACGGAAGGAAGAAGAGAAAAGACGCCAGGGTTTGCATTTTACAGGAAGCACTTTTGTGTCAAGTGAATACTTCACAGAAATAAGAGAGACGGCGAGGAACAGAGAACCCCGAGTTTGGTTCTCTCCAGAGATCGGGGATGAAAGGAGGAGAAAAGAGGAGAAACAACGGGGGGAAGGAAGGATGAGTGCTGCTCTTTGCTCTCCACCGCAGTTTTCTGCTCTCGCGTGTATTGGCTGCTTATCACACCAACGTGTTTAAATAAAAAGCAGCCAGTACAAGAACTCTGACCCCTTTCATTTTTTCCTCCCATGTGGAAATCCACAGCGAGCAACCGCCGGCTCAATCACAGCCTCTCCCTCATTTATAACTCCATACGATCTAATTTACGGATGCTTCAGATTTACTGCTCATCTCTTTTTAAATCGCTGAACTGGTCCCGGCTTTTATTCACACAATTCACTGCTGCTTTCACCTGTTAATTTGCTGATACTTTAACCCTTCTCACTGTTTTATTATTCATTTATTCACTCGCTTATTCTGTTATTCATGCAATCACTCATTCTCTGCCAGCCCCCCCCCCTCCTCTCCTTTTCTCCTCCATCATGTCTTTTGCTTTAATTTCTTAAAGCACCAACAGAAAAAAAAAAAATAACTGAGCCCACCCCCCACTGAAACCGGAGCTGGTGGTTATATGTCGCCTGTCAAGCAGCTCCTCATTAAAACCTCAACCGTTTTTCTCCTGCTGACACCTACTTAAGGTGATAGCCTGAATTACCCTGGCATGGCATGGATCAGCATGCATGCCAATAACCCTATTTCTTTTATTTTAAATTCCCACACATGTCACAAAGGTTTTTTTTTTTTGTTTTTTTTTTTTTGTTTTTTAGAATCAGGTCAACTTTGACAACACAATTAAACACTATTGATCCAAAAAAAAAAAATAGCACAAACTGCACTGTGACAGTGCAGGGATCATGAGCCATTGAGGTATTAATTGGAATTCCCACCTCATGCATCTACTGTAAAAAAAAAAAAAAAAAAAAAAATCTGAAATTTATTTTGATCTTTTGGTGATTCAAATTTCAGTGTCTGTTGCATATTCTCCCACACCGTCAAACTTTCTTCCCCGGCTAACTTGGCTGTACTCCTGTTTTCTCAATGTGGGCCCCGGTCAGGGATCAATACGTCCTGATCGATAGATGACCATGAATACCCCCCACCCAACCCACCACCACCACCACCAAAGCTGACCAAGTTAGACGGGAGAAGAGGAAAGGAGAGAGGAGCAGACGGATGAGGTGGACGTTCAGATGGATGGACTGCCATGAGTGAAAGAGGGGGAAAAAGGTGAGGAGAGAGCAGCTGGCGCCTCTGTGGGACTGTGATGGATGCTAAGGACCCACATGTTCATGCATGCAATTGTGGGTGCCTTTGACATTTTTTTGGGGGGGGGGGGGGGCCATTGCATGGGAGTGTCTGAGTTAATCTTGTGTTTTTTGTTAATTTCAAGGACACACTGATGGAAATAAATATACATGTTTTGGCAACAACATTTATCCTTAATTTCGAAAGAAGCAAAATTCATCAAAAAAGATGAACTATTAATTATAATATGAAAGGCGGGTGGTGCAACTAAAATGATTCAAACATCCTGATGGATTTTGAAATTTATATATGAGGTCTAAGAGTTTGAAAAATTGTTCAGAACTTGCAGATTTCAAATAAATAAATGTTGTCTGATAGAGGGAATTAAACACACACACATATAGTGAAAATAAGTGATCAGGAGAATTAAGGTTAAATTTGGCACTAAAAAGAAAAGTTGTGTGCTACTTATTTCACCAAAAATGAAGCGGTTAAAACTCAGTGATGAGTAGTGTTGGTCTCTGTGTAGGTGCCACGGTGAGGAACACCGGCATCTTACCGGGACTGGACCGTGGAGCCAGCGAGGACTTGAGTCTCCAGGCGCTGAAGTCGGACGCTGTTCTCTGAAAGACGAAGGGGACCGGCAGGGGGACAAACATGGTCCTCTGTCGACCTGGGGGTCGTTGATTTTTTTGTTTTATTTTATTCTCACTTTTCTTCTCCTCTTGTCGTCCTGCTGCTGTCCGTCTTTGGCCTCTCTTCGTCTGTTTTCCAGGTTTGTGGACAGGCGGCTGTAAAAGGACGCTTTTTGAGGGGGAAAGGACTTCAAGGATTTGGCTTCTCTTCTTCTGTGAATCGTGCCCTTTTTTGTCAGATCTGATCACATCTCTCTACTTTGGGATTCTGTTCCACTCCGGGCGGATGTTACAGTCCTCTCACTTTAGTTCTCACACACACGAACACGCAGAGCTGTGCTGGGCGCGCAGCGGAGACCCGTTTGGCTTTTGGGGTGGTGGTGGGGGGTAAATAATAAAGCTACCAGTGGTTCTCCATCCAGGCTGATGCGGGCTGCAGGTGACTGAGCATTCATCCGTGTGCATCTAGCGCAGTCGGTGCTCTTTTCTCTTCTGGAGGTAACGCAGACACAACTAGTCTCTCTTCACCGTGTCCGGGCTGCTGTGCGTAAAGATCGCCGTGGGTCCCCGTCTCCACTTCTCCTTCGGATTTGCTTTGGTTTGGTTTGAAGTGGATGGAAAACGAGACGTATTTCTCCTTTTTGCACTGTCATTAAAAGTCAACTGTCCACCGGCGAGTCCTCCGTTAGGATGGGGGGGGGGGAAGAAGTCCCGCGTAAGACTCGCTTTTTGGTTACCTTTAAGATTTGGTTAGTAGCTGGTTTGGGCTGCTTAAGAAAAATACGTACGCAATAAAAAGCAAAAGCATTATTTGGTAAAAGAATTAATGAAATAATAAAGTATGGCTACGCAGGCACCCCCACCACCCCCCGTCTGACTTTCGCTCCTCCCTCTCTTCCCCTTCGCCGCTTCTCCTCTCTCTTTCTCTACCGGGGGTCACTAATTAAAGCAAAATCAATAGATAAATAAATGAATGGATCCATAGTAATGATCGCAGCAGTCCTCTGGTTTCATCCCCAACTGAAGCGAAAGCAGCGAAAGGAGAAAAAACGGGGGCAGCGGGTCCCCTTTTTCTTTTACGCTGTGGAGTCTTTTCTTTGGCTCTGCTCCGCCATCCGCCGGTCTCTTTGCCCCTCTCGGTCTTCCTGTGTGTATCCAACGTTGTGTATGTATGCGCGCGTGTGTGTGTGTGTGTGTGTGTGTGTGCGCGCGCGTATCAGTGTCCCTTCAGTTTATTTTTGGGAACCCCGGAGGTTTCGGTCCGACTCCGCGCAGCCTGAACGCACTGTGGCACGTCGGAGCGCTCCGATCTGAGACTCAGGCACCCAGCCCCCCTCTTTTTTTTTTTTTTTTTTTTTTTACCCCTCATCCCTCCCCTCTCTACCCCAAACCTCCTCTCACCCCACCACACACACAACGCAAATATACATACACATACATATGCACAAAAGGACCCACACACGCAGCCCCTCCTCTGTAACATCCTCTAGCGGACGCTTTAACGTTTATTGGCGCTTGCAACTGAACTGTAAACCAAAGTAACACGATTTTCATTCAGCTCAATATTATAGACACAACATGTTAAACAGAACACAACTGTGTCAAAATAAGCTTCCCGGAGAGTCTTGTTTCAGTGATCTTTGGTGCGTGCGCCTTTTGCCTTTTTTTACGAGCAGCAGATCGGCCGATTGATCTTCTGATTACTTCATTATAATGAAGCCAATAATCACATCATCGCCGGCCTCCGGGAAATCGATCGCCTCTTCACAATGTGCGGACATGAAATCAAAGGAGGGAGGAAAGCTTTGATGTATATTTCAGCAGGTGGATCTCTCCCCTCTCGCTTATATGGATTTACGCGGGTCTGGCCTACGCAAGGTCACCTGCACCAACGTTATTTTTTTCCTTCTGCTTCTTGCACGCAGACGTGGATAATCAAAGCCCTGCACGGCCGCCGCTGTTAAATTAGTAATTATAAGGCTGTGTGTGCAAAATGTCAGCTGGGTTGAATCCAAATTGCGTGTTTTTCCTATTAAGGGTTTTGTGGATATTTTGCGCACTGACCTCTCTCCTCTCAGTCCATACCCCCCCCCCCCAAAAAAAAAGAAAATCCGCGCCGCGCATTTACACTCAAGATTATTGCCAACATTTTTTAAAATAGAAAAATCCATACGCTAAATATCGCAGTCAGTAAAAAAAAATCGAGCACAACTGCAACCACCCACCCACCCCTCCATCTCTCCATCCGCTGCCTCTCTGTGCCTATACAGTCCGAGGTGAGACTGCGCTGTTAATAAGTTATCGATCAATTATGGCCCCTCATATTTAGAAAGCGCCCCCAAGGCTCTTTGCCAATGCTAATGTCCACACAGGGAGAAGGAAGCAGGCGTCAAATAGCCCATAAACCAGCTCCTACACGAGGAAACCTCATCACAGGACTTCTCTACAGCCGCTGACCTCGTCTACTGTTACAGCCCATAATAATACACCGATATTTTCAA
This sequence comes from Pholidichthys leucotaenia, assembly GCA_020510985.1. NCBI lineage: Eukaryota > Metazoa > Chordata > Actinopteri > Cichliformes > Pholidichthyidae > Pholidichthys > Pholidichthys leucotaenia. The sequence continues at coordinate 53,166,697 of CM035839.1, read as the reverse complement.
CTAGGAGCACTTACAGGCGTCTGCATTAACAGTATTCCTATTAATACTGCAGTGCATAGTGTTGCAACTGTTGCTACTGCTACACCTATAAATATGCAGCATCTTTTCCAACAAATTGATTTGAAACTGTGAACTCAATTTGTACAAGTTACTGTAAATTGCAAGTACACCAATAAATGGCGCTCACTTATACAGCGCTTTTTCTCATCTCTGGATGACCAAAGCGCTTTACAGATCCTGCTATCCACCCATTCACGCACTGATGGCGGTTGAGCTGCCATACACACACAGGCACTAGCCTGGCCACCAAGAGCAGCTGGGGGTTCAGTGTCTTGCTCAAGGTCACTTCGACATGCAGACAGAGCGGGAATCGAACCCATGACCCTCTGATCAGTAGTCAGTCACACTCCACCTGCGCCACAGCCACGCAAATCCATATAAAAATAAACATTTTTCCTTAAAATCCCTGTCATGCATGACCTATTTGTCCTCTACCTTGTAATGGTGTTTTGCTTTCCACAGAAACCTCTCCTACTGTTACAACCCTTACAATACACTAATATTTTCATCTATTAGGCGCACTTACAGGCCCCCGAATTAACAGTGTTATCACGATTACTGCAGTGCAACAGACTTAATTTACAAATGTGTGGAGTTGCAACTGGTGCCGGGGATGCTAATGCTCACTTGGACTGGATTTGCAACGATATGGAGAGAGAAGATGAAGATGAATAAAAAAAAAATCTATAACTCTTAAGCAGTTTTACATGATGACTACTTTTCTGTTTAAAGCTGCTGCCAGCCAAAAGAAGAGTGCAACTAGCTGACATGACAGCTACAGCAAGGGGGTTATGTGGGAGGTGTGTGTGTATGTGTGTGTGGGGGGGGGGCATCAGCATTCTGTCACAAGCACAAGCCTCTTGTCATGGGAGGATGCACCCTTCCTTTTGCAAAGTGATACAACTGTCGGGTCTGCAAAGAGAACGGCTGTGCTGAAAGTGCTAATCTACTTCTTCTGAGGTAGACTCGGGAAGAGTTAGGCATCTCAAAAACTGGGTGACACACCACTAAAAGCAATCTAGTCGGGTGATTGGCGCTAAAGGCCCGAGTCTTAAATGGCCACTTCGATTTAGAGCATTTCCGTTATGAGCTGCAGCTTTTGATGTCATCTTTGCATAGACACACGTCACTTCACAAAGCACCCCCCCCCCACTTCACCAAAAAAGAGGCCTACTCCCCACTGACAGATGACATTCGTGTGCCCAATGAGAGAGGGAGGGTGGAGGGGGAATGAAAGGAGCAGGGAGAAGGAGGAGGAGGAGGAGAAGCCATATAAAGAAGCGACCGGTTGTCCTTCAAGAGCCCCCCTCTTCAGAAGAGGGTGAGCGCAGAGGAGCCCCGATCCAAACTCCTTCCAGACAAAAGCAATTATTTCTTGTAGAATATAGTGTGTTTTGTGCGTCCATCGCAGTAGGGGGGGGGGAGGTGTGAGTGGATTTGAAGGAGAGGTGAAGAATATGGCGCACGCCGGGCCTCATCAATAGCAATATATTCTTTTTCCCTTCTGTAACATCCATCCCTTTATAACTACTGAGCAACCTGCTGCGGTGGCTGCTTTGTTTGATGACCCGGGCTCACGGAACAGCGTGGACATCTGATCAGTTGGACACACGCACATGCACACACAAGCACGTGGGGACAGTGGGGGTGGTGAGGCTAAAATGGACTCTGCTTCCAAGCAAACCTGTTGTTTCTGACCATTTTTATGCCAATGACAAGATAGTCTGTTATCTATCCTTCAATGCTTCCCTGCTATTGACCAGACATCCTGTCAGTCTGTCTTTTCACTATTTTACACTGGTGACAGATCTTGTGAAACAGTGCAAGCATGCCAGGGTAGAAAATCCAGTGAAGAAGAGGGTGGAATGGCAGCACTGATGGACTCAGACTGTAATTATTTATATTTTGATCGTTCTGAAGCTGCTCTGGGCATCCTTGGACGGCTCAGTCACAGCAGTGGGTGGGGGAGACGGCGGGGTCAGCATGGACATTCCTCATCAATATCGCAAATTTTTATTCAGCGGATGATGCCATCTGGTAGTGGGGGGAAAAAAACGGAACAAAATGCATATGAAGTGTAACTGTTGTAAATTACTATTTTTTACAAAAACATGTAGGCTAATTTTCTTAGCTTTTTGCCAGATTTTTTTTTTTGTGAAAAGACCGACTTTCAAGTGTTGATTAAAAAAAGACAGAATAAAGTTGGAATAAATTGGGGTTTTAGTGTGTCTGTGTGTGTGAGAGAGAAAGTAAGGACAGTGCGTTATTTTTTTAAACTAACTGCGATCAATCAGTAAACTTGAGTAAGCGAATCAATGAAAAACAAAGTACTTTTGCAACTTTGATTGCATTTTCATTAACTGAACATACTTGTGATGCTCATATTGCACAAAAATACTGATAGAGCAACATAAAACACTTGATAATTGCTCAAACATTAGAGAAAATTTTCAAGTACATTACCAGTAACCCTCAGGACTATGTACCTGGGTTTAACTCCTGAAGACATAGTACAAAAGGAGGGCATCTCTTCAAAGACTTTTCTCTATGCAAAAAGGCCATCAGAAAAAAATGGATGAAATGTGAGGTTCCCCCCCCCACTTAAAATTTGGCTTGTCATCGTGGAGTACATATACCAAAAGGAAAAGCTGACAATCTGCCTGAGGAACAATGCGGGGATTTCTGTCCAAAGATGGAACAAGTGGACACTATATAAGGACAAGTCCCTTTCCCTTCATCCTTGATGGAAGAAACTATTGTATTTAACTAAAATAAGTGTAAATTGCACAGCACCCCACCCCCCTTGATTTCTTTTTTAATTCGTTCTTCTATTTTTTATTGTTTCTGAAGTGGTTATTTCTGTAAAATCTACATAAACCAATTTGAAATAAAAAGTATTTTTAAAAAACAACTGATAATCATGAATGTATCGTCAATTTAAAAAATGTACAATTTATGAGACTAATTGGTAGTATTCTTTTAGTTCATTATAAAGAGGGAGTCAATTTCACAGCAAACTACCATTTTTAATATTGTTGTCACATTTCCTGTTTTATTTTGAAACTGTCAAAGAGGAAGTCCGTGCTTGCACTTACTGCAACTTTCCAAATTATCTCAAACCTTAAAAGTACAAACAAACCGCTCATTCTGACAGAAACTCTTCCTCATTTCATACTTTTGAGCGAGCAGCCCTGATCAATGACACTCGGTCAAATGTGTGCATGCTTTCAGTGGGGTGTGAGCACATATGATGAGGTCGCCCTGAGTACCAAAGGATCAGTTTTGTGTGGCGGAAATTTAAACACTGAAAAACAAGACCCACTCTTGTTTTAAGCTGAGCCAGCTGCTGACACAAACCAGTCACCACTGCGTCACTTTTTAAAATTTTAAAATGCCTTAACTGGTCCACATGAATAGAAAAAGCTAATGCATTAATTTATCCAGCCCTAGTAAAAACATAATCTCTGTTTATCTTTTGATGAATTCACTGCCTGTATATTCCTTAAACAAAATAGTGTGGACATCTTGGAAAACAAGCAAAAATGGGTGGAAACTGATAAATCACCACACATACAGTATGCAAAAAGATTACAATAACCTTTAAAATGCTAAAATAAATCATAAATACCAAATTTGTTGAGAAAAATTACTTTATTCTCCATAACAATGCTTTGCAGATATAAAAAAAGCAAAAAAAAAAATGACAAGGGGAATGCATACTTCAACCTATAAGAAGTCTATGGTAGGAATAGATCTTACTGCTTTTTTATCTGCCTGCTGTGTCTGCTGCCGTGTGTGTGTGTGTGTGTGTGTGTGTGTGTGTGTGTGAGAGAGAGAGAGAGAGAGAGAGAGAGAGAGAGTTCATTGTTAAATGGCAGTGTCATGTTGACAAACGAGTTGGTTGAATTAAATTCTCCCTCATCAATAATGGGGGGGGGGGGGACAATCAATAGCGGCTTACAATTATATCACCACCTACCACGACGCTGCACCGCCGCTGTATCCGCACACACAGAGACACAGATACAGAGAGGGGGAAATCATTACTCAGCTGTTAGACGGGGCCTTATAAACACTATAAAATATTCACACACACACTGAAGGAAGGTGAATGATTACAGCCGTGTTATTTTGGATTATTACACATACAGATGGAAATTAGCCACTGGCTATAATCTGGCAAGTTTACATTGATATCAATGTTCATCAACTTGCACTGTCCTTAAAAAACAAACAAACAGCAAAACAACAAGCGCACACGGAGCAAATCATTCATGTGGCGCTGACCCCGCTAAAACCACACACCCCTTCTCTGCACCCGATTATTTTTTTCAGCTTTTGACATTTTATCTATATTCAGTGCTTCTCTTTCTCTCTTTATGTCTCTCTCATTCTCCATCTACATCTCTCTTCCTTTCCTCTCGAGGTCTGACTAAGTAATCAATGCTGACAGGTTGTCAATAGGCCAGTCCGGGTCCTGCCGATACTTCTCCTGCATATCCATTATTCCTCGTAGGTCGCGGAAGACAAACAGAATGGAGTAAAACACAAAGCCGTCGATACGCCACCTTGATGCGATCATCGAGGCGGATCAATGCTCTTGCTTACAGCTGGTGAGTTCGGCTCAACCCCGAGCGCACGGGAAATCACAGTTAGCGTTAAAAATCGGTTTGTGAACGCAAGTTTTTCTTTCACACCACACGTCTCTCTGTTCTTATCTTAACAGGCAGGGGATTATATTGTTTCGTGTATATTCTCCTTTATTTCACGCATAATTTCATTCCGACTCTGAGGATATTTTTGAGGATTTTTCATATTTCACACATGTTCTACATCCCGTTTCATCCCAGATTGGCTGTAATGGATTTAAGATATAAAATGCCAGACATCACCGAAGTGAGGGAGGGAGTGAGGGTTGATTTTTTTTTTGGGGTGGGGTGGGGTACAGAATCAACTTTATCAGATCTGGACACAAACCCATATGCACAGAGATGCAAACACACCATGACGTACAGCAAAGCACGCACGATATTCGCATACATGCAAACGCACCATAACACACACACACGCCTCTGGTTCCTGTGCCCAAAAAGCTTAGCTTAGCACAAATGTGCAGCACCAAGGCTGGCGGTAATGCCAATGACATGGATGGAGATTCCCGGCCCCGCGCAGCCTGCAGTGTGTGTGTGTGTGTGTGTGTGTGTGAGGAGATGAGAGCCTTAAACACCAAGGGGATCAGAACTGTCCATCCTGGACACCATGGAATACGATCAAGAGGGAAGAGTGCCCACGTGTACGAGAATGATAACAAGATCTGCTTAAAAATATTAAAAAATAAGCAGTAAAAAAGTATTGTAGTGCTGAAAAAGCATGAAACAGAGCACCGGCTTTGAGAGCAGATTTACTAACACACAGATGATCTATGCTACAACCAAGCACATTTGAATGGATTTTTTTTAAATTATAGCAGTAAAATATAACTTTATTCTTTCTTCCTAATACACACACTTCACAGGTCTCCTTGGAGATGTACATTTTAGTCAGACACACCTTATAATCCCTCTACTTCTTGTACTACAAAAACACCGCTGACTAAACCCGGATCCCTTTTCTCCGCATCGTCTTCTCCACGTTAAAAATCAAACACTGATACGGAGACATGTTCACGCTCGGCCTGCCTGGTGTTCACAGAGACAGACACTCTGTGTGTGTGTGTGTGTGTGTGTGTGTGTGTGTGTGTGTGTGTGTGTGTGTGTGTGTGTGTGTGTGTGTGTGTATTTAGAAGTGGGGATCAATGAGAAATGTGGAAATCAATGCACTTAGCAGTGGGAAATCAATGGGGCCTAATCGGGATGCCAATGGCACAAGTCAAAACAATTAAGAAGGAAGAAAAATGTTTAACAACCCCTCCCTCCACCCCACCACACACACACCCCAGCCCACCACACTGCTTACACAGAAGCCGAGGAGGGACGGAGGGAGTGGAAGGAAAGAAAAAAAGGAGAGGGCTGAAGCGATACAAAGGATGTTAAGAATGTCAAGAGGGGGATAACAGCGATGTATTGGATGAAAAGAATTAAACGTGTTTCCCTCCTGTAAAGTTGTAGGTTTCACTCCAGGTCATCAGCTCATGTCTTTAGGTCAAAAGTCTATAATGGGGGTGGGGGGGAACCAGTCAACAATAAAACAGAAGTAGCAATTAGAGGATTACAGCACAGTAAGCCGAGAGGCCGGACGATTTTCAAGTCATCGATCCTTCTGTCCAGTTTCTGACAGCTAATCTGCATTGGTACAGGCTAAACAGATGTTATTCTCTTCAGGCATTTACACCTGTGGAGATGATTCAAACTCCCTCTACACCATCAAACAATGTTCTGAAGAAAAAAAAACAGAGATTGTTGGTGTCCAGCGATGACAATCATGCATTAATTTTGAGATAGCATACCATATTAAAAGAAAATAAAGACCTTTGAACTAGTCAGGATCTTTTCCAATTACGGGGCTCCGAAAGAGACCTGTATTGTTGTTTTGGTTGGGATTTTTTTTGTTGTTACTACTAACTTATTATTATTCTTTCGGCTGCTCCCTTTAGGGGTCTCCAGAGTGGATCATCTGCCTCCACCTCACCCTATCCCTTGCATCTTCCTCTGTAACACCAACTCTCTCCATGTCCTCCTTCACTACATCCATGAATCTTCTCTGTGGTCTTCCTCTTTTCCTCCTGCCTAGCAGCTCCATCTTTAACATCCTTTGTCCAGTATATTCACTATCCCTCCTCTGTACATGTCCAAACCATCTCAGTCTTGCCTCTCTTACTTTGTCTCCAAACTGCTCAACCTGAGCTGTCCCTCTGATATACTCATTTCTAATCTTGTCCCTCCTAATCACTCCCAATGAAAATCTTAGCATCTTCAACTCTGCCAACTCCAGCACCACCTCCTGTCTTTTTGTCAGTGCCACCATCTCCAAACCATACATCATAGCAGGTCTCACTACCCTTCTGTCACAAATCACCCCTGACACTCGTCTCCACCCACTCCACCCTACCTGCACTCTCTTCTTCACCTCTCATGTGCATTTTCCATTGCATTGGATGGTTGACCCCAGGTATTTAAATTCATCTACTTTCACTACTGCTATGCCTTCCATCTTCACCACTGCACCTGCCTCCCTCTCATTCACACTCATGTATTTTGTCTTGTTTCTACTGACTTTCATTCGTCTTCTCTCCAAAGCATACCTCCACCTATCTAGGTTTTCTTCCACCTGCTCCCTACTCTCACTACAGATTACAATGTTGTCTGCAAACATCATGGTCCACGAACACTCCTGCCTGACCTCGTCTGCCAGCCTGTCCATCACCATGACAAACAAGAAGGGGCTCAGAGCCGATCCCGAATGTAACCTCACCCCCACCTTGAATCCATCCATCACTCCTACAGCACACTTCACCACCGTCTTACTGTCCTCATACAGTAGTGTGAAAAAGTGTTTGCCCCCTTCCTGAGTTCTCATTTTTTTGTATGTTTGTCACACTTAAATGTGTCAGATCATCAAACAACTTTAAATATTAGACAAAGATAACATAAGTAAACACAAAATGCAGTTTTTAAATGAAAGTGTTTATTATTAAGGGTAAAAAAAAATCCAAACCTACATGGCCCCATGTGAAAAAGTGATTGCCCCCCCATGTTAAAACATAAATTAACTGTGGTTAATCACATCTTTGGAAAGCTGAGTTCAATTTATCTAGCTACAGTGGGGCAAAAAAGTATTTAGTCAGCCACCAATTGTGCAAGTTCTCCCACTTAAAAGATGAGAGAGGTCTCCAATTTTCATCATAGGTATACCTCAACTATGAGAGAAAAAATGAGAAAAAAAATCCTGAAAATCACATTGAAGGATATTTAATGAATTAATTGGTAAATTCCTCAGTAAAATAAGTATTTGGTCACCTACAAACAAGCAAGATTTCTGGCTCTCACAGACCTGTAACTTCTTCTTTAAGAGGCTCCTCTGTCCTCCACTCGTTACCTGTATTAATGGCACCTGTTTGAACTCATTATCAGTATAAAAGACACCTGTCCACAACCTCAAACAGTCAGACTCCAAACTCCACTATGGCCAAGACCAAAGAGCTGTCAAAGGACACCAGAAACAAAATTGTAGACCTCCACCAGGCTGGGAAGACTGAATCTGCAATAGGTAAGCAGCTTGGTGTGAAGAAATCAACTGTGGGAGCAATTATTAGAAAATGGAAGACATACAAGACCACTGAAAATCTCCCTCAATCTGGGGCTCCACGCAAGATCTCACCCTGTGGGGTCAAAATTATCACGAGAACGGTGTGCAAAAGTCCCAGAACCACATGGGGGGACCTAGTGAATGACCTGCAGAGAGCTGGGACCAAAGTAACAAAGGCTACCATCAGTAACACACTACGCCGCCAGGGACTCAAATCCTGCAGTGCCAGACGTGTCCCCCTGCTTAAGCCAGTACATGTCCAGGCCCATCTGAAGTTTGCTAGAGAGCATTTGGATGATCCAGAAGAGGATTGGGAGAATGTCATGTGGTCAGATGAAACCAAAATAGAACTTCTTGGTAAAAACTCAACTTGTCGTGTTTGGAGGAGAAAGAACACCATACCTACTGTGAAGCATGGGGGTGGAAACATCATGCTTTGGGGCTATTTTTCTGCAAAGGGACAAGGACAACTGATCCATGTAAAGGAAAGAATGAATGGGGCCATGTATCGTGAGATTTTGAGTGAAAACCTCCTTCCACCAGCAATGGCAATGAAGATGAAACGTGGCTGGGTCTTTCAGCATGACAATGATCCCAAACACACCACCCAGGCAACGAAGGAGTGGCTTCGTAAGAAGCATTTCAAGACCCTGGAGTGGCCTAGCCAGTCTCCAGATCTCAACCTCATAGAAAATCTTTGGAGGGAGTTGAAAGTCTGTGTTGCCCAGCGACAGCCCCAAAACATCACTGCTCTAGAGGAGATCTGCATGAAGGAATGGGCCAAAATACCAGCAACAGTGTGTGAAAACCTTGTGAAAACTTACAGAAAACGTTTGACCTCTGTCATTGCCAACAAAGGGTATATAACAAAGTATTGAGATGAACTTTTGTTATTGACCAAATACTTATTTTACCGAGGAATTTACCAATTAATTCATTAAAAATCCTTCAATGTGATTTTCTGGATTTTTTTTCTTATTTTGTCTCTCATAGTTGAGGTATACCTATGATGAAAATTGGAGACCTCTCTTTTAAGTGGGAGAACTTGTACAGTTGGTGGCTGACTAAATACTTTTTTACCCCACTGTACACCCAGGCCTGATTACTGCCACACCTGTTCTCAATCAAGAAATCACTTAAATAGGACCTGCCTGACAAAGTGAAATAAATCAAAAGATCCTCAAAAGCCAGACATCATACTGTAATCCAAAGAAATTCAGGAACAAATGAGAAACAAACTAACTGAGATCTATCAGTCTGGAAAAGGTTATAAAGCCATTTCAAAAGCTTTGGGACTCCAGCAAACCACAGTGAGAGCCATGATCCACAAATGGCAAAAACATGGAACAGTGGTGAACCTTCCCAGGAGTGGCTGGCTGATCAAACTTACCCCAAGAGCACAGCAACAACTCATCCAAGAGGTCACAAAAGACCCCACCACAACATCCAAAGAACTGCAGGCCTCATTTGCCTCAGTTAAGGTCAGTGTTCATGACTCCACCATAAGAAAGAGACTGGGCAAAAATGGCCTGCATGGCACAGTTCCAAGACAAAAACCACTGCTGAGCAAAAAGAACATAAAGGCTTGTCTCAATGTTGCTAGAAAACATCTTGATGATCCCCAAGACTTTTGGGAAAATACTCTGTGGACTGACGAGACAAAAGTTGAACTTTTTGGAAGGTGTGTGTCCCATTACATCCAGTGTAAAAGTAACATAGGATTTCAGAAAAAGGAACATCATACCAACAGTAAAATATGGTGGTGGCAGTGTGATGGTCTGGGGCTGTTTTGCTGCTTCAGGACCTGGAAGACTTACTGTGGAAAATGCAACCATGAATTCTGCTGTCTACCAAAAAATCCTGAAGGAGAATGTCCAGCTATCTGTTTGTGACCTTAAGCTGAAGTGCACTTGGGTTGTGCAGCAGGACAATGATCCAAAACACACCAGCAAGTCCACCTCTGAATGGCTTAAGAAAAACAAAATAAAGACTTTGGAGTGGCCTAGTCAAAGTCCTGACCTGAATCCGATTGAGATGCTGTAGCATGACCTTAAAAAGGCGGTCCATGCTCAAAAACCCTCCAATGTGGCTGAATTACAACAATTCTGCAAAGATGAGTGGGCCAAAATTCCTCCACAACGCTGTAAAAGACTCACTGCCAGTGATCACAAACGCTTCATAGCAGTTGTTGCTGCTAAGGGAGGCCCAACCAGTTATTAGGTTTAGGGGCAATCACTTTTTCACACAAGGCCATGTAGGTTTGGATTTTTTTTTTTTTTTTTTTTACCCTTAATAATAAACACCTTCATTTAAAAAAAAAAAACTGCATTTTGTGTTTACTTGTGTTATCTTTGTCTAATATTTAAATTTGTTTGATAATCTGAAACATTTAAGTGTGACAAACATACAAAAAATGAGAAATCAGGAAGGGGCCAAACAGTTTTTCACACCACTGTACATGTCCTGCACCACCCTCACATACTTCTCTGTCACTCCTTACTTTCTCATAGAGTACCACACTTCCTCTCTTGGTACCCTATCATATGCTTTTTCTAGATCCACAAAGTGCAACTCCTTCTGACCTCTCTATACTTCTTCATCAGCACTCTTAGAGCAAACATTGCATCTGTAGTACTCTTTCTTGGCATGAAGTCATACTGCTGCTCACTGATTGTCACCTCTCCTCTTAACCTGGCTTCAATAACTCTTTCCCATATCTTCATAGCGTGGCTGATCAACTTTATGCCTCTGTAGTTAATACAGCTCTGAGTATCACCTTTGTTCTTGAAAACTGGTACCAAAATATTTCTTCTCCACTCCTCGGGCATCCTCTCACTCTCCAAGATTGTGTTAAACAATCTGGTTAAAAAGTCCACTGCCATCTCTCCTAAACATCTCCATGCCTCCACAGGTACAGTATGTCATCTGGACCAACTGCCTTTCCATTCTTCATCCTCTTCAAAGCTGCTCTCATGTTTGCCTTGCTAATCCTCAGGACTTCCTTGTTCACTATCTTTCCTTCATCCATCCTCCTCTCTCTTATTTTCTTTATTAATCAGCTCTTCAAAGTACTTCTTCCACCTTTTCAACACACTCGTCATTTGTTAGTACATTACTATTTCTGTCCTTAATCAACCTAACCTGCTGTATAGCTTTTCCAGATCGATCTCTCTGTCTAACCAGTCAATACAACTCCTTTTCTCCTTCCTTAGTGCCCAGCCTCTCATACAACTCAGTATATGCCTTATCCTTTGCCACCTCTCTCTTTGCCATGTGCCTAGATTCCAAATACTCCTGTCTACTTTCTTCATCTCCCTGACTATCCCACTTTTTCTTTGCTAACCTCTTCCTTTGACTACTTTCCTGTACCTCCTCATTCCACCGCCAAGACTCCTTGTCTTCCTTCCTCTGTCCACTGAATACACCACATACCTTTCTACCCATTTCCCTCAAAACTTTTGCTGTACTTTTCCAGTCATCTGGTAATGCTTCCCTACCACACAGAGCCTGTATCAACTCCTTCCTGAACTCTGTGCTACCTTCTTCCTTCTGTAACTTCCCCCACTTAATCTTTGGCTCTGCCTTTACTGTTTTCCTCTTCTTGCTTTGCAAAGTTATCCTACAGACTACAGTGGGGCAAAAAAGTATTTAGTCAGCCACCAATTGTGCAAGTTCTCCCACTTAAAAGTGGGAGATCGTCACTTCCTTGTGGTAACGTATCGTCACTTCCTGTTTTGCTGTCTGCCTGTGTGGTTTGCTCTCCAGCTCTCCAGCCATTAGCTATGGCTACTAGCTCTCCTTCCTCTCCTCCTCTGGTGTGCTCTCTCTGTCAGATGTTTAGCTACACCTCTGCCTCTTTTAGTGATAACGGTAAATGTAATAAATGTTGTCTTTTTGAGGCGCTCGAGGCGAGGTTGTCTGATTTGGAATCCCGGCTCCGCTGCATTGAAACACCGTCTGCGCCAGTTAATCTCGACGGACGCCCATTAGCTGCAGCGGAGCTAGCTAGCTTAGGTCCCACTGTCAGCGGTTCCCCGGCTCTCCTCAGCAGCGAGGAGACTGGGTGGGTGACGGTGAGAAGGAAGCCTAGTCGCAAAGCCCCGGTTCACCACCAACCTGTTCACGTTTCTAATCGTTTTTCCCCGCTCAGCGACACACCCGCTGAGGAAAAAACTCTGATCATTGGCGACTCTGTAGTCAGAAACGTGAACCTAGAGACTCCAGCGGCCATAGTCCAATGTATTCCTGGGGCCAGAGCAGGCGACATCGAGTCAAATTTGAAAATGCTGGCTAAAAGTAACTGTAAATACTCCACAATTGTTATTCACGCCGGCATTAATGACATCCGTCTCCGGCAGTCGGAAGTCACGAAACTTAATATAGAATTGGTGTGTGAGTTTGCAAAAACGATGTCTGCCACTGTAGTATTCTCTGGGCCCCTCCCCAATCTGACCAGTGATGACATGTTTAGTCGCTCGTCATCCTTGAACCGCTGGCTGTCTGTGTGGTGTCCTAAAAATGACGTGGGCTACATTGACAATTGGAGCTCTTTTTGGGGAAAACCTGGTCTTATGAGACGAGACAGCATTCATCCCACTTTGGATGGTGCTTCTCATTTATCTAACAATCTGACATCTTTTTTATCCAAATTTCCAAAACCGTGACTACTCAGAGTTGGGACCAGAAAGCAGAGTTGCAGTCTTACACGCCTCTCTGCAGCTCCTCTTCATCCGCCACCCCTCAGCTTAGCCCCTGTCTTCCCCATCAGAGAATCGTTGTCTGCTCCCTCCAAAGTAAATAAAAATATAATGTATAAGCATCCCAAAGTGATAAAGCAAAATATTGGTAAAACTCAAATTAAACATAAAGCCTCTAAATTGAATGATTTGGCCTCTGTTCCTCCTCATAATTTAAAAATTAAATGTGGTTTATTAAATATTAGGTCTCTAACTCCCAAGTCTCTGTTAGTCCATGATCTGTTAATTGATCATCAGATTGATTTAATTTCCCTTACAGAGACTTGGTTAGGGCAAGAGGATTATGTTGGTTTAAATGAATCAACTCCCTCTGGTTATTTAAACTGTCAAAATCCCAGAAGTTCTGGTCGTGGAGGAGGAGTAGCAACAATTTACCATTCCAAATTAATAGTTAATGTAAAGCAAAAAACATGTTATAATTCCTTTGAGGGCCTGGTCCTCAGTGTTGGGCACTTTAGCAATTTCAGGTTAAACCCAATTTTATTTGCCATAGTTTATCGTCCCCCATCAACCTATTCAGAATTTTTATCCGAATTTGCTGATTTCTTAGCTGATTTAGTGCTGAAATCTGATAGAATAATTATAGTAGGGGACTTTAATATACATGTGGATGTAGATAGTGACTGCCTTAATGTGGCATTTAATTCAATATTAGACTCGATTGGGTTTTCTCAGAAAGTAGGAAATTCTACTCATTACCTCCACCATACATTGGACCTTGTTCTGACATATGGCATAGAAATAGAAAATCTTGTAGTGTCTCCTCATAACCCTGTACTGTCAGACCATTGTCTGTTAACCTTTGATTTTACTATTTCTGACTATTTGGCTCCTAAAGAAAAATATTATCACAGTAGATGCCTCTCAGATGATGCTGTTTCCAAATTTATGCAGATTGTTTCCTCTATGCCATGTGTCAACACAACGGAAATAAGCTATAGACAGCTTGCTCCTTCTGTAATTGATAACATGGTGGATAGTGTTTCAGCTTCTCTGCATCAGGCTCTAGACTTGGTGGCCCCCTTAAAAAAGAAAAAGTCTAATCAGAGATTTTTAACTCCTTGGTTCAACACAGAAACTCGTAGCTTAAAACAGAAGACTCGTCAATTAGAAAGAAAATGGCGCTCTACTAATTTAGATGAAATCTATTTAGCTTGGAGAAATCATCTTTTAATTTATAAAAAATCTCTTAGAAAAGCTAGAACGAGTTATTACTCTGCATTAATAGAAGAGAACAAGAATAATCCCAGGTTTCTTTTCAGTACTGTAGCCAGGTTGACAAAGAGTCAGGACTCTGTCAATCCTAGCATCCCCTTAGAGCTTACTAGTCAGGACTTTATGAACTTTTTCAATAATAAAATTTCATCCATCAGAGATAAAATCAATCAGATTCTTCCCACAGTTAACTTAAATACTGTAACTACTACAACTCCTTCTATTGACGTCTGTCTTGATGAGTTTACTCCAATCGACCTTTGTGAGTTAGACAAAATAGTTTCCTCATCCAAACCTTTAACTTGTCTTTTAGACCCTATTCCCACCAGGTTATTTAAAGAAGTCTTCCCACTTATTGGTAGCTTTATTCTTCATATAATCAATTCTTCATTAACTTTAGGCCATGTACCGCAGGCTTTTAAAACGGCTGTAATTAAACCCTTACTCAAAAAGCCAACGCTAGATCCAGGAGCTTTAGCTAACTATAGACCAATCTCTAATCTCCCTTTCATTTCAAAAATCTTAGAAAGAGTTGTTGCTACGCAATTATTTGACCACCTGCAGGGAAATGGTTTACTTGAAGAGTTTCAATCTGGGTTTAGAATCCATCATAGCACTGAAACAGCCTTAGCGAAGGTCACTAACGGCCTCCTCATTGCATCTGATAATGGACTAGTTTCTGTACTTGTCCTTTTAGATCTTAGTGCAGCTTTTGATACTATTGATCATAATATTCTACTTGATAGATTAGAACACTATGTTGGACTTAATGGAACTTCGTTGCAGTGGTTTAGATCTTATTTATCTGATAGGTTCCAGTTTGTTCATGTAAATGATGAGTTTTCTTTCAGCTCAAAGCTTAGTCATGGAGTTCCACAGGGATCTGTGCTAGGCCCTACTCTTTTTAGTTTATATATGCTTCCGTTAGGCAACATTATTAGAAAGCACTGTATACATTTTCATTGTTATGCAGATGACACACAATTATACCTGTCAATGAAGCCAGATGATACTAATCAATTAGCCAAGTTAGAAGCCTGTCTTAAGGAAATCAAAGCTTGGATGACTTGTAATTTCCTGCTATTAAATTCAGATAAGACTGAAGTCATTCTTGTTGGTCCAAAAAACCTTAGAAATTCCTTTCCAAATCAAACTTTCAGTTTGGATGCAGTTACTCTTTCTCTTGATAGCTCTGTGAGGAACCTTGGAGTTATTTTTGATCAGGATTTGTCCTTCAATTCACATATTAAATTTGTTTCTAAGACTGCCTTCTATCATTTGCGTAATATTGCCAAGATTAGGAGCATCTTGTCTCAGAGTGATGCTGAGAAACTGATCCACGCTTTTGTTAGCTCGAGATTAGATTATTGTAATTCTTTATTATCAGGCTGTCCTAAAACATCTTTAAAAAGTCTTCAGCTGATCCAAAATGCTGCAGCAAGAGTTTTAATAGGTACTAGAAAGAGAAATCATATCTCTCTGGTTCTGGCCTCCCTTCATTGGCTTCCCATAGAGTTTAGAATTAAGTTTAAAATCCTTCTTCTTACTTACAAAGCTCTAAACAATCAGGCTCCTTTTTATTTAAAAGATCTGATACTACCGTATCATCCTAACAGAGCACTACGCTCCCAAAATGCAGGATTACTTGTAATACCTAGAATCTCCAAAAGTACAATGGGAGGCAGAGCCTTCAGTTATCAAGCTCCTCTCCTGTGGAATCAGCTGCCAATCTGGATCCGGGAGTCAGACTCGATCTCTGTTTTTAAGAATAGGGCTAAAACCTACCGTTTTGATATAGCCTACAATTAGGGAGGGATCATGTGTTTCTGAACCCTCCCTTAGTTACGCTGCTAATAGGTTTAGTCAGCCGGGGGACCTCCAGTAATGCACTGGGCCTCACTCCTTTCCTCACTCTCTATGAAATATTTTTTTTTTTTTTTTTTTTGTTGGTCATTAACATTTGTTTGTTCTTTCCCATAGATTGAGTCCCCATCGTGCTGTTTGCTCTCTACATGTCTGTTCTTTTCTTCTTCTCTATCCCATCACCCCCCAGCCAGTCGCAGCAGATGACTGCCCCTCCCTGAGCCTGGTTCTGCTGGAGGTTTCTTCCTGTTAAAAGGGAGTTTTTCCTCTCCACCGTCGCCAAGTGTTTGCTCACAGGGGATCGCCTGATTGCTGGGGTCTTTCTGCAACTGTGGGGGTCCCCCCTACAGTTGATAGTGCTATGAGATGACTGTTGTTGTGAAATGGCGCTATATAAATAAAGTTGAATTGAATTGAATTGAATTAAAAGATGAGAGAGGTCTCCAATTTTCATCATAGGTATACCTCAACTATGAGAGACAAAATGAGAAAAAAAAGTCCAGAAAATCACATTGAAAGATTTTTAATGAATTAATTGGTAAATTCCTCAGTAAAATAAGTATTTGGTCACCTACAAACAAGCAAGATTTCTGGCTCTCACAGACCTGTAACTTCTTCTTTAAGAGGCTCCTCTGTCCTCCGCTTGTTACCTGTATTAATGGCACCTGTTTGAACTCGTTATCAGTATAAAAGACACCTGTCCACAACCTCAAACAGTCAGACTCCAAACTCCACTATGGCCAAGACCAAAGAGCTGTCAAAGGACACCAGAAACAAAATTGTAGACCTGCACCAGGCTGGGAAGACTGAATCTGCAATAGGTAAGCAGCTTGGTGTGAAGAAATCAACTGTGGGAGCAATTATTAGAAAATGGAAGACATACAAAACCACTGATAATCTCCCTCAATCTGGGGCTCCACACAAGATCTCACCCCGTGGGGTCAAAATGATCACGAGAACGGTGAGCAAAAATCCCAGAACCACACGGGGGGTCCTAGTGAATGACCTGCAGAGACCTGGGACCAAAGTAACAAAGGTTACCATCAGTAACACACTACGCCGCCAAGGACTCAAATCCTGCAGTGCCAAACGTGTCCCCCTGCTTAAGCCAGTACACGTCCAGGCCCGTCTGAAGTTTGCTAGAGAACATTTGGATGATCCAGAAGAGGACTGGGAGAATGTCATATGGTCAGATGAAACCAAAATAGAACTTTTTGGTAAAAACTCAACTTGTCGTGTTTGGAGGAGAAAGAACACCATACCTACTGTGAAGCATGGGGGTGGAAACATCACGCTTTGGGGCTGTTTTTTTGCAAAGGGACCAGGACGACTGATCCGTGTAAAGGAAAGAATGAATGGGACCATGTATTGTGAGATTTTGAATGAAAACCTCCTTCCATCAGCAAGGGCATTGAAGATGAAACGTGGCTGGGTCTTTCAGCATGACAATGATCCCAAACACACCACCCGGGCAACGAAGGAGTGGCTTCGTAAGAAGCATTTCAAGGTCCTGGAGTGGCCTAGCCAGTCTCCAGATCTCAACCCCATAGAAAATCTTTGGAGGGAGTTGAAAGTCCATGTTGCCCAGCGACAGCCCCAAAACATCACTGCTCTAGAGGAGATCTGCATGAAGGAATGGGCCAAAATACCAGCAACAGTGTGTGAAAACCTTGTGAAAACTTACAGAAAACGTTTGACCTCTGTCATTGCCAACAAAGGGTATATAACAAAGTATTGAGATGAACTTTTGTTATTGACCAAATACTTATTTTACCGAGGAATTTACCAATTAATTCATTAAAAATCCTTCAATGTGATTTTCTGGATTTTTTTTTCTCATTCTGTCTCTCATAGTTGAGGTATACCTATGATGAAAATTGGAGACCTCTCTCATCTTTTAAGTGGGAGAACTTGCAAAATTGGTGGCTGACTAAATACTTTTTTGCCCCACTGTACCATCCGATGCTGTCTAGCTACATTCTCCTCTGCCACCACCTTGCAGTCTCCTATCTCTTTCAGATTTCTCCTTCTGCATAAGATGTAGTCCACCTGTGTGCACATTTCTCCACTCTTGTAAGTCACCCTATGTTCCTCTCTCTTCTTGAAGTATGTGTTCACCACAGCCAATTCCACCCTTTTAGCAAAATCCACAACCATCTGTCCTTCCACATTTCTCTCCTTAAGACCATACCTACCCAGGACCTCCTCATCCCCTCTGTTCTCTTCACCTACATGTCCATTAAAGTCCGCTACAATCACCACTCTCTCCTCCCTGGGAACACTCTCTACCACTTCATCCAACTCCAGAATTCTTCTTTCTCTCCTACCTGACATCCAACTTGTGGGGCATACGCACTGACAACATTCATCATCCCACCTTTGACTTCTAGCTTGAAACTCATGATTATGTCTAATTCCCGCTTTACCTCCTGAACACTCTTCATATACTCTTCCTTTAAGATTACACCTACTCCATTTCTCTTCCTAGCTACACCATGGTAGAACAGTTTAAATTCACCTCCAATGCTCCTAGCTTTGCTTCCCTTCCATTTGGTTTCTTGAACACACAGCATATCTACCTTTCTTCTCTCCATCATATCAGCCAACTTGCTGCCTTGACCAGTCATAGTCCCTACATTTAACGTCCCTACTCTCACCTCCATACTTCTACCTTTCCTTTCCTCTCTTTCCTTCCTAACACGCCTTCCCCTTCTCCTCCTCCTCGATCTTCAACCGACAGTAGCCCAATTTCCACTGGCACCCTGTCGGTTAACAGCACCGGTGGTGGTCATTGTTAACCTGGGCCTCGACTGATCCGGTATGAAAGTCTCATTCGTCATGGTCCATATGTTTGATTTGGCAAAGGTTTTATATCGGATGCCCTTCCTGACACAACCCTCCCTATTTAGCCGGGCTTGGGACCGGCATTAGGGGTACACTGGTTTGTGCACCCCCTGTGGCTGGGTTGTCATTACTACTAACTAACTGACTAATAATTAGGGTGTACAATGGTTAGTACAATCACTTCACAGAAGGAAGGTCCTGGGTACAAAACTGTGAGCTATCTGTGCTTTTTCTTCCAAAGTCCAAAAACATATGCATTACCCGAGTATCACACGGTACAGCAAATGTTGACAAACGTTAACAAATGTTGTGCTTTTTGGGTTTCGTCAGGGTTTGTGACATAATGCACAGACCCAGGGAACAGACACAAGCTCAAGAGTAGTTTCAAAATAATGTTTTTTGTAATAATGTTCGTGTGTGGATGTGTGAGTGCGAGATAAATGTGAATGTAGTGCGTGAATCCGTGGACTCAAGACAGCAGGGAGTGAGCAGAATGTCGTACAATCTGGCAACCCTGAGGACAGAGCAGAGGCACAGTGTTAGCACAGTTCAACACAGGGATGTAACGGGGAATTGACAGAAGCTTACTTGTTACAGCTGTGGTGGTGAACGGAGGTTGGCCTGAGGCAATCCCGAAGGACAATGGCTGCTACCCACGCTGCTGACGAGAGATGGTGAGATGGTGAAAGGTTGGCGTAGTCCGCCACTAGGTGGAGAGGATTCCACCACCTGGGAGTTCCACCTGTGCACAGGGGACGACACTGAACAGGTTAGTAGCATGCGGTGCTTACTTGGAGGTTAAGGAGAATCCCTCCAGGAAGAAGCAGGCATGGCAGGGATGACCAGGGCTGAATGTTAGGCTGGAGAGCGTAGTGCTTTGCATAGCCAGAGAGACAGACGGTTCCGTGCCAGTGTTGCAGGCAGAGCCGATTATATAGGCCGTGAGTGATGAACCGCAGGTGTGCGTGCAGCTGTGGCAGATGATGGCAGAGAGCGGGTCATCACAGTCTGTAAGAGTTCGTAAAATATTGCCAAACAGTTTTTCAGGTCACCAACATTTTCTTGTCGCAAAAGTATTTTTCCGCAAATGTTTGCTAAATAGTTGTCAACATTTGTAAATGGTTGTAACGCGTGTCGCTAAAGTTCTTTTTGGTTCACCAAGTAGTGAACACTAGCAACTGTTCAAGACCCTTTATGACAAAACCTGGTGACCTTAAAACTATGTGCACACAGTTTTGCAACCTTTTATGAACCCTGATGAAATCCAAGAAGTGCAGCGTTTGTGAAAGTTCCTCAGGATTCGCCACTCCGTGAGCTACTAGTTGATTTTCACCAACATTCTTCAAAAAAGTTGGTAAATCCAAAAATGGCCACATTCGTCAGCATTTGCTGCTTTGAGATACTACTTTTTGGTTAGTGGGTTTAAACTGGGAGTTCCAAATTGTAGGTGTGAATGTGTGACTGTGTGGTTTATAAGATAAGATAAGATAAGATAAGCCTTTATTAGTCCCACAACGGGGAAATTCCAGGATTGCAACAGCACAGGGATAGCAACACTCAGAGCAACAATCAGAAGGCAAGAAAAAAAACAAGCAAGCAAGAGCAGCTAATATACATATGTACATATTACTATAAAATATATATATACACACACACACACAGACACACAGTGCAGAGCATTGTAGCTGGATGGAATAAATATATGAATATATGAACACACAGTGCAGAGCATTGTAGCTAGATGGAATAAATATGTAAATATATAAACACCCACAGTACGGAGCATTGCAGCTAGGTGGAATAAATATGCAAGTATATAAACACACACAGTGCGGAGCAATGTAGCTAGATGGAATAATATGTAGATATATAAAAACACAGTGCGGAGCATTGTAGCTAGATGGAATAAATATATAGATATATAAATATAAACACACCCAGTGCTGAGCATTGTAGCTAGATGGAATAAATATGTAAATATATAAACACACACAGTGCAGAGCATTGTTGCTAGGTGGGATGAAACAGCATAACCGTCTATTTAGTTATCCTACATGGTATGATTATGTGCCCATACATATTCTCACCCTCCATAGCGACCGGTATGTTCCTAGTTGTATGCCGGAGAGGACCATTGTGTAAGTCTATTGCATCTTTTGCATTCAAAAAAAACTATTAGTTTGTTACGTCTTTTTGCTATCTCTGCGAGCAGCCCTGCTTAGGTTGTACAGTCTGACAGCCGTTGGTAGGAAGGACCTACGAAACCTCTCGGTTGTGCACCTGGGATGATGTAGTCTGCTGCTAAATGAGCTCCTCAGTGCATCCAGTATGTCCTGCATAGGGTGGAACTCGGACTCCAGCAGAGATGACAGTTTAGCCACCGTCCTTCTCTCTCCAATCTCCTCCATCGGATCAAGGCGCTGCCCCAGGACAGAGCTAGCTTTCTTAATCAGTTTGTTCAGTCTCTTCCTATCGGCTGCAGTAATGCCACTGCCCCAGCAGACCACTCCAAAAGTGATGGCTGATGCCACCACCGTGTCATAGAATGACTTCAGCAGCGCCCCTTGTACACCAAAAGACCTGAGCCTCCTCAGCAGGAACAGCCTGCGCTGTCCCTTCTTGTAGAGTGCGTCAGTATTGTGTGACCAGTCTAGTTTATTGTTCAGATGAATACCCAGGTACTTATAGGATGTCACCATCTCGATGTCTGTTCCCTGTATATTTACTGGTGCTGTGAGGGGCTGCCCATGCCTGCGGCAGTCCACCACCAGCTCCTTAGTTTTCCTCGCGTTGATCTGGAGGCAGTTCCGATGGCACCAGTCCACAAAGTCCTGGATAAGCCCTCTGTACTCAGCTTCATCTCCGTTGGAGATGAGACCAACGATCGCAGAGTCATCAGAGAACTTCTGTAGATGGCAATGTGTTGTGTTGTGTGAGAAGTCCGCAGTATAAAGAGTGAACAGGAAGGGAGCCAGCACCATTCCCTGGGGGGGCCCCCGTGCTACTGATGATCGTGTCGGAAACACAGTCCCGGGTTCTCACAAACTGAGGCCGGTTCGTGAGGTAGTCCAGGATCCATGATGACAGGTGCTGGTCCACCCCTGCGCGCAGCAGCTTGTCCTTCAGGATCATCGGTTGGATGGTGTTGAAAGCACTGGAGAAGTCAAAGAACATGATCCTCACCATATTCCCGAGCTTCTCCAGGTGGGACAGAGAACGGTGAAGGAGGAAGATCACCGCATCCTCCACCCCAATGCCATGCTGGTAGGCGAACTGGAGTGGATCCATCGCTGGTTCCACCAGGGGGCGGAGATGAGCAAGGAGCAGTCTCTCCAGGGTCTTCATCAAGTGGGACGTCAAGGCCACTGGTCTGTAGCTGTTCAGGTCTTTGGGGTGGGAAGTTTTTGGTACAGGTACCACACAAGATGTTTTCCACAGCTGTGGTACCCTCCCCAGTTTCAGGCTCATGTTGAAGATATACGTTACAATCCCACACAGCTGGTCTGCACAGGACTTGAGGAGCTTTGCGCTGATGCCGTCTGGTCCCGACGCCTTCCTCGCCTTGATCTTCCTCAGCTCCGTCCTCACCTGGGTCTTGGTCAGGGTCAGGATGGGGGGCTGTGTGTTGGGAGTGGGGGGGGGGGTGTCGGTGGAGTGGGGAGTGGGCAGCAGGACTTGATTTCTTAGAGGCAGCAGTGGTTGTTGTGCAGACAGGGGGGAGGGCGGTTGGTCAAATCTATTGAAAAACAGATTCAGGTTGTTCGCCCACTCCCTGCCCCCCGTGGCCTGGGGGGAGGTATTCTGGAGCCCCGAGATGGTTTTGAGGTTTCTCCAGACCCCGCTGATGTCGCTCTGTTGCAGCTTGTCCTCCATTTTCTTCCTGAAGCTGTCCTTGCCTTCTCTGATCTTTCTCCTCAGCTCCCTCTGTACGGACTTCAGCATCTCCCTGTTCCCCGACCTGAAGATCCTCTTCTTCTCTCTCAGAAGTGTTTTTATCTCAGGGTTGATCCAGGGTTTGTTGTTTGAGTGACGCCGTATGGTCTTGGTGGGAACGGATTTGTCCACACAGAAGCTGAGGTAGCCCGTGAAGGTGTGAATGAGGCCATCGATGTCCTCACCATGTGGATCGCAGAGCTGCTTCCAGGACGTGGCTTCAAAACAGTCCTTTAGAGTGTCCATTGTCTCCTCAGACCATAACTCCACAGTGTGCATGGCCGGAGGTTGTCTGTGCACTAGGGGTTTGTACACCGGCCGGAGATGAACCAAGTTGTGATCCGATCTCCCAAGTGGGGGGAGTTGTGATGAGGTGTACGCCTCCTTAGTGTTTGCGTAGAACAAATCCAGTGTTTTATTGTCTCTAGTGTGGCATGTGACATACTGGGTGAAAGTGGGCAGAATGGGAGACAGTGAAACGTGGTTGAAATCGCCTGAGATGAGGAGAAGAGCATCTGGGTGTTCTGTCTGCAGCCTGCTGGTTACTGAATGGATGACGTCACGCGCTGTCCCAGCGTTCGCCGTCGGATTTGCATAAACAACAATGCAGATCACGTGTGAGTGTTCTCTCGGGAGATATGTAGGCCTCATGCTAACAGCTAGCAACTCAATGTCTTTGCTGCAGTGTCGTTGTTTAACAGTGATATGTCCCGGTCTGCACCAGCTGTTGTTAACATACATTATCACTCCACCGCCCCTTGCTTTGCCACTCTCTGGTGTTCGGTCAGCTCGTATCATGTGAAAACCCTCCAGCTCAATGTTAGCATCTGCTGCTAGTTCAGTTAGCCACGTCTCAGTAAACAAAAGGAGAGAGCACTCCCGGTAAGTGCTATCATAACGGGAGATAGCCGCTAGCTCATCTAACTTTCCCAGTATCGACCGTACATTTCCCATGACAACAGATGGAAGGGAGGGTCTGTACCTTATATTTTTTGTCCTCCGCCTTACTCCAGCCCGGCAGCCGCGACGCTTTCGCCTCAATTCTCTCGGTATGTTGAGTTTTTCCAGTGGGACCGGGTGGCGGTTAAATACTAGCAACTCTTCCCTGTTGTATCGTATCCTGCTATAAACAGTGGCTCTGTCCACCGGCTCAGGAGACATTTGGGACGATCTGTGTGTCCGTGATATATATTAATCATATTATATTATATATTATACAGTATATATTATATATATTATGTTATATTAATCATATATCCCATAACCTACATATGTATAAGCATATTAGAATGTTTGGTGATTACATATGTGCAACAACCTCACGCCTCAGAACAGGACAAGAGGTCTCAACCGCCAGCGAAGATCAAAGAGCATCCGAGGCGCAGCGGTGGAGACCAGATCGATCGCCCTGACTTCCCAGGGCCAGGTGGAAGAGACAGAGGACAATGGAGGAGATCGATCGCCCTGACCACCCAGGGTCAGGTGGAGGAGTCAGAAGACAAAGGAGGGGGGATTAAGCTAATGCGGGATGTCAGCTTTGATATGCAATGTCTTTTGTTATGTGTAGGTATAAGTATGTAGGTCTGAATGTGTTCGACCTCTTATTCTGCTTCTGCACTGAGATGAGACTTGTTAGAGGAGCGAAGCTGATAATAAACTTTGGTTTATAAATCACATCGCCTCGTTATTCCAAGCTCTTCTACACTGGTGACCCTGACGCGAGGATGGAACAGAGGTGTTCTCCCGCGATTGACTCATCAGAGGAGACCCAGGCAAACGCAGGCGCCCATGCAGACAGGGGAACAGATGGACGACGTTCCCCCACGGCAGAAGCGACAGAGAGGGCTCAACCGAGCACCAGCCCCGCCGCGAGAGCTGAAGAAAGGCGCTCTCGCCCGGCGGACACATCAGGGACGGCCCACACAAGCGCCGTCACCGTCAAGCTGCCGGACTTCTGGCAAGAAGACCCGAGCTCGTGGTTCCAGCAAGCTGAGGCTCAGTTTGCACTGGCGGGCATAACGGCAGACGACACCAAATTTTATCACATCGTCGCCAAACTCGACGCTGCCACTTCGAGATGTGCGCGGAGCATAATCCAGCGGCCGCCTGCCCAGGACAAGTATAGAGAACTGAAGGCGACCATCGTCGAGAATTTCGTCCCCTCAGCCGAGGAGAGAGCGGAGAGGATCCTGGCGATCTACGGCCACAGAGGATGCAGACCCAAGGCCCTCATGGAGGACATGCTGCAGCTCAAGGAAGAGGACAACAACAACTTCCTCTTCCAACATATCTTCCTCAGTACTCTGCCGCCACACATGAGAGGGACGCTTGTCAACATGCGGTGCAGCACCCAGCAAGACTTCCGCGCGCTGGCCCGCGAAGCGCAGCGACTCGTCAACGCCTGCAGCGAACAGATGGCCACAGCAGCATCCGCAGATCTCAGCGCTGATGCCCAGAGCAACGGGGAACCACAGACAACTGAGCAGAGCCCGCCCACCATGGCGGCGACACGACCAAGACGCAACAGGCGGAGCGACATCTGTTATTACCACCACCGTTTCGCTGAGAAGGCTTACAAATGCGTTCCCCCCTGCAAGTTCAAGAGTTCGGGAAACTCCAAAGCCGAGAACCGTTAACGGCTGCGGTTCTCGGCGAAAAAAATAAGCTTCTCTATGTGACCGACGGACACACCAGCAGACAGTTCCTGATTGACACTGGAGCTCAACTGAGTTTTATCACCCCTTCCCACGCAGACCGGGCCATGGGTCCCCGGGGCAATGGGGCGATGGCAGCCAACGGCTCCATCATTGACACTTACGGTGAAAGGAGCCTGCCTCTTTGCATTCATGGCCGCAACTATAGATGGACATTTATTGTAGTGGTGGTGAGTTTTAACTTGTTGGGCGCTGATTTTTTGTGTGCACATGGGCTGTTAGTCGATCTAGCAAATAGATGCTTGGTTAATGCACTGTCATTTTCTTCTATCCCCTGCTCAGCTCGAGTTTCTCCACCACCCGTGCAGGCCAACGTCACAACAGCAGGAGGTAAGTTTGACCAACTCCTCACCCAATTTCCAGCACTCACAGTTCCCAAATTCTCAGCAACAGTAGCTAAGCACGGGGTTGAACACTTCATTCCCACAACGGGCCCACCCGTGTTCGCCAAAGCTCGGCGCTTAGACGCGACCAAGCTCGCCATAGCACGGGACGACTTTACCACCCTTGAAAAATTAGGCATTATCAGACGCTCGAAAAGCCCCTGGGCATCGCCACTACACATGGTCCCGAAAACCGACGGTTCTTGGAGACCGTGCGGCAATTACCGCAGATTAAACAATGCGACAACGCATAACCGCTACCCAATTCCTCACATCCAAGATTTTTCACTACATCTGGCGGGTGCGTGCATTTTTTCTAAAATAGACCTGGTCCGCAGCTATCACCAAGTCCCCGTTCGAGCGGAAGACATTCCTAAAACAGCTGTAATAACCCCCTTCGGTCTTTTTGAATTTTTGCGGATGCCGTTTGGCCTCAAAGGCGCTGCTCAAACCTTTCAGCGGATGATGGACGCGGTATTATGCGATCTCCCTTTCGTGTTCGTCTACCTCGACGATATGCTGGTAGCCAGCTCGTCGGAGGAAGAACACGAACAACACCTCACTACGGTTTTTCAGAGAGTAGAAGAGCACGGGTTAATAATCAATCCAGCCAAATGCAAATTCGGCGTGTCACAAATTGATTTTTTGGGACACAGAGTTTCACCAAAGGGGGCAGTCCCATTGCCAGACAAAGTTCGCGCAGTAAAAAATTTTCCACGACCACAAACGGTCAAATCACTGCAGGAATTTTTGGGAATGGTTAATTTTTACAACCGTTTCCTACCCCGCGCAGCTCAACTCATGCAGCCCCTGTATGCCGTGTTCAGAAAACAAAAGCCTTCCAACGCGGTCGAATGGACCCCGGAGCGCGAACGCGCCTTCGCGGAAGTAAAAAGTGCTCTAGCGAACGCCACATTGTTGGTTCACCCTGATCCCTCGGCCCGCATTGCGCTAACCACAGACGCTTCAGACTTGGCCATAGGGGCAGTTGTAGAACAACACGTTGGCGGTACCTGGCAACCTTTAGCATTTATTAGCAAATCGTTAAACCAAACTGAGCGTAAATACAGCACTTTTGACAGGGAGCTGCTAGCGCTTCATTTATCCATCCGCCACTTCCAGTTCTGGTTAGAAGGGCGGCGTTTCACGGCTTCTGTAGACCACAAACCGCTCACCTTTGCGATGGCTAAAATTTCAGAACCACGGTCAGGCAGGCAACAAAGACAGCTGGCTGCAATTTCAGAGTTCACCACAGACATTCGACATGTGGCAGGCAAACTTAACGTGGTAGCAGACTGCCTCTCTCGCGTTGTGACATCGCCAGAGCACGAGGAGACAGATTATACTACCTCAGCCACAGAACTCTTCGCCAACGCGGACATGTACGCGGCCCCAATTCACGTAGGGATAGATTACGCAGCCATGGCAGAGGAGCAAAGCAGGGACGCGGACGTGCGCGCGCTCCTGTCTGGACCAACAGGGTTAAGGCTGGAGGAAAGGGGTTTACGCGACGGTGTACCCCCCCTAATATGCGACATCTCAACCGGCCGACCTCGCCCGGTAGTCCCAGCTGCATGGCGCCGCCGTATTTTCGACTCAATTCACTCCCTCGCACACCCAGGTGTGCGCGCCTCGGTTAAAATGGTCGCCGAAAAGTTTGTGTGGCCCGGCCTGCGCAAAAATGTAAAGGAATGGGCAAAAACTTGCATGTCTTGTCAGCACGCCAAAATACACAAGCACACAAAAGCCCCTCAAGAGCCTTTTCCGATCCCAGCTAGAAGGTTCGACCACGTTCATGTCGACCTCGTGGGACCACTACCTTCCTCTCAAGGTTTCACACACCTGTTAACAATGATAGACCGTACTACGCGCTGGCCTGAGGCGGTCCCTCTGGCGTCAACCACAGCGGCGGAAGTCGCTCGAGTTTTTTTGACAAACTGGGTGGCACGTTTCGGCGTCCCATCGGACATCACGTCCGATAGGGGGCCTCAATTTGTCTCAGAGCTTTGGTCAGCTATGGCCAGCAGCTTAGGGGCGACAATTCACCGCACCACCGCTTATCACCCTCAGGCTAATGGGCTATGCGAGCGCTTTCACAGATCTTTAAAGGCCGCCCTCAGAGCCTCTCTAACGGATACAAATTGGGTAAATAAACTTCCCTGGGTTTTATTGGGGTTGCGTGCTGCGCCTAAAGAGGATCTAGACGCCTCCCCAGCAGAATTAGTTTTTGCACAACCTCTCAGACTCCCAGGTGAGTTTTTACCAGAGAACCCAGAGCCTGGGCATCTTCCAACCCTGAGGCCTTTAGGCAGCAACGGACCGGACACTCTCCCCGGACCGGCACATCCCTCTTTTCCACGGGTTTTTGTCCCCCAAGCTTTAAAAAACGCCAAATTTGTTTTTGTTAGGCATGAAGCTTTAAAATCAACCCTCCGTCCACCATACGATGGACCATTCAGAGTGCTGGAACCTGGTGATAAGCATTTTGTGCTTGATTTAGGGGACAGAAAAGAAACAGTCAGCATTGACAGACTTAAACCTGCTTTCTTGTTGAGAGACGAACCTGCACGGGTGGCGAGGGCACCTCGGCGGGGTAGACCCCCCAAGAAAAAAGACTCAACCCCCCTGCAGGGAACAAATAACCACTCTCCTCCCCAAGCTGCAGATTCCTTACAGGAAGGTCCCGCCAGGACGCCCAAGCGGACCCACAGCAGATTCGGGAGAAGATTAAAACCCAGACGGCACAGGGACTGATGCAAATTAACCAAAAGTTGTAAACTATTTTATCAGATTGTGCCGTGACAGTTTTAAGACTGATTTGTGATATTACTACGCTGTTATGGTTACCACTGAATTCTCTACAGAAGCATGGCTGCTGGAAAGTTTCTTCCTTGTCAAGAGGTTTAACAGTATAGTATATCATAGAAATTATCTTAAACTGTGGACTTACTTTGATTGTCCTTTTCTTAGTCGTTTTGGGGGGGGCTGTGGTTTATATTAATCATATATCCCATAACCTACATATGTATAAGCATATTAGAATGTTTGGTGATTACATATGTGCAACGACCTCACGCCTCAGAACAGGACAAGAGGTCTCAACTGCCAGCGAAGATCAAAGAGCATCCGAGGCGCAGCGGTGGAGACCAGATCGATCGCCTTGACTTCCCAGGGCCAGGTGGAAGAGACAGAGGACAATGGAGGAGATCGATCGTCCTGACCACCCAGGGTCAGGTGGAGGAGTCAGAAGACAAAGGAGGGGGGATTAAGCTAATGCGGGATGTCAGCTTTGATATGCAATGTCTTTTGTTATGTGTAGGTATAAGTATGTAGGTCTGAATGTGTTCGACCTCTTATTCTGCTTCTGCACTGAGATGAGACTTGTTAGAGGAGCAAAGCTGATAATAAACTTTGGTTTATAAATCACATCGCCTCGTTATTCCAAGCTCTTCTACAACTGAATAGTTTTCCGTCTCCCTGATGGACTGGCGGGCTGTCCAGTGTGTACTCCAATTCTTGTCTAAAGAAGCTGGGACTGACTCCAGCCCCCCACAACCCAAACAGGATTAAGCAATTAAGAAAATTAATGAATTATTACTTTTAAACTGACTTAAAATATGTTTATCTGCTGTAAATTTGGCTATTTCAACTTGAGGAGGGAGCCTCAAAAGGCCATGCAACAAACCACAGCTTCTTGCACTTTTGTATTAGCTAATTTTCAGCCCAGGACATAGTTTGACCTATGGTTTTTGCTGATCTATTGAGTAAGTCAGGGTTGCAGCTGTAGCTCAGTTGGTACAGGACCAAAGATTGGAGACCCTGGTTAGACTCACCATGTGACACAAGGAAACGCAGAGCGCAGCACCTGGATGAAATCTGATTGTTTTCCAACAGAAAACAACAACACATGGTGCTTATACCAGCAGGTGTTACAACCTAATGTTGCGTGTTGAAACGGGTGACCTCTAGAGGTTGAGAACAGAACTACATGAAGTGACATAGCACATGGTTGGAGATGTAATTTAACACAAACCGCTATCCTAAATTTAAAAACTCCAAAAATGCCAAATTAATGCATGAACTAAGTGAAGCTCAAATCTGGAAGTGAAAGCAAACATAGACAGGAACATAACAAAGTGGAATAAAAGGATTTTGTCATGACCCGAGGGCCGATCTCGTCCACGCTCGGGCTATGTATCATCTCTGCCGGCCTTGACAGCTGTGGATTACATTCTGGCTCCACCGGGCTCTTATTGTGACAGCGCTCGGTGGGGTTTCCGGCTGTCAAGATCGATCAGCTGTTCGGCATCACAGCTCGTTAGCCGCCGGCTTTATTAGTGGGCGCTGACAGCTGGTTGATGCTGGAGTATCGTCTAAACATCCTGAGAGATCCCTGGTGTGTCAGCACGCTCATGTCAGGTTCGTGTCTAGTTCATGTCTTAGTTAAGGTCGTAGTGGCTGGGGTTAGCCCTACGATCCCTCGTATCCTGTGTAGTGTATGTTTGCCCACAGTGGCTCATAGCTTTATGTCTTGTCTCATCTTGTCTTGTTAAAATAAACATCTATGCAAAACTCATTGGCGACTTTTGGCGTCTTATGATGGCCCGCGAGGGTCACCGCATGACAGTATACTCCAGCCAGGTCGTCTAAACGGAGACGCCACACCGAGACGCCTTTTCACCGTGAGTTTTTGCCGTAGGGTGGAGTTTTCACCGTAAGTTGGACTTGGTAGAGAGATGCCCGCCCGCGAGTGTGGTTTTTGCCCGGAGTGGCTAGAGGAGATTGACGGCTATCTATCGGAAGCCGCCCGTCTCATGCCCTCCGAGGCGGCCGACTACCACTTATGCCTCGCTCAGCGGGCCCTGCGCAGTTGCCACCTTACCTCTACTCCGGAGGGGAGCGAGAGGTTATCATGGATTGTGGCACAGCGCGAAGTGATGGCTAGAGCGCTCCAGGAAACCCCTCCACCTCTCGCAAGGACAGCGTCCCTGGCGAGAGTGGGGATTCTTAGGCTGGAGGGAAAACCCGGCAGGAGATCTGCAGATCGGAATCTAGCTCCTGTCGCCCGTCCAGTTCCAGCGCCATGTGTTCCTGGGTCCTGCGCCGCACCGTTGGCCAGTTAGCTTCATCGCCATGGTCCTACCAAGTCCCAACGAGAATCCCGTCCGGATCCAGCTCCGGGTCGTCGGAGGAACCCAGCCTCCCAGTTGGCTGCATCCCTTACGTCACGACAGGAGGGAACCCCTGCAGTGGCCGCCCCCGGGTCATCTGTTCCAGCGGCACTGTCAGTTCCTCGTGCCCATGTCGCCCCGGCTGTCATGTCCTCCTCCTCTGTGACGTCATCCCCAGCGGCTGGGAGTGCTGTGAGTCGTGCTTCGGCGAGGCCCGTCAGCAATCCTTCCCGAGCGGCTCCTCCTCGTCGCCCCAAGGGGCCCACGTTACCTCCCGGATGGATAGAAGGAGGTCTCCACCCGCTGCAGCAGGCACCATCTTCTCCCCAGGAGGCAGGCAAGTGCAAGTTCATTCATTCCACCACAATTATGATCTGCCTTGTCTGACTTCTGGGGGCGGAGTTCGGGGTTCGCAGCCCCCCGAGCTCCCGCCACCTGCTGTAACTGTGATAACCAAACCTGCTGCCTCTGTGTCTCCCTCTGCTGAGTGGTCCGCGACGCCAGGTCTATGTCGCGGGGTGAGGAGGGGGCCTGCAGTGCTGGAAAGCCTCGATCCAGCCCTGCAGCCACGTCGTGGACGGAGGAGAAAAGCGGACTGTGGCCCGGAACCTGTGCCGACGATGAAGCGTCCCTGGGTTTCCTCACCGGAGCGGTCCGAACCAGTGGGTCGAGGGTCCCCTGCCTCTACGCCATATGGGTCATCGGCGTGGGCATCAGCGCGAGAGGAACCTCAGGCTGCGAAACCCATCTTGCCAGCTGCGGAGCCTGACGCAGCTGAGTTGGAGCCTGCGCACGAACTTCTTCGCCCTGAGCCTGGATCGACGGAGTCCTGGACGGCAACAGAACTCGAGTGCAGGCAAGTGCTCCCTCTTGTGTCTCTGTCCCCGGTGTTGGAGCATTTTTGCCTGCCTCTCGGGGAGGCAAGTGAGGGGCAACTGCCTGCTGCGCCCGAACTCGTCTCGCTGGGGTCTGTTGCTGCCGGTGATACTGATCCCGGTTTTTCTCTGTGTCCTGAGCTTCCTTGCAGTGTCACCGGCGCGGAGCCAGTCGGGATCGTCGAGTTGGAGGTTCCAGGTTTGGGGGTGGAGGTCGTCAGCAGAGCTGCACCAACCCAGTCGGGGTCCGTTGTGGAGGCTGCTGTGGCCCAATCGGGGTCCGACGTGGGTGCGCCCGAGACCCAATTGGGGTCCATTGCGGGAGCTGCTTTGGCCCAATCGGGGTCCGATGTGGGTGCGCCCGAGGCCCAATCGGGGTCCACCGCAGGTACTGTTCTGGCCCAATCGGGGTCCGACATGGGTGCAGCCGGGACCCAATCGGGGTCCAGTGGAGGTGCAGCGCCGGTGTGGTCTACGGACAGTGAAGGAGCTGCAGACCCTTCGCCGCCTGACCCAGTTCGGGCTCATCCTTGCTTTCTGTCCCCTCTACAGAGTCATCGTCCCTGCGCATCATCGCCGGGGGCCGTGGGGGTCCCTTTTCGCTCGCCCCGGCTCTCCCGTGTTTTGTCCTCGCCAGGGAGGCTGCCGCGGGCTGTTTTCCCCCGGTACTGGTGGCTGAGGGACGCGGGTCGGCCGCCTGAGGAACTGTTTCGCCGGTTCAGCGCCTCGGGTCGGCCACCCAACTTCTTGTGTGTCTCACTGGGCGATCTGGTTCGGCCACCGGAGGAGTGGACTTTCTGGGCTTGGGACTGTGGTAAGCTGCCCGGTCATGTTCCGCCCCCTACAACCACCCGTCGGCCGTTGGACGCGGGGAGACCGCCTGAACTGTTCCTGTGGCATTTGGTCTCCGCCAGTCGGCATGAACTGTCAGGGGCAGAGGTCATTCCTGATGGTGGTTTAGCCCTGAAATTGTTCTGGTCTTTTTTTTTCCCCTGTCCTGTGTTGTATCTGTTTTTTTGACTTGAGAGCGTGGTATTTTTGTTTTCGGGTCTGGGCAATTCTGTTCATGTATTTTGGAGGGTAGTCTAGCCCTGAAATTGTTCTGTTTTTTTTTTTTTCTGACCTGTGTTGTATTTGCTTCTTGACCTGAGAATCTGGTATTTTTGTTTTTGTGCCTGGGTAATTGGGTTCCACGTATCTTGGAATATAGTCTGGTTCTGCAATCGTTCTGGGTTTTTTTTCTCTGTCCTGTGTCGTATTTGCTTTTGACCTGGGAATTTGGTATCTTTGTTTTTGTGCCAGTATAATTGTGTTTCTTGTATTTTGGAAGTATAGTCTGGCCCTGTAATTGTTCTTTTTTTTCTCTCTCTCTCTGTCCTGTGCTGTATTTGCTTTTTGACCTGAGAGTGTGTTTTTTTTGTTGTTGTTGTTTTTGTGCCTGGGTAATGGCACTTAATGTATTTTGGAGTATAGTCTGGTCCTGTAACTGTTTCATGTATTTTGAGTCGTTTTTTGTTTGGTTTTTTTTTGGTTTTTTTCCTGTCTGTGTTCTGGTTCTCTGTGGTTTGATACTCTCCTGCCCCATCCGCCCACCCTGGAGGGGGTGAGGGGTGGGTGGGATTGGATGTCTATGGGCGGTCAGGAGCCCGCCCTCAGAGGGAGGGTACCGTCATGACCTGAGCGCCGATCTCTTCCGCGCTCGGGCTATGTATCATCTCTGCCGGCCTTGACAGCTGTGGATTACATTCTGGCTCCACCGGGCTCTTATTGTGACAGCGCTCGGTGGGGTTTCTGGCTGTCAAGATCGATCAGCTGTTCGGCATCACAGCTCGTTAGCCGCCGGCTTTATTAGCGGGCGCTGACAGCTGGTTGATGCTGGAGTATCGTCTAAACATCCTGAGAGATCCCTGGTGTGTCAGCACGCTCATGTCAGGTTCGTGTCTAGTTCATGTCTTAGTTAAGGTCGTAGTGGCTGGGGTTAGCCCTACGATCCCCCGTATCCTGTGTAGTGTATGTTTGCCCACAGTGGCTCATAGCTTTATGTCTCGTCTCGTCTTGTCTTGTTAAAATAAACATCTATGCAAAACTCATTGGCGACTTTTGGCGTCTTATGGTGGCCCGCGAGGGTCACCGCATAACAGATTTGAGTGCTTCTGAAACTGTGGAACTGTGTTGAAATAACTAAAATGTGATGAAATGTGATTAGGTATGCTGTATTTGAATATATAGAACAAGCATTTGTTTGTGTATAAGTCAAAGGACTTATTGTGAAATTAACACGGTTCTCTACCTTGTAACTGTGAGGCAGCAGTTCTAACAAACAACCCAATTTATAGTCATGCTCTGTCTGAATAAAAAGAGGAGTGGAACAGTTTTCTTCTGATCGTTCATCCTAAAACTACAGGTATCGTGTCTGTAAAAAAAAAATAACCAACAAATGCTTTACAGCAACCTTTCACGTCTAAAGAACCAGAAGATTCCCAATACTCAAGATTTGGGGCGGAGAATCATTCTTAACTTTCAGACAGAGATCAAAGTTCTGCATATCAGAGTATTGGCAGGTGAAGAGCAGGCAGAGACGGGTGAGAACACCGATGTGAAGTATGTCAATAAAGGTATTTCACAAAAAATGGATTGATGGAGATGATACAACATGACCAAATTCACCCAGTGGCATGGTGGTAAAGACATAAAATGGAAACATAAAGGGTCTACGAGTATGTGAAGGCATGGCGATTCTGCACATGTAGGACTGCAGTTGCATTACGTTTTGTGTTTGCATTGTGCAGAGGTGGTGGTGGTGGTGGGGTTGATCTGGGGCCAATCAATAACGGCAGGCTCTCTTACGACCCCTGAGTTCCTCCTGGCTTCACTGGCAGGCTGGAAATCAATGGTCCAGGCCAATAACTCAGGATGGTGTGTGGATTAGTGAACTGTCAACTAATCAGAGAGTTACTGAATCTGACACCGCAGCTATTAACCTATCGATATGACACTTGGCACTAACACACACTCACACACACCCATATATATATATATATATGTATTGATGAGCACATGTGCACAGAAAACACGTCAGTGAATGCCTGAAGGTGGCTGGCACATGTCTAAATGCCAGCACATACTGTAGTATGTGGAATACACATTCAATAGGCATTAACTTAGGGCGCTCTCAAAGCTGAAAGTCCACACCAAGGTCCGGACCAAGGTTCATATTTTTGTTACATTGTCCACATTTGGTCCAGTTAGGTTTGGTATCACACTGCTCCTTTTCCAATCGAACTAAACAACTTTGTGACACGCCTATGTTTTGTGACAACATTTGTGTTTTTAGCACAAACTAGTAGTTAGTAAACATGCTACTCAGCATGTTTTCTACAGCTCTGGACATATCTGTAACTGCACTTTAAGCTGAAACTAATTCAGACTCAATCATATTAGTCGGTGAACTAGTTTAGTGAGGCCAGAATATCATCCAGGTCTTCATTCAAAAGGACATTTGTCCATCTCATTAGCCATGATGACTTTCAGGTGGCATTGCTCATGAATTTTTTTTTAAAACTCTTACATTCTCTCTCAAAATACAGTGGTGTGAAAAAGTGTTTGCCCCCTTCGTGATTTCTCATCTTTTTGTATGTTTGTCACACTTACAGGTGCAGCTCAATAAATTAGAATGTTGTAGAGGGAATGATCAGGCGAGGCAACGAGTTGGATCAACACAGACTTTATTCTCCCTCTAACAGATCAGGATCACAAAAAGAGCTCCCAGGCCACTGTGCATCCCACTTTTATACCCTTAATTACATGCGTGGTGGCCCGGGGCTCCGACCTCACATTCAGTTCATAACAAAGCCTGTGCGGCGCATTAACATGATATTACATAAGTGCTGCACTTCACTCCTCTCATGGTGGCCCCACATCTGCTCCTCTCCCGGGGGGGTACCTAGCCTTTACTGTTCCGTCTGGAATCCCCGGCGACCTCTCCTCTCTTGGTCCATTGATCTCTGGGTGGAGAAGTCTAACACCTTTCTCCCCACACTCCCCCCGCCGAACATCCAGAATAGCCCTTAACCCTCCTGTTCCTTGGGCTTGAGCCGGCATCCATAGCGGCTGTAGCAGGGGGTCGCCGATCCAGTCAAACTGCCCTGCTGGCGGGGCGCACAGGAGGGTGCGCTGGTTTGTGGGGGGAAAAGGGGAGGGGGAGAAAACACATCCTCTTCGCGAGTATTGGTCCCTGCTGAGGAATCACCAACCTGCGGAGCCCCCAACTGGGGACGTCCGCACCGGGAAGCCTGGGCCAACACCACCTGCTCGTCTAACCAACACAAAAGCAGGCTTTAGCCTGTCAATGCAGACGGTCTCCCTACATCCCCCCAAGTCTAACAAGAAATGTTTCGCCCCAGGTTCCAACACTCTGAACAGCCCGTTGTATGGTGGGCGCAGCAGGGTCCGGTGCGCATCGTGCCTGATGAAAACAAAACCTGCATTCTGCAAACTTTTTGGGACGAATGTGCGGGGAAAACAATGGTGGGCCGGGCCCGGTACACTCCCCACCTCTGTGTTGTGTAGAGACTGCGTGGGCGGTTCGACCTCGGCCACAGGGTTTTCCAGTAAAAATTCTCCAGGGATCCGCAGCGGTTGGGAAAAAACGAGTTCTGCTGGGGAGGCTGCCAAATCCTCCTTCGATGCGGAACACAACCCTAAAAGAACCCAAGGCAGGTTGTCTACCCAATTTGTGTCCGTGAGCGAAGCTCTGAGCGCTGCTTTAAGTGACCTATGGAAATGCTTGCATAACCCGTTAGCCTTGGGGTTGTACGCGGTAGTGCGGTGAATTGTGACCTCCAGGCTCTGGGCCATCGTGGACCAGAATTCCGAAACAAACTGTGGGCCTCTGTCGGACGTGATGTCCGATGGAAATCCAAAACGTGCCACCCAAGCTGACAAAAAAGTGTGCGCCACTTCCGCGGACGTGGTAGAAGAAAGCGGCACCATTTCGGGCCAGCGCATGGTGCGGTCCACGATCGCCAAAAGGTGCGTGAAACCTTGTGATGGCGGAAAGGATCCCACCAGATCCACGTGGTCGAACCTCTTAGCAAGGATTTGGAATGGCTCAAGGGGATCTTTGGTGTGCTTGTGCACCTTTGCCCATTGGCAAGCAACGCAAGCTGCAGCCCACTCTTTCACCTCTTTACGCAAATGCGGCCAGACAAATTTCACCCTCACTAGTTTCACTGAAGCACGCGCTCCTGGGTGCAAAAGGGAGTGGACCGACTCAAAAACGCGATGGCGTCAAGAGCGCGGAACCACCAGTTGCGGGCGGCCTGTGGAGACGTCACAGAGTAGGGGAGGGCACCCTTCTTGCAGCACCCTGCTCGCCAGTCTTAACCCTGTTGGTGCAGACTGGAGCGCACAAATGTCCGCAAACCTGGCTTGCTCTACAGCCATGGTGGGGAAATCTATTCCCACATAGACCAGGGTGACCAATGCGCGCGACAGGCAATTGGCCACCACGTTGAGTTTACCGGCAACGTGCCAAATGTCGGTAGTAAACTCTGAGATTGCGGCCAGCTGCCATTGCTGCTGGGCCGACCACGGTTCCGAGACCTTTGTCATGGTGTACGTCAGGGGCTTGCGGTCTACAAACGCGGTGAACTCGCGCCCCTCCAGCCAGAACTGGAAATGGCGTGTCACCAGGTGAAGAGCCAGCAACTCTCTGTCAAATGTGCTGTATTTGCACTCATTGTCGCGCAAAGTTCTGCAGAAAAATGCGAGCGGCTGCCACAACCCTGAGCCGCACTGCTCCACCATTGCCCCAATGGCCACATCAGATGCATCTGTAGTGAGCGCTATCCGCGCAGACGGATCTGGGTGAGCCAGCAATGCGGCCTTTTCCAGCACTGTTCTGGCATTCGAAAAAGCCTGCCTCCGCTCGGGAGTCGAGTCGATGCAGTCCGCAGGCTATTTTTTTTTTAAGCGCAGCATACAACGGCTGCATCAGCTGGGCTACCCGGGGGAGGAAATGGTTGTAAAAATTAACCATTCCCCAAAACTCCTGTAGTACCCTCACGGTCTGCGGACGCAGAAAGTCCAACACCGTGCACACCTTGTCCAGTAATGGGATCGCCCCCTCTGGCGAAATGTGGTGACCCAAAAAAATCAATCACTGGCGCACCGAACTGGCACTTCGCCACGTTGATTATCAAACCCTGCACTTCCAACCTCTGGAAAACCATCTTGAGATGGGCGATGTGCTCGTCCTCGGACGTGCTGGCTACCAGAATGTCATCTAGGTAGACAAAAATGAAGGGCAAATCACGCAGCACTGCATCCATCATCCTTTGGAAGGTCTGCGCCGCACGTTTTAATCCAAACGGCATGAGTAAAAATTCAAAAAGGCCAAACGGAGTTATTACTGCCATCTTTGGGAGTCTTCTGTTCGCACCGGGACCTGGTGGTAACCGCAGACCAGATCCACTTTGGAAAAAAAGTGCGCCCCGGCCAGGTGCACGGAAAATTCGTGGATATGGGGAATATTGCTGCGATTGTGCGTCGTAGCACTGTTCAAGCGCCGTAAATCACCGCATGGTCACCACGACCCGTGGGCTTTAGGCACCATGTGAAGCGGGGATGCCCACGGGCTGTTTGAGCACCTGATGATGCCCAACCTCTCCAAGTTGGCAAACTCGTTGCGCGTGCTGGCCAGTTTAGCTGTGTCCAGGCGCCGAAGTCATGCGAATACGGGCGGTCCTTTAGTAGTGACGAAGTGCTTGACCCCGTGTTTGGTTACTGCTGCTGAAAACGTCGGAATCGTGAGTGCTCGGAACTGGGCGAGTAACTGTTGGAACTTACCCCCTGGAGCTGTAACGTTGGCCAGTGTTGCCGACCCGGCTCCTCGAGCTGTACAGAGCAGAGAATCAAAAGAGACAGCATCCACTAGTCGTCTATTAGCAACATCAAATAATAAACCATGAGTACATAGGAAATCTGCACCCAAAATGGGGGAGGCACATGCGGCTATAACGAAATTCCACTGAAAGTTGCGCCCATGCAAACATATTGTCAGTGTCCGCTCACCAAATGTCCTGATGTCTGATCCATTAGCAGCCGCCAGCTTGGGACTACTACGCCCTGCCACCCTGTCTGTGTTGAACGGCAGGATGAGGCTCTTCTGGGAGTCGGAGTCCACCAGAAACCGTCTCCCCGAAGGTGTGCCTGTGATATATAGCAGCTTGTCTCTGTCGCCAGCGGTCGCAGCTGCTCCTGACTGCTGGCTTTGGCGGTTCCTGACTACTTGAATTGGCACGGTGGCAAGCATCACCGTGCATCTGATCCGAAACGGCGATGATAGTGGCAGATCGCCTCCTTCTTGTGTCTCCTGGCGTCTGCTCCAGCCACCACCAATAGCTCTTCGATCTCGCTGGCAACTCTCCTGGGCTCCGGTGCCGCTGCATTCACGCCGATGGTTCTCGTCACCAAGATGATGCAATCCGCTTGCTGCGCTAGTGCGCAGTAGTTCCTCGTCGCTAGCAGTGGCGAATTTGCCAGGATTGCCCTCGCTGCAGCCAGGAGGTTCCTGAGAAACAGGTGGGCGAACAGGAAGGACTCGTCATCTCTGCCCATCAACGCCAGCATGCTCTCCATCAACTCCAAAGCCGATCTGTCCCCTAACTCTGAACATGTTAGGAACCTCTCCGCTTTTTCACTGTCCAAAAGTGTGTAGCGCTGGATAAGCATCCTTTTGAGCGCCTTGTATTTTCCCCAGACCGACGGCTCTTGGAGCAGGCTTGCCACCTGTTGTGTGGTGCGCGCGTCCAGCGTAGTGACCACATAGTAGTATTTCGTGTCGTCTGCTGCCTCAATGTGTAGAAACCACGCTGTCGGGTCATGCAGCCAGAAATCCGGGAGCCTGACTGAAACCGCGTATGCAGCGCTGGTGCTTTCCCTATAGGATGTCTCCGGGATGCTCGTTTCGCCTTCCATGGCACATCAGGGTCACCAGTGTAGAGGGAATGATCAGGCGAGGCAACGAGCTGGATCAACACAGACTTTATTCTCCCTCTAACAGATCAGGATCACAAAAAGAGCTCCCAGGCCACTGTGCATCTCACTTTTATACCCTGAATTACATGCATGGTGGCCCGGGGCTCCGACCTCACATTCAGTTCATAACAAAGCCTGTGCGACGCATTAACATGATATTACATAGGTGCCGCACTTCACTCCTGTCCTAGCGGCTCCGCATCTGCTCCTCTCCCCGGGGGGTGCCTAGCCTTTACTGTTCCGTCTGGACCCCCCAGCGACCTCTCCTCTCTTGGTCCATTGATCTCTGGGAGGAGAAGTCTAACACCTTGCTCCCCACAATGTCATCGAAAAGTTGATTTATTTCAATAATTCAATTCAAAAAGTGAAACTCATATGGCAGCGCGGTGGCGGAGTGGTTAGCACTGCGGCAGCACAGCAACTCACCCTTGGCCGGGGGATCCTGGGTTAGATCCCAGCCCCCGACCAACAGTGATATGTGTGGAGTTTGCATGTTCTCCCCGTGTCTGCGTGGGGTTTACTCCGGGATTTCTCCGGTTTCCTCCCACATGCCAAAAACATGCAGGTTAGGTTAACTGGCATCAAACTGGGGATTCTAAATTGTCCTTAGGTATGACTGTGAGAGTGAATGGTTGTCTGTCTCTCTGTGTTGGCCCTGCGATGGACTGACGATCTGTCCAGGGTGTACCCTGCCTCTCGCCCAAAGATGCTGGGATAGGCTCCAGCCCCCCGCGACCCGAAAAGGATTAAGCGGAAGAAGATGAATGAAATGAATGAATGTGTAGATTCATTACACACAGAGTGAAAGATTTCACGTGTTTATTTCTTTTTATTTTGATGGTTATGGCTTATAGCTCATGAAAACCCCAAATTCAGTTTCTCAAAAAATTAGAATATTACATAAAATTAATTTTAAAAAATTGATTTTTAATAGAAATGTTGGCCAACCGAAAAGTATGTGAATGTACACACTCAATACTTGGTCGGGGCTTCTTTTGCTTAATTACTGCATCAATGCAGCATGGCATGGAGGTGATCAGCCTGCGTTACTGCTGAGCTGTTATGGAAGCCCAGGTTGCTTTGATAGTGGCCTTCAGCTCACTGCATTATTGTGTCTGGTGTATTTCATCTTTCTCTTGACAATACACCATAGATTCTCTATGGGATTTTGGTCAGGAGAGTTTGCTGGCTAATCAAGCACAGTGATACTATGGTCACTGAACCAGGTATTTGTACTTTTTGCAGTGTGGGCAGGTGCCATGTCCTGCTGGAAAATTAAATCAGCATCTCCATAAAGCTTGCAGAAAGAACACCCAGATGCTCTTCTCCTCATCTCAGGCGATTTCAACCATGTTTCACTGTCTCCCATTCTACCCACGTTCACCCAGTATGTCACATGCCACACTAGAGACAATAAAACACTGGATTTATTCTACGCAAACACTAAGGAGGCGTACACCTCATCACAACTCCCCCCACTCGGGAGATCGGATCACAACTTGGTTCATCTCCGGCCGGTGTACAAACCCCTAGTGCAAAGACAACCTCCGGCCATGCACACTGTGGAGTTATGGTCTGAGGAGACAATGGACACCCTAAAGGGCTGTTTTGAAGCCACCGCCTGGAAGCAGCTCTGCGATCCACATGGTGAGGACATCGATGGCCTCATTCACACCTTCACGGGCTACCTCAGCTTCTGTGTGGACAAATCCGTTCCCACCAAGACCATACGGCGTCACTCAAACAACAAACCCTGGATCAACCCTGAGATAAAAACACTTCTGAGAGAGAAGAAGAGGATCTTCAGGTCAGGGAACAGGGAGATGCTGAAGTCCGTACAGAGGGAGCTGAGGAGAAAGATCAGAGAAGGCAAGGACAGCTTCAGGAAGAAGATGGAGGACAAGCTGCAACAGAGCGACATCAGCGGGGTCTGGAGAAACCTCAAAACCATCTTGGGGCTCCAGAATACCTCCCCCCAGGCCACAGGGGGCAGGGAATGGGCGAACAACCTGAATCTGTTTTTCAATAGATTTGACCAACCGCCCTCCCCCCTGACTGCACAACAACCACTGCTGCCTCTAAAGAAATCAAGTCCTGCTGCCCACTCCCCACTCCACCAACACCCCCCCACTCCCAACACACAGCCCCCCATCCTGACCCTGACCAGGACCCAGGTGAGGACGGAGCTGAGGAAGATCAAGGCGAGGAAGGCGCCGGGACCGGACAGCATCAGCGCAAAGCTCCTCAAGTCCTGTGCAGACCAGCTGTGTGGGATTGTGACGTATATCTTCAACATGAGCCTGAAACTGGGGAGGGTACCACAGCTGTGGAAAACATCTTGTGTGGTACCTGTACCAAAAACTTCCCACCCCAAAGACCTGAACAGCTACAGACCGGTGGCCTTGACGTCCCACTTGATGAAGACCCTGGAGAGACTGCTCCTTGCTCACCTCCGCCCCCTGGTGGAACCAGCGATGGATCCACTCCAGTTCGCCTACCAGCATGGCATTGGGGTGGAGGATGCGGTGATCTTCCTCCTTCACCGTTCTCTGTCCCACCTGGAGAAGCCCGGGAATATGGTGAGGATCATGTTCTTTGACTTCTCCAGTGCTTTCAACACCATCCAACCGATGATCCTGAAGGACAAGCTGCTGCGCGCAGGGGTGGACCAGCACCTGTCATCATGGATCCTGGACTACCTCACGAACCGGCCTCAGTTTGTGAGAACCCGGGACTGTGTGTCCGACACGATCATCAGTAGCACGGGGGCCCCCCAGGGAACGGTGCTGGCTCCCTTCCTGTTCACTCTTTATACTGCGGACTTCTCACACAACACAACACACTGCCATCTACAGAAGTTCTCTGATGACTCTGCGATCGTTGGCCTCATCTCCAATGGAGATGAAGCTGAGTACAGAGGGCTTATCCAGGACTTCGTGGACTGGTGCCATCGGAACTGCCTCCAGATCAACGCGAGGAAAACTAAGGAGCTGGTGGTGGACTGCCGCAGGCATGGGCAGCCCCTCACAGTACCAGTAAATATACAGGGAACAGACATCGAGATGGTGACATCCTATAAGTACCTGGGTATTCATCTGAACAATAAACTAGACTGGTCACACAATACTGATGCACTCTACAAGAAGGGACAGCGCAGGCTGTTCCTGCTGAGGAGACTCAGGTCTTTTGGTGTACAAGGGGCGCTGCTGAAGTCATTCTATGACACGGTGGTGGCATCAGCCATCACTTTTGGAGTGGTCTGCTGGGGCAGTGGCATTACTGCAGCCGATAGGAAGAGACTGAACAAACTGATTAAGAAAGCTAGCTCTGTCCTGGGGCAGCGCCTTGATCCGATGGAGGAGATAGGAGAGAGAAGGACGGTGGCTAAACTGTCATCTCTGCTGGAGTCCGAGTTCCACCCTATGCAGGACATACTGAATGCACTGAGGAGCTCATTTAGCAGCAGACTACATCATCCCAGGTGCACAACCGAGAGGTTTCGTAGGTCCTTCCTACCAACGGCTGTCAGACTGTACAACCTAAGCAGGGCTGCTCGCAGAGATAGCAAAAAGACGTAACAAACTAATAGTTTTTTGAATGCAAAAGATGCAATAGACTTACACAATGGTTCCCTCCGGCATACAACTAGGAACTTACCGGTCGCTATGGAGGGTGAGAATATGTATGGGCACATAATCATACCATGTAGGATAACTAAGTAGACGGTTATGCTGTTTCATTCCATCTAGCAACAATGCTCTGCACTGTGTGTGTTTATATATTTACATATTTATTCCATCTAGCTACAATGCTCAGCACTGGGTGTGTTTATATATTTATATATCTACATATTATTCCATCTAGCTACATTGCTCCGCACTGTGTGTGTTTATATACTTGCATATTTATTCCACCTAGCTGCAAT
Source organism: Pholidichthys leucotaenia (assembly GCA_020510985.1). Classification (NCBI taxonomy): domain Eukaryota; kingdom Metazoa; phylum Chordata; class Actinopteri; order Cichliformes; family Pholidichthyidae; genus Pholidichthys; species Pholidichthys leucotaenia. Next base: position 53,122,673 of record CM035839.1, on the reverse strand, counting down.
GCTCCGTACTGTGGGTGTTTATATATTTACATATTTATTCCATCTAGCTACAATGCTCTGCACTGTGTGTTCATATATTCATATATTTATTCCATCCAGCTACAATGCTCTGCACTGTGTGTCTGTGTGTGTGTGTATATATATATATTTTATAGTAATACGTACATATGTATATTAGCTGCTCTTGCTTGCTTGTTTTTTTTTTTCTTGCCTTCTGATTGTTGCTCTGAGTGTTGCTATCCCTGTGCTGTTGCAATCCTGGAATTTCCCCGTTGTGGGACTAATAAAGGCTTATCTTATCTTATCTTATCTTATCTTGTCAGCAGAGGGAAGCATGAAGTGTTCTTAAATTTCCTGTTAGATGGCTGCACTGACATTGGACTTGATTAAACACAGTGGAAAAACACCAGCAGATGGCATGGCTCCACATACCATCATTGACTGTGGAAACTTCACACTGGACCTCAAGCAACTTGGATTCCATGCCTGTTCACTCGTCCTCCAGACTCTGGGACCTTGATTTCCAAGTGACAGGACTTGGCACCTGATTTGGGGAGCCATGTCATCTGATGGTGTTAGTCCACTGTGTTTTATCAAGTCCAAAGTTGATGCAGCTGTCTACCAGGACATTTTAGAGCACTTCATGCTTCCCTCTGTTGACAAGGTTTATGGAGATGCTGATTTCATTTTCCAGCAGGACTTGGCACCTGCCCACACTGCTGCCAAAAGTACCAAAGCCTGGTTTAATGACCATGGTATCACCATATTTTACTGGCCAGCAAACTCTCCTGACCTAAACCCCATACAGAATCTATGACGTATCGTCAACAGGGAGATGAGAGACACCAGACCCAACAATGCAGATGAGCTGAAGATCTTATGTAAAATTCTAATTTTTTGAGAAACTGATTTTTGGGTTTTCATGAGCTGCAAGCCATAACCATCAAAATTAAAAGAAATAAACACTTGAAATATATCACTCTGTCTGTAATGAATCTATATAAAATATGAGTTTGATTTTATGAATTGAATTACTGAAATAAATCAACTTTTTGATGATATTCTAATTTAGAGAGATACACCTGTAAATGTTTCAGATCACCAAGCAAATTTAAATATTAGACAAAGATAACACAAGTAAACACAAAATGAGGTTTTTAACCACTTGCACTCCGGGCAATTTTCCTAAAAATGCCAAAAAATAACGTGCCCAAAGTAAATCGAAAGCTGTTCTTCAACCCTTTGCAGCATCTTCATGGGGTTGGTCTCATTTAAAAGAAAACACTTTGAATTTTTTGGCAAAAAAAACATAATCTCTCTACGTGCTCCGGCCACTGAGTTACAGTCATCTAAACATACTGAACTTGAAGAAAAAAAATTTGGACACAGTGTTTTTTTTGATACAAATGCTTGTAAATAACACACAGCTGTCCGATCCGGCTGGAAAATGCAACAGAAATGTAGAACCAAGTGTTATCCAGCTGAGATCCAAATTTGGTAACAATACCACAAAAATGAATATTTTACACAGCTTTGTTCTCAGGCTGTTCCCAGGCGTTTTGGAACTGTGCCAAATTGTGCCAAATGGCACAGTTTGGAAAAACGTCTGTAACTTTTGAATGATTCAATGTAGAAGCTTCATTTTAGGCTCAAAGGAAAGGTCACACTCAGGGCTGTGTCTGTGTGTGTGTGTGTGGGGGGGGGGTCGTCCCCCCCCCGCTACCAAGGACAGAGTTCAGCCCTCGCTACATGATAGATTACACTCGTTGCATGTTTCCACAGCAACGCTGTCACAGCGGCTCCCCCCCCCTCGCTACTGTGTGTGTGTGTGGGGGGGGGTTGTTGTGGTGATGTAGGACAGCAGTGCAGTCACCACGGCTCCCCCCCCTCGCTGCAGAAGAATAGCGGGGGTGGGGGGGGGGGCGTTCACAGCCTGTACACTGCGAGCAACCCCTTGTACCGCGGCGCACGAACTTCAGACTTCGTGAACCGCACAGCTGTAATTTACTGATCGGTCAAAAGTCATTTTGGATTACAATTTTCAGGGATAGAGAATAATTTAGCTTATAACACCTTACCTCTTCACAGCGGAGTCTTGGCGAACTTGTCTTCCTCATTGTCAGACGAACGCGACGCTGGTCCGCTCTGGTTCTGGTCTCGCGACTCGATCAAAACATAATTCCATTATTGCGGCTTTGTGCTTCCATGATTGCGGTTTTTGGCGAACGATTTTTCAAAACAAATAACAGTAGTAATTAAAAAAAGACTGGCGAAGGCGTGTGTGTCACTCAGCCTTCGTCGTCAGCCTCCGTCGGTCTATAATGACCATGGAAGAAATCATAGCGTCTACTCTGCTGGAACCAATACAAAATAAGCACCGCCTGTGGCCAAACATGCCGATCCACGAATGGCACTCCCTGTCTCACAGGTTGCATTTGTGGATGGTCTCCATGCTGCTGGGTCTGTGGAGCTCTTCCTGTGTCCTTTTTTGATCCGCTGCAGCAGCCAGTCTTCACCCAGCCTTAAAAAAAAAACAGCTCACGAACTTCTCTGCTTCAATTGGCTCACTGCATTCAAAGCGTTGGGAGGCGGGTCCTCCTTCCTAGGTTTTCATTCATTGGTTCTTCAAGGTTTCAGAAACCCAATTCAAGGCTCTTAATAGTCGAATGAGAAGTCAATCAGATGAACTAATCTGTTCGCGGCTGTGTTTACAGATTTTTTTTTCAGTGGCGCTTGGAGGCCACACCACCTACACCACCACCATCAATATCCTTATCATGTGTCATGCGCACGAGGGCGCACGAGCGCGCTCTCGTGCGCCCTCGTGCGCCCTGGGATGCAGAGACTTGCCCGCCCGCGGAACAACGGAGTGCAAGTGGTTAAATGAAGGTGTTTATTGTTAAGGGTAAAAAATCCAAACCTACATGGCCCTGTGTGAAAAAGTGATTGCCTCCCATTAAAACATAAATTAACTGTGGTTTATCACATCTTTGGAAAGCTGAGTTCAATTTCTCCAGCCACACCCAGGCCTGATTACTACCACACTTGTTCTCAATCAAGAAATCACTTATATAGGACCTGTTTGACAAAGTGGAGTAGACAAAAAGATCCTCAAAAACTAGACATCATCCAAAGAATTCAGGAACAAGTAAGAAACAAAGTAATTGAGATCTATCAGTCTGGAAAAGGTTATAAAGCCGTTTCTAAAACTTTGGGACTCCAGTGAACCACAGTGAGAGCCATTATCCACAAATGGCAAAAACATGGAACAGTGGTGAACCTTCCCAGGAGTGGCTGGGTGACCAAAATTACCCCAAGAGCGCAGTGACAACTCATTCAAGAAGTCACAAAAGACCCCACAACAACATCCAAAGAACTGCAGGCTTCACTTGCCTCAGTTAAGGTCAGTGTTCATGACTCCACCATAAGAAAGAGACAGGGCAAAAATGGCCTGCATGGCAGAGTTCCAAGACAAAAACCACTGTTGAGCAAAAAGAACATAAAGGCTCGTCTCAGTTTTGCCAGAAAACATCTTGATGATCCCCAAGACTTTTAGGAAAATACTCCGTGGACTAATGAGACAAAAGGTGAACTTTTTGTAAGGTGTGTGTCCCATTACATCAGGCGTAAAAGTAACACAACATTTGATAAAAGGAACATCATACCAACAGTACAATATGGTGGTGGTAGTGTCATGGTCTGGGGCTGTTTTGCTGCTTCAAAACCTGGAAGACTTGCTGTGGTAAATGGAACCATGAACTCTGCTGTCTACCAAAAAATCCTGAAGGAGAATGTCCGGCCATCTGTCTGTGACAGGCTGAAGCGCACTCGGGTTCTGCAGCAGAACAATGAATGAATGAACGAATGAATGAATCTTTATTTCGGATAGATTAAAAGTAAAGATTAAAAAAAGAAACAGAATAATATAACAATGGGGGAAAGAAAATCCATACAGTTCAACATAAGTTATCCGAAATGGGTGATGGCTGAAGCTGCAGCTTATATTGCCCACCCATATTCCATCCAAGAATTCAAAAGAAAAACAAAACAAGACCGATTACAATTCAGAACAAAGCTAAGACAAAATGTGACAAAAAAACTAAGCTACAACACAACACAGACTGGATATAAGATAAGATAAGATAAGATAAGATAAGATAAGCCTTTATTAGTCCCACAACGGGGAAATTCCAGGATTGCAACAGCACAGGGATAGCAACACTCAGAGCAACAATCAGAAGGCAAGAAAAAAACAAGCAAGCAAGAGCAGCTAATATACATATGTACGTATTACTATAAAATATATATATATACACACACACACAGACACACAGTGCTGAGCATTGTAGCTGGATGGAATAAATATATGAATATATGAACACACAGTGCAGAGCATTGTAGCTAGATGGAATAAATATGTAAATATATAAACACCCACAGTACGGAGCATTGCAGCTAGGTGGAATAAATATGCAAGTATATAAACACACACAGTGCGGAGCAATGTAGCTAGATGGAATAATATGTAGATATATAAATATATAAACACACCCAGTGCTGAGCATTGTAGCTAGATGGAATAAATATGTAAATATATAAACACACACAGTGCAGAGCATTGTTGCTAGATGGAATGAAACAGCATAACCGTCTACTTAGTTATCCTACATGGTATGATTATGTGCCCATACATATTCTCACCCTCCATAGCGACCGGTATGTTCCTAGTTGTATGCCGGAGGGGACCATTGTGTAAGTCTATTGCATCTTTTGCATTCAAAAAACTATTAGTTTGTTACTAGTTTGTTATATGACAAACCTTATGTGATTTTACATGTCATCTTGTATATATGTTTGAAGTATTTCTTCCTTTAGTTTTTGTTTAAATTGTCCAAGCGTTGTACATGATTTTAATTCGGGTCCAAAATCGTTCCATAATCTGACTCCTTGCACTGAAACACAGTGTTGCTTGGTGGTAGTTCTCACTGAAGGTTTTTGAAATATACATGTTCCTCTGAAATGATATTGTTTCTCCCTTATTTGGAACAACTTTTGGATATTTGCGGGCAGTGATAGATTCTTCACTTTAAACATTATTACTGCAGTTTTAAAGTCAACCAGATCTTTCAACTTGAGAGCTTTTAATTTAAGAAAAAGTGGGTTTGTTGGTTCTCTGTAAGCAGCTTTGTTTATTATTTATTCTAATAGCTCTCTTCTGAACCATGACTACTCAGAGTTGGGACGAGGAAGCAGAGTTGCAGTCTTACACGCCTCTCTGCAGCTCCTCTTCATCCGCCACCCCTCAGCTTAGCCCCTGTCTTCCCCATCAGAGAATCGTTGTCTGCTCCCTCCAAAGTGAATAAAAATATAATGTATAAGCATCCCAAAGTGATAAAGCAAAATATTGGTAAAACTCAAATTAAACATAAAGCCTCTAAATTGAATGATTTGGCCTCTGTTCCTCCTCATAATTTAAAAATTAAATGTGGTTTATTAAATATTAGGTCTCTAACTCCCAAGTCTCTGTTAGTCCATGATTTGTTAATTGATCATCAGATTGATTTAATTTCCCTTACAGAGACTTGGTTAGGACAAGAGGATTATGTTGGTTTAAATGAATCAACTCCCTCTGGTTATTTAAACTGTCAAAATCCCAGAAGTTCTGGTCGTGGAGGAGGAGTAGCAACAATTTACCATTCCAAATTACTAGTTAATGTAAAGCAAAAAACATGTTATAATTCCTTTGAGGGCCTGGTCCTCAGTATTGGGCACTTTAGCAATTTTAGGTTAAATCCAATTTTATTTGCCATAGTTTATCGTCCCCCATCAACCTACTCAGAATTTTTATCCGAATTTGCTGATTTCTTAGCTGATTTAGTGCTGAAATCTGATAGAATAATTATAGTAGGGGACTTTAATATACATGTGGATGTAGATAGTGACTGCCTTAATGTGGCATTCAATTCAATATTAGATTCGATTGGGTTTTCTCAGAAAGTAGGAAATTCTACTCATTACCTCCACCATACATTGGACCTTGTTTTGACATATGGCATAGAAATAGAAAATCTTGTAGTGTCTCCTCATAACCCTGTACTGTCAGACCATTGTCTGTTAACCTTTGATTTTACTATTTCTGACTATTTGGCTCCTAAAGAAAAATATTATTACAGTAGATGCCTCTCAGATGATGCTGTTTCCAAATTCATGCAGATTGTTTCCTCTATGCCATGTGTCAACACAACGGAAATAAGCTATAGACAGCTTGCTCCTTCTGTAATTGATAACATGGTGGATAGTGTTTCAGCTTCTCTGCATCAGACTCTAGACTTGGTGGCCCCCTTAAAAAAGAAAAAGTCTAATCAGAGATTTCTAACTCCTTGGTTCAACACAGAAACTCGTACCTTAAAACAGAAGACTCGTCAATTAGAAAGAAAATGGCGCTCTACTAATTTAGATGAAATCTATTTAGCTTGGAGAAATCATCTTTTAATTTATAAAAAATCTCTTAGAAAAGCTAGAACGAGTTATTACTCTGCATTAATAGAAGAGAACAAGAATAATCCCAGGTTTCTTTTCAGTACTGTAGCCAGGTTGACAAAGAGTCAGGACTCTGTCAATCCTAGCATCCCCTTAGAGCTTACTAGTCAGGACTTTATGAACTTTTTCAATAATAAAATTTCATCCATCAGAGATAAAATCAATCAGATTCTTCCCACAGTTAACTTAAATACTGTAACTACTACAACTCCTTCTATTGACGTCTGTCTTGATGAGTTTACTCCAATCGACCTTTGTGAGTTAGACAAAATAGTTTCCTCATCCAAACCTTCAACTTGTCTTTTAGACCCTATTCCTACCAGGTTATTTAAAGAAGTCTTCCCACTTATTGGTAGCTTTATTCTTCATAAAATCAATTCTTCATTAACTTTAGGCCATGTACCGCAGGCTTTTAAAACGGCTGTAATTAAACCCTTACTCACAAAGCCAACGCTAGATCCAGGAGCTTTAGCTAACTATAGACCAATCTCTAATCTCCCTTTCATTTCAAAAATCTTAGAAAGAGTTGTTGCTACGCAATTATTTGACCACCTGCAGGGAAATGGTTTACTTGAAGAGTTTCAATCTGGGTTTAGAATCCATCATAGTACTGAAACAGCCTTAGCGAAGGTCACTAACGACCTCCTCATTGCATCTGATAATGGACTAGTTTCTGTACTTGTCCTTTTAGACCTTAGTGCAGCTTTTGATACTATCGATCATAATATTCTACTTGATAGATTAGAACACTATGTTGGACTTAATGGAACTTCGTTGCAATGGTTTAGATCTTATTTATCTGATAGGTTCCAGTTTGTTCATGTAAATAATGAGTTTTCTTTCAACTCAAAGCTTAGTCATGGAGTTCCACAGGGATCTGTGCTAGGCCCTACTCTTTTTAGTTTATATATGCTTCCGTTAGGCAACATTATTAGAAAGCACTGTATACATTTTCATTGTTATGCTGATGACACACAATTATACCTGTCAATGAAGCCAGATGATAGTAATCAATTAGCCAAGTTAGAAGCCTGTCTTAAGGAAATCAAAGCTTGGATGACTTGTAATTTCCTGCTATTAAATTCAGATAAGACTGAAGTCATTCTTGTTGGTCCAAAAAATCTTAGAAATTCCTTTCCAAATCAAACTTTCAGTTTGGATGCGGTTACTCTTTCTCTTAATAGCTCTGTGAGGAACCTTGGAGTTATTTTTGATCAGGATTTGTCCTTCAATTCACATATTAAATTTGTTTCTAAGACTGCCTTCTATCATTTGCGTAATATTGCCAAGATTAGGAGCATCTTGTCTCAGAGTGATGCTGAGAAACTGATCCACGCTTTTGTTAGCTCAAGATTATTGTAATTCTTTATTATCAGGCTGTCCTAAAACATCTTTAAAAAGTCTTCAGCTGATCCAAAATGCTGCAGCAAGAGTTTTAACAGGTACTAGAAAGAGAGATCATATCTCTCCGGTTCTGGCCTCCCTTCATTGGCTTCCCATAGAGTTTAGAATTAAGTTTAAAATCCTTCTTCTTACTTACAAAGCTCTAAACAATCAGGCTCCTTTTTATTTAAAAGATCTGATACTACTGTATTATCCTAACAGAGCACTACGCTCCCAAAATGCAGGATTACTTGTAATACTTAGAATCTCCAAAAGTACAATGGGAGGCAGAGCCTTCAGTTATCAAGCTCCTCTCCTGTGGAATCAGCTGCCAATCTGGATTCGGGAGTCAGATTCGATCTCTGTTTTTAAGAATAGGGCTAAAACCTACCTTTTTGATATAGCCTACAATTAGGGAGGGATCATGTGTTTCTGAACCCTCCCTTAGTTATGCTGCTAATAGGTTTAGTCAGCCGGGGGACCTCCAGTAATGCACTGGGCCTCACTCCTTTCCTCACTCTCTATGAAATATTTTTTTTTTTTGCTGGTCATTAACATTTGTTTGTTCTCTCCCATAGATTGAGTCCCCATCGTGCTGTTTGCTCTCTACATGTCTGTTCTTTTCTTCTTCTCTATCCCCTCACCCCCCAGCCAGTCGCAGCAGATGACTGCCCCTCCCTGAGCCTGGTTCTGCTGGAGGTTTCTTCCTGTTAAAAGGGAGTTTTTCCTCTCCACCGTCGCCAAGTGCTTGCTCACAGGGGATCACCTGATTGCTGGGGTCTTTCTGCAACTGTGGGGGTTCCCCCCTACAGTTGATAGTGCTATGAGATGACTGTTGTTGTGAAATGGCGCTATATAAATAAAGTTGAATTGAATTGAATTGAAGCATAAAGACTGGATATATGTTTGTTTTATATGTATTTCCCCATACTTCAGTACAATATGTCATGTATGGGAGTATTAATGAATGATACAAAGTATATAAAGTGGGTTGATTCAGCAAATATTTCACTCTGTGTAGTATTGCAATTGATTTAGATATTTTACCTTTAATATAATTAATATGAGACTTCCAACACAGTTTATTATCAATTATTACTCCAAGAAATTTAGTTTCAGATACCCTTTCAATCTCTACACCATTTACACTGAGTTTAGATACTAAGTTGTTGTGATGGTTGTTAAAAACTATAAATTTTGTCTTACTTAAATTGAGCGTTAATTTGTTTGAATCAAACCACAGTTTAAGCTTTCCTAATTCCTTTCCGAGTGTATCCAAAAGTTGTTCCAAATTGCTTCCACTGCATAATAAATTAGTGTCATCGGCAAACAATATTAAATCCATTTTTTCCGAAACTTTACATATATCATTTGTATACATATTGAATAACAATGGCCCCAAAACTGAACACTGTGGGACTCCACAAGTAACCTTCAGTAACTGTGAGTTTTTGTTACCAACACATACATACTGATATCTATTCTTTAATTAACTACATAACCAGGACAGTGCTACCCCTCTAATACCACAATTTTGTAGTTTCTTTAATAATAAATTATGATCCACTGTATCAAATGCTTTTTTAAGATCCAGGAATACCCCAACTGAATACTTTTTATTTTCAACGGCAGTTGATATTTTTTCTATAAATTCTATTAGAGCAAATGCAGTTGTCCTCTTGTGTCTGAACCCATATTGCTGCTCACACAATAAATTATTCTTCAGTATGAAGTTGTTAATTCTCTCATAGAATATTTTTTCAAGTATCTTGGAAAATTGCGGCAATAGTGAAATTGGTCTATAGTTTGAGAATTCCCCTCTGTCACCCGTCTTGTATATCGGAATTACTTTAGCTATTTTCATTGCATTGGGAAATATACCTGTTTGGAGAGACAGGTTACAGATATACATCAGTGGTTTCACTAAGCATTCAATAATAGTTTTGACTAAGAGCATGTCAATACCATCACAGTCCGTAGATGTTTTACTTTTAAAGGATTTAACAATTTCAATGACCTCTCTCTCGTCTGTGTTCTTTATGAAAATGGAGTTTTTTATAGCAGTGTTTTTTCTTATTGTATCACCTGCAGGTGCCATAATGGGTATTTCTCGAGCCAAATTAGGACCAATGTTAACAAAAAAGTTATTAAATTCATCTGCAGGTGAAACTGCAGTCACACTCTGAGTTGTTTTATTATTTTTTGAAAAACTGGTTGGGTAGCTTGTATTTCTGTTTTTATTTCCAAGAATATAGTTAAGTATTGTCCATGTATTTTTAATATTGTCTCTGTTTTTCTCCAGTTCTTTACTGTAATAGTCTCTTTTACTACATCTTATTATATATGTTAACTTATTTTTGTATGTTTTATACCGCTGCTCTGCTTCTTTTGTCCTTTTCTTTAGGAAAGCTTTATATAACTAGAAAAGAACTCGGAGAGCGCAGACCTCTGCCAAGCGCCACAGTTCCCCCCATACAGTGTTTGTGTGTACGTTTTCAGATTCCTTGACCATGAAAACATATGACTAGCAATTGGATTGACAATGATAGGATTAGTGGTTCAGTAGTTATTCACGAAAATGGCATTTTCCGTAATGGCAGCCACAGTTCCCCCCAAACAGTGTTTGTGTGTACGTTTTCAGATTACTTGACCATGAAAACATATGACTAGCAATTGGATTGACAATGATAGGATTAGTGGTTCAGTAGTTATTGACGAAAATGGCATTTTCCGTAATGGCGGTTTAGCGCCACAGTTCCCCCCGTACAGTGTTTGTGTGTACGTTTTTAGATTCCTTGACCATGAAAACATATGACTAGCAATTGGATTCACAAATTGGATTCACAATGATAGGATTAGTGGTTCAGTGGTTATTGACGAAAATGTCATTTTCCGTAATGGCGATTTTCTTCTGGACGGTGATCCGGATCACCACCAAAATGTAATCATCTGTAGGATACCCCATATCTGACAATCTGTGAAAATTTCATGAAAATCCGTCCATAACTTTTTGAGTTATCTTGCTAACAAACAAACAAACAAACAGACAAACAGCCAAACCAACGCCGATGATCACATAACCTCTTTGGCGGAGGTAATACATTTTTCTTTTTACACGCCTTTTGTAATCCTTTGGTTAACCATGGCTTATCAACAAATTTATGTTTAAGCTTTTTCTTTACTAATGGACAATTTTTTTCATAAAGACTGGTTACAATGTTCATAAATGTGTCATAGGCTTCATTTACATCTGATACACAGACTTTTGTCCAGTCTTGCTTCAGCAAGTCTTCTTTAAAAGAACTGATTGCATTTTGTGATTTGTATCTGAACGATTTTAAAAATTTTTCTGTATTGGCCCCCGTGTGGCCATGGATAAGTGCAAAGGTTGGCAAATGGTCACTTATATCATTTACCAATAAGCCACTTTCTATTTTCTTATCAATATTATTAACAAACAGGTTGTCAATAAGTGTAGCAGTGTGAACTGTGATTCTATTCAATTCAATTCAGTTCAATTCAACTTTATTTATATAGCGCCATTTCACAACAACAGCCATCTCATAGCACTATCAACTGTAGGGGGAACCCCCACAGTTGCAGAAAGACCCCAGCAATCAGGCGATCCCCTGTGAGCAAGCACTTGGCGACGGTGGAGAGGAAAAACTCCCTTTTAACAGGAAGAAACCTCCAGCAGAACCAGGCTCAGGGAGGGGCAGTCATCTGCTGCGACTGGCTGGGGGGTGAGGGGATAGAGAAGAAGAAAAGAACAGACATGTAGAGAGCAAACAGCACGATGGGGACTCAATCTATGGGAGAGAACAAACAAATGTTAATGACCAGCAAAAAAAATATTTCATTGAGAGTGAGAAAAGGAGTGAGGCCCAGTGCATTACTGGAGGTCCCCCGGCTGACTAAACCTATTAGCAGCATAACTAAGGGAGGGTTCAGAAACACATGATCCCTCCCTAATTGTAGGCTATATCAAAAAGGTAGGTTTTAGCCCTATTCTTAAAAACAGAGATCGAGTCTGACTCCCGAATCCAGATTGGCAGCTGATTCCACAGGAGAGGAGCTCGATAACTGAAGGCTCTGCCTGCCATTGTACTTTTGGAGATTCTAGGTATTACAAGTAATCCTGCATTTTGGGAGCGTAGTGCTCTGTTAGGATAATATGGTAGTATCAGATCTTTTAAATAAAAAGGAGCCTGATTGTTTAGAGCTTTGTAATTAAGAAGAAGGATTTTAAACTTAATTCTAAACTCTATGGGAAGCCAGTGAAGGGAGGCCAGAACCGGAGAGATATGATCTCTCTTTCTAGTACCTGTTAAAACTCTTGCTGCAGCATTTTGGATCAGCTGAAGACTTTTTAAAGATGTTTTAGGACAGCCTGATAATAAAGAATTACAAGAATCTAATCTCAAGCTAACAAAAGCGTGGATCAGTTTCTCAGCATCACTCTGAGACAAGATGCTCCTAATCTTGGCAACATTACGCAAATGATAGAAGGCAGTCTTAGAAACAAATTTAATATGTGAATTGAAGGACAAATCCTGATCAAAAATAACTCCAAGGTTCCTCACAGAGCTATTAAGAGAAAGAGTAACCGCATCCAAACTGAAAGTTTGATTTGGAAAGGAATTTCTAAGGTTTTTTGGACCAACAAGAATGACTTCAGTCTTATCTGAATTTAATAGCAGGAAATTACAAGTCATCCAAGCTTTGATTTCCTTAAGACAGGCTTCTAACTTGGCTAATTGATTACTATCATCTGGCTTCATTGACAGGTATAATTGTGTGTCATCAGCATAACAATGAAAATGTATACAGTGCTTTCTAATAATGTAGGTTAACGGAAGCATATATAAACTAAAAAGAGTAGGGCCTAGAACAGATCCCTGTGGAACTCCATGACTGAGCTTTGAGTTGAAAGAAAACTCATTATTTACATGAACAAACTGGAACCTATCAGATAAATAAGATCTAAACCACTGCAACGAAGTTCCATTAAGTCCAACATAGTGTTCTAATCTATCAAGTAGAATATTATGATCGATAGTATCAAAAGCTGCACTAAGGTCTAAAAGGACAAGTACAGAAACTAGTCCATTATCAGATGCAATGAGGAGGTCTGATTCTACTGGGATGTGTTATGGTGTGGGCCTCAGGTTATTTCACACCTTAGACAGAGACAATGAATACACATGGGAGAACAATGCCCAAGTGGGTGAGAGGGGGTTGAATGAAGTGTAGTGTAGATGTCATGCTGTGTAGGAGGAAGTGCCTTGAACCTTGTGAAGTGTGACTTGATATAGAGAGAGGAATGCTTGATGTGACCAGTCACACTGTTCTTTGCTTGTGAGATGTGAGTGTGTAATAAATCGTCTGAAATGAATATGCCTCTTCATTTACACACTCCACACTGGTGACCCAAGACGTATTATAGAACACGAGGCAAGAACCCCGGAGCTGGCCTGGTCGGGAAGTCCCAGAGACGCTGAAGCCAATCCGCAGACAGCCAGGACTGGAACCCCCAGCAACGCGTGTGCAGTTTCAGTCAAGCTACCGGATTTCTGGCAGCACAACCCACGCTCTTGGTTCCACCACACCGAGGCCCAGTTCGCCCTCCGGAGAGTAACAGCAGACGACACCAAGTTCTACCATGTGGTAGCAGCGCTGGACTCCTGCACAGCCCAGCAGGTAGCGAGCCTGCTCGATCAGCCACCAGCCAGCAGCAAATATGAGGTGCTCAAGGCTGCACTCACCCGGCGATACATGCTCTCGGAATGTGAGAGAGCAAAGAGGCTCCTGGCGCAGACCGAGTTAGGAGATGGGTCGGCCGTAGACCTGATGGAGAAGATGCTGGCGTTGATGGGCACGGGCGAGGGGCACTTTCTGTTTGCCCACCTTTTCCTCCGGAACCTGCCAACAGAAGCAAGAGCGGTTCTGGCCAATTCGCCGTTGCTGGCCACGCGAGATTACCGTGCGCTAGCCCAGGAGGCAGACCGGATCATCCTCACCACCAGGGTGATCACAGTCAACGCGGCGGCAGCGGAGCCCAGCGAGATAACCAGGGGAGGCGAGGAGCCACCGACGGTAGCAGCAACGGGGGCCAAGGCAGCGGCAAGGGCTGAACGGTGGTGCAGTGGTTAGCACTGTGGCAGCACAGTTTACCCTCGGCCGGGGGATCGTGAGATCGTGGGTTCGATCCCTGCCCCCGACCAACAGTGATCTGTGTGGAGTTTGCATGTTCTCCCCGTGTTGCGTGGGTTTACTCCGGGATTTCTCCGGTTTCCTCCCACATACCAAAAACATGCAGGTTAGGGATACGGGGCGCTTGCGCACGCAGCGACCGGCAGCTGGTGGCTTGTCACCAGACTGCAAAACAAATCTACCTACAGGTACAAAATAAGTAATAAAAAAAAAAAAAAAGGAGCGCCAGAAAGAAACGCTCTGCTTCTACCACCGCCGCTTCGGAGGGAACGCGCGCAGATGTGCGCCACCGTGCCACTTCAAGCGCTCGGGAAACGCCAAGGCCGGCAGTCGGTAGCAGCTGTGACCGCCGGTGAAGAGAACAAGCTGCTCTACGTGACGGACTCGCGCTCGGGGAGACGCTTCCTCGTCGACACTGGAGCCCAGAAGAGCGTCATCCTGCCATCCTACGCTGACCGGCTGGCAGGACCTAGCGGCCCCGGAATGGTGGCAGTAAACGGCTAGGAGATTAAGACGTTCGGTGAGAGAACACTGACCTTATCTCTACATGGCCGCTCGTATGAGTGGACTTTTATCATAGCAGCACTGTGTTGCCCGCTCCTGGGCGCTGATTTTCTGTGTGCACATGGTTTACTTGTGGATGTTGCTGACAGGTGCCTGGTTAATGCACTGTCCTTTGAACCTCTCCCCTGTATAGCTCAAGGGACCCGGCCAACAGCACAAGCCAGGGTCACAACTCCAGGCGGTAAGTTCCACGCACTGCTCACTCAGTTCCCAGCACTCACCGTCCCGATGTTTACGGCAGCCATCGCTAAACACGGGGTGGAGCACTTTATCACCACCACCGGGCCGCCCGGTTTTGCAAGACCTCGGCACTTGGATGCAGCTAAACTGGCCATAGCGCGCGAGGAGTTCGCCAACCTGGAAAGGTTGGGCATCATCAGGCGATCAAACAGCCCATGGGCATCCCCGCTACACATGGTCCCTAAGGGTGAGGGATCGTGGCGACCGTACGGTGATTTCCGCAGGTTGAACAACGCCACAGCACACGACCGCTACCCAATTCCCTACATTCAGGATTTTTCCGTTCACCTCGCCGGAGCGTGCGTTTTTTCTAAAATAGACCTGGTCCCCGGTTATCACCAGGTCCCAGTGCACGCGGAGGACGTACCCAAAACAGCAGTAATAACTCTGTTTGGTTTATTCGAGCTCCTGCGCTTGCCATTCGGGTAAAAAGGCGCAGCACAGACGTTCCAGCGCATGATGGATGCAGTGATGAGTGACCTCCCGTTCGTGTTCGTCTACCTGGACGATATCCTGGTAGCCAGTACATCCAAAGACGAACACGAAACCCACCTCACGACGATTTTCCGGAGGTTGGAGGAGCACGGGTTGATAATCAACCCGGCGAAATGCCAGTTCGGCATGACGGAGATTGATTTTTTGGGGCACCGCGTCTCTTCAGAAGGAGCGATCCCGTTGCCCGACAAAGTGCGCGCCGTGGCAGATTTTCCCCGGCCTCAGACGGTCAGGGCGCTGCAGGGATTTTTGGGGATCGTGAATTTTTATAACCGTTTCCTTCCCCGCGCGGCTCATGCAACCATTGTACGCCACGCTCAAGAGACAGAAACCCACGAATGGACCCCGGAATGGACCCCGGAGCGAGAGCAGGCGTTCTCGGAAGTTAAAGCAGCCCTGGCAAACGCCGCACTGCTGGCAAATCCGGACCCGACGGCCCAGATAGCACTCACCACCAACGCTTCAGACGTGGCCATAGGGGCGGTTGTGGAGCAGCACGTCGCTGGGGCTTGGCAGCCGCTCGCATTTTTCAGCAGAACTTTGCGCGACAGCGAACGTAAATACAGCGCATTTGGCAGAGAGTTGCTGGCTCTCCATCTGGCCATACGCCACTTCCAGTTCTGGCTGGAAGGGCGCAACTTCACCGCGTTCGTAGACCACAAGCCACTAACGTTCGCAATGGCCAAGGTTTCAGAACCGTGGTCGGGCTGGCAGCAGAGACAGCTGGCCGCGATCTCAGAGTTTACTACCGATATTCAGCATGTGTCAGGTAAACTGAATGTGGTGGCGGACTGCCTCTCGCGCACCGTGGTGGACCCAGTCTACGTGGGGATAGATTACGCAGCCATGGCCGCGGTGCAGATTAGCGATGCAGACGTGCGCGCACTCCAGTCTGGACCAACAGGGTTAAGGCTGGAGAGCAGGGTGCTGCAAGATGGTGCCCCCCCCCCCCCCCCAATCTGCGACGTCTCCACGGGTCGCCCGCGTCCGGTAGTCCCGGTCGCATGGCGCCGCCGCGTGTTTGAGTCGGTTCACACTCTGGCGCACCCAGGAGTGCGCGCATCTGTCAAAATGGTAGGAGAGAAGTTCGTGTGGCCGAGCCTACGCAAACAAGTAAAAGAGTGGGCTGCAGCCTGCGTGGCGTGCCAACGAGCCAAGGTACACAGGCACACGAAGGCTCCCTTGGAGCCGTTTACGGTACCGGCTAAGAGGTTCGACCACGTTCACGTGGACCTCGTGGGCCCCCTCCCGCCATCACAGGGGTGCACGCACCTCCTGACAGTGGTGGACCGCACCACGCGCTGGCCAGAAGCAGTCCCGCTGGCAGCAACCACGTCCGTGGATGTAGCACGCGCTTTTATAACAACATGGGTGGCGCGTTTTGGAGTCCCCTCGGACATTACGTCCGACAGGGGCCCACAATTTGTTTCCGACCTCTGGTCCACGATGGCCCGCAGCCTGGGTGCTGCAATTCATCACACAACCGCGTACAACCCACAGGCCAATGGGTTATGCAAGCGTTTTCACAGATCACTGAAAGCGGCACTCAGGGTTTCACTGATGGATGCAAATTGGGTAGACAGGCTGCCGTGGGTTTTATTGGGGCTGCGCTCCGCGCCAAAAGAGGATTTGGAAGCTTCCCCGACAGAGCTCGTTTTTGCGCAGCCCCTACGGCTGCCCGGGGAATTTCTACCGGACAATCCCACGCCGGGCAGCTCCCCATCTCAGCTTTTGCAGCGTAGCGCAAACACAGGCACGCTGCCGGGCCCAGCCCACCACAGTTTTCCGTGTGCCTTCGTGCCTTAACCTTTGAAGAACGCGGAGTTCGTGTTCGTCAGACACGACGCCAACCGCCCTCCATTGTGCCCACCCTATGATGGACCGTTCAGAGTGTTGGAAACAGGGGATAAGCATTTTGTGCTAGACTTGGGGGGTAGACGGGAGAGAATTGGCATAGACAGACTCAAACCAGCCTTTGTAGTGGCAGATGAGCAAGTGCTGTTGGCGAGGGCCCCTTGGCGTGGAAGACCCCCATGGAGACCTCCCCAGGGGAATGATTCATCAGAGCAGCCACACGGACAGAGTGACCCCCCCCCCCTCCACGGCTCACCCGCAGTCGGACACGCTCCCAGCAGCCTCTCACCGGCACAGCAGCGCCACGGAGGCAGTAAACCCCAGTTACAGCAGATATGGGAGGAGACTGAAGCCGAAACAGCATGTGGACAGATGTTCTATTGTTCTATCTAAGATGCTGGGGGGGCGGTGTGGGCCTCAGGTTATTTCACACCTTAGACAGAGACAATGAATACACATGGGAGAACAATGCCCAAGTGGGTGAGAGGGGGCTGAATGAAGTGTAGTGTAGATGTCATGCTGTGTAGGAGGAAGTGTCTTGAACCTTGTGAAGTGTGACTTGATATAGAGAGAGGAATGCTTGATGTGACCATTCAGTCTGTTCTTTGCTTGTGAGATGTGAGTATGTAATAAATCGTCTGAAATGAATATGCCTCTTCATTTACACACTCCACAATTGTGGGATATAGACTCATACTGTACATAGAATTCATGAACTCTGCAATTACATTTTGTTGATATGGATTTAGTAAATCAATATTGAAATCTCCACAAATTACTACCATTTTCTTACTAGTAATATTATTGTACAGCTCGACTAATTTATCTCTGAATGTCTCAATGCAAGTTCCCGGCGTTCTACAGTGGGGCAAAAAAGTATTTAGTCAGCCACCAATTGTGCAAGTTCTCCCCCTTAAAAGATGAAAGAGGTCTCCAATTTTCATCATAGGTATACCTCAACTATGAGAGACAAAATGAGAAAAAAAATCCAGAAAATCACATTGTCTGATTTTTAAAGAATTTATTTGCAAATTATGGTAGAAAATAAGTATTTGGTCACCTAGAAACAAGCAAGATTTCTGGCTCTCACAGACCTGTAACTTCTTCTTTAAGAGGCTCCTCTGTCCTCCACTCACTACCTGTATTAATGGCACCTGTTTGAACTCATTATCAAATCAAATCAAACTTTACTGTCACATTGGTGTACATACAACTGTAGTGCAGGCAAGATGAAATTGCGTTTCTCTCGGCATCCATATAAATAGAAGCAGCATGATTTAAGACACACTCCCACATAGCTTCACCCCCCACCGCACCCCCACCCCCCATCCATTCACACATCCCTGAGATATACTTGGGAAAAAACTAACTATAATATACAAATAATATACAAAATGTCCGTAGGTGCAGTAGCGTGTATGAGAGATTCCGGGTCAACTGTTCAGCATCCTGATAGCTTGTGGAAGGAAGCTGTTGATCAGTCTGGTGGTTCTGCCTCTGATGCTCCGGAATCGTTTACCAGATGGAAGAAGTTCAAAGTGTTTATGCAAAGGGTGAGAACGGTCCTTGACAATGTTCAGTGCCCTGCTCCTACAACGGTTCTGAAAAAGTTCTTGGACAGAGGGGAGGGAGACTCCAATTACCCTCTCAGCCCCCTTGACTATCCTCTGCAGGGCTTTTTTGTCTGACATACTGCAGCTGGAGTACCATGTAGCAATGCAGTACGTCAGAACACTCTCCACCACACCTCTGTAGAAGGTCCTGAGGATGCAGATGGGGAGAGAGGCCTGTTTGAGTTTCCTCAAGAAGTGCAGGCTCTGCTGAGCCCGCTTCCTGATCCCCAAGGAATTCTTGCTCCAGGTCAGGTCCTGCGAGAGCTGCACTCCGAGGAACTTGATGTTCTCTACTCTCTCCACTAAACGGCCGCCGATGCTGAGGGGGACGTGCTCAGGCTGTGACTGCCGGAAGTCGATAATCATCTCCTTCGTTTTGTCCACGTTGAGCACCAGATTGTTCTCCCTGCACTAGCCTTCCAGGTCTCTCACTTCTTCCCTGTACATTGATTCCTCATCCCTCTGAATAAGTCCCACCACCGTGGTGTCGTCTGCAAACTTAATAATCTGGTTCCCCTCGTGTCTGGATACACAGTCATGTGTTAGAAGTGTAAACAACAGTGGACTGAGTACACAGCCTTGAGGGGATCCGGTGCTCAGTGTGACAGAGTTGGAGATGTTGTTTCCAACCCGGACAGACTGAGGTCTCTCAGTCAGGAAATCCAGGATCCAGAGACATGTGGCGGTGTTCAGACCGAGAAGGAGTAATTTCTCCATCAGTCTCTGGGGAATAATGGTGTTGAATGCTGAACTGAAATCAATGTACAGGAGTCTGGCGTAGGTGTCTTTCTGGTCCAGGTGGGTGATGACAGAGTGTAGGGTGGTGACTATAGCATCCTCCGTGGAGCGGTTTGAACGATATGCAAACTGGAGCGGGTCGTGTGATGCAGGAAGGCAGGCTGTAATGTGTGGTTTGACAAGCCGTTCAAAACACTTCATCACAATTGGTGTCAGTGCAACAGGACGATAGTCATTCAAACAGGACACAACTGGTTTCTTTGCCACTGGTACAATGATAGAGGTCTTGAAGCATCTGGGAACGATGGCCTGACTCAGGGAGATGTTATAAATGTCAGTCAGGACATCCGCCAACTCGCTTGCGCAGTCTCGGAGCACACGTCCCGGAATGTTGTCCGGACCTGCAGCTTTGCGTGGGTCGACTCTGGTTAGGGTCCTCCGTGTGTCCGCTGTGTTGATGGTAAAAGCTGGTCCGACCGATGGTGGGGGTGGGCCAGCTCTCCCTCTGATTGTCGAGTTTGATGCTTCAAAACATGCAAAGAAGTCGTTAAGCCTGTCTGGAAGCGAAGCGTCGTCATCATCGACCCCCTGCCTAGACTTATAGCCCGTCAGTGTCCGAACTCCCTGCCACATCTGCTTGGTGTTCCTAGTGTCACAGAGGTGTCCCTGGATTTTCTCTGCATAGGCGCGCTTTGCCGCCTTAATTCCCTTTGAGAGCACAGACCTGGCTGAGCGGAGGGCGATCCTGTCCTTCGCTCTGAAGGCTGCATCTCTGGCTGTAAGCAGCGAGCGCACCTCTGCAGTCATCCAGGGCTTATGGTTACCCCGCATAGTGATGGCCTTCACTGTAGTGACATCCTCTGTGCACTTCGCGATGTAGCTGGTGACTGTATCAGCATACTCCTCCACATCTGTCTTGTCTTCCTGGGAGGCTGCTATTTTGAAGACCTCCCAGTCTGTGTGCAGAAAACAGCCTTTCAGTGCAGAGGTTGCATTCTCTGGCCAAATTCTAATTTGTTTCACTGCTGGCCTGCTGCGCTTCAATAAAGGTTTGTAGGCAGGCAGCAGCATCACGGATATGTGATCAGAAAGGCCGAGATGGGGGCGGGATATCGCCTTATATGCATCTGTGTTTGTGTACACTAAGTCCAACATATTCTCTCCTCTGGTCTTAAAGTCTACACATTGTTTAAACTTGGGGAGCACAGTCTTTAAGCTGGTGTGGTTAAAATCCCCCGCAACCACCACAAAACTGTCCGGGTGTGAAGTTTGGATTTCACTAATCGCATTGTGCAGTTCCCCGAGTGCCTTCTTAGCATTAGCTTTAGCATTAGCTCTCGGCGCTATGTAAACACCAGCTACAAACACGTTGCTGAATTCTCTCGGCAAATAATATGGCCGACAATTTACAATAAGGAACTCCGCCAACGGAGAGCAGTGTTTAGACACTAACATGGCATTGACGTACCAGTTCTTGTTAACATACAGTGGGGCAAAAAAGTATTTAGTCAGCCACCAATTGTGCAAGTTCTCCCACTTAAAAGATGAGAGAGGTCTCCAATTTTCATCATAGGTATACTTCAACTATGAGAGACAAAATGAGAAAAAAAAATCCAGAAAATCACATTGAAGGATTTTTAATGAATTAATTGGTAAATTCCTCAGTAAAATAAGTATTTGGTCACCTACAAACAAGAAAGATTTCTGGCTCTCAAAGACCTGTAACTTCTTCTTTAAAAGGCTCCTCTATCCTCCACTCGTTACCTGTATTAATGGCACCTGTTTGAACTCGTTATCAGTATAAAAGACACCTGTCCACAACCTCAAACAGTCAGACTCCAAACTCCACTATGGCTAAGACCAAAGAGCTGTCAAAGGACACCTGAAACAAAATTGTAGACCTGCACCAGGCTGGGAAGACTGAATCTGCAATAGGTAAGCAGCTTGGTGTGAAGAAATCAACTGTGGGAGCAATTATTAGAAAATGGAAGACATACAAGACCACTGATAATCTCCCTCGATCTGGGGCTCCACGCAAGATCTCACCCCGTGGGGTCAAAATTATCACGAAAACGGTGAGCAGAAATCCCAGAACCACATGGAGGGACCTAGTGAATGACCTGCAGAGAGCTGGGACCAAAGTAACAAAGGCTACATCAGAAACACACTACGCCGCCAGGGACTCAAATCCTGCATTGCCAGACGTGTCCCCCTGCTTAAGCCAGTACATGTCCAGGCCCGTCTGAAGTTTGCTAGAGAGCATTTGGATGATCCAGAAGAGGATTGGGAGAATGTCATATGGTCAGATGAAACCAAAATAGAACTTTTTGGTAAAAACTCAACTTGTCGTGTGTAGCGTAAAATATGAAAAATTAATAAATAAATATGATCAGGTATGAATTATTTAATTTATATTGATGTATTGGAATCTGAGATCAAATCTCGTTTCATATACATCAGAAAAGTTAATAACACTCGTGGGGCACCAGCTTCTATCTCTAAGAAGCAATTTAATCTTTAATTTCACTTTATACCTGTTTAATCACTCAATAAATTAATTAATAATCAGTCTCAAAAATTTTCCATGAATTCGATACCTGTGCTTGAAACAGACTCAGAATGAAATAAATTCTCAACAACTTCTCTCATTTGCACATATTTATTAAACGAAATGATGAACAGACATTGCAGTAATTTCATTAATCATAGAATCAATCTTGTAAATGATAGATTAACAATGTCAATATTTTCGGAAATTACACAAATTATTACCGAACCTCAGACGTTTAATTCAGCAGATGAATGAAAGTTGCAGCTCACGTGATTCCTCGTTCGGCGTCGTCCTCAGCCCAAGATTTCATGGATGTTAGTGTAAATATCTGCCCGCAGATATTTCAGGATCCACATTTCGACCATTAAAGTCAAGCGGTCGAAGGGGCTGGATCTTGGCTGTATGGCCCACAGTTGAAACTTCGGAGCCAGATGGTGCCGACGTTTCTTCAGCGTGTGATGAACAGCTGCGCGTTTTCTCCTTGTAGACAAGAGCCTCCAGAGGTCTTCGAGAATAATTAGATCTAATCAGATCTCAAATTAGAAAAAAAAAACTTTCGGACTTTAGATAAAATAATAGCTTCTGGTGTGTGATTGGTCAAGAAAAATATTATAAAAATAAAGTCAAGATTAAAGTTTACATTAAAATTAAACAAACGTGATTTTACAGAAAGTTTAACAAAGAAAAAGAGATAAATAAAAATTGGAGTTTAACTCCGATTAAGAATTGAGCTCAAAGAAATAGGAATTCCTAGGCATTTAAGAGAAAAAGAAAAAGACATTAAAATACAAGTTACATAAACAAATTATGAGTTGTCTGCTCTGTGTTCAGAAAAGCGACATGTGGTAGAAGTCTGTTCAGACAGTCCTTTGTTCTTTCTTGCTGTGTGTAGACAGACAATAGAGAGAGACGAATGTCGAAAGAGAAAAGAGATCGGTGAAAAAGGGAAAAAGGGCTGAAGCAGGGGTCTCTCTCCTTTATATAAGCTCTGTTGAGCCTTCGCGGGCTTCCGGGTTGACCGGAATCTCAGCCAATGAGCGTCTTTGTGGGTGGGCTCGATGAACTTTTAGTCCAATAACAAACAGTCTATTGTTTGGAGCTTTTGGGAAAGAGTTGTCATGCAGAGATTGGCTGCTGGAGTCACATGGTTTTAGAGGCAAAACTTTGATACATAATGGAATGTGCTTTTTTCCCTTATGTATTAAACTAAGCTAACTTTAGTATATCTTATAAGCAGTGCTTCTAAATCAACATGCAGGAATAAACATTCATTTAAACATTTTTAACATGCATATAAAATCACAGATTAATGCATTTCACACATATTATTGATTTTCCACATTAAAAACATCAGAGTCCATTTGCTTTTCATAGTTCTGAAAAGAAGGGAAGGTTTAGAATTGAGTTTGTAATAATGTACTTTAAAATTCACTGGTTAAATCCAGCATGTCCCAGAGTTTAAGGAAATTAACGGAGTTGTGGGTCTGTGTGGCAATGAGGTCTGTTGCATGTTTATGGGGGCAATAAAACCAAAGCCGGACATTGGGGAAATTCCTTAGGCTGGTTTTAACAAAGGAATGGGATTTCAGCTGTGGCCTGGAGGAAGAAAATCCATTCTTTACTGTCTTACTCCTGGGTGAAACAAAATGTCTTTAAGCAGAAGAATAATTATTGCTGAGCCAAAGTGAGATGATGCTACACGTGTTTGGAGGAGAAAGAATGCTGAGTTGCATCCAAAGAACACCATACCTACTGTGAAGCATGGGGGTGGAAACATCATACTTTGGGGCTGTTTTTCTGCAAAGCGACCAGGACGACTGATCCGTGTAAAGGAAAGAATGAATGGGGCCATGTATCGTGAGATTTTGAGTGAAAACTTCCTTCCACCAGCAAGGGCATTGAAGATGAAACGTGGCTGGGTCTTTCAGCATAACAATGATCCCAAACACACCGCCCGGGCAACGAAGGAGTGGCTTCGTAAGAAGCATTTCAAGGTCCTGGAGTGGCCTAGCCAGTCTCCAGATCTCAACCCCCATAGAAAATCTTTGGAGGGAGTTGAAAGTCTGTGTTGCCCAGCGACAGCCCCAAAACATCACTGCTCTAGAGGAGATCTGCATGGAGGAATGGGCCAAAATACCAGCAACAGTGTGTGAAAACCTTGTGAAAACTTACAGAAAATGTTTGACCTCTGTCATTGCCAACAAAGGGTATATAACAAAGTATTGAGATGAACTTTTGTTATTGACCAAATACTTATTTTTCACCATAATTTGCAAATAAATTCTTTAAAAATCAGACAATGTGACTTTCTGGATTTTTTTTTTTTTCATTTTGTCTCTCATAGTTGAGGTATACCTATGATAAAAATTGGAGACCTCTCTCATCTTTTAAGTGGGAGAACGTGCACAATTGGTGGCTGACTAAATACTTTTTTACCCCACTGTATATATCCATCCATCCATCCATCTTCTACCGCTTAATCCTTTCGGGTCGCAGGGGGGCTGGAGCCTATCCCAGCATCTTTGGGCGAGAGGCAGGGTACACCCTGGACAGATCGCCAGTCCATCACAGGGCAACACAGAGAGACAGACAGCCATTCACTCTCGCATCCATACCTAAGGACAATTTAGAATCCCCAGTTTTGATGCCAATTAACCTAACTTGCATGTTTTTGGCATGTGGGAGGAAACCGGAGTGCCCGGAGTAAACCCATGCAGACACGGGGAGAACATGCAAACTCCACACAGAAGGGTCACCGATGGTCTGGGGGTGGGATCGAACCCACGATGGTCAAGGGTGGAATCGATCCCATGACCTTCTTGCTGTGCTGCCACTGTGCTAACCACTGCGCCACCGTGCTGCCCGGTGGCTTATAATTATACAACTAATTATAAGTTGTATATATACCCACTGTATATATACAACTTATAATTAGATTTTTTGTTTTATCTTGGTCAATCTCAACAGTAACACATTCTAAAATCCCTGGTAGTGCAAAGGACATTCCATTTACAAGCTTACACCTATACAGGTGTAATGATTGAAAACACACCAGCAAGTCTACCTCTGAAGGGCTTAAGAAAAACAAAATGAAGACTTTGGAGTGGCCTCGTCAAAGTCCTGACCTGAATCCGATTGAGATGCTGTGGCAGGACCTGAAAAAGGTGGTTCATGCTCGAAAACCCTCCAGTGTGGCTGAATTATAACAATTCTGCAAAGATGAGTGGGCCAAAATTCCCCTACAGCACTGTAAAAGACTCATTGCCAGTTGTCGCAAATGCTTGATTGCAGTTGTTGCTGCTAAGGGTGGCCCAACCAGTTACTGTATTATGTTTAGGGGGCAATCACTTTTTCACACAGGGCCATGTAGGTTTGGATTATTTTTATTATTTTTATTATTTTTTTCTCTTAATAATAAACAGTCATTTAAAAACTGCATTTTGTGTTTAACAACCATCACAACAATCCAGTACCCAAACTCAGTGTAAATGGTGTAGAGATTGAAAGGGTATCTGAAACTAAATTCCTTGGAGTAATAATTGATAACAAACTGTGTTGGAAGTCACATATTAATTATATCAAAGGTAAAGTTTCCAAATCAATTGCAATATTACACAGAGTGAAATATTTGCTGAATCAACCCACACTATACACCTTGTATCATTCATTAATACTCCCATACATGACATATTGTAATGAAGTATGGGGAAATACATACAAAACAAACATATATCCACTCTTTATGCTTCAAAAGAGAGCTATTAGAATAATAAACAAAGCAGCTTACAGGGAACCAACAAACCCACTTTTTCTTAAACAAAAAACTCTCAAGTTGAAAGATCTGGTTGATTTTAAAACCGCAATAATAATGTTCAAAGTGAAGAATTTATCACTGCCCGCAAATATCCAAAAGTTGTTCCAAACAAGGGAGAAACGATATCACTTCAGAGGAACATGTATATTTCAAAAGCCTACAGTGAGAACAACCACCAAGCAACACTGTATTTCAGTGCAAGGAGTCAGATTATGGAACGATTATGGACCTGAATTAAAATCATGTACAACGTCCGGTTATGGCGGCCGCCTAGAAGGACACGTATCACTCTGCTCTGCTCCTGGAAATAAAAATTCGGCAAATAACTCTCTCATTTGGAACAGAACTTTTCCCAGCGTTTGGGTGAGGATATGCCGGTGAAGACTAAGGCTGGGAAATCAGGAGGGGGAAAAATTGAATCGCCGAAGCAGTCCAAATTAACGGACTTTAAAGTTTGTGGCGCAGTAGAAAAAGCTGCGGATATGGCGGATGAAACTAGCGGTGGTGCGGTAACTGCTGCTGCTGACGATGGCGGCACAGGTGCAGTGCTGGCTGCCATTAGCTCAATGAGAGCAGACTTTTTCCGCTAAACTTGATGGGATTATGGCAGCGTTGGATGCAATGAGAAAGGAGTTGGGTGACTGCGTGGAGCGAGTGACGCAGGCGGAGCTTCGTGTTTCAAGTGCGGAGGATGAAATCAGCGGACTTCAAATAAAGGTGCGCACTTTGGAAAAAAAAAATAAAGATCTGGAAAATAGCGTTCTGGACTTGGAATCCCGGTCCAGACGGAACAACCTGAGGCTGGTGGGTTTACCGGAGGGAGCCGAAGGTCGTGATTCATGCTCCTTTTTGGAGGGGTGGATCCCGGAGGCGCTGAACAACGCGGAGCTAAAATCATCAGTCGTCTTGGAAAGCTCCCACCGAATTGGCCCACCGAGAGGTAACAAGGCAGCACCGAGGACGTTAATTATGAAGTTTCTCAGCTACAGAGACAGGATGACGATCTCCAACACGGTGCGGGCCAAAGGAGAAATTAAATACCAAGATCAGCAGGTGCGGTTCTACCCAGATTTGGCCTCAGGAATCCAACAATTAAGGAAGCAGTTTGACCCCATCCGCAAAGAACTGCGCAACCTTGAGATTCGTCATGGAATGATTCACCCTGCAAGACTTCTGGTCACATATGAGGGCAGAACACGCATCTTCAAGACCCCCGAGGAGGCGCAGGAGCTCATCAAGAAGATCCAGGAAGAGACTGGTGGGAGCTAAGCATGAACAGAATATAGGGTAGAATATTTGAGCATTTAACTGATTAGAAGCATATAACAAGATTACAAAATATAGATTGTATTACATATTAAAAAAAAAAAGTACAAAATTGCTAAAAAATTTTGGAGTTAAATTGGAAAATTACAGAAGAGAGTTAATGTTACGTTATTAAAAGCAGTAGAGTTAGGGTGATTGGGAGGATGAAGAAGGAGTGGCTTTGGTTGTTCCTCGTGGGTGTGGAACGGTCGATGGCTATATCGGGAGACGGAATTTTTCTTTTGTTTTTGGGGGGATTGCCACAAATGTGGGAAGGGGGAATTTGTTTGTGTGTAGTTTGTAGGGTGAATGTTCAACCACTCATTTTTTTGCTTTTCTGTTTGAGCATGTTTACACTGCAAGGTAATCCCAAACTCCCTATTGATCATAAATCAAAGCGTTAATCTTAATTTAACTTCATGGAATTGCAGAGGTCTACCAAATTTAAAAAAACTTAAACAAGTTATGAATAAAATAAAAGACATGGGTTCAAAAATTGTGTTTTTACAAGAAACTCATCTAATAGAGGAAGATGTAAAAAGAATTAGGAGTAGATGGCAAGGAAATGTTTTCACCTCATCATTTTCATCCCGAGCCAGGGGAGTTATGACTCTCATACATAAATCAGTCCCATTTCAAGTGAAAAATGTAATTGGAGACAAATTTGGAAGATATGTAATCATTCAAGGATCTTTGCTATTAGAAAACATAAATTTGGTGAACTTATATGGTCCCAATATAGATGATCAAAAGTTCTTTGCTAATTTATTTCTTATCTTATCATCACTTACAGGGCAACATATAATAGCAGGGGATTTTAATTGTACATTGAATCCCGGTATAGATAGATCAACAGGACTGGACTGTACGCACAATGGATGTAGGATGACCATTAATCATTTTATGAAAGAATTGAAATTGATAGATATATGGAGAGAAATGAAACCACAAGTTAAAGCATACTCTTGTTATTCCAATACCTACAAGACATTCTCACGTATAGATTATTTTTTGATCTCCACAGAATTAAGGTCCAAGATTCAAAACTGCTTTTATGATAACATCGTGATCTCTGATCATGCACCCTGCTGTCTAATATATGTAGATAAGAAATTGACAAAGGAACCAGGTAGATGGCAATTTCAGCATAAATGGCTTCAGGATGAGGAATTTGTTAAGTATATAGAAAAACAGATAGATGAGTTCTTTGATATCAATACTACACAAACATCAGCATGTGTAAAGTGGGAGGCTTTCAAAGCTTTTATTAGGGGACATATTATTAGTTATACAGGTTCAAAATCTAAGAAGACTCGAGAGGAGAGAGTCCAATTGGAACATAAAATAAAAATTCTTCAAGAAAGAGTATATGCAGGAAGAGATCCAAGGTTGGAGAACGAATTACTGATTTTGAAAGCTGAATATGACAAAAAATCAGCGAATAGAGCTGCCTCGAGTCTTCTAAGATTGAAACAATCTTTTTATGAACAAGGTGAAAAATCAGGAAAGTTATTGGCATGGCAGATTAAACAATTAGAATCTAAAACGCCAATTACCAGTATTATAAGTAACGGACAGGTAGTTATAGATCCTTTAGAAATTAATAGAGCCTTTAGAGATTACTATGAAAAATTATATGATACCAAAAATGAATCTGACTTAACAAAACTACATGGGTTTTTGAACTAACTATTTATACCGTGTATTCCAAATGAAAATAGGGAGATACTGGAGTCTAAAATTAGTCAAGAAGAAGTTGGACTAGCCATTGATAATATGAAATCAGGAAAAAGTGCAGGACCAGATGGTCTTCCAGTTGACCTTTATAAAAAATTTAAGAATAAATTAACAAAACCTTTTTTGGAAATGGTTTTAGAAGCATTTCAAAATAGTAATTTACCATCATATATGAATAATGCCTTAATTATACTGTTGCCAAAACCAGGTAAGCCCTCTAATAAATGTGAAAATATGAGACCAATAAGCCTATTAAATGCCGACCTTAAGATAATCTGTAAAATTTTAGCAAGACAAATACAAGAAATTTTACCAAATATTATTAATCGAGATCAGAATGGCTTTATAAAGGGAAGACAAGGCTTCCATAATGTAAGAAGACTATTTAATATTATTTATTCTAATAAAGAAGCACCGGATACAGCTCTCTTATCACTGGATGCCGAAAAAGCCTTTGATAGAGTTGAATGGCCCTTTCTTTTTGAAGTCTTACAAAGGTTTGGACTTGGA
Organism: Pholidichthys leucotaenia; assembly: GCA_020510985.1. Classification (NCBI taxonomy): domain Eukaryota; kingdom Metazoa; phylum Chordata; class Actinopteri; order Cichliformes; family Pholidichthyidae; genus Pholidichthys; species Pholidichthys leucotaenia. The sequence goes on along the minus strand of CM035839.1, from coordinate 53,093,116 downwards.
AATAATTTCATAAAATGGGTTCAGATAATATATAATAATGCTACTGCAGAAATTCTAACAAATAACAATATTTCAAAATCAATAAAAATCAATAGAGGATGTCGACAAGGCTGTCCACTTTCACCTTTACTGTTTACTATGGCAATTGAACCTTTAGTGATGGCGATACGTCTACAGTCACAAATATATGGAATTAAAGTTGGACCAACAGAACATAAAATCTCCCTGTATGGCGATGACATAATTTTGTTTATGTCGAATCTTAAAAAATCAATTCCGACCTTGTTGAATTTAATAAAGAATTTCGGGGAAATATCAGGATATAAAATGAATAAAACTAAATCTTCAATATTAATGCTAAATGAGACCCAGAGAAATTACCCAGCCCCTGAGGTAAATCAATTCAATGTTGTAAATCAGTTTAAATATTTAGGAATCCAAATTGTGCCTAAGCTAGAATCAATCGCCAGTGTCAATTATGAAGCCTTAATGACAGATATTGATGAGTTACTTCAGAGATGGATGTCACTACCAATGTCGATGATCGGGAGAATTAATACACTTAAAAGTAATATCTTACCTAAAATACTTTATTTATTTCAATACATTCCCTTACCACCACCTTTAGATTTATTCTCAAGAATTAAAAAAAAGTTAGTGGAATTTATATGGAACAACAGGAGGGCTAGATTACGTCTGTCTTTATTATATTTACCATTTGATCGTGGAGGTCTGAAATGTCCAAATTTTATGTTGTATTATTGGTCGGCACAACTGAGGTCTATGACATATTATTTTTCATCAAATGATCTCCCTCACTGGACTGAAATGGAATCATACAATTTACCTTTACCTCTTCCCATATTCATATACTCAGATTCGGCAAAAAAATTACAAAAACAAGTTAAAAATCCATTTGTAAAGCATATGATCAAAATATGGTGTGAAGCTAAAAACTATTTAAAAGAACCACAGTTATTGTCACAATTTAGTCCAATATGGGGTAATCAATATTTTAAACCAGGGAGAGCGGACGCTGTATTTAAAGTATGGAATTTAAAAGGGATACAAAAGATTCAGGATTTATATTTGCCATGTGCAGAAAACATAATGTCTTTTGAAGAGTTGAGGATCAAATTTAATCTCAATAGAACACATTTTTTTAAATATCTTCAACTTAGAAACTTTATTCGATAAAATCAAAATAAAGCTCTCACTCGACCTATCTATTCATCCTTGGAAAAAATGTTGATGAAAGATAGTAAAAGAAAGGGTATTATTTCAGAGTTTTATAACTCATTGACACTATTTTCAAGTGAAAATTCACTGAAAAGATTAAACTACTGGAAAGAAGATCTGCAAACTGAAATTTCAGAGGAACAATGGGAATTGGCTTGTACAGAAGCTCAAACCAAATCAATAAATGTACGCCTTAAATTGATACATTTCAAATGGTTAATGCAGATGTATGTTACACCGGAGGAGTTAAATAGATATAACAAAAATATACCAGATACATGCACAAAGTGCATGGAAAGTAAAGGAACTCTATTTCATTGTGTATGGGAATGTAGATTAATAAGAATGTTTTGGGAAGAGGTGAGGGTAACAATTGAAAAAATAATCTCAAAACAAATCATATTGAATCCTAAACTGTTTTTGTTGGGTCTGTACCCAGAAAAGCATAATTTTAATAAAAGTGAAAGAACATTCATAGACCTCAGTTTGCTTAATGCCAAAAAATGTATTGCACTATTATGGAAAAAGACTCATAGACCAGATGTGATTCAGTGGTTAAGACAGATGTTAACAAACCTTCCATTAGAAAGAATAACATATATACTGAAATCAAAGGAAATTGTGTTTGAGAATATATGGAGACCTTTTATTGATTATGTAAAAAATTTAAACATAACTCTTGAAGAAGAAGGTGAATGATATGTGTGGACCTTGTAAATTCCAAACTGGTGAACATAATATGTATACTTATGTGTTGGATTGTCTAGACTAAACAGAGAAGCATTGTTGAAGATTTGATTTTGTTGGTGGTTGTTGGTGTTTTTTAGTGCATTTTTTTTTTGTAGTACTTTAGTGTTAGTGTTTGATTGTTTGTATCATGTTTGTTTAAAAAAAAAAGGTTCAATAAAGATATTGTGGAAAAAAAAAATCATGTACAACGCTTGGACAATTTAAACAAAAACTAAAGGAAGAAATACTCCAAACATATTTACAAGACGACATGTAAACTCACATAAGGATTGACATATCCAGCCTGTGTTGTGTTGTAGCTTAGTTTTGTTTTTGTTTTTTTGTTGTTTTTTTTTTCTCTCTGTGACATTCTGTCTTAGATTTGTCTTGAATAGTAACCGCTTAACTTAGCTTAGCTTAGTTTTCTTTTTTTTTTCTCTCTCAGTCACACTTTGTCTTAGCTTTGTTCTAAATTGCAATCACTCTTGTCTTGTTTACTCTTTTTTCTTTGAATTCTTGGATGGAATATGGGTGGGCAATATAAGCTGCGGCTTCAGCCATCACCCATTTCGGATAACTCACGTGGAATTGTTTAGTAGAAGGAGTCTTTGTCTAATTTGACCTTGTTGTTATATTATACAGTTTCTTTTAACCTGTACTGTATTATCCGAAAAATAAATTCATTCATTCATTCATTCATATTTCTGTTGGTTTGGGTCGTCTACTGTGTCATGCTGCTGTTTCACTGTAATTTCCCAGTTTTGGATCAATAAAGTCCATCCATCCATCCTTCCATCCATCCATCCATTATATCTCAACAACAAAAAAGTTTGGGATCAATAAAGTACATCCATCCATCTATCTATCTACAGTGATGTGAAAAAGTGTTTGCCCCCTTCCTGATTTCTCATTTTTTTCTATGTTTGTCACACTTAAATGTTTCAGATCATCAAACAAATTTAAATATTAGACAAAGATAACACAAGTAAACACAAAATGCAGTTTTTAAATAAAGGTATTTATTATTAAGGGTAAAGAAAATCCAAACCTACATGGCCCTGTGTGAAAAAGTGATTGCCCCCCATTAAAACATAAATTAACTGTGGTTTATCACATCTTTGGAAAGCTGAGTTCAATTTCTCCAGCCACACCCAGGCCAGATTATTGGCACACCTGTTCTCAATCAAGAAATCACTTAAATAGGACCTGCCTGACAAAGTGAAGTAGACCAAAAGATCCTCAAATGCTAGACATCATGCTGCGATCCAAAGAAATTCAGGAACAAATGAGAAAAAGTAATTGAGATCTATCAGTCTGGAAAAGGTTATAAAGCCATTTCTAAAGCTTTGGGACTCCAGCAAACCAAAGTGAGAGCCATTATCCACAAATGGCAAAAACATGGAACAGTGGTGAACCTTCCCAGGAGTGGCTGGGTTACCAAAATTACCCCAAGAGCGCAGTGACAACTCATTCAAGAAGTCACAAAAGACCCCACAACAACATCCAAAGAACTGCAGGCCTCATTTGCCTCAGTTAAGGTCAGTGTTCATGACTCCACCATAAGAAAGAGACTGGGCAAAAATGGCCTGCATGGCAGAGTTCCAAGACAAAAACCACTGTTGAGCAAAAAGGACATAAAGGCACATCTCAGTTTTGCCAGAAAACATCTTGATGATCCCCAAGACTTTTGGGAAAATACTCTGTGGACTGACGAGACAAAAGTTGAACTTTTTGGAAGGTCTGTGTCCTATTGCATCCGACGTAAAAGTAAGCACAGCATTTCAGAAAAGGAACATCATACCAACAGTAAAATATGGTGGTGGTAGTGTGATGGTCTGGGGCTGTTTTGCTGCTTCAGGACCTGGAAGACTTGCTGTTCTAAATGGAACCATGAATTCTGCTGTCTACCAAAAAATCCTGAAGGAGAATATCTGGCCATTTGTTCATAACCTCAAGCTGAAGCGCACTTGGGTTCTGCAGCAGGACAATGATCCAAAACACACCAGCAAGTCCACATCTGAATGGCTTAAGAAAAACAAAATGAAGACTTTGGAGTGACCTAGTCAAAATCTTGACCTGAATCCGATTGAGATGCTGTGGCATGGCCTGAAAAAGGCGGTTCATGCTTGAAAACCCTCCAATGTCGCTGAATTATAACAATTTTGCAAAGATAAGTGGGCCAAAATTCCTCCACAGCGCTGTAAAAGACTCATTGCCAGTTATCGCAAATGCTTGATTGCAGTTGTTGCTGCTAAGGGTGGCCCAACTAATTATTGGGTTTAGGGGGCAATCACTTTTTCACACAGGGCATGTAGGTTTGGATTTTTTTCCCCCTTAATAATAAACACCTTCATTTAAAAACTGCATTTTGTGTTTGTTTACTTGTGTTATCTTTGTCTAATATTTAAATTTGTTTGATGATCTGAAACATTTAAGTGTGACAAACATAGAAACTAGAAAAGCACTCGGAGAGCGCAGACCTCCGCCAAGCGCCACAGTTCCCCCCATACAGTGTTTGTGTGTACGTTTTCAGATTCCTTGACCATGAAAATATATGACTAGCAATTGGATTCACAATGATAGGATTAGTGGTTCAGTAGTTATTGACGAAAATGGCATTTTTCGTAATGGCGGTTTAGCGCCACAGTTCCCCCCATACAGTGTTTGTGTGTACGTTTTCAGATTCCTTGACCATGAAAACATATGACAAGCAATTGGATTGACAATGATAGGATTAGTGGTTTAGTAGTTATTCATGAAAATGGCATTTTGCGTAATGGCGGTTTTCTTGTGGACGGTGATCCGGATCAACACCAAAATCTAATCATCTGTAGGATACCGCATTTCTGACTATCTGTGAAAATTTCATGAAAATCCGTCCATAACTTTTTGAGTTATCTTGCTAACAAACAGACAGACAAACAATTCAATTCAATTCAATTCAACTTTATTTATATAGCGCCATTTCACAACAACAGTCATCTCATAGCACTATCAACTGTAGGGAGGACCCCCACAGTTGCAGAAAGACCCCAGCAATCAGGCGATCCCCTGTGAGCAAGCACTTGGCGACGGTGGAGAGGAAAAACTCCCTTTTAACAGGAAGAAACCTCCAGCAGAACCAGGCTCAGGGAGGGGCAGTCATCTGCTGCGACTGGCTGGGGGGTGAGGGGACAGAGAAGAAGAAAAGAACAGACATGTAGAGAGCAAACAGCACGATGGGGACTCAATCTATGGGAGAGAACAAACAAATGTTAATGACCAGCAAAAAAAAAAATATTTCATAGAGAGTGAGGAAAGGAGTGAGGCCCAGTGCATTACTGGAGGTCCCCCGGCTGACTAAACCTATTAGCAGCATAACTAAGGGAGGGTTCAGAAACACATGATCCCTCCCTAATTGTAGGCTATATCAAAAAGGTAGGTTTTAGCCCTATTCTTAAAAACAGAGATCGAGTCTGACTCCCGAATCCAGATTGGCAGCTGATTCCACAGGAGAGGAGCTTGATAACTGAAGGCTCTGCCTCCCATTGTACTTTTGGAGATTCTAGGTATTACAAGTAAACCTGCATTTTGGGAGCGTAGTGCTCTGTTAGGATGATACGGTAGTATCAGATCTTTTAAATAAAAAGGAGCCTGATTGTTTAGAGCTTTGTAAGTAAGAAGAAGGATTTTAAACTTAATTCTAAACTCTATGGGAAGCCAATGAAGGGAGGCCAGAACCGGAGAGATATGATCTCTCTTTCTAGTACCTGTTAAAACTCTTGCTGCAGCATTTTGGATCAGCTGAAGACTTTTTAAAGATGTTTAGGACAGCCTGATAATAAAGAATTACAATAATCTAATCTCGAGCTAACAAAAGCGTGGATCAGCTTCTCAGCATCACTCTGAGACAAGATGCTCCTAATCTTGGCAATATTACGCAAATGATAGAAGGCAGTCTTAGAAACAAATTTAATATGTGAATTGAAGGACAAATCCTGATCAAAAATAACTCCAAGGTTCCTCACAGAGCTATTAAGAGAAAGAGTAACTGCATCCAAACTGAAAGTTTGATTTGGAAAGGAATTTCTAAGGTTTTTTGGACCAACAAGAATGACTTCAGTCTTATCTGAATTTAATAGCAGGAAATTACAAGTCATCCAAACTTTGATTTCCTTAAGACAGGCTTCTAACTTGGCTAATTGATTAGTATCATCTGGCTTCATTGACAGGTATAATTGTGTGTCATCTGCATAACAGTGAAAATGTATACAGTGCTTTCTAATAATGTTGCCTAACGGAAGCATATATAAACTAAAAAGAGTAGGGCCAAGCACAGATCCCTGTGGAACTCCATGATTAAGCTTTGAGCTGAGAGAAAACTCATCATTTAGACTCATCATTTGTCTGTCATTTTAAACAGACAAACCAACGCCAATGAAAACACTAGAAAAGCACTCGGAGAGCGCAGACCTCCGCCAAGCGCCACAGTTCCTTCCATACAGTGTTTGTGTGTACGTTTTCAGATTCCTTGACCACAAAAACATATGACTAGCAATTGGATTGACAATGATAGGATTAGTGGTTCAGTAGTTATTCACAAAAATGGCATTTTCCGTAATGGCGGCCACAGTTCCCCCCATTCAGTGTTTGTGTGTACGTTTTCAGATTCCTTGACCACGAAAACATATGACTAGCAATTGGATTGACAATGATAGGATTAGTGGTTCAGTGGTTATTCACGAAAATGGCATTTTCCGTAATGGCGGCCACAGCTCCCCCCATACAGTGTTTGTGTGTACGTTTTCAGATTCCTTGGCCATGAAAACATATGACTAGCAACTGGATTGATAATGATAGGATTAGTGGTTCAGTAGTTATTCACGAAAATGGCATTTTCCGTAATGGTGGTTTTCTTCTGGACGGTGATCCGGATCACCACCAAAATGTAATCATCTGTAGGATAACCCATTTCTGACAATCTGTGAAAATTTCATTAAAATCCGTCCATAAGTTTTTGAGTTATCTTGCTAACAAACAAACAGACAAACAAACAAACAGACAGACAAACCAACGCCGATGATCACATAACCTCCTTGGCGGAGGTAATAAAAATGAGAAATCAGGAAGGGGGCAAACACTTTTTCACACCTATCTATCTATCTATCTATCTATCTATCTAGACATCTTCTTCTCTTTCCAAGTGCTACCAAGGATCATTTTCCCTCTTATCGGCTACCCTAACTTCCTGTGCTTGGTCTAAAACTCTGAGCCTTTCTAAAAACTGCTTTCACACTCTAAACCAGGGCTATTTAATTACAAAATCAGTTGGGCCACAATTTGAAATCAAGACATGTTACTGGGCCGCACATGTTCAATGATCTGTTGAATATGACAAATTTCAAACCAACACAGATCAATATGACAGAAAAAATGCACCTTTTATTTATTGTCTTGGTTTTAAATGTGCGCTTGGCACATGATAAAGGCACATCAATCCGAAGGGGGGCTCACCTGGGGGGCAGTCTCTGCCTCCGGGGCTTTGTGGGATGGTGGGTATTTGCATTGCTGGCCTGCTGGCCTTGTTGGCATGTCCATGGCAGGAGTCCATGGGTGGGTGGCAGCGGTGTCCCGATTCGGCTGGGGAGCTCCCAATCTTTCTTTCTCCGGGTGGGTGGCAGTCTCATTTTCGAGCTGGTTTGTTCTCCAATGTTGATGCTTTTGCTCCGATGACGGTGGAGTCTTGGGGCTGGCGCTGTCCCTCGGACGGGAGTGCACAATTTCATGTGTGCTCGCCTCTGTCTATTGACTGTGTGTGCATTTGCGCCGCCCGTTCGCGTTTGGTGTTGGCTTGGTGTCTTGCCGCTGGCACATCCACAGTCATAATAATAAAGCCCACACTTCGGGACAGGTGCGCTGCGTTGTGGGTTGACAGTTGCTGGGCTGCGTGGAGTGTTGCATTTGTAGTCTGTGGAAATTGATGGTTTTCTGCGGTTCTGTGGGGAGTGATGGCCTTTGCTTCTCTGGCTGGGCCACGGACTGGGCCTGAGCCACTCAGGGGTTGGTTCTGGGCTGCATGTGGCTCACGGGCCGGTAATTGAATAGGCCTGCTCTAAACAAACCAGACAAAGGATCAGTTTGATCCAGCCCAAAACCACCTATTTTTGCCAGACCAAATTTCACCTCTTTGGTCCGGACTGTGGTTCTGGAGATGTCTCACGCCTAAAAATTTGGTCTGAATAAAAATGAAAAGCCCAAAAATCTGTACGAAGTGGGTTAGGTGTGAAAGCACCGTGATATAATGGGATAAGGCAAGTCCATACGGCCTAATTTACCAAAGGTTTGCGGGTATTAAAACAAGTGCAAAAGAAAAAAAATGGAACAAACTGATTTACCAAGTCTTTGAAATGAGAATTGCATGCTTAGAAATGAGCAAAATAGCCCTTGGTGTGGATGTGATACACTAAATCCTCATTTAAATATGCCCATCTTCACCTTCCATTAAACGTGTAATCTTTTTTTTTAGTAAATCACAAGCAAATCACTCACTAAGAAAATGTTCCATTTTCAAACAGCACAAGCAATTTAGTACCCGCTATTTAATCAGACCCTTAAGGTATAGGCAAAACAGGCTGTCAGTGTATTTTCTTAAATAAAAAAGGGGTGATCTTTATTAAATGACAAGAAATAGATGACATAATATTTTTATATAGGGTTTAAATTTTTTTTTGTTGCTGTTCCTTGGGGTCGCTACAGCGTATCATCACCTTATATCGTAATGATCCACATATCGACTGGGCAAGGTCTTTTATGCTGGATGTCCTTCCTGACGGAACCCTCCCCATTTATCTGGGCTTGGGACTGGCACAGGGAGTACACTGGTTTGTGCTCCCCCTGTGGCTGGGTAACCAAACTTCCTTCCTCCATTCTGTTATGTCACGGTTTGATGGAAGATTGGACCCAAATGCAATATTTAAAGTTGGCAATTGATTTATTTAGAGCCGGCCAAATGGGCGCAGCTCAAAAAACACAAAATAAAGACACACAGCTCAGGAGCTGAAACAAAAACTAACTCACAAAAACACGGCTGGATACAACAGGATAACAGGCAGAACAGGAGCGTGTTGTTCACACTAATATGACTAACGACACTCATGACGAAACACAGATTGGGGCTGACATAAATAAACACACGAATAATCAAACACAATATAGAGCGGGGGGCACAATCTGGAGCAAACGGAGACAGCAGGGAATTATCAGACACAGGACGGGCGGGGCATCCTAATTAGGATGCTTCCTGGACGCCTCCCACTTGAGGTGTTTCAGGCACGTCCCACTGGGAGGAGACCCCGGGGCAGACCCAGGACTCGGTGGACAGACTATGTCTCCCAGGTGGTCTGGGAACGCCTTGGTATCCCCTCTGAAATGCTGGAGCAGGTGGCTGGGGAGAGGGAAGTCTGGGCTTCTCTGCTTGAACTGCTGCCTCCGCGACCCGGACCTCCGGAAAAGCAGTAGAAGATGGATGGATGGATGGAAGGACGGGCGGGGCTGAACAGATAATCACACACAGAGGGTGCACAACAGTCAGAGGGGAGACAAGACGTGGCACATAAAGCCAACTTTATTGTCATTCAATCCATACAGCCAATCATGTACAGTAGAATTGAATTACGTTTCTCTTATCTACAATGTTAATCACATCTAGAATCAGAGGGGTCACTGCCATGCAAGGCGCCGCCACAAATTTCCCTGCTCCGTTCCATTATTACTGAGCACCAAGCTGGACGGCAGGAAGTTCCACTTTTATATGGTCTTCGGCATGACCCGGCCGGGATACGAACCCAGGCCTCCCGGGTGTGGGGCGGATGCTCTACCAACTAGGTCACCACTCCGGTAATGATGATGATAATAACAACTATAACAACTGAGATAACAAGAAACCAAACAGAGAAAAAAATATGCAAAACCAAATAATAAAAGAAAAAGGTTACACATTTCGATGAAAAAAGTAGCATATTTATTGGAGAAAATGTAATTTTTTAACAGAAAATTTAAATTCGTGAGGTAAAAAAAACAAATTTACAGAAACGTTTCACAAATTTATTAGATAATACCCACAAATTGGGAATAAAATTCACAATTTTTGAGAAAAAATACCTAAATTTACAAGAAAAAAACAGTAAAAGTCACAAATTTATGAGCAGCTAGTCAGTTATTGCTGTTATACGATGAGTCTGGGGTCATGCTGGCTGCTGGCCTTGGAGACATCATTGTGCATAGAGCCAACCATATCCACCAGTGCTTTCCATTGTTGGCGGTCCTGTGCCAGCTCTTCTGCATCCTCTAAGGTGACATTAAGCTTCTGGAGGCCTTTTGTAATCACATTCATCTATCTGGTGTGAGGTCTGCCACGGGGTCCCTTCCAGCCCCCCTCGACTGCGTCGAACATGAGTAAGGTCTTCAGATCTTCACATGTCTGCTGTTGCCAGGGTTTTCGTAAGGGGCCACATTTCTGTTCCACAGAGGAGAACTGAGAGGACCGAAGCATTGTAGATGCGGCGCTTCATCTTCCAGGAGATAGAGCGGTGGCGCCAAAGGGCCTTCCACAGGGAATGCATGACTCCAGCGACCATCTGCGAATGATCTCCGGGGTCAGGTCTCTGTTGTTGATGACTGTAGAGCAGAGGTGGATAATCCCACATCCAAAGAGTAAAAGTCCTATCGCATATTTGTTCCAGCCATTGACTAACTCAGCTGATTCTGATAAGCACAACTCTTCAGCCAGGAAGAAGAACTGTGCCTATCAGAACCAGCTGGGTTAGTCAATGGCTGGAACAAATATCAGGGTTTCCGCTGGTAACATTTCTGTGTGTCGGTCCACTATGCCAGAAACTGACTCATCACACTAAGAAAAGTAAATGAAGGAATGACGCTCCACAAGCGCGCCTGCAAACAACACGAGACATCTGCGCGTCGGAGTTCGGAAGCGCACCGCCCAAGTGACAGTTCCAGTCCGCAAGCAGATGTGTCTATCTAGCGTCACTGTCCGAGAGAAGCATGAGCTTATTAAAGTACTTTAAACAAGGAAAAAAATCAGAAGAGGTATGTAAACAGTGGAGGCATTTATCATGGCTTTAACCCGTTGGTAACAGGTACAATAATGAGTCGCTTAGCAAACGGGTGTGGTTAGGCTTCACATGCAGGCTAACTGAGGGAAAGGCAACAGTGACTGAATTGCTGAGGGTTTACTTCACCAAATACTACAATAATAACTAATTTATGTTCCTTATTATGTACCTGGCAAGTTAAAATGACCAAAATTCACAAAGTCAGTGACTTAAATCCATTGTGGAGTGTGTGAAATCACAGGCAGATTCATTTCAAATGATTTATTGCACACTCACATCTCACGAGCACAGAACAGAATGACTCGTCACATTACGAGCACAGAACAGACTGACTAGTCACATTAAACATCCTTCTCTCTACCTCAAGTTACACTTCACAAGATTCAAGGCACTTCCTCATAACAGCAGGACATCTACACCACACTTCATTCAACCCCCACTTCCACTGTTCTCCCATGTGTATTCATTGTCTCTGTCTAAGGTGTGAAATAACCTGAGGCCCACACTGCCCCCCCCCCCGCCCAGCAACTTAGATAGAACAATAGAACATCAGTCCACACGCTGTTTCGGCTTCAGCCTCCTCCCAAATCTGCTGCAACTGGGTTTTATCACCTCCGTGGTGCTGCTGTGCCGGTGGGAGGCTGCTGGAAGTGTCTCTGACTGCGCGTGAGCCGTGGAGAGGGGAGGGGGGGGTGTTCACTCTGCCCGTGTGGCTGCCCTGATGAATCGTTTCCCTGGGGAGCTCTCCATGGGGATCTTCCACGCCGAGGGGCCCTAGCCAACAGCACTTGCTCGTCCGTCACAACGAAAGCGGGTTTGAGTCTGTCTATGCCAATTTTTTCCCTCCTACCCCCCAAGTCTAGCAAAAAATGCTTATCCCCTGTTTCCAACACTCTGAATGGTCCATCATAGGGTGGGCGCAATGGAGGGCGGTGGGCATCGTGTCTGACAAACACGAACTCCACACTCTTCAAAGTTTTAGGCACAAAAACACGCGAAAAACTGTGGTGGGCAGGGCCCGGCAGCGTGTCTGTGTTTGCGCTACGCTGCAAAAGCTGAGACGAGGAGCTGCCCGGAGCGGGATTATCTGGTAGAAATTCCCCGGGCAGCCATAGTGGCTGCGTAAAAACGAGCTCTGCCGGGGAAGCTTCTAGATCCTCTTTCGGCGCAGAGCGCAACCCCAATAACACCCACGGCAGCCTGTCTACCCAATTTGCATCCGTCAATGAAGCCCTGAGTGCTGCTTTCAGTGATCTATGACAACACTTGCATAACCCATTGGCCTGTGGGTTGTACGCAGTTGTGCGGTGAATTGTAACACCCAGGCTGCGGGCCATCGCAGACCAGAGTTCAGAAACAAATTGGGGGACCCTGTCGGACGTAATGTCCGACGGGACTCCAAAGCGCGCCACCCATGCTGTTAAAAAAGCGCGCGCTACGTCTGCGGACGTGGTTGCCGCCAGCGGAACCGCCTCTGGCCAGCGCGTGGTGCAGTCCACCATTGTCAGGAGGTGCACGCACCCCTGTGATGGCGGGAGGGGGCCCACGAGGTCCACGTGAACATGGTCAAACCTCTTAGCCGGAATACGAAACGGCTCCATGGAAGCCTTCGTGTGTCTGTGTACCTTGGCTCGTTGGCACGCCACGCAAACTGCAGCCCACTCTTTCACTTGTTTGCGTAGGCTCGGCCATCCAAACTTCTCTCCCACCATTTTGACCGAAGCGCGCACTCCTGGGTGCGCCAGAGTGTGAACCGACTCAAACACGCGGCGGTGACACACGGCCGGGACCACGGGATGCGGGCGACCCGTGGAGACATCGCAGATTAGGGGGGGGCCGCCGTCTTGCAGCACCCTGCTCTCCAGCCTTAACCCTGTTGGTCCAGACTGGAGCGTGCGCACGTCTGCATCGCTAATCTGCTCCGCGGCCATGGCTGCGTAATCTATCCCCACGCATACCGGGGCCACCACGGCGCGCGAGAGGCAGTCCGCCACTACATTCAGTTTACCCGACACATGCTGAATATCGGTAGTAAACTCTGAGATCGCAGCCAGCTGTCTCTGCTGCCGGCCCGACCACGGTTCTGAAACCTTGGCCATCGCGAATGTTAGCAGCTTGTGGTCCACGAACGCGGTGAAGCTGCGCCCTTCCAGCCAGAACTGGAAGTGGCGAATGGCCAGGTGGAGAGCCAGCAACTCTCTGTCGAACGCGCTGTATTTACGTTCGCTGTCGCGCAAAGTTCTGCTGAAAAAGGCGAGCAGCTGCCAAGCCCCGGCAACGCGCTGCTCCACGACAGCCCCTATGGCCACGTCTGAAGCGTCGGTGGTGCGCGCTATGCGGGCCGTCGGGTCTGGATGTGCCAGCAGTGCGCCGTTTGCCAGGGCTACTTTAACTTCCGAGAATGCCCGCTCTCGCTCCGGGGTCCATTCGACCCTATCCGCGGGTTTCTGTTTTTTGAGCGCGGCGTACAATGGTTGCATGAGCTGCGCCGCGCGGCGATGGAAACGGTTATAAAAGTTCACCATTCCCAAAAATTCTTGCAGCGCCCTGACTGTTTGAGGCCGGGGAAAATCCGCCATGGAACGCACTTTGTCGGGCAGCGGGATTGCTCCTTCTGGAGAGACGCGGTGCCCCAAAAAAATCAATCTCCGTTACGCCGAACTGGCATTTCGCTGGGTTGATTATTAACCCGTGCTCCTCCAACCTCCGGAAAACCGTCGTGAGGTGGGTTTCGTGTTCGTCTTCGGACGCGCTGGCTACCAGGATATCGTCCAGGTAGACGAACACAAACGGGAGATCGCGAAGCACTGCATCCATCATGCGCTGGAACGTCTGTGCCGCTCCTTTTAACCCGAATGGCATGCGCAGGAACTCGAATAGACCGAACGGAGTTATTACCGCTGTTTTGGGTACGTCCTCAGTGCGCACTGGGACTTGGTGGTAACCGCGGGCCAGGTCTATTTTGGAAAAAATGCGTGCCCCGGCGAGGTGAATGGAAAAATCCTGTATGTGGGGAATCGGGTAGCGGTCGTGCGCCGTGGCATTGTTCAACCTGCGGAAATCACCGCACAGTCGCCACGATCCCTCAGCCTTAGGGACCATGTGTAGCGGGGATGCCCATGAGCTGTTCGAGCGCCTGATGATGCCCAACCTTTCCAGGTTGGCGAACTCCTCGCACGCTGTGGCCAGTTTAGCTGCGTCCAAGCGCCGAGGTCTTGCAAAAACGGGCGGCCCGGTGGTGGTGATAAAGTGCTCCACCCCGTGTTTAGCGATGGCCGCGGAAAACGTCGGGACCCTGAGTGCTGGGAACTGAGTGAGCAGTGTGTGGAACTTACCGCCTGTAGCTGTGACGTTGGCTTGTGCTGTTGGCTGGGTCACTCGAGCTATACAGGGGAGAGAGTCAAAAGACAGTGCATTAACCAGGCGCCTGTTAGCAACATCAACCAGTAAACCATGTGCACACAGAAAATCAGCCCCCAGTATATGGTAATTCAGTGCTGCTATGACAAAAGTCCACTCATATGTACGGCCGTGTAGAGATAAGAGCAGAGTCCTCTCACCAAAGGTCTTAATATCCGAGCCGTTTGCTGCCAACATCCCGGGGCCGCTAGATCCTGCCAGCCGGTCAGCGTAGGTCGGCCGGATGAAGCTCTTCTGGGCTCCGGTGTCCACGAGGAAACGCCTCCCCGAGCGTGCGTCCGTTAGGTAGAGCAGCTTGTTCTCTTCACCGAGGGTCACTGCTGCTACCGACCCCCGGCCTTGGCGTTTTCCCGAGCGCTGGAATTGGCACGGTGGCGCACATCTGCGTGCGTTCTCTCTGAAGCAGCGGTGGTAGGAACAGAGCGTGTCTCTCTGGCGCTCCTTGGCCCCGGCTGCTGCTACCGTCGGTGGCTCCTCGCCTCCTCTGGTCGTCTCGCTGGGTTCTGTCGCTGCCGTGTTGACTGTGATCACCCTGGTGGTGATGATGATCCGGTCTGCCTCCTGGGCTAGCGCACGGTAGTCTCGCGCGGCCAGCCGCGGAGAATTGGCCAGAACCGCTCTCGCTACTGTCGGAAGGTTCTGGAGGAAGAGGTGGGCAAACAGAAAGTGCTCGTCGTCCGTGCCCCTTAACGCCAGCATCTTCTCCATCAGGTCTACGGCCGAACCATCACCTAGCTCGGTCCGCGTCAGGAGCCTCTCCGCTCTCTCACAGTCCGAGAGCATGTAGCGCTGGATGAGTGCAGCCTTGAGCGCCTCGTATCTGTTACTGGCTGGTGGCTGATTGAGCAGGCTCGCTACCTGTTGAGCTGTGCGGGCGTCGAGCGCTGCGACCACATGGTAGAATCTGGTGTCATCTGCCGTTACTCCCCGGAGGGCGAACTGGGCCTCGGTGAGGTGGAACCAAGAGCGCGGGTTGTGCTGCCAGAAATCCGGTAGCTTGACTGCAACCGCGTGGCTGGAGGTTCCAGTCTGGGCTGTCTGTGGGATGGCTGCCGCCTCGCTGTAGCTTCCTGACCGGGCCATCTCCAGGGATCTTGCCTCGTGTTCCATAATACGTCTTGGGTCACCAGTGTGGGGTGTGTGAAATCACAGGCAGATTCATTTCAAATGATTTATTGCACACTCACATCTCACGAGCGCAGAACAGAATGACTCGTCACATTACGAGCACAGAACAGACTGACTAGTCACATTAAACATCCTTCTCTCTACCTCAAGTTACACTTCACAAGATTCAAGGCACTTCCTCATAACAGCAGGACATCTACACCACACTTCATTCAACCCCCACTCCCACTGTTCTCCCATGTGTATTCATTGTCTCCGTCTAAGGTGTGAAATAACCTGAGGCCCACACCATCAACAATCCAGCCTTAAGACAAACTAAACCTGCCAACATTTGGATTTCAAAATAAGGAAGGGTTTTCCTATTGTCTGGTTGGTGAGGAGAGTTCTAGAAAAACTATAAATACATAGAAATATTATTACAGAAATAACTGCATCTTTGGTCATTTTGGTCAATTTATTTCATTAAAATTATTTTTTTTCTTTTAAATCAGTTATTGTTCTGTTCTGGCTCTGCAAAATTATGGTCAAAAGTGTAAACTGTATGAGGAAAGAAAGTCAAAATTTTACCACAATCTTTCAAATTTACAAAAAAAACCCTATAATTTTAAGATAAGATAAGCCTTTATTAGTTCCACAATGGGGAAATTCCAGGACTGCAACAGCACAGGGATAGCAACACTCAGAGCAATAATTTAGAAGATAAGAAAATAAGAGCAGTGAATATACATATGTGCACATAAATATATATATATATATACACAGTGCGGAGCATTGTAGCTAGATGGAACAAACAGCATAACAGTCTACTTAGTTACCCCACACAGTATGAATATGTACCCATACATATTGTCACCCTCCGTAGCAATTGATATTGTCCTAGTTGTATACTGGAGGGGGACCATTTTATGTAAGTTTGTTGCGTCTTTTGCATTCAACACTATTAGGTCATAACGTTTTTTTACAATCTCTGCAAGCAGCCCTGCTTAGGTTATAAAGTCTGACAGCCGTAGGTAGGAAGGACCTGCGAAACCTCTCGGTCGCGCACCTAGGATGATGCAGCCTACTGCTAAATGAGCTCCTCAGTGTGTTCAGCATGTTCTGCATAGGGTGGGACTCTGACTCCAGCAGAGATGACAGCTTAGCCACCATCCTGCATGGGCTGCATGGTGGCGCAGGGGTTAGCACTGCGGCAGCACAGTTTACCCTTGGCCAGGGGATCGTGGGGATCGTGGGTTCGATCCCAGCCCCCGACCAACAGTGATCTGTGTGGAGTTTGCATGTTCTCCCCGTGTTTGCGTGGGTTTACTCCGGGATTTCTCCGGTTTCCTCCCACATGCCAAAAACATGCAGGTTAGGTTAATTGGAGACTCTAAAGTGGCCCTAGGTGTGAATGTGTGTGTGAATGGTTAAGGGATAGCGCCGTATCGTGGCTGCTTCATCCATCCAGGTGGTGGATGCCCTCAATTTCCCCTCTGGGGATCAATAAAGTATACTAAATCTAAATCTAAAAAAAAATCCTTCTCTCGCCTATCTCCTCCACTGGGTCAAGGCACTGCTCCAGGACAGAGCTACCTTTCTTGATCATTTTGTTCAGTCTCTTCCTGTCGGCTGCTGTGATGCCGCTGCCCCAGCAGACCACTCCAAAAGTGATGGCTGATGCCACCACCAAATCGTGGAAGGTCTTCAGGAGCACCCGTTGTACACCAAAAGACCTGAGCCTCCTCAGCAGGAACAGCTTGCGCTGTCCCTTCTTGTAGAGTGCGTCGGAATTGCGTGACCAGTCTAGTTTACTGTTCAAATGAACACCCAGGTACTTGCAGGATGTCACCAGCTCAATGTCTGTTCCCTAGATGTTTACTGGTGCTGTGAGGGGTTGTCCTTGCCTGCGGCAGTCCACCACCAGTTCCTTAGTTTTTCTCGCGTTGATCTGGAGGCAGTTCGATGGCACCAGTCCACGAAGTCCTAGAGAAGTCCTCTGTACTCAGCTTCATCTGCGTTGGAGATGAGGCTGACGATCGCAGAGTTGTCAGAGAACCTCTGTAGATGGCAGTGTGTTGTGTTGTATATTTTAAAAAAACAGACAAATTAGCAATAAAATAATCCACAAATTTATAATAAAATCTCAAATGTACAAGAACAGTCATAATTTTACAAGAGGAAATTACAAATTTGAGGGAAATGGCTGCAAATTGAGGTAAAAACAAATTTACAGAGAAAAAAGTAGAAAACTACAATAAAATGGCAATAAATTTAGGAGAAAAACCTCAAACCTTCAAGACTAAAGTCATTACTCAAGTATTTTTTTTAAAGTGACACTGCAGCAAAAATCAATTTTTTTTCTGTTGTTAACATGTCTGTAACATGTTTCTTGTGATTTACAAGACATATCAAGACAAATCATTCCAAACTCCGAAGCATGTGTTTTTCTGGTGTGAATGTCTGCTTAAGCTCCACCCCCCCCCCCCCCCAAAAAAAAGCAGATTTGGACAGAGTTGGTGTTTCTCAAAGCCATCGATGCAAATCAAGGACATACTGGGCGCATGCGCACGCAGCGACCGGCAGCGGGTGAAAAAAGTTCTACGTCTGTGTCTCTGTTTTTATGCACTTTAAGGTGTTTTAACGTAAAATTCTCTGTGCCGTTTTTGTCCTTGAATGTTTGTGGACTATATAATGAAGAGCTCCCTGGTTCCATCAGTATGGATTTCCTTCCCGTTTTTGCACTGTCGTTTCTTTCCTACCGGCTCTTTGTTTTGGAGGTAAGTGCAATCACGATCACGCCAGGAAGAACGCAGTATTCCAGAGACATGTTACTGCATTTAAACATGGATAATGCAGCATCTGTGTTTGAGTCTGTGCCGCAACTGCCGGACTTTATTTTAAGAGATTTTCATGGACACAGCGATGGAAAGAGAGACAAGAGGAGGAAACGTGGAAAGCGTGGAGGCGTAAGATTAAACCTGAGGATGCGTCAGCTTAACCGCATTCCTCTTCCTTCCATTATTATGGGAAACGTACAATCCCTGAGAAATAAAGTGGATGAAATTCAAGGAAATGTACGATATCAGAAGGATTTCAAGAACTGCTGTGTCATGGCTTACACTGAGATGTGGCTTACGGCGCATGACCGGGACCCGGACCTGTGTATTGACGGCTTTGGAGCCCCACTTCGCTCCGATCGGCAGGAAGAGGTAACGGGGAAACGTCAGGGGGGCGGCATATGTTTATATATTAATAAACAGTACTGTACATCTGTCACGGTCAGACAGCGCATCTGTACACCAGACGTGGCGCTTCTGTCCGTATCGCTACGCCCCTTTTATCTGCCTCGCGAGTTCCCCCAATTTTTCATAAAGACTGTGTACATTCACCCGAGGGCAGATGCTGCCTCCGCCTCCAGCACCGTCTTTGATGTGGTACAGCGGTTGCAGTCGATTTCCCCAGAGGCTCCAAATTTTATTCTTGGGGATTTTAACCATGTATCTCTAAAAAAGACACTTAAAAACTTTTAGCACTATGTCTCCTGCCCAACCAGGCGAAAAAAGACATTGGACCTGTGCTATGGATCCAGAGAGAGGGCCTAAAAATCTATTCCCCTTCCTCCTTTAGGATCCTCAGATCACAACTGTGTACATTTTCTGCCCACATATAAAACTGCTCTCAGAAGAGACAAGGCGAAGACCAGAGACATAAATGTGTGGACAGAGGATTCAGTGCACTGCCTCCAGGAATGCTTTAACTGTACAGACTGGGAGGTGTTCACACTGTCCTGCGGAGATGATTTGGACTCTTTAGTGGATGTAACATGCTCATACATGGCTTTCTGTAGAGACATGATCGTTCCACGTAAACGTGTCAAAATATATCCCAACAACAAGCCACGGGTTACAAAATCAGTTAAATCCTGCTTACAGAGGAAAGCACTTGCCTTTAAACAGGGGGTTGTTTCTGTGCTGCAGGTTGCCACAAAAGAGCTGAAGGCTGAAATTTTAAGAGCAAAACAGAATTATAAATCAGAGTTGGAAAGCAAGATGGCAACAAAGAAACTTGGTTCAGCCTGGGCCAGTATGAAAACTATTGCAAGCCTTCAGAGCACAGAGTGCAGTAATCGTGTGCTTTTAGATGGTTTTAGTTCAGACACAGAGCTGGCTAATGCTCTTAATTGTTTTTATGGTCGTTTTGACTCCTTTGATTTTAGCACAGAAACCCAAGATTTGAAACAGAAACTCAAAGACAATCAGCACTTTAATATTGAGGTGCAAGATGTTAAAAGGGCATTCTGTGCTGTAAAAGTGAACAAAAGTCAGGGCCCTGATATATGTGGGCGATTGGTAAAGTCTTGTGCACATGAATCGAGTCCTGTATTTCACTACATTTTCAATAAGTCCTTACAGACACAGCATGTGCCTAAGATCTGGAAAGATGCTGTGGTTTTCCCCATTCCAAAATCCAGCTGTCCTAAAACAGTAAATGATTTTAGACCAGTTGCTTTGACTTCAATTTTAATGAAAATTTTTGAAAAACTGGTCAGATTTGAGGTCCTAAAGCAGACTGAGCATGCATTGGATCCTTTGCAGTTTGCCTATAGGCCTCACAGAGGAGTGGAGGATGCCACTGTCACTCTGTTTAACATGCTTTTTTTACATCTGGATTTTAATGGGACACACGCCAGGCTTTTATTTGTGGACTTTTCTTCTGCCTTTAATACAATCCAACCTCATATTTTAGTTGAAAGGCTCCTGCAACAATTTGATTTAAGTAATAATCTGGTGGGTTGGATTCTGGATTTTTTAACCAACAGGAGACAGAGAGTAAGGGTCAATGGTACATTGTCTGACCTAAAGTGTTCTTCTACTGGCTCTCTGCAGGGGTATGTGTTGTCACCACTACTCTTCATCCTGTACACAAACATGTGTCGGAGCAGACATGACAACAGACACATTATAAAGTATGCTAATGATTCAGTTGCTGTCAGTCTCCTCCAGGATGGTGACAGTGGCCACGGCCCAGCAGTTGATGAGTTTGTTCACTGGTGTGAGGATTCCTACCTGCAGCTGAATACGACAAAAACTAAAGATATGATTACTGACTTTAGGAGGAAAACTCCCAGGCACAAAGTCACCGTACTAAAAGGCCAGACCACTGAATGTGTACAATCCTACAAATATCTTGGGACGATTATTGATAGTAATTTAAACTTTGAAGAGAACTGTGAAAGGGTGTGCAAAAAGGGTCAGCAACATTTGCATTGTTTAAGGAGACTTGCACGCTTCCAAACTGACCGAACCATAACGACAATGTTTTATCGGGCTTTTATTGAATCTGTTTTATCCTTTTCTTTAGTGTCATGGTTTGGTCAGATAAAATTGAAACACAGGAAATCCTTGGATCAAGTAGTTAGATGGTCCAGTCATTTGCTTGGTGAGTCACAGCTGAGCCTGACATCCCTGTACACCTGACAGGTACAGAGGATTGCTACCTCTAGTTTAAATGATGACTCCCACCCTTTGCACTGCCACTTTCAGCTTCTTCTCTCCAGACGGAGGTTTGCTGTCCCAAAAAGTAAAACCCAGCGCTACAAAAACAGCTTTGTTCCTGCTGCTGTTAAAGAGTTGAACAAGATCTAACAATATATTGCACATAATTTAGTTACCTATTTATTAACTTTATTTTATATTTACTTATTTTTGTAGTTTTTTTTTTATTTGGGTTCTAAATCTTTTATTGGGTTTTAGACTTTTGAGTTTTTAACCTCTTTGACTAGTCTAACTTTTTAATATGACCCTTCTCTCTTATCTCCTTGGGGTTTTTTTTTTCTTTCTCTTATCTCTTTGTCTTATGTCCTGATTGGTGGAGCCTTGAGTACTTTTATCATGTTTATAGTCGGCTTCATGTGTGCCTGTGTATGTGTTCATGTTGAATGTAATTGTGGAAGTGCACAGAGGATGTCACTACAGTGAAGACCATCACTATGCGGGGTAATCATAAGCCCTGGATGACTGCAGAGGTGCGCTCGCTGCTTACAGCCAGAGATGCAGCCTTCAGAGCGAAGGACAGGATCGCCCTCCACTCAGCCAGGTCTGCGCTCTCAAAGGGAATTAAGGCGGCAAAGCACGCCTATGCGGAGAAAATCCAGGGACACCTCTGTGACACTAGGAACACCAAGCAGATGTGGCAGGGAGTTCGGACACTGACGGGCTATAAGTCTAGGAAGGGGGTCGATGATGACGACGCTTCGCTTCCAGACAGGCTTAACGACTTCTTTGCACGTTTTGAAGCATCAAACTCGACAATCACAGGGAGGGCTGGCCCACCCCCACCATCGGTCAGACCAGCTTTTACCATCAATACAGCGGACACACGGAGGACCCTAACCAGAGTCGACCCACGCAAAGCTGCAGGTCCGGATAACATTCCGGGACGTGTGCTCTGAGACTGCGCGAGCGAGTTGGCGGATGTCCTGACTGACATTTATAACATCTCCCTGAGTCATTGTACCGGTGGCAAAGAAACCAGTTGTGTCCTGTTTGAATGACTATCGTCCTGTTGCACTGACACCAATTGTGATGAAGTGTTTTGAACGGCTTGTCAAACCACACATTACAGCCTGCCTCCCTGCATCACACGACCCGCTCCAGTTTGCATATCGTTCAAACCACTCCACGGAGGATGCTATAGTCACCACCCTACACTCTGTCATCACCCACCTGGACCAGAAAGACACCTACGCCAGACTCCTGTACATTGATTTCAGTTCAGCATTCAACACCATTATTCCCCAGAGACTGATGGAGAAATTACTCCTCCTCGGTCTGAACACCGCCACATGTCTCTGGATCCTGGATTTCCTGACTGAGAGACCTCAGTCTGTCTGAGTTGGAAGCAACATCTCCAACTCTGTCACGCTGAGCACCGGATCCCCTCAAGGCTGTGTACTCAGTCCACTGTTGTTTACACTTCTAACACATGACTGTGTATCCAGACACGAGGGGAACCAGATTATTAAGTTTGCAGACGACACCACGGTGGTGGGACTTATTCAGAGGGATGAGGAATCAATGTACAGGGAAGAAGTGAGAGACCTGGAGGGCTGGTGCAGGGAGAACAATCTGGAAGGAGATGATTATCGACTTCCGGCGGTCACAGCCTGAGCACGTCCGCCTCAGCATCGGCGGCCATTTAGTGGAGAGAGTAGAGAACATCAAGTTTCTCGGAGTGCAGATCTCGCAGGACCTGACCTGGAGCAAGAATTCCTTGGAGATCAGGAAGCGGGCTCAGCAGAGACTGCACTTCTTGAGGAAACTCAAACAGGCCTCTCTCCCCATCTGCATCCTCAGGACCTTCTACAGAGGTGTGGTGGAGAGTGTTCTGACGTACTGCATTGCTACATGGTACTCCAGTTGCAGTATGTCAGACAAAAAAGCCCTGCAGAGGATAGTCAAGGGGGCTGAGAGGGTAATTGGAGTCTCCCTCCCCTCTGTCCAAGAACTTTTTCAGAACCGCTGTAGGAGCAGGGCACTGAACATTGTCAAGGACCGTTCTCACCCTCTGCATAAACACTTTGAACTTCTTCCATCTGGTAAACGATTCCGGAGCATCAGAGGCAGAACCACCAGACTGATCAACAGCTTCCTTCCACAAGCTGTCAGGATGCTGAACAGTTGACCCGGAATTTCTCATACACACTACTGCACCTACGGACATTTTGTATATTATTTGTATATTATAGTTAGTTGTTTTTTTTTTTTCTCCCCAAGTATGTCTCAGGGATGTGTGAATGGATGGGGGGTGGGGGTGGGGGGTGGAGCTATGTGGGAGTGTGTCTTAAATCATGCTGCTTCTATTTACAGTGGGGTAAAAAAGTATTTAGTCAGCCACCAATTGTGCAAGTTCTCCCACTTAAAAGATGAGAGAGGTCTCCAATTTTCATCATAAGTATACCTCAACTATGAGAGACAAAATGAGGGGAAAAAAATCCAGAAAATCACATTGTCGGATTTTTAATGAATTTATTTGCAAATTATGGTGGAAAATAGGTATTTGGTCAATAACAAAAGTTCATCTCAATACTTTGTTATATACCCTTTGTTGGCAATGACAGAGGTCAAACGTTTTCTGTAAGTCTTCACAAGGTTTTCACACACTGTTGCTGGTATTTTGGCCCATTCCTCCATGCAGATCTCCTCTAGAGCAATGATGTTTTGGGGCTGTCGCTGGGCAACACGGACTTTCAACTCCCCCCAAAGATTTTCTATGGGGTTGAGATCTGGAGACTGGCTAGGCCACTCCAGGACCTTGAAATGCTTCTTACAAAGCCACTCCTTCGTTACCCGGGCGGTTTGTCTGGGATCATTGTCATGCTGAAAGACCCAGCCACGTTTCATCTTCAATGCCTTTGCTGATGGAAGGAGGTTTTCATTCAAAATCTCACGATACATGGCCCCATTCATTCTTTCCTTTACACGGATCAGTCGTCCTGGTCCCTTTGCAGAAAAACAGCCCCAAAGCATGATGTTTCCACCACCATGCTTCACAGTAGGTATGGTGTTCTTTGGATGCAGCTCAGCATTCTTTCTCCTCCAAACACGACAAGTTGAGTTTTTACCAAAAAGTTCTATTTTGGTTTCATCTGACCATATGACATTCTCCCAATCCTCTTCTGGATCATCCAAATGCTCTCTAGCAAACTCCAGACGGGCCTGGACATGTACTGGCTTAAGCAGGGGGACACGTCTGGCACTGCAGGATTTGAGTCCCTGGCGGTGTAGTGTGTTACTGATGGTAGCCTTTGTTACTTTGGTCCCAGCTCTCTGCAGGTCATTCACTAGGTCCCCCCGTGCGGTTCTGGGATTTTTGCTCACCGTTCTCATGATCATTTTGACCCCACGGGGTGAGAGCTTGCGTGGAGCGCCAGATTATCAGTGGTCTTGTATGTCTCCATTTTCTAATAATTGCTCCCACAGTTGATTTCTTCACACCAAGCTGCTTACCTATTGCAGATTCAGTCTTCCCAGCCTGGTGCAGGTCTACAATTTTGTTTCTGGTGTCCTTTGACAGCTCTTTGGTCTTGGCCATAGTGGAGTTTGGAGTCTGACTGTTTGAGGTTGTGGACAGGTGTCTTTTATACTGATAACGAGTTCAAACAGGTGCCATTAATACAGGTAATGAGTGGAGGACAGAGGAGCCTCTTAAAGAAGAAGTTACAGGTCTGTGAGAGCCAGAAATCTTGCTTGTTTGTAGGTAACCAAACACTTATTTTCCACCATAATTTGCAAATAAATTCTTTAAAAATCAGACAATGTGATTTTCTGGATTTTTTTTTCTCATTTTGTCTCTCATAGTTGAGGTATACCTATGATGAAAATTGGAGACCTCTCTCATCTTTTAAGTGGGAGAACTTGCACAATTGGTGGCTGGCTAAATACTTTTTTGCCCCACTGTATATGGATGCCGAGAGAAACGCAATTTCATCTTGCCTGCACTACAGTTGTATGTACAGCAGTATGACAATAAAGTTTGATTTGATTTGATTTGATTTGATTAAATATGGATGTCACCTGACTGCAAAACAAATCTACCTACAGGTACAAATAAAGTAACCTGAACCTGAACCTGAACCTGACATGACGTCATCACATCTCGTCAAAGGACTGTTCCAAAGTCAAGGATCCTCGCTAGAACAGAGTCCTTCTTTCTCTCAGTTTTCGAGGATGTCATGCGGTGGCCCTCGCGAGCCACCATAAGACGCCAAGAGTCGCCGGTGAGGTTTGCATAGATGTTTTATTCACCCACACAAGCTAACATACAAAGTAATAAGCCACGGTGGGCTAAAACACACAACACTAAATACAGAAGATCGTAAGGCTGACACGAAGCTCACTTACAATCTTGACCACGAACAGGGGATGAGCGTTGATGATCCATTGCCGTGGAATTATAGAGGAATAATGACGAGACTGCTGCATAGTACTGCTCCCAGCGCCCGCTTAAATGCCGGGTTGCTGATGAGCCGTAAATGCAGCACAGCTGTTAGGTTTTGACAGCAGGAAGCCCCTCCAAGCACTGTCACAATAAGAGCTCGGGGAGCCAGAAGGTAACCACTGCTGTCAAACCTGGCAGAGATGATGTATGGCCCGAGCGCGGACGGAATCGATGCTCGGACCATGATAGTACCTCCCACCCAAGGGCAGACTCCGAACGCCCAATGACACCCAAGCCCCCCCACCCCCACCCCCAGGGTGGGCGGATGGGGGAGCAGGCCCGGAGGGAGAGGCACAGCCACAAAACCCAAGACGATAACAGGAGCACACAGATAGCCAGAAAAAAATATGATACTCTCAAATGCACAAATCATAATTAAGACAGAGGACAAATGAGACTATCACAGGACACGATAACAGGCAATACAATACTCTCAAATGCGCAAATCACAACTAAGGCAGAGCGCAAATGAGACAATCACAGGGCATGATAACAGAAAATACAGTACTCTCAAATGCACCAAACATAACTAAGGCAGAGCGCAAATGAGACAATCACAGGGCGTAAATGAAGCAATTACAGAGCATGACTCACGGAAAATACCATACCCCATAATGCACATTACACACAGAACAAGACTATCACCCCGAATGACCTTTAACCCAGACAGTTCAGGAAAATTACGACAGGCTGAGACCAAAAACCACGGGAATAGTTCCGGCGGTCTCCCTGCGTCCCATGGCCGACGGGTGGTCACAGGGATCAGTACATGATTGGGCGGCCTGCCCCAGTCCCAGGCCGGGAAAGTCCAACCCCCCGGCGGCCGAACCAGGTCGCCCAGCAGCAAACACAGTGTGTCGGGTGGCCGACCCGGGGCGCCGAACCGGCGAGACAGTTCCTCGAGTGGCCGACCCGCATCCCTGAGCCACCAGAACCGTGGGAAGACGGCCCCGACGATGATGAGCTGGGCTGGTGACTCAAACGAGGGGAATGATGGTGATGACGAGCCCGCACCATGTCAGGCAGCGAAGGGTCTGCAGCTCCACCACCGACCTTGACCCATACCGATGCTGCAGTCGTGGCTGCACCCACGTTGGACCCCGACTGGGTTTTGGCTGCACCCGCGTCGGACCCCGATTGGGTCTCGGCTGCACCCGCGTCGGACCCTGATTGGGTCTCATCGGACCCCGACTGGGTCTCGGCTGCACCCGCTTCGGACCCCGATTGGATCTCGGATGCACCCGCATTGGACCCCCTCTGGATCTCGGCTGCACCCGCGTTGGACCCCGATTGGAACGGCGCAGCACCGGCGACGACCTCTGGCCCCGAACCTGGAACCTCCAGCACAGCGACCACGACTGGCTCCGCACCGGTGACTCTGCAACAAGGCTCAGAAGACAAGAAAGAACCGGGATCAGAATCACCGGTAGTGATAGAGCCCAGCGAGACGAGCTCGGGCGCAGCAGGCGGCTGCCCCTGACTCGCCTCCCCGAGAGGCAGGCAGAAATGCTCCAAGACAGAAAGGAGAAACACAAGATAGAGCACTTGCCTGCACTCGGGTTCTGTCGCCGTCCAGGACTTCGTCGATCCGGGTTCAGGGAGGAGAAGTTCATCCTCAGGCTCCCACTCGGCTACGGCGGGTTCCGCAGCCAGCATGATGGTCGCTGCAGTCTGTGGATCCTCCGGCGCTGACGTCCATGCTGATAACCCACACGGCGTGGTGGCAGGGGACCCTCGACCCACTGGCTCGCACTGTTCCAGTGTGGAGACACGGGGACGCTTTATCGTCGGCTCAGGCTCCAGGCTGCAGTCCGCAGGCCCCCTCCTCGTCTGGCGACGTAGGCCTGGCATCGTGGACCACTCAACGAAGGGAGACACAGAGGCAGCAGGTTTAGCAATTAGAGCTACAGCAGGTGGTGGGAGCTCAGGGGACTGCGAATCCCGAACTCCGCCCCCAGGATTCAGACAAGGCAGATCACAATTATGGTGGAAAGAATGAACTTGCACTTGCCTGTCTCCCAGAGGGAGGAAGGTGCCTGCTGTAGGGGACGTTGTTCCTCCCTTTCCCCACTGGATGGTGACAGAGGGCCCCCTAGAAGGACGAGGAGGAGCCGATCGCGATGGATCAAGGACGGGGCTCACCGAAGCAGGACTCTTGGCACACGCAGCAGCCGGGGAAGACGTCGAGGAGGAGGGGGCGACGGCCGAGCCCAACTGGGCACAATGAGCTGACGGGACAGCAGGGAAAGATGACCCGGGGGGAGAGGCTGCGGGGGTTCCCTCCAGACGAGACGCAGGAGTGGCAGCTGTCCGAGAGGTGGAGTCCTTGTGACGACCCGGAACTGGATCCGGACGGGGATCTTGCTGAGGTTTACCTTGGCCGTGGCGCCAACATCTTCGACGGCCCTCAGATGGCGCGACCTCCTGGACTGGATCGAGGACAGGAACGGGAACCCAAAGCGGGGAGCAAGGATGCCTCCTCCTCTGCTTCCTGCCATAGTCCTCCTTCACCATATGGAGTATCTCGCGCTGTGCGGCGATGTCGGCCCTCCTAGCGTCGACTTCAGGATGGTCGGAGTAGCGAGGGAAACGATTAAGGACATCCTCAGCGCAGTCCAGGTACCAGCGTACGTCGCTGTGATAGTCAAGGAGGGAGGCAGCGATGAGCATTTCGTCCACATAGTCCAAAGCCTCCGCCAGCTCGTAGTCCCGACTCCGAGCGTGGCCCCTCCGCGACGGCATTCTCCCAGCACGCAGTACCCAGACAGGAAAGAACAACTGTCCAATTAAGCAAACTCACCAGGAACGGCGTCTCGGTTCGGCGTCAATTAGGGCGCCTATTGGCAGCAGTCTACTGTCATGCGGTGGCCCTCGCGAGCCACCATAAGACACCAAGAGTCGCCACTCTTGGTGTCGACAGAGGAGCCTCTTAAAGAAGAAGTTACAGGTCTGTGAGAGCCAGAAATCTTGCTTGTTTGTAGGTAACCAAACACTTATTTTCCACCATAATTTGCAAATAAATTCTTTAAAAATCAGACAATGTGATTTTCTGGATTTTTTTTCCCCTCATTCTGTCTCTCATAGTTGAGGTATACCTATGATGAAAATTGGAGACCTCTCTCATCTTTTAAGTGGGAGAACTTGCACAATTGGTGGCTGACTAAATACTTTTTTGCCCCACTGTAACTATAAGGCTTTCACAAAAACCTATGGTGTTTCATAGTTGTTTAGAGCAACATTCAGCTGTTGTAGTAATATTTAACAGCCCTCCAGTACACTAATCAATAACTAATGAGGTAGTTAGCTATTTATACAACATATTTAACTTACCTTACCACATCGGCTGCAGAGGTACAGGCAGCACAGCCGCCTCCTCCAAATATCTTGCTGCCTGTTTGTGATGATAATCTGTTTTTATTTTAATGAAGCTGAGGAAAAAAAGTTGAAACAGGGCAAAAACTGCTGGTAGCCTGAAAGCGGAAGTGATGCAGCTTGTACCCTTGTAAGAGCTGTTCCATTCTTTGTCGTTCTCCGACGTCAAGGAAGGACTCTTATCAAGGATTCGACTTTGACTTTGAGAAACACCCAGTGTTTCTAGCTACGTCAGTATTCCTGAAACCCCTAGTGATTCTCAGGGGGAGGGGAAGAGGAGCAAGCAGGAGCTCATCTTCTTCAAGTTGGAAAGGATGGCAGATTATTATTATTATTTTTTTTGGGGGGGGGGGGTTGAAAAGTTTATAGTGGTCAAATTTGACCAAATGTGGTTTATTTTCAACCGCAGGGATCCAAGCGCTGCAACACAGATGGAAGAAGTGTGCGGAGAAGGGGAGGAGACTATGTTGAAAAATAAACCACATTTGGTCAAATTTGACCACTATGAACTTTTCAGCCTATGAACCTTTCAGCCCTGTATGTCACAGTCTGGGCATGATCATGGGATCATGCCCAGACTTTGTGTTTATTTTTGTTCTCCCTATGATTATTCAGGATTATCATTTGCATTTATTGCCCTCTGTGTTCCCCTGAGTCACCCGTCATTGTCTTCTGTGTCATCCCCTGTTTGGCACTGGGTCTGTGTGTGTATTTGTTTGCCTATTGTTCCAGCGCCTCATGTTTTCCATACCTGTAGCCACTGTCTTCTCTGTATTGCTCCTGTACTGTTGTCCTGTATGCTCATTGTCATGTCTTGTGTGCATCCCCTCTGTGATTGTCTGTGTGGCCCTCCCCGTCCTGTAGCTGCTCTCCTGCTGTCTCTGATTGCCCCTGATTGTTCCCACCTGTCTTCTGTTGTCTTGACTACCCCGTCTATATATACCGGTGTCAGTCTGTGTCAAGTGTGGCGTCATTGATGTTTCTGCCTCATTCCATGTTAATGTTTCCAGCCTGATGTTCCTGTATTGTTTCAGGCATGTTCCATGTCTGAATTCCTTGTGAGTTTCCCTGCCTCGTTTTGTTCTGTTTTCAGCCCATGTGCTATTATTTATTTATTCCAGTTTTTGTTAATAAATTATCACTTTTGCACCATACCCCTGCTTGCACGGGAGTCCTGTCCACCACCCAAACTTTGACACCATGTATGTGTTCAGTTTTTGGCTGTGTGAGCAAGAAATCCTCTTAAATTACATATCTTACCCACAGACATGATAATACGACAGCAATGATTAATTTTATTTGGAAAAACCTCAGTGTCCCTGCTAAAATACCGGAGAGGACACGGGTTTGCAGCCTGCATGCCAGGGGAGATGGCCCTGGTGTGTGTGGCACAACAGCCGGGCGAGTATCGTCGCAGGTGAATCTGCAGAAGGATCATTCTTGGTGGAGCGGAGAAGCAGTCATTGCCTGGCTGGAGGGCTTCCTGCGCCTCGCTGGAGCACCCGCCGGTGCGTCCCGCCAGCCGTCTCGCCTCTCCCCGGAACGAGCCGGGGAGAACGCGCCGAAGGAACTGCGTGCTCCTCGGCTCCTCCCTCTTCCCCCAAAGGAGTGGTCTCTGGTTACCCACTCACCACAGCTCGCCTCGCTGAGGGTCAGTGAGCAGTTCACCCGGGAGCAGCTCGAAGCGAGGTGAGCTCCGAAGGAAGGAGGCCAGGGAGTGCCTTGGAGGCGAGCCAGCTGGCAGGCGCACCAGACTGAGGCGAACTGCTCACCGGCACCCAGCGAGGTGATCCGCGGTGAGCAGGTAACCAGAGACCAGCAGGGAGCCTTCCAGCCTCCATGCTGGGCTGAGCAGTGACCGTTCCATGGGTTCACCTACAACGGTACATCCTCAAGTTAGATCACCTTCTTGGATCCTTGTACAATATCCTCGTCTTCTTCCAGCTACTGGTGGGTGGGAGTATGGGTGGAACTAATTAGAATATTCATAAATCTGCACATACTTAAGTAGGACAAAGGCGTCAAAACTCTTTCCAAGCCATTCTAAGGCAATGAAAGTTTTTTTGTGTATAAAAAGCCACAATATACTATTTTGGGCAAAACACATTAGTTTTTGAGGTGGTTTTACAGCTGCCAGAGTGCAGCTTTAAGTGGGTGCTTTTGTACTCTTATACAACTCAACTCGTAATTTGGGGGCGTTTACTTTTAATTAGTAATTTCATAAGATAACACTGCTTTTACATGAGTGCAATTTCTGCCTACTATACCCACCTCTGATCATATAATTTAAATATGCATAAGTAAATTACTACAGTATTATGAATGTTTTTTCCTTTTGAGTGTTGTGTTTTCTCATTTTTCACACATGCGTCACATACAACCCCCCTAAAAAAAAAATACGCTGCCACCACATCAAAGCCTTTACATAAACCAGAGGAAACACTGAATATTCGATAGGACTTTTACTCTTTGGATCTGGGATTACCCACCTCTGCTGTGGAGCTCATGTACATGAAGGAGCTGACAAACTCTACAGTGTCAGGGCAACATGAAGCGGGGGAAGATCCAGGCCATCACCAACATGCATCAGCTTGGTCTTCGCTCAGCTCACCTGAAGGCCAAGCTTTGCTGATTCCTCCCAGTATACGGTCAGTGTGTGTCTGATCTGGCTGATCGAGCTGCTAAACAGGATGGTACGGTCTGTGTACTTCAGGTTGGCAAGGTGTTAATTCCCAAAGGAAATGCATTTATGAGCAAAAAAACATAAATTTATGATAGCTTACGACAGTTTTTAAAGAAAAACCACAAAAACTGTTTAGGATAAAGACAATATTCACGGCCATTTAGCAGGTACTTTCTTACAGTTACTCAACAAATTTATTTGGTAAGTACTCTTAGTTGTACTTGAGTATTTATTATCATAATGTAACACTACTATTTACAGTTTCTGGCTACTCTTCACACTTTGGTGTATTGGGTGACTTCCATAATGGTTATATAAAGATCAGTGAACCCAAGACTTCAGTAACAGTTGCACACAGTCTACGAGTCTATATTTCAAAGGCGCTTCAAACAAAATCAACATTTCATTATGATCAGTTTAAAGGAACTAGGTGTTTTTCCTTTCCTCTTTTCCATCCACGGATCACAGGTTTAAGTAGTGACATTTCCTGTTACTTACAAACAGAGTGAGTAATCTCCATTCTCAGCATAAAATCAGGGTGAGCTGGGTTTAGGAGTGACATTACTGCTTTTAACCACAGTTTCTCTCCCAAGTCTTTGCTGGGTTTTTTTTTTTTTCTTTCAATATGTACACTGTGGTCTTTTCATATTCTCATGTTTCTCTGGTGTGGATCTACAAGCTTATTCTGTGTCAAGGGTGCTGGTTCATTTTACGTTATTCTCCCCCTTTTCTTCCGTCCTTTTCTAGTTTTCGGAGGTGGTGGCGGTGGGGGGAGGGGGAAGCAAAAAGGAGATTATTTTGGGGGGTAATTCCATTGAAAGCGCTCTGAAATAACTTGACTTGGCATGTGCCTATACAAGGCTCCCACAAAAGGCTCCAGGAATACTATTCAGTAATGGGGTAAAGCAAAGAGAAGAATCAGGACAAAAAGCCTGTGTGAGAGAAGAGAGAGAGAGACAGTGTATGTGTGTGTGTGTGTGTGTGTGTGTGTGTTGGTGGAGCAGCTGAAATGAGGGAGAAGAGAGAGAACGAAATCACCTGAGAGAAAATAAGACAGCCAGCAGGAGGAGGGAGAACAGGATGAATGAGTAGCAGAGAAACTAACGGAAAACGGGCAAGAGTTGAGGCGAATGCAGAGGGTCGATCTCTACAGTTTGATATCCTGCAAAAAATATAATTTCATTTTCAATCGTGCTTATTGTCAGATCTTGCATTTTGGATGTGCGTGATGATTAAGAGTTTTGCTTTTAGTCTAAAGGGGAAAAACAGCCAGGGTAGATCCATATATTGTGCAATTTTTCATGTTTAACCGTGGCAAGTGTATTTCCCCGGAGAACTGACGAAAAGAGGAGGAAAAACAAAGCACATGAGACGCAAAGAAATGAACAAAAACCCAAAGCAAGGAAAGAATAAGTGGTTGGGTTTGGAGTGGAAACACGTTGAGGTTTTAACGATAAGAGAAGAAGAGAAACCAGTTGGGGGGGTGAAAGAAAGAAAGAGGAGCAGAGGCAGGTTACAGCATTAAAGCCACTGAGAGAAAGACGGAGGAGGGGTGAGGTGTGGGGCACAAGGGAGGGGACGGGGTCGGGTGGGCCTCCCACACACTCCGGATTAGGAAACATATGCAGTGGAGTAGCCAGGGATTAGAGGGTGAATGAGAGCTGGAAGAAGAAAAAGAATGCTTTTTTTGGGGGGGGGGGGGGGAACAAGTGCTCAGCCAGGCGTGTTTCCACCCCGCTTTTATCCTGCATCACCCTCCTCCTCTTCCTCATCTCCATCCCTCCTACTCACCTTCATCTTTGAACCTCTGGGACGATGAAGATTGGTGTGCATGGACTTGAAGGGAGGAGGTACCTTGTTGGCATCGTCCTTTGGGTGTAGTTATTTGATCTAGACACACAAAAAAAGGCATTTCAGGAACATTTTTATGATTGATCATTAAAGACATTAAAACAGACTCTTTTTGATCAGATACACCCTGAGTAGAGAGTTCACAATTTCTGCCATTTTCCATCCTGGGATGCCCACGACTCTACGATTTGTGATTTCCAGACCATTCCAGTATATTAACATGGCTTCATGATTCTCTAACTTTAGATACCTGCTAGTTTGCATTAAAAATCTGTCATTTTATTAACTCCAAAATCAAACTTAAATACATAGTTTCTTGCCCGTAGCCCTGTTAATGAGTCTAGATTGTTTCAATGTGAGCTCCCAGTTTTGGCATTTGCTTTGTGGTGTTCATACTTGGCAAATATGTTCTGGGATTAATTTTGTGTAGACTCTACAGTGCTGTGAAAAAGAATTTGCACCCTTCCAGATTTCTTATATTTTTGCATATTTGTCACACTTAAATGTTATATATCATCAAACAAATTGTAATAATAAAAAAGATAACCAGAATAAATAGAAAATGCAGTTTTTATATAATGATTTCATTTATAAAGAGAAAAAAAGTGATCCAAACCCACCTGGCCCCATGTGAAAGAGTAACTGCCCCCAAGCCTAATAACAGGTTGTGTCACCCTTGGCAGCAACAACTGCAATCAAGCATTTGCAATAACTGGCAATGAGTCTTTTAAGGCTCCGACATGTCTTGACGATTTAAGCAGCATATCCCAGACATATGAAAAATTTGGAGAATACGCTGGCGTACATCAAATAAGTTATGGGTAAGTTTTGAATAAGAGCATGCTGAAGAACGCTGAAGCATACTGCATATGTCGTTGTATGCTGAGCTCCTCTGAAAATTTTCTAACGTATTCAACGTATGGCTAAAATGTCCTGCATAAGCAGGGCATAAGTTCAATTCAACTTTATTTATTTATATAGCGCCATTTCACAACAAGACATCTCATAGCACTTTCAACTGTAGGGGAAACCCCCACAATTGCAGAAAGACCCCAGCAATCAGGCGATCCCCTGTGAGCAAGCACTTGGTGACAGTGGAGAGGAAAAACTCCCTTTTAGCAGGAAGAAACCTCCAGCAGAGCCAGGCTCAGGGAGGGGCAGTCATCTGCTGTGACTGGCTGGGGGGGGTGAGGGGATAGAGAAGAAGAAGAAAAGAACAGACATGTAGAGAGCAAACAGCATGACGGGGGCTCAATCTATGGGAGAGAACAAACAGATGTTAATGACCAGCAAAAATATTTCATTGAGAGTGAAGAAAGGAGTGAAGCCCAGTGCATTGTTGGAGGTCCCCCGGCTGACTAAACCTATTAGCAGCATAACTAAGGGAGGGTTCAGGGGTACATGATCCCTCCCTAATTGTAGGCTATATCAAAAAGGAAGGTTTTAACCCTATTCTTAAAAACAGAAATTGAGTCTGACTCCCAAATCTAGATTAGCAGCTGGTTCCACAGGAGAGGAGCTTGATAACTGAAGGTTCTGCCTCCCATTGTACTTTTGGAGATTCTAGGTATTACAAGTAATCCTGCATTTTGGAAGCATAGTGCTCTGTTAGGATAATAGGGTAGTATCAGATCTTTTAAATAAAAAGGGGCCTGATTATTTAGAGCTTTGTAAGTCAGAAGAAGGGTTTTAAACTTAATTCTAAATTCTACAGGAAGCCAGTGAAGGGAGGCCAGAACCGGAGAGATATGATCTCTCTTTCTAGTACCTGTTAAAACTTTTGCTGCAGCATTTTGGATCAGATGAAGACTTTTTAAAGATGTTTTAGGACAACCTGATAATAAAGAGTTACAATAATCAAATCTAGAGCTAACAAAAGCGTGGATTAGTTTCTCAGCATCACTCTGAGACAAGATGCTCCTAATCTTGACAATATTACACAAATGATAGAAGGCAGTCTTAGAAACAAGTTTATGTGAATTAAAAAGCAGATCTTGATCAAAAATAACTCCAAGGTTCCTCACAGAACTATTAAGAGAAAGAGTAACAGCATCCAAACTAAGAGTTTGATTTGGAAAGGTATTTCTAAGGTTTTTTGGACCAACTAGAATGACTTCAGTCTTATATGAATTTAATAGCTGGAAATTACAAATCATCCAAGCTTTGATTTCCTTAAGACAGGCCTCTAACTTGGCTAACTGATTACTATCATCTGGCTTCATTGGCAGGTATAATTGTGTGTCATCTGCATAACAACGAAAATGTATACAGTGTCACGAATTGCCCTACGGGGCAGGAAGGTGAGACCCAAGCACTGAACTGTGAGTTTGGGTAATTTATTGAAAAAAGCAACAAACATAAAGTTCAACATAAGATAAGATAAGATAAGCCTTTATTAGTCCCACAACGGGGAAATTCCAGGATTGCAACAGCACAGGGATAGCAACACTCAGAGCAACAATCAGAAGGCAAGAAAAAAACAAGCAAGCAAGAGCAGCTAATATACATATGTACGTATTACTATAAAATATATATATATATACACACACACACAGACACACAGTGCAGAGCATTGTAGCTGGATGGAATAAATATATGAATATATGAACACACAGTGCAGAGCATTGTAGCTAGATGGAATAAATATGTAAATATATAAACACCCACAGTACGGAGCATTGCAGCTAGGTGGAGTAAATATGCAAGTATATAAACACACACAGTGCGGAGCAATGTAGCTAGATGGAATAATATGTAGATATATAAATATATAAACACACCCAGTGCTGAGCATTGTAGCTAGATGGAATAAATATGTAAATATATAAACACACACAGTGCAGAGCATTGTTGCTAGATGGAATGAAACAGCATAACCGTCTACTTAGTTATCCTACATGGTATGATTATGTGCCCATACATATTCTCACCCTCCATAGCGACCGGTATGTTCCTAGTTGTATGCCGGAGGGGACCATTGTGTAAGTCTATTGCATCTTTTGCATTCAAAAAACTATTAGTTTGTTACGTCTTTTTGCTATCTCTGCGAGCAGCCCTGCTTAGGTTGTACAGTCTGACAGCCGTTGGTAGGAAGGACCTACGAAACCTCTCGGTTGTGCACCTGGGATGATGTAGTCTGCTGCTAAATGAGCTCCTCAGTGCATTCAGTATGTCCTGCATAGGGTGGAACTCGGACTCCAGCAGAGATGACAGTTTAGCCACCGTCCTTCTCTCTCCTATCTCCTCCATCGGATCAAGGCGCTGCCCCAGGACAGAGCTAGCTTTCTTAATCAGTTTGTTCAGTCTCTTCCTATCGGCTGCAGTAATGCCACTGCCCCAGCAGACCACTCCAAAAGTGATGGGCTGATGCCACCACCGTGTCATAGAATGACTTCAGCAGCGCCCCTTGTACACCAAAAGACCTGAGTCTCCTCAGCAGGAACAGCCTGCGCTGTCCCTTCTTGTAGAGTGCATCAGTATTGTGTGACCAGTCTAGTTTATTGTTCAGATGAATACCCAGGTACTTATAGGATGTCACCATCTCGATGTCTGTTCCCTGTATATTTACTGGTACTGTGAGGGGCTGCCCATGCCTGCGGCAGTCCACCACCAGCTCCTTAGTTTTCCTCGCGTTGATCTGGAGGCAGTTCCGATGGCACCAGTCCACGAAGTCCTGGATAAGCCCTCTGTACTCAGCTTCATCTCCATTGGAGATGAGGCCAACGATCGCAGAGTCATCAGAGAACTTCTGTAGATGGCAGTGTGTTGTGTTGTGTGAGAAGTCCGCAGTATAAAGAGTGAACAGGAAGGGAGCCAGCACCGTTCCCTGGGGGGCCCCCGTGCTACTGATGATCGTGTCGGACACACAGTCCCGGGTTCTCACACACTGAGGCCGGTTCGTGAGGTAGTCCAGGATCCATGATGACAGGTGCTGGTCCACCCCTGCGCGCAGCAGCTTGTCCTTCAGGATCATCGGTTGGATGGTGTTGAAAGCACTGGAGAAGTCAAAGAACATGATCCTCACCATATACCCGGGCTTCTCCAGGTGGGACAGAGAACGGTGAAGGAGGAAGATCACCGCATCCTCCACCCCAATGCCATGCTGGTAGGCGAACTGGAGTGGATCCATCGCTGGTTCCACCAGGGGGCGGAGGTGAGCAAGGAGCAGTCTCTCCAGGGTCTTCATCAAGTGGGACGTCAAGGCCACCGGTCTGTAGCTGTTCAGGTCTTTGGGGTGGGAAGTTTTTGGTACAGGTACCACACAAGATGTTTTCCACAGCTGTGGTACCCTCCCCAGTTTCAGGCTCATGTTGAAGATATACGTCACAATCCCACACAGCTGGTCTGCACAGGACTTGAGGAGCTTTGCGCTGATGCCGTCCGGTCCCGGCGCCTTCCTCGCCTTGATCTTCCTCAGCTCCGTCCTCACCTGGGTCCTGGTCAGGGTCAGGATGGGGGGCTGTGTGTTGGGAGTGGGGGGGTGTTGGTGGAGTGGGGAGTGGGCAGCAGGACTTGATTTCTTTAGAGGCAGCAGTGGTTGTTGTGCAGTCAGGGGGGAGGGCGGTTGGTCAAATCTATTGAAAAACAGATTCAGGTTGTTCGCCCACTCCCTGCCCCCTGTGGCCTGGGGGGAGGTATTCTGGAGCCCCGAGATGGTTTTGAGGTTTCTCCAGACCCCGCTGATGTCACTCTGTTGCAGCTTGTCCTCCATCTTCTTCCTGAAGCTGTCCTTGCCTTCTCTGATCTTTCTCCTCAGCTCCCTCTGTACGGACTTCAGCATCTCCCTGTTCCCTGACCTGAAGATCCTCTTCTTCTCTCTCAGAAGTGTTTTTTATCTCAGGGTTGATCCAGGGTTTGTTGTTTGAGTGACGCCGTATGGTCTTGGTGGGAACGGATTTGTCCACACAGAAGCTGAGGTAGCCCGTGAAGGTGTGAATGAGGCCATCGATGTCCTCACCATGTGGATCGCAGAGCTGCTTCCAGGCGGTGGCTTCAAAACAGCCCTTTAGGGTGTCCATTGTCTCCTCAGACCATAACTCCACAGTGTGCATGGCCGGAGGTTGTCTGTGCACTAGGGGTTTGTACACCGGCCGGAGATGAACCAAGTTGTGATCCGATCTCCCGAGTGGGGGGAGTTGTGATGAGGTGTACGCCTCCTTAGTGTTTGCGTAGAATAAATCCAGTGTTTTATTGTCTCTAGTGTGGCATGTGACATACTGGGTGAACGTGGGTAGAATGGGAGACAGTGAAACATGGTTGAAATCGCCTGAGATGAGGAGAAGAGCATCTGGGTGTTCTGTCTGCAGCCTGCTGGTTACTGAATGGATGACGTCACGTGCTGTCCCAGCGTTCGCCGTCGGA
Organism: Pholidichthys leucotaenia; assembly: GCA_020510985.1. Taxonomy (NCBI): domain Eukaryota; kingdom Metazoa; phylum Chordata; class Actinopteri; order Cichliformes; family Pholidichthyidae; genus Pholidichthys; species Pholidichthys leucotaenia. The sequence goes on along the minus strand of CM035839.1, from coordinate 53,054,245 downwards.
TTTGCATAAACAACAATGCAGATCACGTGTGAGTGTTCTCTCGGGAGATATGTAGGCCTCATGCTAACAGCTAGCAACTCAATGTCTTTGCTGCAGTGTCGTTGTTTAACAGTGATATGTCCCGGTCTGCACCAGTTGTTGTTAACATACATTATCACTCCACCGCCCCTAGCCTTGCCACTGTCTGGTGTTCGGTCAGCTCGTATCATGTGAAAACCCTCCAGCTCAATGTTAGCATCTGCTGCTAGTTCAGTTAGCCACGTCTCAGTAAACAAAAGGAGAGAGCACTCCCGGTATGTGCTATCATAACGGGAGATAGCCGCTAGCTCATCTAACTTTCCCAGTATCGACCGTACATTTCCCATGACAACAGATGGAAGGGAGGGTCTGTACCTTATATTTTTTGTCCTCCGCCTTACTCCAGCCCGGCAGCCGCGGCGTTTTCGCCTCAGTTCTCTCGGTATGTCGAGTTTTTCCAATGGGACCGGGTGGCGGTTGAATGCTAGCAGCTGTTCTCTGCTGTATCGTATCCTGCTATAAACAGTGGCTCCGTCCACCGGCTCAGGAGACATTTAGGACGATCTGTGTGTCCGTGATATAAGTGGGGTGAAAAAAAAAAGACGGATCAAAAGAGAGAGGAAGGGAAAAAGACTCGGAATCGAGCCGCTGTTGCAAAAGGCAGCCTACTCGTGTGGCGCCGAGAGAAAAAAAAAAAAAAAAAAATGTAAAAAATGTAAAAAAAAATGTAAAAAATGTAAAAAATGTAGAGCACATGGTGCTCTAAACACAAAATACAAATGAGGGAAAAAACTTACAGATATAGCGCACCAGAGCAGGGATAGGGCTCTGGTGGAGACGACAAGTAGCTTGTAGAGTCAAGACAACGGTAAATGGAAATGAAAATAACTCCACTTAAATAGGGCCAAAAAACCATTACATAAGTAGTGACAGGTGTGGGTTCACATGAGTGGGCAAAAAGGTAACAATAAATAGTGATTGGGATCAGCTGGAAGCAATGAGATGAGAGCACACTGGCTGGCAGCTGACAGGGCTACGCCCACATGGGGCACCAATAAGGAAATGCCCTGACAGCTGTCAACCTCAAATAATAAAGAGTACAATAAAATTATAAACAAGTACAACTGAGAAATAGGGGCGGCGCGGTAGAAGAGTGGTTAGCACTGCGGCAGCACAGCAACTCACCCTTGGCCGGGGGATCCTGGGTTTGATCCCAGCCCCCGACCAACAGTGATCTGTGTGGAGTTTGCATGTTCTCCCCGTGTCTGCATGGGTTTACTCCAGGATTTCTCCCGTTTCCTCCCACATGCCAAAAACATGCAAGTTAGGTTAATTGGCATCAAACTGGGGATTCTAAATTGTCCTTAAGTATGACTGTGAGAGTGAATGGTTGTCTCTCTGTGTTGGCCCTGCGATGGACTGGCGATCTGTCCAGGGTGTACCCTGCCTCTCGCCCAAACAGGCTGGGATAGGCTCCAGCCCCCCCCCCCCCCCATCCCTGCGACCCGAAAAGGATTAAGCGGAAGAAGATGAATGAATGAATGAACTGAGAAATAGGTACCAATAATACAGAATCAGAATATAGTAGCACTAAGACATAAACAGGAAAATAGAAAACATGCAGGGATAACAAAAACCAAAAGGCACAAAAAATACAACAAATAAATATAAATACAGAGAAAAGCCACGAGACTGAGCCTGGTGGAACGTCCACAGCTCAGCTCATGACAGAGTCCCCCCTCTCAAGGGGTGGAACCCAGACATCCCAGGGTAACACCAAAAGAAAAAGAAACCCACACCAGTCAAAATCAATGATTTAGGCCCCCCAAACCAAAGAGCTAGAAAGTTCAGGTGGGCGACCAAAGTCCCAGGCCTGGCGGACGGCGAGGTGGTACAAGCCCGGTGGCCTGCCGGAGAATATGGGCCACTCAACCCAACGGCTCAGTCCATCAGGCGGTCGACCAGAGTTTTTCAGCCACCAGAACAGTAAGGGTGGTCCAGGGGGCAGCTCCCTAGCAAGAATGGCAGGCAGGATGGAGGAGTCGGGGAAACCATGACGACGTCGGGCAGAGGAGGGGGAACCACGACAGCGTCTGGCACAAGAGAGGGAACTACAACGGCGTCTAGCACAGGAGGGGGACCTATGATGGCGTCTGGCACAGGAGGGGGAACCACGACGGCGTCTGGCAGAAGAGAGAGGACCACAATGGTGTCTGACAGAAGAGAGGGGACCACAATGGTGTCTGGCGAAGGAGAGGGAACCACAACGCCCTTGGACTGGCCAACAGCATCCTCGGTGGTCCCGGACAGGGACATAATAGCACCTGCGGTGGCTCCGAACTGGAGCAAGGTTGCACCCACAGTGGTCCCGGATTGGGACAAGGTTGCACCCACGGAGGCTCTGGATTGGCGCAAACCAGCACCCGCGATGGTTCCGGGCTGGAGCAAGGCTGCACCCGCGGTGGCTCCAGGCTGGAGCAAAGCAGCACCCATGGTGGCTCCGGGCTGGAGTGCAGCTGCACCCGCGGTGGACCCGGACTGGGCCAAAGCTGCACCCTCGGTGGACCTGGACTAGGCCAAAACTGCACCCTCGGAGGGCCCGGACCGGGCCAAAGCTGCACCCACGGTGGCCCCTGGACTGGGACACAGCGCCCATGGTGGACCCACACTGGAGCGCAGCACTTAAGTTGGTTTTAGGCTGGGGCGCAGCACCCTCAACGGTCCCTGACTGGGACACAGCACCCATAGAGACCCCAACTGAGGAGGAGCTGCACCCACGGAGGTCCCGGGCTGGGATGGAGCACCCGCAACGACCTCAGCGGGAAGGGGAGCAGCACCCACGGAGGTCCTGGCCTGGGACAGAGCACCCACGAGGGTCCCAGACTGGGACACAGCTGCACCCTCGGTGGGTCCAGACTGGACCAAGGCTGCACCCTCGGTGGACCCAGATTGGGCCAATGCTGGACCCTTGGAGGCCCTGGGCTGGGATGGAGCACCCGCGATGACCTCCACTGGAAGGGAAGCAGCACCCTCGGTGGACCCGGACTGGGCCAAGGTTGCACCCTCAGAGGCCCCAGGCTGGAATGAAGCACCCATGACGACCTCCACAGAAAAGGAAGCAGCACCCTCAAAGACCTCAGCCGGAGGGGGAGCAGCACCCACAGAGGTCCCAGGCTGGGACAGAACGCCCACGATGACCTCAGCGGGAGGAGCTGGATCCATGATGATCTCTGGCGGCAAACCTGGACCCACGGAGACATCTGGCAGATCTGGAATAACCTTGGCGACCCTGGGGGAGAGCTCAGACAAAACAGGCAGAGAAACAGGGTCAGAGTCATCAGCAGCAGTGGAGCCCAGCGAAGTCAGCTCAGGTGCAGCTGATGGTTGCACTTGGCTCCCCCCACCAAGAGCTCAACAAGAACTCTCCAAAACTGAGACAATGAAAACAAAGGAGAGCACTTGCCCAAGCTCGAGCTCCACCACCGTCCAGGACTCCATTGATCCAGGCAACGATGTTTCGGGTCTGGTCCTTTGGAGGTCCCGCTCCAACTCCCCTGTGGCGGCCCCTGCAGCAGGCATGGTGGTAGATGCAGTCTCAGGGCCCCCAGGTGAAGTGACCCACGCAGGTGGCTCATCCGGCATGGCAGCTGGGGGTCGGCTTACCGCTGGTGCTGGATTCCGTGTAGCCAAAGCCAGGTGATGCTCTCCCGTCGGTGCAGGCTTCGGGTCACAGGAAGCGCTCTCCCTCTGTCCAGACTGTGGCTGATGGGGCTGGGACCAGGTCCTCCAGGGCTGCAGGTTCCTCCATCATCCGGCAGCTCCACCCTGTCGTAGGTGAACCCTCAGGGAGGACAGGCAGAGACATGGAGAGGGCAGGTGAGAAGTTAATATCTGCAACAGGCAGTAAGGACTCAGGGGACTGCAAACCCTGAGCCTCACTACCGGGAATCAGACAAGGCATATCATCATAAAATGAAGGGGAATGAAATAACACTTGGCTGTGTTCCCGAGTTTTGCTGTTGCCTACTGCAGCAGATGTAGCGTTGTCCCGCTCCGTGGCTACAGTGGATATTGGCTCCTCAGAGGATTGTGGAGGTGAAGCCCCAGTGAACACGGAGACGGGCAGAGCCGAAGGAAAAACAGACGACCTCTCGGCAGCGGATGAGAGTGCCGAGGAGAAGCAGAGAACAGCAGCTGCGGAGAGGGGAGGAGCTGAAGATTCAGCCGGAGACAGAGCGCGCACTGCTAAGGGAGGCTTCTGCCTTGGCTAAGGGGAATTTGTTGCCCGAGAGGCGGGAGTATTCCTCCGGCGGTCTGGAGCTGGATGACGCTGGCGTTGTGGAGCTGATGAGTCAGGAGCAGGAGTGGACATATTGGAGGCAAAGCAGGGCATATTCTGTGGAGTGTGTCTCCGTGTAGGCTCCGGGCTCCCTGGAGGCGGCCCCTACGTCAGCCCGGGGGAAAACTGCTGCAACACAGAGAGCGTGGGCTACCAGTCAGCGAACTGGGCGTGCCTCCATAAACCTGGACGCGCCACGACGATGGCGGTTGCCGAATCCACCTTTTCCCAGATCGTTTTCAGGCTCCGGGAGGCGAGGGCTTCATCCACAAAGACTTGGGACGAATTTTGCAGCCCATTCCTCCTCCACGCTTGGGGAACCCGCTGCTGATCTCCCCTTGATCACCGGACGTCAGCGAGCTGGGGACATATTGAGCTCCACAAAATAGGTGAGTGAAAGGAAAAAAAAACAAAAATCCGCAAACTCACAGCAGCTGGATCTCTACTGGCCACTGTCTTCTGTCATTAATTGCCCTACGGGGCAGGAAGGTGAGACCCACACGCTGAACTGTGAGTTTAGGTAATTTATTGAAAAAAGCAACAAACATAAAGTTCAACACGGCGCTCTAAACACAAAATACAAACGAGGGAGAAAACTTACAGATATAGCGCACCAGAGCAGGGATAGGGCTCTGGTGGAGATGACAAGTAGCTTATAGAGTCAAGACAACGGCAAATGGAAATGAAGATAGCTCACCTTAAATAGGGTCAAAAAACCATTACATAAGTAGTGACAGGTGTGGGTTCACATGAGCGGGCAAAAAGGTAACAATGAATAGTGATTGGGATCAGCTGGAAGTAATGAGATGAGAGCACATTGGCTGGTAGCTGACAGGGCTACATCCACAAGGGGCACCAATCAGGAAATGCCCTGACAGCTGTCAACCTCAAATAATGAGTAGAATAAATTATAAACAAGTACAACTGAGAAATAGGTACCAATAATACAGAAAGAATATAGTAGAACTAAGACATAAACAGGAAAATAGAAAACATGCAGGGATAACAAAAACCAAAAGGTGCAAAAAAATACAACAAATAAATATAAATACAGAGAAAAGCCACGAGACTGAGCCTGGCGGAAGGTCCAGAGCTCAGCTTGTGACATACAGTGCTTTCTAATAATGTTGCCTAGCGGAAGCATATATAAACTAAAAAGAATAGGGCCTAGCACAGATCCCTGTGGAACACCGTGACTGAGCTTTGAGTTGGAAGAAAACTCATTACTGACATGAACAAACTGGAACCTATCAGATAAATAAGATCTATACCACTGCAACGAAGTTCCATTAAGTCCAACATGGTGTTCTAATCTATCAAGTAAAATATTATGATCAATAGTATCAAAAGTGCACTGAGGTCTAAAAGGACAGTACAGAAACAAGTCCATTATCAGATGTGATAAGGAGGTCGTTAGTGACCTTAACTAAAGCTGTTTCAGTACTATGTTGGATTCTAAACGTAGATTGAAACTCTTCAAATAAACCACTTCCCTGCAAGTGGTCAAATAACTGTGGAGCAACAACTCCATCCATCCATCTTCTACCGCGTTTCCAGAGGTCTGGGTCGCGGAGGCAGCAGTTCAAGCAGAGAAGCCCAGACTTCCCTCTCTCCAGCCACCTGCTCCAGCTCTTCAGAGAGGATACCAAGGCGTTCCCAGACCAGCTGGGAGACATAGTCTCTCCACCGAGTTCTGGGTCTGCCCCGGAGTCTCCTCCCAGAGGGACATGCCCGAAACACCTCATGTGGGAGGCATCCAGGAGGCATCCTAATCAGATGCCCATACCACCTCAACTGACTCCTTTCAATGTGGAGGAGCAGCGGTTCTACTCTGAGCTTCTCCCGGATGACTGAGCTCCTCACCCTATCTCTGAAGGTGAGTCCAGCAATCCTACGGAGAAAGCTCATTTCAGCCGCTTGTATCCGCGATCTCATTCTTTCGGTCATTACCCAAAGCTCGTGATCATAGGTGAGAGTAGGAACGTAGATTGACTGGTAAATCGACAGCTTTGCCTTAGAACTAAGCTCCCTCTTCACCACAACAGACCGGTACAACGTCTGCATCACTGCAGATGCAGCTCCGATCCGTCTGTCAATCTCTTGCTCCATTCTCCCCTCACTCGTGAATAAGACCCCAAGATACTTAAACTCCTCCACTTGGGGCAGGAGCCTGTCCCCGACCCGGAGAGGACAATCCACCTTTTTCCACCTGAGGACCATGGACTCGGACTTGGAGGTGCTGATTCTCATCCCAGCCGCTTCACACTCAGCAGCAAACTGCCCCAGCAAGAACTGTAGGTCATTGCTGGATGAAGCCAACAAGACAACATCATCTGCAAACAACAGAGATGAGATCCTGTGGACATCAAGCATGACACCGAAATCCTGTCCATAAAAATTATGAACAGGATCGGTGACAAAGGGCAGCTCTGGCAGAGTCCAACTCTCACTGTCCAACTCAACTGATCCTCTCATGGACTGTCACCTTATCGTGGTGGGGGGTTTGCGTGTCCCAGTGATCCCAGGAGCTACTTTGTCTGGGGCAATTTGGCTCTGATAGGGTCACCCAAGACAAACTGGTCCTGGGTGAAGGGCCGGACTAAGAACGATCCAACAGACTCTCATGAAAAATACTAGATCAAGGATTCAGTGTACCCCGCCCACCCGGTATGGGGTTACCGGGGCCCCACCCTGAAGCCAGACCTGGGGAGGGGGCTTGATGGCTAGCATCTGGTGGCCGGGTTTCCACCCATGGGACCCGGCCGAGCTTAGCCCGAAGGAGTTACATGGGTCCGCCCTCCAGTGGGCTCACCACCTGCAGGAAGGATCATGGGGGTCAGATGCTATGTGGATTAGGTGGTGGTCAAAGGCAGAGACCTTGGCGGACTGATCCCAGGCTTTCTAAACTGGCAACAACTCTTTCTGAGTTTTTTGAAATGAAAGGCAGATTAGAGATTGGTCTATAGTTAGCTAAAACTCCTGGATCCAGCGTTGGCTTTTTGAGTAAGGGTTTAATCACAGCAGTTTTAAAAGCCTGCGGTACATGGCCTAATGTTAATGAAGAATTGATTATTTGAAGAATAGAGATACAAATAAATGGGAAGACTTCTTTAAATAACCTGGTAGGAATAGGGTCTAAAAGACAAGTTGAAGGCTTGGATGAAGAAATTATTCTATCTAACTCTAAAAACTCTAAAACCGGTTGGGCAGTGCGGGTGGCGCAGTGGTTAGCACTGCACCAGCACAGCAACTCACTCTTGGCCATGGGATCCCTGGTTCTATCCCAGCCCCTGACCAACAGTGATCTGTGTGGAGTTTGCATGTTCTCCCCGTGTCTGCGTGGGTTTTTTCTCCGGGATTTCTCCGGTTTCCTCCCATAGGCCAAAAACATGAAGGTTAGGTTAACTGGAAACTCTAAAGTGGCCCTAGGTGTGAATGTGTGTGTGAATGGTTAAGGGATAGCGCCGTACCGTGGCCGCTTCATCCATCCAGGTGGATGCCCTCAATTTCCCCTCTGGGGATCAATAAAGTATACAAAATCAAAAAAAATAAATAAATAAAAGGTCAATTGGAGTAAACTCATCCAAACAGATATCAATTGAAGGAGTTGTAGTAGTTACTGTATTTAAGTTTACGGTGGGAAGAATCTGACTGATTTTATCTCTGATAGATGAAATTTTATTATTGAAAAAGTTCATAAAGTCCTGACTAGTAAGCTCTAAGGAAATGCTAGGTTTGACAAAGTCCTGACTCTTTGTCAGCCTGGCTACAGTGCTGAAAAGAAACCTGGAATTATACTTGTTCTCTTCTATTAATGCAGAATAATAACTTGTTCTAGCTTTCCTAAGAGATTTTTTATAAATTAGAAGATGATTTCTCCAAGCTAAATAGATTTCATCGAATTTAATGAAGCGCCATTTTCTTTCTAATTGACAAGTCTTCTGTTTTAAGCTACAAGTTTCTGTGTTGAACCAAGGAGTTAGAAATCTCTGATTAGACTTTTTCTTTTTTAAAGGGGCCACCATGTCTAGAGTCTGATGCAGACAAGCTGTAACACTATCTACCATGCTATCAATTACAGAAGGAGCAAGCTCTCCATAGCTTATCTCCGTTGTGTTGACACATGGCATAGAGGAAACAATCTGCTTAAATTTGGTAACAGCATCATCTGAGAGGCATCTACTGTAGTAATATTTTTTCTTTAGGAGCCAAATAGTCAGAAATAGTAAAATCAAAGGTGAACAGACAATGGTCTGACAGTACAGGGTTATGAGGAGACACTACCAGATTTTCTATTTCTATGCCATATGTCAGAACAAGGTCCAACGTGGGGTGGAGATAATGGGTAGAATTTCCTACTTTCTGAGAAAACCCCATCAAGTCTAATATTGAATTAAATGCCATATTAAGGCAATTACTATTTACATCTACATGTATATTGAAGTCCCCTACTATAATTATCCTATCTGATTTCAGCACTAAATTTGCTAGGAATTTGGCAAATTTGGATAAAAACTCTGAGTAGGCTGAGGGAGGATGATAAACTATGGCAAATAAAATTGGGTTTAACCTAAAATTGCTAAAATGCCCAGTACTGAGGACCAGGCCCTCAAAGGAATTATAACATGTTTATTGCTTTACATTAACTAGTAATTTGGAATGGTAAATTGTTGCTACTCCTCCTCCATGACCAGAACTTCTGGGATTTTGACAGTTTAAATAACCAGAGGGAATTGATTCATTTAAACCAACATAATCCTCTTGCCCTAACCAAGTCTCAGTAAGGGATATTAAATCAATCTGATGATCAATTAACAGATCATGGACTAGCAGACTCTTGGGAGTTAGAGACCTAATATTTAACAAACTGCATTTAATTTTTAAATTATGAGGAGGAACAGAGGCTAAGTCATTAAATTTAGAGGCTTCATGTTTAATTTGAGTTTTACCAACTTTTTGTTTAATCACTTTGGGGTGCTTATACATTACATTTTTATTTACTTTGGAGGGAGCAGACAGTGATTGTAAGCAGTTTGTTATGTTGTAGTCAAGTTGTAGGCAAGTTATGCGTTTGTTCACATACGTTACTTGTAAGCGACTCATAAGTTACTCATAAGTCAAAATACGTCGAGATAAATGTCTAGCGTACCCAAAACTTATTTCTAACGTATGAGTGACGCTCTTTGAACCCATGTGTAACTTACTGAATGGGTTTTCTAACTTGCGGCTACCGTATAATGGCATACTGGCAGCGTTGGCTCACAGGAGGAACCCGTACAAATATCAGCTCAGGTGCTTCCTGCAGCGCATATATGCGTACACACACAAAGCGCTAAACACATGTACTTGTTTGTATAACGAGACCTGTCGGGGATGTGTCCGGGCCAACTTAAGTGTAACACTTTCAAGTTACAGGATATTATGAAGATCCAAATCACTGTTTAGCCCTCCTTGTCATGTTTTTACCTTTGACTATAGTCTGTACCATCAGCTGTTCAGTGCTGTTCTGATAGATATAGGGGGTAGCTGTGGTGCAGGTGTAGTGTGGCTGACTACTGACTGGAGGGTCAGGGGTTCAATTCCTGCTCTGTCTGCAGTCCGCGTGTCGAAGTGTCCTTGAGCAAAACACTGAACCCCCAGCTGTTCCTGGTGGATCAGGCCAGCACCTATGTATGGCAGCTCCACCACCATCAGTGTGTGAACGTGTGTGTGAATGGGTGGATAGCAGGATCTGTAAAGCACTTTGGTCATCTAGAGATGAGAAAAAGCACTATATAAGTGAACACCATTTACCATACGCCAAAATGTCAGAACACCAGAGGAGGTGGATCTAATCAGCTGATGAGATTGCACAGAGCTCAGCTGTTTTCCATAATAAATCCCACTTTGCTGTCCCTTGGCTGCAGATCCCGGCAAAAGCACACTCCATGTATTGTTTTTTTTTTCCACTTTACTGAAAATAAATTTTATCACCATCAGCTCATGTGCCTTTGAGCCAGGCTGTGACAACTGTCATCTGACGTTCGTGACGTGTCACATCAGCTGTTTCAGACATGACTGACCTGACAGATTTGACAGCTCTGCCAGCTCAGTCACACCCCCCGCTGTGGTCTTTGGAGGAGACAATCATCTCGGTTGAACAGAGATTCATGGGTTTCATGGGATTCATGGATCAGGAGGCGACGGCAGTTTGGTATGACTGCACTATGCAGAAGTTAGGATAAGCTATGTATACTGTAAGTTATGCATAAGTTAGACTATTGTTGCACATAAGTTGTAAACACCAGCAACACGCTGAGCAGTCGTTGGTTTAAGTTATTCATAAATTATCGAAACGTTCTATATACAGTGGTGTGAAAAAGTGTCTGCCCCCTTCCTGATTTCTCATTTTTTGAATGTTTGTCACACTTACAGTGGGGTAAAAAAGTATTTAGTCCGCCATCAATTGTGCAAGTTCTCCCACTTAAACGATGAGAGAGGTCTCCAATTTTCATCATAGGTATACCTCAACTATGAGAGACAAAGTAAGAAAAAAAAATCCAGAAAAATCACACTGAAGGATTTTTAATGAATTAATTGGTAAATTCCTCTGTAAAATAAGTATTTGGTCAATAACAAAAGTTCATCTCAACACTTTGTTATATGCCCTTTGTTGGCAATGACAGAGGTCAAATGTTTTCTGTAAGTTTTCACAAGGTTTTCACACACTGTTGCTGGTATTTTGGCTCATTCCTCCATGCAGATCTCCTCTAGAGCAGTGATGTTTTGGGGCTGTCGCTGGGCAACACAGACTTTCAACTCCCTCCAAAGATTTTCTGTGGGGTTGAGATCTGAAGACTGGCTAGGCCACTCCAGGACCTTGAAATGCTTCTTACGAAGCCACTCCTTCGTTGCCCGGGCGGTGTGTTTGGGATCATTGTCATGCTGAAAGACCCAGCCACGTTTCATCTTCAATGCCCTTGCTGGTGGAAGGAGGTTTTCACTCGAAATCTCACGATACATGGCCCCATTCATTCTTTCCTTTACACGGATCGTCGTCCTGGTCCCTTTGCAGAAAAACAGCCCCAAAGCATGATGTTTCCACCACCATGCTTCACAGTAGGTATGGTGTTCTTTCTCCTCCAAACACGACAAGTTGAGTTTTTACCAAAAAGTTCTATTTTGGTTTCATCTGACCATATGACATACTCCCAATCCTCTTCTGGATCATCCAAATGCTCTCTAGCAAACTTCAGACAGGCCTGGACATGTACTGGCTTAAGCAGGGGGACACATCTGGCACTGCAGGATTTGAGTCCCTGGCGGCGTAGTGTGTTTCTGATGTAGCCTTTGTTACTTTGGTCCCAGCTCTCTGCAGGACATTCACTAGGTTCCCCCATGTGGTTCTGGGATTTTTGCTCACCGTTCTCGTGATAATTTTGACCCCACGGGGTGAAATCTTGCGTGGAGCCCCAGATCGAGGGAGATTATCAGTGGTCTTGTATGTCTTCCATTTTCTAATAAATGCTCCCACAGTTGATTTCTTCACACCAAGCTGTTTACCTATTGCAGATTCAGTCTTCCCAGCCTGGTGCAGGTCTACAATTTTGTTTCTGGTGTCCTTTGACAGCTCTTTGGTCTTGGCCATAGTGGAGTTTGGAGTCTGACTGTTTGAGGTTGTGGACAGGTGTCTTTTATACTGATAACGAGTTCAAACAGGTCCCATTAATACAGGTAACGAATGGAGAACAGAGGAGCCTCTTAAAGAAGAAGTTACAGGTCTGTGAGAGCCAGAAATCTTTCTTGTTTGTAGGTGACCAAATACTTATTTTACTGAGGAATTTACCAATTAATTCATTAAAAATCCTTCAATGTGATTTTCTGGATATTTTTTTTCTTCTCATTTTGTCTCTCATACTGAGGTATACCTATGATGAAAATTGGAGACCTCTCTCATCTTTTAAGTGGGAGAACTTGCACAATTGGTGGTTGACTAAATACTTTTTTGCCCCACTGTAAATGTTTCAGATCATCAAACAAATTTAAATATTAGATAAAGATAACACAAGTAAACACAAAATGCAGTTTTTAAATGAAAGCGTTTATTAATAAGGGGAAAAAAAAACATCCAAACCTACAGGCCTGTTTCATGAGTTTGTTTTTTAAAATAATTCTGTTGAACCACAATTCAAAAGCATTGCCTAATTTTCATTGGTTAATTTTCATAGAATTTTTATTTATTACCACTTTTGTCAGATTCAAGTTATTTCTGTGACCATTGTGGGTTTTTCTTTCATTAACAGAGGGGTACCAACAATTTTGTCCAAGTCTGTATTTGTCAAACGCTGCCTAAATCATCATGATTTGACAGGGCCTTTACATCACTGTTGAGGAATTCTGACCCACTCTTTGTTGAAGGATTGTTTTAATTCAGCCACATTGGAGGACTTGAGCTTGAGGTCACGAACTGATGGACGGACATTCTCCTTCAGCATTTTCTGGTAGAGAGAATTCATGGTTCCATCAATTACAGCAGGTTATCCAGGTCCTGAAGCAGCAAAGCAACAGCAGACCATCACACTACCACCACCATGTTTGACTGGTGGTATGATGTTCTTTTTATGAAATGCTGTGTTACTTTTATGCCAGATGTAATACTCCTTCCAAAAAGTTCAACTCTTGTCAGTTCACAGAATATTTTCCTAAAAATCTTGGGATCATCAAGATGGGGTTTTTTTGGCAAATATGAGATGAGCCTTTGTGTTCTTTTTGGTCAGCAGTGGTTTTGGCCTTGGAACTCTCCCATGGATGCCATTTTTGCCCAGTCTCATTCTTATTGTTGAATCATGGACGAGTATCCAAACTGAGGCAAGCGAGGCCTGCAGTTCTTTAGATGTTGTTCTGGGTTTTTGTTTCTGATCTGTTCTTAATTGTTCTTTAAATCACAGCATGACTTCTTGCTTTTTGAGATCTTTAAGCCTACTTCAGTTTGTCAGACAAGTTCTATTTAAGTGATTTCTTGATTCAACAGGTCTCGAAGTAATCAGGCCTGGACGTGGCTAGTGAAATTGAATTCAGCTTTCCAAAAACTGTGGTTTATCACAATTAATTCATGACGTAACAAAGGGGGAAATTACTTTTTCACAATGAGCAAGGAAGGTATGGATAGTTTTTTCCCTCAATAAATTAAACCATCATTTAAAAACTGCATTTTGTATTTACTCGGGTTATCTTTGTTTGATGATCTGAAACATTCAAGTGTGACAAATATGCAAAAATATAAGAAATCAGGAAGGGGGTACATATTTTTTTCACAGCAATGTATATACTACAAAACAAGTAGATGTAGGTATATTTTTTTCTTTTTTTACAACCTACAACTTCATGTACTGTATGACAAACATCATACTGTATGTACAATTCCTGGCAAAATTTTACCAAAACCAAAAATTAATTTCTCTATTGCTATTCATTCCAATAAATATTTTTCCTAAAGTTAGGTCCCATGATGTGGAAGTAGAGGGGCAGGACTTAGGCTGTCCATTGGTTTAGTTGGGTTGCTACAGGCTCCTATTATAAAGCACAATTACCAGAACAAACATTTAAATAAGTCATATTTTCCTATATAAATCTTTATTTTTTAACTATTTTTACAATAATAATTTTACAGGTTAAAATAATGAAAATCACTGCAATGTCTGCTCTAGGTTTATTGGTTTTAGGGGTGGGGTACATATGTAGCTCACAGCAAGGTTTACAGATTGTTTTTCATCAACTGCAGTCATGACATTTGGACATACAGTAGTAATTTGCTGTTGGGTTTTCTTTTCAAATGCATTATTAAAACAAGGCAACTGCCTTACAGTTCTTATAAATTTAAGAGAGAGGCAGGCATCTCAACAGGAGATATTCCAAATTACATGTAACAACTGGTAAGTTACTAGTTACTTTAACAGTGTAGCTTTTTAAGGAAACAACACAGTTCTCAGCGCTTCTAGCGTTTCATTCACTAGTCATGGTTTATACGAGTAACTGTCACAATAAAAGACCACAGAAACTTTTTCAACATTAAATTTTAGAGTAATCTTCCCTCTGCAGTTTTTACAACATAATTTTAATGAATTTTAAGTACTTTTTTATTTGTGAAAAATGTTAATGAAATGTAAAATCCAAATTTGTCATTTATTTACTTATATGTAGAGCCTAAAAGACAAATGCTTGTTTGATATTTACAAAGCCATTATCCAAAATTGTCATCAGTATTATTAAGTGCCAATTACTAAAAACTGAAAACTGGTGCCAAGGTCCTGCCATATACAGTAGTCTGTGTTTGAAAGCTGTTACCATAAGATAATATCACAAAAAGGACTAAAATAGCAGTACTTTGTATTTGGGATGCACAGATATCAGCCAATACACTTCTTACTGTCTGATATGGGATGTTAGCAAATATGATGTCACCAGTGGCCAATATTTTCTGTGGTGTCCCAGTTGTGTGGCGTTGATTTTGCCCTGAACTAGATAACAATAGTATACAGCTGCAAATTCAGGAGACTATCAGCCATCGGCCAACATTATCGATATAGGTATCGGTCCAAAATTTGACAATATGTGCATCCCTACTTTATATATGTAGAGGTGGTATTTAGAGTCATTTGTTTGTTATTATGGCATCTGCCTCACTTATATTTTTCATGTTTAAATCGAATACTGTAATTACAGAGGGCTTTATATAACCTACAAACACACCAGATATCAATAGACATGTACATTCAGCTTTGAACTGCTTTTAGAGATCGCTTGGAAAGCCTAGATATTATCTCAGTGTGTCAAGGAACTTTTTACAAGAGCAGAGAGTTGTTCAGGTGTGTGTCAACAGCCTGTATGCTTTCCTTTGTGTGTGTGTGTGTGTGTAGCGTAACAGGGAGCCATACAAGTCAAGGTCAGGTGATAATTTGCCAGAAAGCTGCAGCAGGATGAAAGGATGGAGGGACAGTGAGGCGAAGGGAAAGAAGGAATGGTAAATATAGAGGAATGAAGCGACGGTGAAGGCAGAGGAGGCCATTTGAGGCAAAGTGGAAAAAAAAAAAACACTGCAGCTACAGCCATTCACCGATCTGTCACTTGTTCTGTTTTAGACAGATTCCCCTCAGCTTGTCCTTTGTTTGGTCTCTAATTTCTCCTTTTTCCCCTTGTTTCATCTCTGTTGTTAAATACACCTTCAAACGTGGGATGAGTCCAAAATAAACTCTAAATCACGATCTCAATTTAGCAACATTTTTCAGGCGAGCTTCTGTCTGCTTTCTCCTCCCTAAACACACTCCCTTTCTCCCCCCTGATCCGGGGAGGTCGACCTTTGGCGGATGAGGTCAGGTGTCTGGGATGAAGTTGACCTCTGACCTGCAGGGTGCAATCGCCTCTTTCCATCCCAACCAGCTTGCCAATAAGCCTACCATACATGTTTGTCAAGTGTGTGTGTATTTATTTTTATTCTATGTGATTTTCAGATGATCTTCTACACTGAAAACTGGATTCACCTCTTCGGCTTTAGAGGGCTGCTGCTGCTGGCTGAATAACAAAACAATATTGATCACGCCAGGGTCATCCACCGACAAATCTTGTCTTTACCGTTTCCTGAAAACCGCTCATCACTCGTCGCCTTCTTCCTTATTCCGGGGGGTTAATATCCCATTAGCTGCTATTATCTCCGCACTAGTCACCAAGGAAACAGCCATCAAGACACCGAGTTGACAGTCCCCCCCCCCCCCCCCCCCCCCCACCGTAGCCGGGCATCCTGCGTATCACACAAGCAATGAGCAGATTATTGGAAATCAATCCAGGGGAGTTACAGTTTCCCTGACCTCCCAAGCTTCAGTCACACTATTTATTTATTGAGGAACACTGATCAAATGTCGACTATTGTGGGGTTTACACAGATGTCAATACAAGCGATGTGATGCCTTTTAAAAAAAAAAAAAAAAAAAACCTGGTGTCTCTTTTTCTACTGGACTGTGCATGCATGTGTATGTTTGCTTCCTTTATGCCAATAAAAACATCTCTTTTACGGCATTTTTTTTGGGTGGGTGATATGATCAGTCAATGTGAAATTAATTCATTTTTAGGCTCTTGAGTTTCACAGTGAGCCACAGTGGTCTGAGGGGAGGTGGGCTTATGTGTGAGGGGCTTTTCTCTCTTATCAGTCCCTGGGCAGTCCTGATCCTTATTTTCCACGGGGGCGATGAGGAAACATTATTTAACAGCCTCCAGGTAGAGCTTAGCAACACTGTACTTATACCATAACCTGCACAATACATTTTTATTTAAAATTTTAACAAGTTCTTGCGTTAAAGTTTGAATTTCCAGGACATCAGTCAGTTTTCACATACTTTTAATTTATGGGCTCCATCTTTGGAGAAATTATTCATCACGCTTTAAAACAGGCGCTGAAAGTTAGCTTACCCCGTAAAATGACAGCCGTCATTTTGAAGGCAGTTCCAGTAATATGAAACTAAAAAAAAACAACTTTACTGCCGCTCACGCTGTCTGTTCAGAATATAGAAATTAAAACAACAGTTTTTAGCTTTAACCACTGGGTTTATGGGCCTGTTTGATGCCGAATTACAGGTGGCTCCAAAGCTAGCAGCTAACGTGAAGCTAATAAGCTAAAAACTTACCGGAGAATCCTGAGCCCCTCTTAGCAACAACGCAGTTAATTAGGGTGTATCCCTCCGCCAGAAGCAGCGCAACTGCGGAGGGATACAGCCTGATTAACAGGAACTACTTGTGCGTTACAGCAAATTAATTTAACTAAAACAAAAAGGCTTGAAATATTTCAATGTGTTGTAATGATTGACTATTAGGAAAAACACTCACTGTGCCACAAAATTCTTTTATCGATATGCAGGCCCAGTAGGGGGGATATGTTATTTTTTAACAAGGGGGATGGTGGTGGGGGTATTCACAAATTTAGCATAAGGTATAAACACCCAAACTTAAACTGAGTGCAAATTTCTAAGAATAAAGGTGCAAAAAGTGTGATAAAAGATGCTAATTCACAATTTTAAAAAAAATAAAATTTGTGAGATAAAATTTGAAAATTTATGAGAAAAAATGTGCAGGTTTAAGAGAATAAAAACAACACATTTGTGTGTATGGAGGGGGGAGTTGTCAATTACGAGAAAAATGTCAAATTTACGAGAAAAAATGTTGCAAATTTATGAGGAAAAAGCTGTAAATTTACAAGAAAAAGAATAATAAATGTGTGAGGAAAAAGTCTAAATATTTTGAGGAAAAAAAAGTTACGAGAAAAAAGTCACGAATTTATAAGATGAAAGTTTAAAATTTACAAGAAAAATTTAGCAAATTTACAAGAAAAAAAATCACAAAATTACTGAGAAAGAAATCACTAAATTTTGAGGAAAAAAGTTGCAAACTTACGGTATGAGAAAAAAAAAGTTTCCATTTATGAGAAAGAAGTTGCAAAGTCATGTGAAAAAGTCACAGATTTAAAAGACAAAATTTGAAAATTTTGATTTACATTTAGAACAAGAAAACTTGCAGTTATAAGCGAAAAGGTAGATAAAATTGTGAGGAAAAATTTGAGGTAAACTTGTAATATTTCTCTTTGAAATGTCTAACTTTTCCTGGCAAATTCACAAATTTTCTAATAAATTTAAATTCCTTTAAAATCACCACTTTTTGTGATAATTTTTTTCACCCCTCGTTCCCACAAGAATTTACATCTAGTGTTTACATCTAGCCTATATATTAAATGTGCATCTTTTTTCTAATTAATTTTCAGTATTTTTCTTGCACATTTGCAACTGTCCTTGTAATCTTTATGGGGATGGGGGGGGGGGTGGCAGCTAAAGGGGGATAGTTTGGGATCATTTTGCTAACAAGGGGTATGGCATCCCCCCCCCCCCTCCCTCAAATTGCCTATTGTATAGGTCTACTGGTAGATCCGGCCTAGTCTCACCTAAAAAAACCGTACAAATGCAAGGTTTTTGAGGGGGTAGAAGAGGTATATTTGTATGAGTTTTAGTGAGATGGGGTTGGTTCATCTCATCATCGGCCATTAAAACAGCAACCCCTGCAGACTCCGCACTCCTCTGGCGCAGCAGAAGCCGCTGCTGCTGCTGATGAGGTGAGGTAATGGCGCAGTGGCCGGCTGACCTTAGACCCTGGGGTCAGGCCGGCTGTGGCCCCCGGGGCCACCGTGACAGACGCTCCCTGCAAACTAATGGAAAAGGCAATACAGTTTATAATAAAAGCGAAGAGACGCCGACAACACATAATCACATAATGGCTCTGGTGACATTATTGATGCTTTATGCAGGTTCCTCCTCTCCAGAACACTGTTTCCCTGCATGCGTCTCATCAGGAGTTTCTATTATTTACGCAGTGAAATTTCACAGGAAAAAGTAACAAACAACCAAAGTCAAGTCTGAATTAAATTTCAACACCACCTTCCATAAAACAGCCGTGAAACCTTTATCACGCTGGATTTCTGGGAAAGCACAGAAAATGCTGCGGACACCAGGGGACACGTGACTCTACAGACAGGAAATTGTTGTTATTTATCAATTCAAATGAAAGTCAAAGTGTTGGCGGATTTGATGGGAAATCGATCGGAGACAAATGGACACTTTTTAAGTGTTAACTACAACATTTCCTCCAGCAGAGGTCTGATCTGTAACTTTAATAACACAAGTCTATTTAGAACACGTAAAAATAGTGCGACCCATCTATTAAAATGCGGGGCAAACATCAGAAATAGCAGCCGAGGTATGCACAGGCAGCTGTTTTATTTAGGCTAATAATAATTTATCCCTGAATTTCGTTTTCTTACATGTTTTTGCTTTTGGAACATTTTTCCCATCGAGTTTTACCGTTTAAAAGAGAACAGAATGATGAAATGCTCCGACGTCCTCCAGTGAACCGGGCCATGACAGGCCGGCCATTACATCCGATGCATAATCAAATTTTTAACAAACAAATGCTAAAATATGCAGAGTGAATTGATACTCTATGCATTAATGCTCTATTACATTTTCAACCTGAAATAAAGCCACTTTTACATTTCATTTGGTTTAATTCTCCGACTTTGCCTTATTTGCATATAAGCAAATCATTTAAAATTTACAGTAAAATAACGGAGCGGTGTGGTTTACCTTTAAAATCGAAAAAAGCAGGATAAAAAATGTCCAAAACGAAAATAATAATAAAAAATTAATTTTTTTATTTTTTAGGCATATTGAAAAAAGGTATTAAGTGATGTGGAACAAAACGCCATTGGTTGGAGTTATAAAAAAAGACGAAATGAAGCAGGTAAAAAGCGCAAATTTGATTTGCATAAATGCATACATTTGTCAGCTCTTAAGAATAAGCAGGCTACACGTGGACTGTCAGATAGTGTGGATAAAGACAGATTCAAAAAAGTACATTTGGAGAACGCGGTTAGGGTAATTCTAAAGTTTATTTTCTAGCAGAATTAATATTACAATTTTCCTTAGATTCGTTTAGAACAGGAGAATTTGTTGGCATCGCCCGACATAAAGATCAGCAGAACAAATTAAATATTCAATTAAAATTTAAGGCTCAGTCGAACAAATTTGGAGTTACTGCAGCCTGAGGAATTTATTGATCCGGGATTGGAGGCGAATTTGGGGGACCGGTGGATCACGGAGCGCGTGCATGAGACCATCCTCTCGAAGTGCAGATGTGTGTGTGTGTGTGTGTGTGTGTGTGTGTGTGTCGCACCGCTTCTGCGCGCGTGTGAGGCAGCTTTCAGATTAGAAGCAGAAGTGCGCGAGGAGGAGGATGAAGAAACCAGGAGACATTTTGTTGGTTCGCTGGACGTCTTTTCTGTCACTCGTGGGTGTGTTTCAGAGAGATAGAGGAAAGAGAAATCTGGACCATAAAACAAACTGATGCGGAGGCTCATAACCTGCAGGGGGGGGGGGGGGACGGGGAGAAAATGGTCTCCTCGTACATGGCTTCCCTCTCTCTTGTCACTCTCCTCCACTGCACCCTCTGACTCTCTTTTTTAATTGATTTAGCGTAATTAACTCAGTGTGTTCATCGATTTGGCCCAGCCCCGCCGACCTCATTATCCCCACGTTAACCCCACAATAACGCAGCCTAAACACTCGGCCCATTCAATAGCAATTAGACTCACGCGGCTCTAAATAATCCCCATGGCGCTGCACGCAGCGTCCAATGAGCTAAAAATGCTCACTTTTCTCTAATAAACCCTGCACCTGTTTAAACCCCTTTGTTGCTCCCATCCACCTTTTTTTTTTTTTTTTTTTTTTGGTCAATTAACCAGCTTTAACCGGGTTAAACCAATTAAAAGGCACGCGAGGCTGCAGCGGTCCCTTTGACCGTGGTCAGTGCGTGGTTACGGGGGGGTGCAGCGTCCTTCTGCCGGCTTCTGCGGCTCTGTAGAGGATGGGAGGAGGAGGTCAAACTAGCCTGCAGGCAGCGTTTCAGCACCGACTTCTGCCTCCCTCCATGTCCGCCTTTCATCCCCAGCAATACAGAGAGATAAAGTGTATATTACACACATTTGTGCAGGGCTCTTAAATCTCATGTGGCAGCGATTTTTTTATTTTTTATTTTTGAAATGAAATAGATGCCAAGGGTGTGTTTCTGTTAAGAGAAAATGTCAAGACTATAAATATTCAAACCTGTACAAGTATTTTGTTTTTCTTCCTGCAGAATCTACCACTTTATACAAGAATTGAAACCCATTTCATTTATTTTCTTTATATCCGTTTCTTCTCTGCTGTGTTTAATTTACCAGAATCTCTGACATTCAAAATAGAATCACAGTCAAATCATGATAATACAAAAAAAGCAAACAAACATTTTTTTTGTACATAAAATGACCAGTTTAGTGAAAAGTTGCACCGCCAAATAAGCTCAGATTGTGTGTGCAGAGACAGAAGAGAACAGCCCTCCTTAATGTCAGCAGCTGAAAACAAGGCTGGGCATCCAGCCTTGTATGTTGTCCGATAGGCACGGAGAAAAAAAGTATTGCAATGTAATTTCTCTATATCACGATACACAGTACATATTGCAATACATATTTTGTGCACTGAATGTCCTTTACAATTTCACTTTGCTTATATTTTTATAAGAAAAGAGAATCAAAATTCATATAATCATATACACCCACGCGCGCACACACACTAGAGGGATAAAATAAAATCTCACCTCAGAAAAAGTTTTTCACAACAATATGAAATTGATGAAAGTGCGTCTTTTTTCCCTTAACAAAATTCACATTATCACTAATCAGGTTTATTCACATAGGTTGAACTATTTCAGTTTACCACAAATAGTTGATTGGTGGTCTAATAACAAGTGCAGAAGTATAATTTGTCACTCATTTTTGTTTTTAATGGATGAATTGGATGGTGTATTTTTGAGCAAGACGGCCTTCCGTACAAACAGGAGCTGGTTCAGTAGTTTGGGCAACTGGGGGTGGGCACGGCAGTCTGACCGCTGCCTCGCAAGTCACTGTCAAAAAAGCACTTCTAACATTAAAAAAAACTTGAAAACCTCAATGTGCTAAAGTCGCTTTCTGAGCTGCAGTTTAAAATGTGCCCTGAGCCTTTTTCTGGCTGGAGGGAGAATGCTGTTGCAGGAGCTGCAGCAGGAAATGGAGAGAGAGAAGCAAGCTAAATCATGTTGTCGGATTATATTAATGTGACGAATTATATTCGATAGGCACGATATACGCATTTTATGTATCGCGCGCAGACAAATGTAGTGATACATCAAGTATATTTGGTGTATCGTCCAGCCCTAGCTGAAAACATGATTTCAGGAGGTCGAGCGGGCTGTGCACTAAATGGAGGGTTGGTGGAGCAGTCTTGGTGGAGCATTTTCTGGGCCAGCAACCGAACCCTGTTGGTGCTCCGAGAGTGTGACATAAAGGGTGAATGTGGCTAGTTTATAGGAGGTATATGAATACCATTTTGAAAGAAATGGTGAAAATTTCAAACACTGACGAAACAAATGGAAACCAGATCAAAACAGAATAAGGCGGCTAAAAGAGTATGAGAGGTGGAGAGGAGATAATGGGGTGGAATATAAGGACAGGAAACAGAAAGAGAGTCAGGGAGGGAGGGAGGCGGGTGATGGTGTTGGTCACGGGGGTTTAAAAAGAAGGAGGCGTCTGAAGCTTGTGAATTAAACGCTGTGAGGCCCTGTGTCCTTGGCACGTGCACCGGGGCCCCGAGAATAAAAGGAGCTCCAGCCCATCTGGCTTTTTAGGAGGAAGAAGAAAGGGGCGCGAGGGAGAGGCCGAGCGACACAGAGAGGAAGCAGGTGAAGGAGAGAGAGAGAGAGAGAGAGCGAGAATGGTGGGGGTCCTGTGGGGCTTTAGTGTTTAGACTGAGGCGTCGATGTTGTGTACATATATGGGACCTGATTGCGAGGCATGAGGGTGTTTTTGAGTGAATGAGCTGGTGTAAGAGTGTGCAGGTGAACGGAGAAAAAAGGAGTTAAATGTTTAAGGGAAAAGCAGAGGATTTGTGTTTATTTAGAAACCGGTTTACTTTTGTGTGGCATCGTGTGTCAATAAAGCACTCAACTTCAATCCATAGCTGTCTTTTCAGGGTTTTTCTATAAGTTCACTGTATCTCTCTCTCCTTCTGACACACACCTCCCATACCTCTCTTGCACTCAGCATCTTAGTTGTTTCCATGACGACGGAGTTGAGACTGCAACCAGCATTAAAAAAAGGTGTGTGTGTGTGTGTGTGTGTTTGTGTGTGTGTGGACTGAAGCAGCAGCAGGTGATGAGGCTCGGCTCATGGCAGACAACAGCTTCAGCATCTGGGAAAGTGATTTCTCTCCCATCTAATAAAACTTATATTAAGGTCATAGATAAGGGGGGGGGCAGACACTGTAACCATCATTAAGGAAGAAAACAGACCTCACAGCAGGACGGCCTGGGGGGAGGGGGGTATGAGGAATAAAAGTGAATTCCACCAAACACGTTTACTTTAACGAGTCTAAACATATTAGTTGGATTGTTTTGGCTCCATCATTAGGATACTCTGAAAAGTATTTCAAGTTTATTTGATAGAGTAATAAAAACTAAGTTTTGATGCAGTGTACCAAATGAATATAAAATACTGGAATGTTCATTGGTGATTTAATTATACTTTCACAATGTTTCTGACATTGGTGACATTGCAGTGTTATTAAATCTTAAGTCGGCTGAACACAAGCAATGATTTGGCTTCATTCAAAATCATTAATATGAAATTATATGAGTATGAATATCTTCTTCATCTAATGAATCTGCCCTGAGTGCAGATCAGTGACACATTTCACAGTTTTATAACTGACCTGCATGTAGATTAATTCAGGGTTTATACACCTAAATACTATTTTGCAACCTGTGATTAAACAAACGAAACAAAAAAGTGACATCTCAGATTCATGGAGTTAATTTCATTTTACCAGCCCAGTCTGGGGTCCTTTAATGTGGGCTTCAGGGTAAAAACATAACACTGTCTACTCCAGTTTTGTGTTTTAACGGAAACTACCACAACAGATTAGTGCAGATATGCTTTAAAATAAATTTAAAGTTTGCAGGAATTTACTAAAATCTAAAGAAATCTGATGCATGGTTCAGGATGTTTATGAATTACAAGCAGAGCTGCTTAACAATAATCACCATTTTGACATGTTGAGAACTATATTATTGGTTAAATCCAAACACAACCAGCAGCGGAAAAGAGACACAAATGCAGAGAACTGAGGGCCGCAGCTGGGGTTGGCCCCCCTGCAGCTTTGACCCCTGAATCGACAGAGGTTTTATAACAGAAATTTAACTTATAGGGAGAAACACTCAGCTGTTATTAATGATATTAACAGTGGGGCCAGTGGCCAAATACCGCTCTTAACATAAAATGAGTCTTATATTTTGGCATTTATTGCACAAAAATATAACACTATTCAGCCTGTTTTTAAAACTTATTTTGTTGAATTAACTGCTAGTTCGATTATCGTTTGTTCACATAGTATGACACCATAGTTGAACAACTGTAATGCCAGTTTACCATTACATTAACTGACAGAAAGTGTTTACCAAACCTGTTATAACAAGAAAATGTAAGAAGCTAGGATGTGATTTTCACACACTACAGCAACCAGATGCAAAGATGCATTCATATATTTTACGGTGTGTGTGTGTGGGGGGGGGGGCGGTTTAAAAAGTTCATAGGCTGATAAGTTCATAGTGGTCAGATTTGACCTAATGTGGTTTATTTTTCAGTCGCAGGGATCCAAGCGCTGGAACATATTGAAAAATAAACCACACTGGGTCAGAGTTGACCACTGTGAACTTTTCAGCCACCCCTCGTAATTATGACTGACAAATTCATGAAGACCAGGAGGTGATCTGAGGGGGGGGGGGGGGATGTCATCCCCCTTGTTAGCAAAATGAGCCAAAATTATCCCCCTTGCTAGCCTGCAACCCCATCCCCATAAAAAAGTTTCAAATTTATATATATTGTACATTTGTGTGGGGGGAAAAAGGTGACTTTAAGACAAAAATGTCAAATTTATAGGGAAAAAGTACTAAATTTATTAGAAAAGTCACAAATTTGTCACGAAAAGTTGCAAATTTATCAGAAAACATTGTAAATTTATAAGAGAAATGTTGTTAGTTGGCAAGAAAATAGGAAATTTATGAGGAAAAAAGGGGAAAAATATAAACAAATGTGCATCTTTTGTTCTGGTAAATCTATAAAAATTTTTTCCCAAATTTACTAGAAAAAGCAACAAATTTATGAGAAAAGTCTCACATTTACACTTTTTTTTTTTTTTTTTTTTACAAATTTACCAGAAAAAGTTTAACATTTACAAGAAAAAAAATATGCTAATATTTTGCCAATTGTTTTCTTGTAAATTTATATATATATTCTTGGATTTTTTTTTCTTTTTATCAGTTATTTTTTTCCTCATGAATCTAACTTATCTAAATTTAAGAACAGCGTAAGGTAAACTTGTGATTAAATTTGCATTTTTAAATCACAATTTTACACCTTTATTCTTGCAAAGTTGCATCGATTTACATTCATACATTCAGTGCTAAATTTATGGAAAACCCCCATCCTCCCGGTTATGTCCATAACCAATACTATAATAAGGAGGCTGAAGATGTAGTCGAATGGAACTTTATTGAACAGACTCACACAACTTTAAAGCGCTCTGTCAAGGCAGAGGTGCTGGTCGAAAAGAGACCGTGCCTTTTCCTGGTAGGCCTTTTATACTCTGGGTGGCGACAGAACCGGAAAGGTGTAGCCGTCACCCATAACACACAATAATAATAATAATAATAATAATACATTGCCCCCCCATAGAAAAGTCCAAGACACACACCATTGGACCCACCCAAAACTGGTCCTGTCCATCTCCCAGAATACTAGGCCAATCGTCGTCCCATACTGCATCGTCCACCATGCACGGAACCGGTCGGTCCCACAAACCACGGCCCGACCACTCCTCTCCGATACCGCTGGTGATTGTAAAGCCCAGTCCGTAAAACAGGTCGCAGCCCATCACGTTCGACCCCTTGACAGTCACCACAAACTGGATATCTGAGACCACAGCTGACTTGTACCTCGCCGTCAACTCCAGCGAACCCACAGTGGCTAGTCTGTTACCTCCATATCCGCAATACGGCGTCGACAGTCCTCTTACATGTTAATGCGGCAACAAACTCCTCACAGTAGGCCAGTTCAACATGGATGCCGCTGTGCCTGTGTCCACCAACAACAGTACTTCCATGCCTTCCAGCATCAAGTCACAATAAATCCGCCCATCTGTGCTCGGGGAGACAGTGTGAATAACCGTAGGAGTCGTGGCAAGGAAATCCGTCCTGTGTCGCCGTTCCCCTTGCTCAAACTTTTTGCAGGCCCTAGCAAAATGATGTAGGAGTCCACATTTGCCACAGCGTTTGCCCCTCGCCGGACACTCTCTCGCCTTGTATCGGTGCCTGGTGGACCCGCAGCCCAAACATCTGGGCGACCCCAGGGCAGACCTTATCCTAATAGTGGTAGCGTAGTCTTCTTTATCTTCTGCCCTGTCATCACTGCCCGGGTCCACAGCCTGCGCCACTGATTGTGAGTCAGACTGCCTCAACGTTGTTCTCTCACCAAGGTCCTTTGATAGTATATCTGCTGCTTCGTACTGTTGAGCTGTCTCCACAGCTGCAGTCAACATCAGTTCACCAGAGTGTGTGAGGAGCCTGGACCGTGCCGCAGAACATAGCGTGTGCTCCGCTAACTGATCGCGGACCATTTCTTCCTCCAAAGCCCCGAATTGGCACTCTCCAGCCAGCTGGCGCAGGTCCGCAACATACCGTTACACCGACTCTCCCGGCTGCTGGTGTCGCTGTCGGAACTGGATCCGCCGGACGAAGACGTTCTCAGGAGCGCAAAAGTAGCGCACCATTAGCTCAACCGCATCCTCAAAAAAACTATCACTCTCTCCCAGTGTGCTGAGAATACGTTGCCCTTCCATGCCAAGATTATGGACCAGTATCGTTCGAGCACGTAGTTTCTCCAATTCGCCGAGGTTCAATGCCACCAAATAATTTTGGAATGCTGCAGACCACCTCGCCCAGGGAACTGGCGGCTCGCCTGGGAGCTCCAAAAATGGCTGAATATTAGAAACTCCTTTTTCCATAGCTTTATCCTCGTTGCCAAGTGTTACGTCCATAACCAATACTTCAATAAGGAGGCTAAAGTATGCAGTCGAACAGAACTTTATTGAACAGACTCACACAACTCTAAGGCGATCCCGTCAAGGCAGACGTGCATGTTGGAAAGAGACCGTGTCTCTTCCGGGTAGGCCTTTTATACTGTGGGTGGCGGTGGAACTGGAACAGTGTAGCCGTCACTCATAACACAAAAATAATAATAATCATAATTAATACATTACACTCCCCTGGCTAAAAAAAATTATATTGTTTAAACAAGATTTAAACCATCATGAGTTAAAAAAATCTGCAAGGTCTTTGCATTAAAGTCTTAATGCTTTACATCAGAATGGGGGTGGGGGGGGTGGGGGGGGGTAAAGTAATAAAAATGCAATAATTACAAAATATGTTGCAGACTTTAGATTGTCATTTTTAGAGACTGAGGACGACTCATTTAATTAAAAAATTGCTACAAATGAACCATTACTTTATCAAATCTTTTTATTTTTTCAGGGAAACATAAAGTCACCCTCAATAAATTTTAATAAACGAAGAATAATCCTTCCATAGATTTAATTTAAAGCCATAACCTCGCAGGTAATATGATTTAAAAAAAAATAAAATTGTTTGACCAGTCTTCTTCCTGCCGCTGAAACACGAGCGCATAGACTTCCGTGTCAATAGCAAGGAAGTGAAACAACCGAACGCTTCACGCGCTGCACAGTTTGGCTTAGAAATCGGACATAAAACTCGTAAAAACATCCATAAAACTGCAGCCGGCCACAATCTGTAGGATAAAATGGAGGGCGAGAAGGTCGTCCAGCAACATGACCCGAGGTATGGAAAAAAGAAATCTGCTGTCGCTTTTATTTTTGGACTCGTTATTAGTGAAAGCGCTTTGAGTGCTCTTTGTGACTAGAAAAGCGCTATATAAGTGCAGGGTAGTTAGTTAGTATCAGGCGCGTTTAAAAGTTGCATTAAAAGTAAAACGGTTGACATAAATCACGTCGATATCCCCGATCTTATCGTCTTATTCTTTTCCCGTAGATTCTAATCCGCTAGTGAAGTGTCTAAATATGTCCTTGTGAGGCCAACATTTGTTATTATTTGGATTGAACGCTTTGATCTAAATATTCCTCACTTCCGCGCAGTCTCTCAGCTCCATGGCTGGAGGACTTGGAGCGCCACCGCGTGGCCACACAGCTGGAAGTCAAGTCTTCGTCTGATCACAAAGTTTTGGAGGAGGTAGAGCAGCAGCAGCCAGCCTGCTCGGACGCCGAGTTCAGCCGGTTGATGAAAACCCTGTTCGTGATCGTCCTCAGCGTGAACGTGATCAGGTGAAGTGATTCAGTTACTGAGGGAGGGGACAAGGGACCAAAAATCCCTAAAAAGGAAAATAATTCTGTTATTATAGGGCAGATTGATAGTTTTTCAACCTCACACAGTGCTTATGTTTTTAATCATAAATCCTAAATTAGATCAGCTGCAGCCTTGTTAAATCTAAATAAAAGCACAATGTAATATTTTCAAATCTCATAATCCACTATTTTGTCACAATAGAACAAAAGTCGAATGTGGAAAGTGAGATTTTTCTGTTTGTGAACATGCCGTGAGTTTCATTTCCGGTGAGGCTATGATGCTTTCAGGGTCAGATTTACAAATCGGATTTTATAAAGACTTTAACAAAACAAGTGTAACTTATTTTATTGAATTACCTCTTAATGGAATACACAGAAAAGGCAGTAATAAAAGTCCATGTTTTCATTTTATAACTCTTCTTGAGTGTAAAAAACGTGCAAAGACCCTTGGTTACACAAGTATAATGTATTAAGTTGTTTTACAAACAAGTTTTTTGGGCACAAAATTCATTATACTTTGTTTTCGGCCAAATAATAATGTGAATTATAGTGGCTCAGAGAGCTGCATCACTCTCTGTGGTGCAGCTCCACAATTTGCACTCATTATTACAAGTTATTTTTAGTATTTACTACTACCATGCATCCCAGCATCTTTGGGCGAGAGATGCTGGGATAGGCTCCAGCCCCCCCGTGACCCGAAAAGGATTAAGCGGAAGAAGATGGATGGATGGAACTACCATGCATGGATGGACTTACCTTGTAAATGAAGTAAATTTTCCTTTCCCTTTGGACAAAAAATGCTGTGACTTTGTGTAAAAATGTCCTTATCTTTTTTTTATTTAGAAAACCCCCCTTGTGCTTACAGTGCTCAAGCACGCCCCCTCTCACTGGGGCAACAGTACTGCGCAGCCTCTGACTGATTTTTGGCCTCACCTGCCTCCCCTGACTGCATGCCACTAGATATTAGCTCATCTTGAATCTGATGGCAGCAACATTTCTCAGAAGAGTTGGGACAAGGACAACAAAATATTGGAAAAGGAAGTGGTACTAAAAATAACTACCTGGGGGAAGTAATTAACATAATAGGTAACAGGACAGTAACATGACTGGGTGTAAAAATATTTCACATGTAACCCATTTGGTCTGGACATTCCTATTTTTCAGTTTAATTCAGACCAAAATTTCCTGTGTGAAACCTCTCCCAAACCACGGTCTGGACCAAAGAACCAAAATTTGGTCACACAAAAAGAGGTAATTGTGGAAGATTTCTTTATTTTATCAATTAATATTACACTGTGCCCCCACTATTATGTTTCTAGACACATCCTATCATGTTTCTTCCTTAGACAGAGACTCTAGCCCAGGGGTGGGCAACTGGCAGCCCCCCCATCCACTGCAGCGTGCCAGTCCATTTCAAAAAATCAATTTACAGTATAGCATGTTTGGTCATAATTGGAACTGCATTCTTAAATGCAATTATAGAGTCCGCCAGCAGAGGGAGCTCTAATCAAAACCTAGGTGTCTCTCCTGTGAATGGTTAAGCGAGAGAGCGAGAGTGAGGGAGCCACAGAGATGTAGAGGGAGGAGTGTGCACCAGAGCATGTGTTTGTAAGATATATGTTGGATGCAAGACCGCATTAAAGCTGGATTCATGTTGCACCTCTGCTATCGGCGTACATGTAACCGGAAACCTTGTGTGATGAAATTTACATCATTGTCTCCACTCCGCTAGTGTCCGCAGCACTCGACTGCAGACGACTGTGTGCAGCCCAAATTTTATGACCACACCGCCTGCCCACGACCTGAACGTGTTGAAAAGCACATGCACAAGACTGAACGTCCCATTCACGAGGTGGTAATATTGGCACAGCATACCAAGACAAAGTAGGTGAAGAAGACAACGAGGAAGCGGAAGACGAGAATAAACATACATGAATCATACATAAATACTTCAGCAGCAGCATCTTCGTGGAAAAGGAGTGAAAACCGGGAAGTCAAGCAGCAGAAAGCAAGCAGCGTTTCTTCGTTGGTGAAAATCCTGGTGCGTCAGCGCATTGGTACTACCTATCAGGCGGGAGTGAAACTTCAAATTATGGTTGTGCGCATGCATCAACCGCTTTGCCTGGGTAGATGAAAAGAGTGAGCATAAACAGCGCTGCGTGCGTGCTGGGCTCGTCCAAAGCTCACACGGACCAAAGCGGATTAGAGGGGAAATGTAGCATGAATAAGGCTTAATAGGATGTAAACAGCAGTAAATGTACAAAGTAGGGCACTTTTAAACAAGAATAAATGCTACAAAGCTCCTCAGGAGCCGTAGCATTTATTCTTGTTTGGCAGGAGAAGCCTCATGGCGCTTGGAGGCTTTCCTTCTAATTGTGCAGAAAAAGATTTAAAGCTTTGAGGTTTCTTTCTAAAGACTGCGACTGAAGCACTGACACCGTTTCAAGCCCATGTCAGCAATAAAAGTTCAGAGACTGTGGTTGTAATCTGCTGATTTTTTTGTTCATTTATACCAGTGGCTCTTAAACTTTTTTTTTTTTTTTTATCCCCCATTTTGGGGAGCCAGAAGATTACCAAGCCCACCCACACACAGCTATTTCTCCGCCCCCTCCACGCACACAGTGAATCCAAGAGCAAGCTAAGCCTTGTTATATTTCCCTTTCTTCTTGGCTTTTTTGTTAATTATCGTCTGGAATTTCTCTTTGCTCATCATTTTGGTGGAGAGAGTTTTAAAAATTAGGTCATAATATAATTTTATCCATCCATCCATCTTCTACTGCTTAAGCACAAGTTATCCACCTGTGTCGACACGATGCAGCTGCGTCGACACAGCAGCAACAACACAGCAGCGACATGCATTCCTATTGCATCACCCGACGTTCACCTCTACAGAGAAAAAAGAGGTACACATTAGCAATGCAGGCCGTAAGAGCTGTGATTCATCCGCATTGTCTCCTCCTTCACTTTCCTGGTTCTCGCCATTGCTTCGCTCTGCCTGTTCTTGGAGGCACAGTTTCCAAAGCAAGCCGGTTAAACAGTGGACCAAATTCAAAAGAATATTGATGAAGTAAGCACATACAGAGCTTTTTGTGGCTTGTCATAACCCCAGTAATTACACAGATTGTCCGCTTTGTCTCCTCCTTTACATTTCCTGGTTTTTGGCATTGATCCGCTCTGCCTGTTCACGGCGGCACAACTTCCAAGGCAAGTCGGTTAAACAGTGGACCAAATTCAAAAGAATATTGAGCTAGAAAGCACATACAGAACATTTTGTGTCATAACCCCAGTAATTACACAGATTGTCAAATAACGGCAACGGCAGTGATCACACGTACCGCTTTCTCCAACTCCTCCTTTTCTCTGTGCAATGACCGTATTAAAAGTTGCTTTTTCTTAACATTTTTTAGCTCCAACTCCATCTGTTCTTGTCCATCACTATTTCATAAATAAAAACACACAAGGAACACAAATCGCTCTATACATTGGCTGAAACCCGTTTTGGCAATGGAACAAAGCATTTCACCCAGCACACAAGAAAAAATTTCCGATCGCTGCCTCTGCAATGGACATTGGTAATGGCGTTGACATGATGCGGATGCATAAATTCTGCTTTAATCCTTTTCGGGTCGCGAGGGGTAGGGGGGTGGAGACTATCCCAGCATCTTTGGGCGAGAGGCAGTGTCTATGCTGGACAGATCGCCAGTCTATTGCAAAGCAGATATAATTTTATGAGTAATTTTAACTCTAATATGAATGAATGAATGAATCTTTATTTCGGATAGATTAAAAGTAAAGATTAAAAAGAAACAGAATAATATAACTAAGGGGAAAAAATCCAACAAGGTCAAATTAAACAATAACTCCTCTGATAATACAGTTCAACATAAGTTATCCGAAATAGGTGATGGCTGAAGCCGCAGCTTATATTGCCCACCCATGTTCCATCCAAGAATTCAAAAGAAAAACAAAACAAGACCGATTACAATCCAGAACAAAGCTAAGACAAAATGTGACAAAAAAAACTAAGCAACAACACAACACAGACTGGATATGACAATCCTTATGTGATTTTTTTTCATGCCCAAAGACTTCCAGCTGGCCCGCTGCATCCGCGGAGAGAGAGCTTAGACTTTCTGCTGCACATTCACCAGCCATAATGCTCTGCACTGTGTGTCTATATATATATACACATTTATAGTAATATGGACATATGTTTACTAGATGTTGTTTTTTCTTGCCTTCTGATTGTTGCTCTGAGTGTTGCTATCCCTATGCTGTTGCAATCCTGGAATTTCCCCATTGTGGGACTAATAAAGGCTTATCTTATCTTATCTTATCTTATTTTACATGTCATCTTGTATATACAGTATGTTTGGAGTATTTCTCCCTTTAGTTTTTGTTTAAATTGTCCAAGCGTTGTACATGATTTTAATTCGGGTCCAAAATCGTTCCATAATCTTACTCCTTGCACTGAAACACAGTGTTGCTTGGTGGTAGTTCTCACTGAAGGTTTTTGAAATATACATGTTCCTCTGAAATGATATTGTTTCTCCCTTATTTGGAACAACATTTGGATACTTGCGGGCAGTGATAGATTCTTCACTTTAAACATTATTACTGCAGGTTTAAAGTCAACCAGATCTTTCAACTTGAGAGCTTTTAATTTAAGAAAAAGTGGGTTTGTTGGTTCCCTGTAAGCAGCTTTGTTTATTATTCTAATAGCTCTCTTCTGAAGCATAAAGACTGGATATATGTTTGTTTTATATGTATTTCCCCATACTTCAGTACAATATGTCATGTATGGGAGTATTAATGAATGATACAAAGTATGTAATGTGGGTTGATTCAGCAAATATTTCGCTCTGTGTAGTATTGCGATTGATTTAGATATTTTACCTTTAATATAATTAATATGTGACTTCCAACACAGTTTATCGATTATTACTCCAAGAAATTTAATTTCAGATACCCTTTCAATCGCTACACCATTTACACTGAGTTTAGATACTAAGTTGTTGTGATGGTTGTTAAAAACTATAAATTTTGTCTTACTTAAATTGAGCGTTAATTTGTTTGAATCAAACCACAGTTTAAGCTTTCCTAATTCCTTTCCAAGTGTATCCAAAAGTTGTTCCAAATTGCTTCCACTGCATAATAGATTAGTGTCATCGGCAAACAATATTAAATCCATTTTTTCCGAGACTTTACATATATCATTTATATGCTGTACATATTGAATAACAATGGCCCCAAAACTGAACCCTGTGGGACTCCACAAGTAACCTTCAGTAACTGTGAGTTTTTGTTACCAACACATACATACTGATATCTATTCTTTAAGTAACTACTTAACCAGGACAGTGCTACCCCCCTAATACCACAGTTTTGTAGTTTCTTTAATAATAAATTGTGATCCACTGTATCAAATGCTTTTTTAAGATCCAGGAATACCCCAACTGAATACTCTTTATTTTCAACGGCAGTTGATATTTTTTCTATAAATTCTATTAGAGCATATGCAGTTGTCCTCTTGTGTCTGAACCCATATTGCTGCTCACACAATAAATTATTCTTCATTATGAAGTTGTCAATTCTCTCACAGAATATTTTTTCAAGTATCTTGGAAAATTGCGGCAATAGTGAAGTTGGTCTATAGTTTGAAAGTTCCCTTCTGTCACCCGTCTTGTATATCGGGATTACTTTAGCTATTTTCATTGCATTGGGAAATATACCTGTTTGGAGAGACAGGTTACAGATATACGTCAGTGGTTTCACTAAGCATTCAATAATAGTTTTGACTAAGAGCATGTCAATACCATCACAGTCCGTAGATGTTTTACTTTTAAACGATTTAACAATTTCAATGACCTCTTTCTCGTCTGTGTTCTTTATGAAAATGGAGTCTTTTATAGCAGTGTTTTTGCTTATTGTATCACCCGTAGGTGCCATAATGGGTATTTCTCGAGCCAAATTAGGACCAATGTTAACAAAAAAGTTATTAAATTCATCTGCAGGTGAAGCTGCATTCACATTCTGAGTCGTATTATTTTTTGAAAAATTGGTTGGGTAGCTTGTATTTCTGTTTTTATTTCCAAGAATATTGTTAA
Source organism: Pholidichthys leucotaenia (assembly GCA_020510985.1). Lineage (NCBI taxonomy): Eukaryota > Metazoa > Chordata > Actinopteri > Cichliformes > Pholidichthyidae > Pholidichthys > Pholidichthys leucotaenia. Next base: position 53,019,716 of record CM035839.1, on the reverse strand, counting down.
GTATTGTCCATGTATTTTTAATATTGTCTCTGTTTTTCTCCAGTTCTTTACTGTAATAGTCTCGTTTACTACATCTCATTATACATATGTATATGTTAACTTATTTTTGTATGTTTTATACCGCTGCTCTGCTTCTTTTGTCCTTTTCTTTAGAAAAGCTTTATATAATAAATTTTTCTTTTTACACGCCTTTTGTAATCCTTTGGTTAACCATGGCTTATCGACAAATTTATGTTTAAGCTTTTTCTTTACTAATGGACAATTTTTTTCATAAAGAGTGGTTACAATGCTCATAAATGTGTCATAGGCTTCATTTACATCTGATACATAGGCTTTTGTCCAGTCCTGCTTCAGCAAGTCTTCTTTAAAAGAACTGATTGCGTTTTGTGATTTGTATCTGAATGATTTTAAAAATTTTTCTGTATTGGCCTCCGTGTGGCCATGGATAAGTGCAAAGGTTGGCAAATGGTCACTTATATCATTTATCAATAATCACTAAAACACTGAGTAGCTTTTATTTTTATTTGCATTTTCTGTTTTAATTGTGAAACTTTTGACTTTGCAGGAAATAATCCCCCCCTTCCCCACTAATACCAGAGTTGCCCATCCCTGCTCTAGCCTCTCAAGGTCAGTCCTGGGAGATAGCTGGGCTCCGTTCTTCCACAGAATGTTCTCATAATGTATCATCTTTGTTTGTTCCAAGGTATAAAATCTGCCCACAGCATTTGTGAACTTCTCTGCTAAACTGCTGCATGAAATCTTCCTCTTGATGAGAATAAATATACAGAAAAGCATCTTTGACTCTATACTTTATTTATTAACCAGATCAACAAGGGACATGTATTAATATAAAGAAAATCCATGACATGGTCTTGGTCCAGATCAAACCGAACCTTTTGTTTAGGGTGTGAAGCAGTTTTCAGTAAGCTTCGGACTTTCAAACCAAAGACACTACGTTAAGATGGAGAATGAGCCATTGTAGCATTTGGAGAGAAGAAATATGGCTATTGGCAGCATAATCACATGAAAAAAAAATCATAAAAATGAAGAAATTTACCAATTATTTTCTGTAAATTGACCTTTTTAATGTAAACCTGGATAATATTTTAGCCTCACTAAAGTAGTTCACTGACATATGATGGAGTCTTCCACAGTTCCCACAATCCAAAGACATGCATGTTAGGTTAATTGGTTGTTCTAAACTGTCCCTAGATATCTGTTTCCTATAGGCCCTTAGAATAGAGGGTTAGTACTAGTGAAAGCGCTTTGAGTGGTCTTTGTGACTAGAAAAGCGCTATTATAAGTGCAGGTTAGTTAGTTAGTAGTTAGTTTACCCTTAAAATGCAGTTACTGATGTGTCCAGAGCTGCAGAAGACACCTTGGAGGGTAAGTAGCATGTTTACTGTTTAGCGGTCAGTGTTAACAACACAAATGTCATCATGACAACAAAATGGAGGCACATCAGGTAAAGTTGTCTAATTTGCTTGGTTAAGGAGCAATGTGAAACCAAACCTAAGCAGACCAAATATAGACAATGTAACCAAAACAAAAACCTTAGTCCGGACCTTGGTGCAAACTTTCAGGTGTGAAAATGCTCTAAGAGAGGTGGAATCTCTTTAAAGTAAAGATTGTGGGGCAATTTCAGAATAATGCTCCTTAACGTAAAATCTGCTGCTTAAAATTATCGACAGAACATAGAACAATCAAAAAATTCTGAGAATCTGGAGACATCTCTGTTCGTAAGGGGCACAGTCAGTACAGGATGGTCATCATCTTTGGACTCTGAGGCGGCACTGCATTGAAAACGGGTATGATTCTGTCATGGAACTTTCAACATTTGATACATTTTCAGTGTTCTATTGTGAATTAAAAAAAAAGTAGTTCATGAGATTTGTGAATTATTACATTCTGTTCTTACAGTATTTACCTGTGATGGATGGGTGATCTGTCCAGGGTGTACCCAAAGATGCTGGGTTAACCCAAAAAGGACTAAATGGTTAGGAAGATGAATGACTGAATGTTCTTATGTAGATTAACATCCCAACTGTTTTGGAAATGATACTCTGAAATGACTTACTCCATTGGGCCAACATTTATGAAACAGATGGCACAAAAATGTGTGGAGTGTTGGGGTTAATTGTTGTAGATTTATTTGTCCACAGAGTAATCACATTTCTTTTCATTATTACATGATGATTTTGATTTTAGCAAGGCAAAACCTGTTTCCACATATAACTCCCCCCAACAGCACACACATGTCGGGTTGACGTTGTCAAGTTTACATCAGGAATACATCTTATAGAGGTTGTTTGTACATTGGCAAGACATCGGCATGTCTTGCTAATGTACAAACAACCTCTACAAGATGTATTCCTGATGTAAACTCGGTACATCAGGCCAATGTGTGCTTTTAGGATCAGTCCTGTTTATCTTGAGTTATATATCTGCTAAATCAACAAATGTAGCTTGTTTCTTCCTTTTCTTCTCAACAGGATATTATATGAATTGCATGTATCAGGGTGGTTAGGTGAGTATCACATTTTAGGTTGTAAATTAAAAAAGAAAATGCACGTAATAATTTTTGTCTTCTGTTTGTCCTGCAGCTCAATGCTCTGGCTTCTGGACTTGGTGCAGCTATGAAACATTGCTTCATATTGGGGTGAAACACAGTGGAGTGCTACTGACAGTATCAAGTGAGTCATTAAAACCAGTATGTATTTATTTATTTATTGACACAAAGTTTCCACAAAGTGCCACAGTGGCTGTGAGACATGTCCGAAATCAGTCGCACGCGTGTCGGTCCAGGCTGCACCGTGGGGGTCGCCTGATAACCCCGCAGAGGCAGAGCGGGATATTATAGGGGAACGGGGCTGAGGGTCTGCAGCGCTCACAGATTGGCTTTGCACGGACACCTTGTGACTTTAAGATCCTATTTGGTCCACTGGCTTAAAATCTAGGAAAAGGAAATCTTGGCACTAAGGTGCTTTTGAACAGATAAGTCGAGCTGGATGTGAATTTGTATTCCGAGCCACAGCCTGGCAACATTATCGCTTCTTGTTCCGCTCACACGTCGACTGTTGTGTTTAAGGGAATTCGACTCAGTCGGGTTGAAAAGTGGCGAATTCACAAAGCCGAAATGATTTTATAACACCCAAATAAAATAATCAAATGCACCACTTCTGAAGTAAATGTGATCAATTATTTTTCTGTGAGGAGTTTATGCTTTCCTATGCGGCACCCGGCCATCTATATACACCTCTGAAAATCTCAATTTAGTCTTTACAGTGTTAATTAATTGTAGAGCTTATGCATTTGATTTCTTGTTAAGCCAACTTGCCAAACCTCTAGCTGGCATCCAAGTGTCTAACCTGGTTATCTGTGCTCTTTGTGTTCCCCATAGTCCTCGTCATGTTGGTCACAGTCATTAAGATGAAGAAGATGCAGACAAAGAGCACGTTAATGCTGCAGATGAAGGAGGAAGTGAAAACCATCTCTGGCCTCATCCAGCAGGTTTAATTACAGTGTGCCAGTAAACACGAGGCCGGGCTGTGCCGCCAAAATGGGACCTGAGGGGTTCTGTGTGACCAAACTGCTCACACTCGCTTTTTGCACGACAGCAGTGCAGTGTGAACAATAATTACAGCAAACACTTTGTTCAGATTTGCAGCATTTGCACTTTTGTAGGACGTTGGATAAAATGGTGTTTGTTGCATTTTAGGACTCAATATTATATCAGACTGAAGAATTCACAAACCATATTTTGCACAATTACACAACGTTGAAATACATTAGTTGGTATTCTTGTAGAGAAGTAGATGAAATAGTTGGTGGAAAATTGTATCCCAAGCATTTGAACAAGAACATCGAAGACTGTGGCTGCATCATGTTCCAGACTGTGTATATATGATATATATAGTGGTATGCAAAAATTTGACAACCCCTTAAAAATAACATAGTTTTTAAAATGAAAACTATATGGAAAAAAATATGTTAACATTCCATTTCATAAATTGAACACAAATTTAGTAAGTAAGTAAGTTAAATAAATGTGGCATGTACAAAAGTCTGGACACCACCCACAATTAATTCAATACATTAATTAAAAAAAAATCACTAAAATGTGCTATTTATCAAGGCCTGGCCAAATTTTTGCATATCCCCATACTCTACCACTTTTATAGACACTATAGAAGTACATTATAAGAAAAAGTGTTTATTTCTTTTTTATACGGATTTTGTTACCAAGGAAAACTAAAGCTAGTATCTCACGGAGCAGCAAATGTTGGTGAACATCATGATTTTTGGATTCTGACGAATGTTCGCAAAAATCGGGGTTCACCTTTTCAAATTAGGGACATTTAGGAACAATTAGCAACATTCACGCAGATGTTTGCAAAAGGGTTTGTGAACATTAGCGACTGTTAGCAGATGTTAGCAACAGTGTTTGTGACAATTTACCACTGTTTGGGAACGTTTGGGACCTTTTGCCAACTCCATGTAAAATATCAGGTGAATGTCAGGAGAATCTTCGACCTGTAAAAAGGGTGAGCAAACCCTCCCCAGCATTCAGATTTCAAGGGTTCATAAAGATGCTTAAACAGAAGCTGGTGTTCACTATTTGGCAAACCTAAAAGACCTTTAAGGGGCATTCACACCAAATGGAAAGCAAACTTTTTGCACAACACAAATACATGTTAACTCAATGTAAACATGTGACTACACGTAGATTTGGGCATTTGCGTCTGAGGGATTTGGTAGTGATGGATGGTAATCAGCTTTGAGATTCTGCTATCACCGGTGTAAAGGTGTCAACAATGAAGAGTAAACTACAGTGGTACCTCTACTTACGAAATTAATTCGTTCCGGAAGTATTTTCGTAACGTGAAAATTCCGTAAGTAGAGACGCGTTTTACATGTAACTAAATGCCCTAATCCGTTCCAAGCCCCCCAAAATTCGGACATAAATTTTTTATAAATCATAAAAATGCATCAAAACATGTAACAAATACATGTTACAATTAGATTACTGCACAATAAACATAAAATGAGAGTTGTACATAATTTAAAAAAACAAAGAATAAAGTAAAGAATAATAAAAATTATGTTCATTTACCGTTTAACTGCTATCGTCGTCGTCGTTGTCGTCACCTTTTGCCTTCTTTGGTTCATGTTCTCTCTCATCAGTGGTTTTTGCCTGACGTTTTGTGAAGAACCGATCCAAGGACGTTTGCTTTTGTCGGCTTTTAACAATCCTTCGGCTTCCTTTTGTTTTAATACCGTGCCGATCGTAGATGTATTACGGCCATATTCTTTGGCGAGATCAACCAAACGCATCCCTTTTTCATACCTTTCTATTATCTCTTGCTTTGTTTGTATGGACAAAAAAACTCTCTTCTTCTTCTTTTCTCCTTTTCCACTTATCTCCATCACTTTCTTGGGGTCCATAGTGAATAAAAGTTAATACTGTACTGTACACACACGTAAAACTGCCCGAACTTCCCGAACACTTCGTGGCCAGTGGGATACCAGGAAGATGCTAGGCGATAGCCAATGGCAGAGCAGCTACAAGTATGTTTACGTTCGGTAAACTACGGGAGCTGCGAGGAGCGCGTACTTTTTTGCCTTTCGTATCCTGAAATTTCTTTCGTAACAAGAGGCAATATTTTCCCGTTGAGGCGTGTCGTAACCTGAAAATTCCGTATGTAGAGACGTTCGTAAGTAGAGGTACCACTGTAGTCTGAAAATGAGACTGGCACTCACCTGTAGACAGAAGGACTGGGAGCACTGGAGCTGAAATGGAGTGTCTGTAGTTTATCCATCCACATACTTCTGCTACGGATGTGCTAATGAGGGCTAGCAGTGTAAACAACTGTCATTCAGGTGCAGTTTTTGGAGGAGGCAGTGATGTTTTCGCAGCTGTGTGCCCCACCAGATAAATATGACAGTGTTTTGGGGATTTTTACAGCAGGTAGAAAGCAGCTACAGATGTTATGAAGGTAACCTCACCGCTCTGCAACTTGCTCAGACACAAATTTGCGTCTATTCGTATGTTTACATTGAGTTAACATGTAATCACACAGCCTGAAAATTTTGCATGTTTGTGTTTGGTCTGAACACACCTTTAAGGTAGCATGGGCAGGGAATGCTGACGAATGTGGTGATTTTTGGATTTGCCACTTTTCTGATGAATGTTGGTGAAAATCAAGCTAGTGTCTCATGGAGCGGCGAATGCAGAGGAATGTTCATGAACACTGTGCTTTTTGGGTTTCGTCAGGGTTTGTAAAAGGTTGCAAAACAGTTCACACACAGTTTTTAAGGTCGCCAACCATTTATTACAAAGGGTCTTAAACAGCTGCTAGTGTTCACTACTAGGCGAACCAAAAAAGAATGTTAGCGATATGCATTGCAACCATTTGCAAGCATATTACAACTGTTTGCAAACGCTTACAACTATTTTGCAACTCTCCGTGGAGAAATACACTCACAAAAATTTTTAACATGTTCAAAATTTCTTGGTGACAGGAAAAACTGTTGGCAACCTTAAAAAAACTGCTTGCAAAATGTTTGGCAACCTTTTACGAACCCTGACAATCCATGACAAAACCCCAAAAGTACAATATTTCTGAATGTTCCTCAGCATTTACCGCTCTGTGAGGTATGGGGGTTATCAGCATATGTTACAACCATTTGTAAATGCTTACAGTAATTTTGCAAACATTTGCAACTGTATGTGGAAAAATAAATTCAAGAAAAAGTGTTTGCAACCTAAAAAACTGTTTACAAACTGTTTTGCACAAAAATTGCAACGTTCATTGTATATGCCGCTTTGTGAGATACTAGCTCAAGATTCTCTTATTGTAATTTTATAGCATCTGCTTTAAAATTATACACTGATCCTACATTGTAAAATCCAGTTAACCTTACACAAAAGTGTTCATTCATTCATTCATAATTGTATAATAATTAAATAAATCAGTAATTCAGTTATTATTTATCTGTCTATCTAGTTGTTTGTGGTGTCACCTTGCATGGCAGCCGCCCCTCTGATTCTAGATGTGATTAACATTGTAGATAGGAGAAACATAATTTCATTCTACTGTACATGATTGGCTGTATGGATTGAATGACAATAAAGTTGGCTTCTTCTTTTTACTACATTGAAAATTGTCACTGTCGGGCACGAAACTCGTATCTTCAAAAAATATGTTTTTCAGAAAATGAGAAATACTCTGTATTTTCGGATTATGCCTCGGTGAAAATGGAGGTGTACTGTAATCAGTCAGTGTGTGTGTGTGTGTGTGTCTGTCTGTTACCAGCTTTTCAGCTTGCCCAGTCAAAACTAAGTGCAACTAAAGGCTTGTATCATTGTATGGCCATATTTTCTCATCTTTTAATTTGCCATAATTTTGAGATAAAGTTTTGTTTTCAAAATAAACACAAATTTAACTCACCATTGCCATGTAATGGAGCAGGGGAACAAGGTATTGTAATTACTATGCCAGGCCAGTAGAGGCGGCAGTGTAACTTTTTTACAGCACACGGTCACTTCTTGTCATAGTCGTCTCGATGAATGGTTATAAAATAGCGGTTGTTATTGGAAAAAAAAACGTGTTCAGCAACTACAACATTTATTCATCACATTGATTGTTTACACACTGGTTTTGCAGTTTAGTTTTGCAGAAAAAGGATGAGGTATTTTCTTCCTGGAGTTTTCAGTTCATCAGTAAAAACTACAAGTCCCAACATTCCTCACCTCAAAAACATGGCGGACCATAGTGGAGACCTGAACGAACCAAAAAACATTTAAAAGTAAGATTTGTGCTGAAATTATGCAGTGATTTCAATATTAAAACACTAATAACTCCTACAACTGCAATATTTGATTCTTAAAGTTTATGTTACATGACATTTTTTTCCCCAATGTCCCATTTCTTTCCATATGGGGACTGCTTGGTTACATTAATTTAACCCGTAAAATAGTTTTCTCTAAACTTCAACTGATTTTTTTTTTAAGTCTTTATACTAATGTCAATAATATAAAAACACCAGTGTGACATGCTTCATTCACTTACTTTAAAATGATTCACTCAATAACCCAAGCAATTTATTAAGCTGAAGAGAAACATGACGTCTGTATTTTATATATACTATATGTCACATCTTAAACAATAATCACATTTTGTTTTTGCTGTTTTTCGTTCCTCTTTGTCTCTCTGAGGTCCACAGTGATAAACCTGAGAGTCAGCAGTCAGAGAGCACTGTGAAGATAACGGGCTGGAACCTAAATATGAATAGTACATGTTTATTGTTTATACGAGAAACTGCTACTGTATTTCAATAAATTAATGTTTGGAAAAACTTAATTCTTTTACAAGATTATTTAAGAAACTTTAAATATTCATTACACATAAGCGTGAAACATTCCAAACTGTTCTGATTTAATATTCCTAATTATTCTTATTATTGGAAATTTTGATATGTTTACCTGTTATTGCACGGCATTGTGTAACTATACAGTGGATATAAAAAGTCTACACACCCCTGTTCAAATGCCAGGTTTTTGTGATGTAAAAAATGAGACCAAGATGAATCATTTCAAAACCTTTTCCACCATTAATGTGACCTATAACGTGTACAACCCAATTGAAAAACTAACTGAAATCTTTTTTTTTTTGGGGGGGGGGGGGAAATAAAAAATAAACTTGCAATAACCTGGGTGCATAAATATGTACACCCTTAAACTAATACTTTGTTGCAGCACCTTTGGCTTTTATCACAGCACTCGGTCTTTTTGGGTAGGAGTCTATCAGTGTGGCACATCTTGATGTGGCAATATTTGCACACTCTTCTTTGCAAAAATGGTCCAAATCTGTCAGATTGTGAGGGCATCTCCTGTGCCCAGCCCTCTTCAGATCACTCCACAGATGTTCAATTGGATTAAGGTCTGCACTCTGGCTGGGCGATTCCAAAACCTTAATCTTCTGGTGAAGCAATTCTTTTGTTGATTTGGATGTGCATTTTAGGTCGTTGTCATGCTGAAAGCTGAAGTTCCTCTTCAGTTTTCTAGCAGAAACCTGAAGGTTTTGTACCAACACTGACTGGTATTTGGAACTGTTCATAATTCCCTCCACCTTGACTAAGGCCCCAGTTCCAGCTGAAGAAAAACAGCCCCAATGCATGATGCTGCCACCACTCTGCTTCACTGTAGGTAAGTATGGTGTTCTTTTGGAGATGAGCAGTGTTGTGCTTGTGCCAAATATACCTTTTGGAATTATGGCCAAAAAGTTCAGCCTTGGTTTCATTAGACCATAACACATTTTCCCACATGCGTTTGGGAGATTTCAAATGTGTTTTTGCAAAATGTAGTTGGGCTTGGATGTTTTTCTTCGTAAGATAAGGCTTCCGTCTTGCAACCCTACCCCATAGCCCAGACATATGAAAAAGACTGGAGATTATTGTCACACGTATTAAAAAGTCAGTACTTACCAGAAATTCCTGCAGCTCCTTCGATGTTGCTGTTGGCATCTTGGCAGCCTCCCTGACCAGTTTTCTTGTCAATTTTTCATCAGTTTTGTAGGGATGTCCAGTTCTAGGTAATGTCACTGTTGTGCCATATTTTCTCCACTTGATGATGACTGTCTTCACTGTGTTCCATGGTATATTTAATGCTTTGGAAATTCTTTTGTACCCTTCTGATGACTGACACCTTTGAACAATGAGATCCCTCTGATGCTTTGGAAACTCTCTGCGGACCATGGTTTGTACTGTAAGATGTGACTACAAAAATGTCAGGAAAAGCCTACTAGAACAGCTGAACTTTATTTGGGGTTAATCAGAGGTACTTTAAATGGTGGCAGGTGTGTGCTGACTCCCACTTAACATGAGTTTGAATGTGATGGTTAATTCTGAACACAGCCACATCCCCAGTTATGATAGGGTGTGAATATTTACGCAACCAGGTTATTATAATTTTTTTCCCCCTTAAAAAAGTTTCAGTTTGTTTTTCAATTGGGTTGTACAGGTTATAAGTCACATTAATGGTGGAAAAAGTTTTGAAATGATTTATCTTGGTCTCATTTTTTTACATCACAAAAACCTGGCATTTGAACAGGGGTATGTTGACTTTTTTTAACTACTGTACATGCATTGATTAATAAAATCTGTTTCTCCAGCATTTTTCTTGGTGATCCTGATTTCATTCTTGTGCTTCTGTATTTTCATGCCTCGGTGCAAAGGCAACATAGGCATATGGCAATCACTCTGTGTCTGTGTATGTATCTGCCTGTCTGTTACCAGCTTTTCAGCTCACCTGCTCAAAATCAACTGGAACTGAAGGCTTGTATCATTGTATTGCCATATTTAATTCAACTTTTAATTTGAATTTCAAGATAAGGCTTTGTTTTCAAAATAAACACAAATTTAACTCACCTTTACCATCAATGCAGCTGCAAAAAAAGGTACTGTAATATCTATGGCCGCCCACTAGAAGTGGCAGTGTGACCTTTTTTTACAGCCCCCCATGCTACCATACCACAGGTACCGAGGTATCAGCACCTTGGTGCTTTCATTGATTTAGCAGTTATAAAATTTGTTCACATTGCTGTTCTAATGCTTAACACTGGTTTGATATTGGTAAAAAAAAAACAACCATCCAAAGACATAAAGGTTGGCCAACAGAATGAGTTTATCCAAAAAACTAACAAAGATGAAATATGGCGATACATAGTTTTCACCTGACAGCAATGGCATGTCTGTTGTAAAAAAGCATTTGTGCACCGAATAATTTCTATTCTGCTTTAGTTTTTTCCCAAGGCATGTACATGCCTTCAATTTTGCTTTAGTTTTTTCCCATCATGTACATGCTTTTTTATGCAAGGTAAACTAATTGGATTTTACAGTATGTACAGTGGTGTGACAAAGTGTTTGCCCCTTCCTGATTTCTCATTTTTTGTATGTTTGTCACACTTAAATGTTTCAGATCATCAAACAAATTTTAAAATTAGACAAAGATAACACAAACACAAAATGCAGTTTTTAAATTAAGGTGTTTATTATTAAGGGAAAAAAATCCAAACCTACATGACCCTGTGTGAAAAAGTGATTGCCCCGTAAACCTAATAACTGGTTGGACCACCCTTAGCAGCAACAACTGCAATCAAGCGTTTGCGATAACTGGCATTGAGTCTTTTACAGCACTGTGGAGGAATTTTGGCCCACTCATTTTTGCAAAATTGTTCTAATTCAGCAACATTGGAGGGTTTTTGAGCATGAACTGCCTTTTTAAGGTCATGCCACAACATCTCAATCGGATTCAGGTCAGGACTTTGACTAGGCCACTCCACAGTCTTTTTGTTTTTCTTAAGCCATTCAGAGGTGGACTTGCTGGTGTGTTTTGGATCATTGTTCTGCTGCAGAACCCAAGTGAGCTTCAGCTTGAGGTCACAAACAGATGGCCGGACAATCTCCTTCAGGATTTTTTGGTAGACAGTAGAATTCATGGTTCCATTTACCACAGCAAGTCTTCCAGGTTCTGAAGCAGCAAATCAGCCTCAGACCATCACACTATTACCACCATATTTTACTGTTGGTGTGATGTTCCTTTTCTGAAATGAAGTGTTACTTTTACGCCGGATGTAATGGGACGCACACCTTCCAAAAAGTTCAACTTTTGTCTTGTCAGTCCACAGAGTATTTTCCCAAAAGTCTTTGGGATCATCAGGATGTTTTCTGGCAAAACTGAGATGAGCCTTTATATTCTTTTTGCTCAGCAGTGGTTTTTGTCTTGGAACTTTGCTATGCCGGCCATTTTTGTCCAGTCTCTTTCTTATGGTGGAGTCAAGTGAGGCTTGCAGTTCTTTGGATGTTGTTGTGGGGTCTTTTGTGACCTCTTGGATGAGTCGTTGCTGCAGTCTTGGGGTAATTTTGGTCAGCCGGCCACTCCTGGGAAGGTTCACCACTGTTCCGTGTTTTCACCATTTGTGGATTATGGCTCTCACTGTGGTTCCCTGGAGTTCCAAAGCTTTAGAAAGGGCTTTATAACCTTTTCCAGACTGATAGATCTCAATTACTTTGTTTCTCATTTGTTCCTGAATTTCTTTGGATTACAGCATGATGTCTAGCTTTTGAGGATCTTTTGGTCTACTTCACTTTGTCAGGCAGGTCCTATTTAAGTGATTTCTTGAGTGAAAACAGTAATCAGGCCTGGGTGTGGCTAGAGAAATTGAACTCAGCTTTCCAAAGATGTGATAAACCACAGTTAATTTATAGTTTAACAGTGGGGGGCAATCACTTTTTCACACAGGGCCATGTGGGTTTGGATTTTTTTCCCCTTAACAATAAACATTTTCATTTAAAAACTGCATTTTGTGTTTACTTGTGTTATCTTTGTCTAATATTTATATTTGTTTGATGATCTGAAACATTTAAGTGTGACAAACATAGAAACAAAGAGAAATCAGGAAGGGGACAAACACTTTTTCACACCACTGTATACTGACAGGATCAAAGGAAGAGTGTGCACGCGTTTCAGTGCTTTTAATCTGGATTTATTTCGTTTGTCATTAAAGTTTTTATTTTCAGCTGAACAGAGGTGACGTACTTCTGCCTCATATATTGCTGCAACAAACATATATAGAAAGCAGGAGTTGGAGAAGAAGAACAGACACAGATGGAGGTGAAACAGAAAAAGAGACAGCCACCACATACAACACCATCCATTATTAAAACGCCCAATATAGCCACACTGGACACCCCCACCACCCCCACCCAACACCCCCCCTTCCTATTAACACAAACACACATACATACAGAGAGCCCTCCAGGACACCCCCTCCCCACCACCACCACCCCACCCCTGACCCAGCGACCTAGGCGCCATGGCAACCCTCTGACCCATCCCTCTGTTGCTGTGGTAACAACCTTGGAGCATGTCTGACCACTGCCCCCCACCCCAACATCCACCCACCCAACACAACATACACACTCACTCCCTATAGCCCTATAGCCGCCCCCTCCTCCTCCTCCTCCTCCCGCTCCACGCCGAGCCGAGGCAAACCGATCGATATTCTATCACACAGAACAGTGGAGCGAGAGAGAGGAGGCCACGGGCCAGCCAGATTACTGGGAGGAGGAGGTGGAGGGGGAGTAGTGGTTGACAAAAAGGGAGCCCTCATCCCAAATGAGGGATGTGTGTGTGTGTGTGTGTGTGTGTGTGTGTGAGTCAGAGGAAACGAAAAAAGGTTTTAGGGAAGGTGGGAGATGTGTGTGTGTCTGTGTGTGCGCGCGCGTGCTTGTGTTGGGAGGTGTGCAAAAAGGGGATTTTAACGTGCGAGTGTAATCGGGTAGGAGATTGAGAGATTGTGTGTGTGTGTGTGCGTGCGCGAGCCAGAAGAAAGGTGTTTGGGTGTGGGGGATAAGAAAGGGATGTGTGTGTGTGTGTCATATAATAAGTGGAGTGGAGCAGCACCGCTATAAGGCATCTCTCTCTTTTTTGGTATTCTAACAGATGCTTGTTAGTGTATTCTTGCCTATGTGTGTGTCTGTATGAATAGTTTCATTCATGTGTCACACACCCGCGGGTGCTCGGGCCTTATGGACTTTGCAAACATACTTACAAGGGCAAAAAGTTAAAAAAAAAAAAAAAAAAGCACAATAAATTATCCACACAATGCTGGACTAAAGCCAGCTATCTTGTATGTAAAGATACACCTGTGTCATTTCAGTTTCAGGTATTCTGTAGCAGAGATATTGTATCTCCTATCGGCCAACCAGCTACAATGAACACGTCAACATTTTTTTCAGTATATATGTTTCAGTTGAGGCTAGTCACATGAAATTTTCACCACATGCTGGCATTAACTCAAGAAATCTGCACATATAAAGAACTAAAAAAAAAAACCCCATTTAAGTCCATAAATAAAGATATGTGTAATAAAATGGAAAGAAAGGAAAAAAGTAAAAGCGGAAATGTATTTAACATTTAGTGGAGAAGCCTTTGTTTGCAATAAGTTTGACGACCTTTCCTGTATGAAGACACTAATCTTCTGCAGTTCCCAGGTGGGAATTTGGCCCATTCTTTTACTGGACTGCCTTTAAAACCTAAAGATTCTTGGGGGCCCTCTTGTGAATTCTGATCTTTAGTTGTTTCCAAAAAAGGTCAGTTGAATTTAAATCAGGTGACTGACTAAGCCAGAGCTATTTACAAAATCAGCTGGGCCAAAATTTGAAATCAAGACACGTAACTGGGCCGCACATGTTCAGCGAGCTGTTGAATATGACAAATTTCAAACCAACACAGATCAATATGACGAAAAATATGCACTTTTTATTCATTGTCTTGGCTTTAAATGTGCACTTGGAACATGACAAAGGTACATCAAAAGTGCATAAAAACACAATAACAGTGCTGGGGTTGAGCAGAACTTGAAGTAGCAGAAATATTTTTCCTCTTGAACAACCAATTAAATAAATAGAATAAAAAAATAAAATTCTGTAAATAACCATTTTGGTCACATCAGGCATATCTCAAAGTGCATAAAAACACAATGTGCACTGTTAGTAGCATTAACATTTGTTTCCCTTTTGAAATAAAATATACTACATCCTGGTCATAACTGACCTTGGCACATCACAAGGTGCATTTAGCTGAATAAAAAAATGAACTGTCAAACACTTCAGTGCACAAATCCCCCAAGAAAAGATTGATAACATTAACAAACATTGCACATCCACTATTGTGGTTTGTTTAGTTTTAAATCACCACATGTGTGAGTGGGAACCTCTTTTTATAACTTGTGGAGCGTGTAAAAAATGAGGCTGATTTGGTTCAAGCGGTTTATTACACGACTCACACAAGAAACATAGACAGAATGGCATACAAGTAGGAACTCTTCCCTTAAATAACATGACATCCTTCTAGACTCTCCTCACACACAAAAGATAATCTCCCCCAGCTGCAGTTAGTCCATTCATCCTTGACACCTCCCTGTTATCTTACTAGGGCATCTAGAAACTTCTCACACACAAAAGGTTAACTTCACGTTCTTTGTTCCTGTCTAAGGTGGTAAACCATTATGCACTCCCCAGGTTGCCACCCCCCCCCAGCAACTTAGATAGGACAAAAGGGTAACAGTCCACATGCTGTGATAGAACCATTAACATCAGTCCACATGCTGTAGAACCATCAACATCAGTCCGCATGATGCTTGGGCTTCAGTCTTCTGCCGTATCTGCTGTAGCCAGGATTCGCTGCCTCCGTGGCGTTGCCATGCTGGGGGGCTGATGTCTGGGGGTGAAAACTTTTTGACTGTCCGTGTGGGTGCTCTGGAGAATCTTTTCTCTGGGAAGCGCCCCGTGGGGGTCTTCCACGCCGAGGGGCCCTCGCCAGCAGCACTTGCTCGTCAGCCACAACGAAAGCAGGTTTGAGTCTGTCTATGCCAATTTTTTTCCCTCCTACCCCCCAAATCTAGCAAAAAATGCTTATCCCCTGTTTCCAGCACTCTAAACGGTCCATCATAAGGTGGGCGCAGTGGGGGGCGGTGGGCGTCATGTCTGACAAACACGAACTCTGCGTTTTTCAGAATCAGAATAAAGAATCAGAATAAAGTTTATTGCCAAGCACATTTACAAGTAATAAACAAGTAAACATATGAGGAATTTGACTTGACATTGGGTACGCCTGATAGGCGCTTCCCAATGACGCGGCGAGCCATGGAGGCGCCTGTCAGCAGGAGGGGAATAGAAGGCAAGGGGAGGGGGAGACACAATAGGAGAGAGAAAAAAGCATTGTTGATCAAAATAAAGCTCATTTTTATGACCAATATTGTGATTACAAGAAAAAAACTCTCAAATGCACAATTAGCAGACAATAGAATTCACACAATGACAACCAGCACAGAGAGAGAACAGTGAATGAATGTGTCTTCGTCAGCATAAGTGGGTCAGTTGTGTGTGTGTTGGATGCAAGGGAGGCAGTTATCAGTTAGGTGAACAGCAATAGTCTCTCTTTCAGCAGATGTTATGACTAGTGTCTGAAGGCAGAGGCACATGTCCTTGAACATGGCAGATGGAATACTCTGAGTCAGACATAGCTGTCCTTGAGAGTCCAGATACTGTACACCAATGTTTATGAAAGGGAAACAATTATACTGTTGTTCATCGGGAGGACTGAATGCTGAGGGCGCCGAAAACAGGTCGAATAGCACTGACTTCAGAGAAAAAACTTTCCATTCTCTTACGGATTCAGTGCACCAATTCCATCGTTGCCAGGCTTTGAAATCATATCCTGGAGAGCTCTAAGCGCCACCGTGTTGTTTTCAATCTTCCTGCACAGTTCTCCATTAGCCACTATTAGAGTCCTCGCCAGCTGATCGAATTGATGAGAGAGCTTCGCTGGGTCAGCTTTTTGATAAGCTCTGTCCATCTTCTTTAATTTGTGATACACCAGGACTATCCCAAAGCCGATCAGTAGAAGTCCTGAGACCGTAGCTCCAAATAGATATATATCTTCTATATCTTCAATTGAAAGATCGCTCAGACACATAAGTTTCCAATTGTATGTGTCTTTGATGTAACCTGCGGCAGCCGTGCCCGCATGACAAATGGGCTCCCCTGGACCCGATTTCCTCGTTGAAAAGACAGTGTCGATTGCGTTCAAAGCCCAGCTTATAAAATCCATAATTTCGTTTGATGAATCAGCAGTAGACAGCCACGCAGACACAGACAAGAGCAAGCTGGGATCTAGTCAGTTAGGGAGGGAGAGACAACGGAGCGGAGCACAGAAAAATGCGACTGCTCTCTCTGGAGGGCGGAAGTGAAAAGCTTTAGGCACAAAAACGCGCGGAAAACTGTGGTGGGCAGGGCCCGGCAGCGTGCTTGAGTCTATGCAACGCTGCAGCAGCTGAGACGGGGAGCTGCCCGGCGCAGGATTATCTGGCAGAAACTCCCCAGGCAGCCGGAGTGGTTGTGCAAAAACGAGTTCTGCCGGGGAAGCTTCCAGATCCTCTTTAGGTGCAGAACGTAACCCCAATAAAACCCATGGTAGCCTGTCTACCCAATTTGCATCCGTCAGTGAAGCCCTCAGAGCCGCTTTTAACGACCTATGAAAACGTTCGCATAACCCATTTGTCTGCGGGTTGTACGCGGTTGTGCGGTGAATTGAGACACCTAGGCTGCGGGCCAGGGTTGACCAGAGTTCAGAAACAAATTGAGAGCCTCTGTCGGACGTAATGTCCGATGGAACTCCAAAACGCGCCACCCATGCTGTTAAAAACGTGCGCGCCACCTCCTCGGCCATGGTTGCCGCCAGCGGAACCGCTTCTGGCCAGCGCGTGGTGCGGTCCACCATTGTCAGGAGATGCGTGTACCCCTGTGATAGCGGAAGGGGGACTACGAGGTCCACGTGGACATGGTCAAACCTCTTAGCCGGGATGCGAAACGGCTCCAAAGGAGCCTTCGTGTGTCTGTGAACCTTGGCTCGTTGGCACGCCACGCAGGCTGCTGCCCACTCTTTCACTTGTTTGCGAAGGCCCGGCCACACATATTTCTCTCCTACCATTTTGACCGACGCGCGCACCCCTGGGTGTGCCAAAGAGTGAACCGACTCAAACACGCGGCGGCGCCACGCGGCCGGAACCACAGGCCGTGGGCGACCTGTGGAGACGTCGCAGATTAAGGGGGGAATGCCATTAAGCAGCGTCCTCTTCTCCAGCCTTAACCCTGTTGGTCCAGACTGGAGCGCGCGCACGTCCGCATCACTAGCCTGCTCCGCGGCCATGGCTGCATAATCCAACCCTACACAGACCGGAGCCACAACGGCACGTGAGAGGCAGTCTGCCACTACATTCAGTTTGCCCGACACATGCTGAATATCAGTAGTAAACTCTGAGATCGCAGCCAGCTGCCTCTGCTGCCGGCCCGACCAAGGTTCTGAAACTTTGGCCATCGCGAATGTTAGTGGCTTATGGTCAACGAACGCAGTAAAACTGCGCCCTTCCAGCCAGAACTGGAAATGGCGAATGGCCAGGTGGAGAGCCAGCAACTCTCTGTCGAACGCGCTGTATTTACGTTCATTGTCGCGCAAGGTTCTGCTGAAAAAAGGCAAGCGGCTGCCAAGCCCTGGTGACGCGCTGCTCCACGACAGCCCCTATGGCCTCATCTGAGGCGTCAGTGGTGAGGGCTATGCGGGCCGTTGGGTCTGGATGTGCCAACAATGCGGCGTTTGCCAGGGTTGCTTTAACTTCCGAGAACGCCTGCTCTCGTTCCGGGGTTCATTCGACCTTATTCGCGGGTTTCTGTTTTTTGAGCGCAGCATACAATGGCTGCATGAGCTGTGCTGCGCGGGGAAGGAAACGGTTATAAAAGTTCACCATTCCCAAAAATTCTTGTAGCGCCCTGACCGTTTGTGGTCGGGGAAAATCTGTCACTGTGCGCACTTTGTCAGGCAGCGGAACCGCTCCTTCAGGAGAGACGCGGTGCCCTAAAAAATCAATCCCCGTCACCCCGAACTGACATTTCGCTGGGTTGATTATTAAACCGTGCTCTTCCAACCAACGGAAAACCGTCGTGAGGTGGGTTTCGTGTTCATCTTCAGACGTGCTGGTGTAACTGAGATCATCCTGCGCAGTTCGCCCCACACGGGACACGAACCCGCGACCTACCAGTCAACTACACAGTTCGAGCATGGGAGACACAGCACGATCGCGCTGAGCTAAAGGTCCGACCGACAGCTCAGCGCTACCGATACTGTATGAGGCTTTCGGGAGGGAGGTTTTACTAACGTTCTACGCCGAACAGTACTAGTTGGCATCCGTTACACTCTCCCCCTTAAACCTCACTCCCATCCCGGGTTCACGGCACCATTGTGACAGAGATCATCCTGCGCAGTTCGCCCCACACGGGACATGAACCCGCGACCTACCAGTCAACTACACAGTTCGAGCATGGGAGACACAGCACGATCGCGCTGAGCTAAAGGTCCGACCGACAGCTCAGCGCTACCGATACTGTATGAGGCTTTCGGGAGGGAGGTTTTACTAACGTTCTACGCCGAACAGTACTAGTTGGCATCCGTTACACTGGCTACCAAGATATCATCCAGGTAGACGAACACGAAAGGGAGATCGTGCAGCACTGCATCCATCATGCGTTGGAACGTCTGTGCTGTCCCTTTAAGCCCAAACGGCATGCGCAAGAACTCAAACAAACCAAACAGAGTTATTACCGCTGTATTGGGTATGTCCTCAGCGCGCATTGGGACTTGGTGGTAACCACGGACCAAATCTATCTTAGAAAAAATGCGCACTCCTGTGAGGTGAGCGGAAAAATCCTGAATGTGGGGAATTAGGTAGCGGTCATGCACTGTAGCGTTGTTTAACCTGCGGAAATCGCCACAAGGTCGCCACGAACCTTCAGCTTTAGGGACCATGTGTAGTGGGGAAGCCCATGGGCTGTTTGAGCGCCTGATGATGCCTAACCTCTCTAGGTTAGCGAACTCCTCGCGCGCTATGGCCAGTTTAGCTGCGTCCAAGCACCGAGGTCTTGCAAAAACGGGCGCCCCGGTGGTGGTGATAAAATGCTCCACCCCATGTTTAGCGATAGCTGCTGAAAACGTCGGGACTGTGAGTGCTGGGAACTGAGCGAGCAGTGTGTGGAACTTACCGCATGCTGCTGTGACGTTGGCTTGTGCTGTTGGCCGGGTCACTCGAGCTATACAGGGGAGAGAGTCAAAAGACAGTGCATTAACCAGGCGCCTGTTAGCCATATCTACCAGCAACCCATGTGCACATAGAAAATCAGCCCCCAGTATATGGTAATCCAATGTTGCTACAACAAAAGTCCACTCAAATGTACGACCATGTAGAGACAAGAGCAGAGTCCTCTCACCAAAGGTCTTAATGTCTGAGCCGTTTGCTGCTGCCATCTCGGGGCCGCTGGCTCCTGCCAGCCAGTTAGCGTAGGTTGGCCGGATGAAACTCCTCTGTGCGCCGGTGTCCACGAGGAAATGCCTCCCCGAGCGTGCGTCCGTCAAATAGAGCAGCTTGTTCTCCTCCCCGAGGGTCGCGGCTGCTACCGACCCCCGGTCTTGGCGTTTCCCGAGCGCTTGAACTGGCACGGTGGTATACATTTGCGTGCCCTCTCTGCAAAGCGGCGATGGTAGAAGCAAAGCGTGTCACCTCCACGCTCCTTGGCCCCCGCTGCTGCTGCCATCGGTGGTTCTGCTGCTGCCGTCGGCGGCTCCTCGCCTCCTCGTTTCGACGTGCCGGGCTCCATCGCTGCCGCAATGGTCATGAAAGCCCTGGTGGTGACGATGATCCAGTCTGCCTCTCGGGCTAGCGCACGATAGTCCCGTTTGGCCAGCAACGACGAATTGGCCAGGGCCGCTCTCGCCGCTGTCGGAAGGTTCCTGAGGAAAATGTGGGTGAAGATGAAGTGGTCGTCATCCATGCCCTTTAACCTCAGCATCTTCTCCATCATGTCCACGGCTGAACCGTCTCCCAACTCGGTCCGCATCAGAAGCCTCTCTGCTCTCTCACCATCCGAGAGCGTGTAGTGCTGGATGAGGGCAGCCTTCAGCGCGTCATATTTGCCGTTGGCTGGTGGCTGATCGAGCAGGCTCTCGATGTGCTGAGCCGTGCTGGCATCGAGCGCTGCGACCACATAGTAGAATTTCGTATCATCCGCTGATATCCCTCGGAGGGCGAACTGCGCCTCGGTTAGGTGGAACCAGGAGCGCGGGTTGTGCTGCCAAAAATCAGGTAGTTTGATCGCTACAGCGCACGCGAAGCTGGGGGTTCCAGTCGAGGTTGGCTCCGGGGATCTTCTGTCGTATTCCATGATTCGTCTTGGGTCACTAGTGTGGAGCTTGTAAAAAATGAGGCTGATTTGGTTCAAGCGGTTTATTACACGACTCACACGAGAAACATAGACAGAATGGCATACAAGTAGGAACTCTTCCCTTAAATAACATGACATCCTTCTAGACTCTCCTCACACACAAAAGATAATCTCCCCCGACTGCAGTCAGTCCATTCATCAAACACAAAAGATAATCTCCCCTGGCTGCAGTCAGTCCATTCATCTTGACACCTCCCTGTTATCTTACTAGGGCATCTAGAAACTTCTCACACACAAAAGGTTAACTTCAAGTCCTTTGTTCCTGTCTAAGGTGGTAAACCATTATGCACTCCCCAGGTTGCCACAAACTACACATTCCATTACACACATATCAATCAGTCAACCAAAAATTTCTAGTAGAGTTAAGGATGCAAAGAGCACCTACTTAAAAACTTGAGTAATGACTTTGAGGATTGTCTCCAAAATTTATACCAATTTTCTTATAGTTTTCTACTTTTGTTTGTAAATTTATCTAAATTTGAAACCATTTTCCTCAAATATGTAATTTTCTCTTGTAAAATCGGCTTTTTTGTACATTTGAGACTTAATTATAAATGCTTGGATTGTTTTATGGCTAATTTTTGTCTATTTTTTAAAAATAAAATTACTGTTTTTTTAAAAAATAAATTTGAAATGGACTGTGGTAAAATTTTGACTTGTTTTCCTTCTACAATTTACACTTTTGACCATAATTTTTTAGAGCCAGAACAATAATTTAACTATGATTTCATAGGAAAAAAATAAAATAAAATTGTATTTAATGAAATAAATTAACTTAAACGACCAACTATGCAGTTGTTTCTGTTATAATATTTTGATATATTTACAGTTTTTTTAGAATTCTCCTCACCACCCAGAAAGCAGGAAAAACCCTCCTTATTTTGAAATCCAAATGTTGGTATGTTTAGTTTGTCTGAGGGCTGTTGACGGATTAAAGTCATTGACTTCGTGAATTTCGGTCATCTTAACTTGCCAGGTACATAATAATGAACATAAATTATTAGTTAATATTGTAGTAGCTTGTGAAGTAAATCCTCAGTGATTCATCTGTCACTCTTGCCTTTCCCTGCATATGAATCCTAACCACACTTGTCTGCTAAGCAACTCTTCATTATTGCTCCTGTTACCAGTGGGTAAAAAAACATGCTAAATGCCTCCACTGCTTAGATACCTCTTCTGCTCCTCCCCCCACCCCCCCACATTTAAAGTACTTTAATAAGCTCATACTTCTCTCGGACAATGAGACTAGGGACACTGTGCCTGCCGATTGGAATGCTCACGTGGGTGGGGCGCTTTTGACCTCCACGCGGATGATGGTCACGCGTGTCTTGGCATGGCCTGGGCCACTCAGAGGTTGGTTCTGGGCCGCATGTGGCCCATGGGCCACTAATTGAATAGGCCTGGACCAAGCCATATCTGACATCTTGATTTTCTTTTCTTTTTTTTTTTTTTTAAATCAACTGAGAGTTTCCTTTGTCTTGCTGCAAGGTCCACCCCTGTCTTATCTTCATCAACCTGGTGGATGGCAGCAGATTATTTTCAAGTTCCTTTGATTATATAAAGTATGCCAGGGCCATGAGATGAGAAATAACCAAACAACATGATGCTTCTATCTCCAAACATAACTACTGGAGTAATGTTTTTGGGTGATGTTCAGTGCCATTTCTCCTCAACACTTGGTGTGTAGTTTGACAACCAAAGAGCTCCATTTTTGTCTCATCTAACCACACTACATTCTCCCAGTATTTCATAGGCTTGTCCAAATATTGCTTAGCAAACTTTAAACAAGCATCAACATGCCTGATCTTTAATAATAGAGTATTGTGATGAGCATGCATGGAGCCCATTATGGTGGAGTGCATTTCCTGTTGTTTTTATTGTCACAATTGTACCTGCTGACTCTGAGTTTTTCTGGAGATCACTTCTGAGTAATCCTCAACTCTTGGGTTACTCTTCTGACTATCCTTTTGACGCCTTGGTCAGAGATCTTGTGAGGAGCTCTTGTGCGTGGCTGGGTTGATGGTAGAGTGATGTTCCTTCCACATGTGGATAAGGGCCCCAGTGGTAGAAGCTTAGCTCGCATCAATCAATGTGTTTTGTAACAGACTGTAAAGGTCTTGGAAGAGCTCTTGGCTTTTACCCATCATGAGATGATTCTTGTGTGACAACTTGGTACCAAAAAACATTTTTTAGCCATTCATGAAGTGCCTACCTGGCTGATATTAAATTTCACAGATAGGAGGTAGAACTACTTTCTAACAACTGGATTTCAACTGGTTCCTGGATTTACTGTTTGGTACTCCATCCATCCATCCATCTTCTACCACTTATCTGGAGATCCGGGTCGCGGAGGCAGCAGTTCAAACAGAGAAGCCCAGACTTCCCTCTCCCCAGCCACCTTCTTCAGCTCTTCAGAGAGGATACCAAGGCGTTCCCAGACCAGCTGGGAGACACAGTCTCTCCAGCGAGTCCTGGGTCTGCCCTGGGGTCTCCTCCCACAGGGACATGCCCGAAACACCTCAAGTGGGAGGCGTCCAGGATGCATCCTGATCAGATGCCCATACCACCTCAACTGGCTCCTTTCAATGTGGAGGAGCAGCGGTTCTACTCTGAGCCTCTCCCGGATGACTGAGCTCCTCACCTTATCTCTGAGGGTGAGTCCAGTAATCCTACAGAGAAAGCTCATTTCAGCCGCTTGTATCCGAGATCTCGTTCTTTCGGTCATTACCCAAAGCTCGTGACCATAGGTGAGAGTAGGAACGTATCATCATCATCATCATCATCATCATCATAGCAGTCTGTCGGGGGTGACAATGACTGTTTTATTTAGGTCTGATCAGATTCCTCCACGCAGCTCTGTAATTCGCCTTCCGCTGCCAGGAACTCCTGACCTTGTTAACCCAGGCAATGTCCAAGCCGGAATGGGTTGCTCTCTGACTGACAATTTCATGAAACTGCTTGCAAAGTATTTGAGTACCGCTAGCTTTTGCTGGACTAGCGACACATTCTTGGCAGATAGAGGTATTATCAGTGGCAAGGACAGGCCAAGACAAACTGACTGCAGTATCTGTTGCAGTGAGTGACAAGATGATAGGTTTGTTTATCTCTGCTCTTTGTGCAGTGCATGTCATGATGCACCGACTGGCAAAAGTCCACTAGAGACCTTGCAACAGATGTGCTTATCTGCCAGGATGTCCAGTCTCACCCCGTGTAACTGGGAGTTATTGTAAAGTGAAATAGCATGTGGCAGGAACGATTTCCTGAACCTAACCATTTGGCAGCGAAGCTGTAGCAGTCTGCTGGAGAAAGTGCTCCACTGTCTGTCCAGTGTATGGTGGAGGGAGTGATCAGGATTGTCCATGATGGATCGCAATTTGTTTAGTGTCCTCCTCTTCACCACAGTCTCAAAGGTCTCCAGCCTAAGACCAATTACAGAGCCAGCCCTCTTGATAAGCTTGTCAAGTTTGTTGGTGTTGCTTGCTCTGATACTGCTACCCCAACAGACAACAGCAAAGAAGATGGCGCTGGTGACAATGGCTTGGTAGAAAAGCTCCAACATCTTGTTTCACACGTTGAAGGACCTCAAATTCCTCTGAATGTATAGTCTGCTCATCCCCTTCTTGTACACAGCATCAGTGTTAGATTTCCAGTCCAGTCCATTGCTGATCATGACACCCAGGTATATTTAATCCTCCACTACCTCCACATTCTCCCCCCTAATCTACAATGGCTGTGAAGGTGTCTTCTTCTTCCTGAAGTCAATCACCATCAATCTGGTCTTGCTGATGTTCAGTCTCAGGTGACTCTGCTCGGTCCACTCCACAAATCTGTCTTCCAGTGTCCTGTACTTCCCATCAATAGATTGACTGATAAATCGACAGCTTTGCCTTCAAACTCAGCTCCCTCTTCACCACAACAGACCGGTACAACATCCGCATCACTGCAGATGCTGCTGCAATCCGTCTGTCAATCTCTCTTTCCATTCTCCCCTCACTCGTGAATAAGACCCCAAGATACTTAAACTCCTCCACTTGGGGCAGGAGTCTGTCCCCAACCCGGAGAGGACAATCCACCTTTTTCCAGCTGAGGACCATGGACTCAGACTTGGAGGTGTTGATTCTCATCCCAGCCGCCTCACACTCAGCGGAAAACTGTCCCAGCAAGAACTGTAGGTCATTGCTGGATGAAGTCAACAGGACAACGGCATCTGCAAACAACAGAGATGAGATCCTATGGTCACCAAGCATGACACCCTCCGTTCCCTGGCTGCGCCTAGAAATCCTGTCCATAAAAATTATGAACAGGATCTGTGACAAAGGGCAGCCCTGGCGGAGTCCAACTGTCACTGGGAATGAGTCCGACCGAGTGTTGGCAATACGAACCAAACTCTCACAACGGTCGTACAGAGACCGAATAGCTCGTAACAACAAGCCTGATACCCCATACTTCTGAAGCACCCCCTACAAAAAACCATGAGGGACGCGGTTGAATGCCTTCTCCAAGTCCACAAAACACATGTAAACTGGTTGGGCAAACTCTCACAAACCCTCGAGAATTCTCGAGAGGGTAAAGAGCTGGTCCGATGTGCCACAGCCAGGACGAAAACCACATTGCTCCTCCTGAATCCGAGGTTCGACCAACGGCCGGACTCTCCTCTCCAGTACCTTGGCATAGACCTTCCCAGGGAGGCTGAGGAGTGTGATCCCTCTAAAGTTGGAGCACACCCTCCGGTCCCCTTTTTTGAAGAGAGGAACCACCACCCCGGTTTGCCATGCCAAAGGCACTGCCCCTGACCTCCACACAATGTTGCAGAGGCGTGTCAACCATGACAGCCCTACAACATCCAGGGCCTTGAGGTACTCAGGGGAGAGATCTCGTCCACTCCCGGGGCCCGGCCACTAAAGAGATTTTTAACCACCTTGGCGACCTCAGTCCCTGTGATAGGTGAGTCGTCCCCCTTGTCCACAAGCCCTGCTTCCTCTGTGGAAGGCGTATCAGTGGGATTGACGAGATCCTCAAAGTATTCCTTCCATCGCCCGACAATATCCCCAGTCGAAGTCAACAGCGCCCCATCCGCACCATACACAGTGTGGACAGGGAGCTGCTTCCCCCTCCTGAGCCGCCGGACAGTTTGCCAGAATCTCTTCAAAGCTGACCAAACTCCATGGCCTCACTGAACTCCTCCCATACCCAAGTTTTTGCTTCAGCAACCGCCTGAGCTGCACTCCACTTGGCCTGCCGGTACACCTCAGCTGTTTTGGGAGTCCCACAAGCCAACCAAGCCTGATAGGACTCCTTCTTCAGCTTAATGGTCCCCCTCACCACTGGTGTCCACCACTTGGTTTGGGGGTTGCCACCACGAGATGCCCTGACGACCTTGCGGCCGAAGCTCTGGGCTGCCACTTCAACAATAGAGGTGGAGAACATGGCCCATTCAGACTCCATGTCTCCAGACTCCCTTGGAATGGTGTTGAAGTTCTTCTGGAGGTGGGAGTTGAAGACCTCCCGGACAGGGGCCTCAGCCAAACGTTCCCAGCACACCCTCACTATACGTTTGGGTCTACCAGGTCTGAATGGCATCCTCCCCTGCCATCGGATCCAACTCACCACCAGGTGGGGATCAGTTGACAGCTCTGCACCTCTCTTTACCCGAGTGTCCAAGACATATGGTCGCAGGTCTGATGACACGATAACAAAATCGATCATCGACCTGCGACCTATGGTGTCATGGTGCCAGGTGTACATATGGACACCCTTATGCTTGAACATGGTGTTCGAAGTCCAATAACTGAACACCACTCGGGTTCAGATCGGGCAGGCCGTTCCTCTCAATCACCCCCTTCCAGGTTTCACTGTCGTTGCCCACGTGTGCATTGAAGTCCCCCAGTAGGACAATGGAGTCTCCAAGAGGAGCACTCTCCAACACCCCAGTCAGAGACTCCGAAAAGGGTGGGTACTCTGAACCATCATTTGGTGCATAGGCAGAAATGATGGTCAGGACCTGTTTCCCAACCCGAAGGCGCAGGGAAGCCACCCTTTCGTCCACCGGGGAAAACTCCAATACAGAGGCATCAAGGTGGGGGGATACAAGAATACCTACCCCTGCTCGTTGCCTCTCGCCCGGAGCAACTCCAGAGTAGGCCAAGCTCCAGCCCCTCTCCAGGAGACTGTTTCTGGAACCGGAGCTGTGTGTTGAGGTGAGGCTGACTATATCTAGCCCGTACCTCTCAACCTCATGCACCAGCTCAGGCTCCTTCCCCACCAGAGAGGTGACATTCCACGTACCAAAAGCCAGTTTAGAAAGCTTGAGATCAGTCCGCCAAGGTCTCCGCCTTTGACCGCCACTTGATCCACATAGCACCGGACCCCCATGATCCCTCCTGGAGGTGGTGAGCCCACTGGAGGGCGGACCCATGTAACTCCTTCAGGCTGAGCCTGGCCGGGTCTGTTTGGTATTATTTTTTGGAATGTGTTCAGTATTTTTTTCCTGGTTCATTCTACTTTATTAAAAATAACTTTACTTATGAACTTAAATGTTATGATTTCTTTCTTTGTGGGAATTTCTTGAGTTAATACCAAAGTCTGGTGAAAATTTCATGTGAGTATCCTTTTTGGAAACATATGTACTGACAAAATGTTGCTGCATTCAGTACTTGCATATGGTTAACCACATGATTTATATAACATATCTCTATGACATTAGGCACCATTGCTAACTCAAAGTTATCCTAAAGACATGCATTTACCCTTACAGACACTCACTTGGAAAAAATGCTAAAGGAATTCCCTAATATTTACTACAGTTTGGAAAATTTAAAAAAATAGCCTTTTTGTAGATTTTCATCCTCTTAAAATCAATGAGCTACACAGAAAATGGTGAAAACAGAGTAGTCAGAGATGGAATCAGCATTTATCTGTCATTTCGCACAGAAAGACATTTCCAGCAAAAGCTATGGCTCAAAGATCATTACTGGAAGAAAGTCCACATCTGACAGGTGACTCTGTGGCCTCCTGTGGATGACCACTGTTCTTAATAAGACATCACTCCTTCCATTACAAAGGGTGAAGAGCTGACGTGGGGGTGAGAGGCAGAGAGGCAGAGTACACCCAGGACATGCTGCCGCTCCTTCAGAGCCACAGTCACGTATAAAGCCAGCTCAACGATACACAGTACGACAGTGTTATCACATCCATTTGTTGAGCAAATTCATTTGACGTGCACCTGAGTTCATTGTAAGTCTTTCAGATTATCTGGAGAAATAGTTCCCAACAGCAGCTTTTAGACTCCATACTGATATCTGCCCTGATCCTAGTTATTTAAGAAATATTACACGAAAGGGAGTACGGTATCAGTGAATGCACCAAATAGTGATGGATCAATGAATAAAGACATTACTGTGATGATATATTCATGATACCACACAACCTTGAGTTTAATATTGCTTTTATACAATAATTCCACAAGCAAAATGTATTTGACAGCAACACAGGATGAAAGATTCATCTAGCTATTCATCATCTACTGCTTAATTGGGGGTCCGGGTCCGGGTCGCGGAGCCAAAAAGTCTGAGCAGAGAAGCCTGATGTCCCTCTCCCCAGGCACCTCCTAAAACTCTTTGGAGAGGACACCAAGTTGTTCCCAGAGACATAGTCTCCCAAGTGTGTCCTAGGTCTGCCCCATGGTCTCCTCCCAGTGGGACATGCCCAAAACACCTCAACTGAAGGCATCCTGATCAGATGCCCAAAACACCTCAACTGGCTCCTTTTTCTGTGGAGGAGCAGCAACTCTACTCTGAGCCTCTCCCGGATAACTGAGCTTCTCACCCTATTTCTAAGGGTGACTCCAGCTACCCTATGAACAAAGGTCATTTCAACCACTTGTATCTATGATATCGTTCTTATAGTCATTACTCAAAGTTCATGACCATAGATAGGGCAGGAACGTAAATTGTCCAGTAAACTGACAACTTTGTTTTAGAGCTCAGCTCCCTGTTCACCATGACCAGTACAAGGTCTGCATCACTACAGATGCTGCTCCGATCCATCTGTCAACCTCCTGCTCCATTCTCCCCTCACTCGTGAATGACACCCCAAGATACTCAAACTCCTCCATTTGAGGCAGGTGCTTGACTCCAACCTGGAGAGGACAATCCACCCTTTTCTGGCTGAGGACCATGGACTTGGACTTAGAGATGATTCTGATTCTCACCCTGGCCACTTCACACTCAGTAGCAGCCTGTCCCAGTAAGACCTGTAGGTCACTGCTCAATGAAGCCAACAGGACGAGCTCATCTGCAAACAACAGACACTAGATCCTGTGGCCACCAAGGACTATAGATTATGATTTTTTTGTTCATTTATCCAGTTATTTTGCTCCACCAAGAAAAATAGTTCACCCCAGTGAACTCAGTTAAGTGTTCCTAAGCACCTCAATGAGCCTAATATAGAATATAATAGGCTTATTGTCATTTTATGCACATATGCAACCAAGTGAGATATTGTACAGGTCAGAAGTAATTGTTTATACACATATGCAGCCCTCTTTAGCCGGTTTTGTGGGTCAAATGACTCACACCATCATGCCGTCTTCTAGTTAGCTTAATAGCTGTGCTGAGAGAGTCCTGGACGAAGCCACAAATATCTCATCAGCCCATAGATAATACGAGCCTCTGACTGAGATGGTAAATTCAGCCCCAGCTAATCCATTTTGCTGTTGATTGTCATTTCCTCCTTCTTGGCATCTTCAGATGAAATAAAAAGTTTATCACCACATAGGTATTAGGGTTGGATAATCAAGATAATAAATCCAACTTCAGCTTGTCTATTCTGTCAGAAAAATGTGAGAATTGGAAATATGGAGCAGACATCCGTTTAGTTTTTTTCCCACCAGAATGTTTACAAGGCACATATGGTTCATGGGGGTCTGGATTTTGAGGACTGTCTCTTTTCAATCATCGCCTCACTGTGGGGCTTTAGGTGCTCACCACAGCATTAGATGAAGGTACCGACAGATACAATTATTTAAAGATGATCAGAAATCTGCTGGAGTGATACATACAGTGCTGTGAAAAAGTATTTCCCCCTTCCTGATTTCTTATATTTTTGCATATTTGTCACAGTTACATATGTTAGATCATCAAATTTTAATATCAGACAAAGATAATCTGAGTAAATACAAAATGCAGTTTTTAGATGATGGTTTCATTTATTACCCTTTGAGTGTGAGAATTTGCATGCCCCTAGTGACAGAGTGTGGCACTGCGCCTGTCTTCTCACTCTGACATGATCGCCTGCATTGGGGATTTGTACTGAATTGTACTGATTTGCCAGTTTCAAAAGGTGGCAGACATCTGTTGGAGGACTCAGTGGATGACACGTAATACACCAAAGAAGAAGAACTCCCCATTTCCTTTTCCTGTTTTTAGCATTTTGCCCAGAAAGCTAATATGGCCACGATCGGTCACCGTCATTTTTTCGGCTTTGTACATGGAAAATAGCCGCGGGATACAAATGAAATTTATGTGGGATAATCATAACACTTTGTAGATGTTGTACAGACTTTAAATGACCTACAGAACACAAAATATGGACCATGATGGGTGAAAATGCAGCAACCACACCAGCCAGCCAGCTAGCCAGCCAGCCAGCCAGCCCCCCTTTGTCAACAGTGACTAATTTCTGTTTTTTTAATGTATTGATTTCTTG
The DNA here is from genome assembly GCA_020510985.1 of Pholidichthys leucotaenia. NCBI lineage: Eukaryota > Metazoa > Chordata > Actinopteri > Cichliformes > Pholidichthyidae > Pholidichthys > Pholidichthys leucotaenia. The sequence goes on along the minus strand of CM035839.1, from coordinate 52,989,119 downwards.
TTCATGTACTTTGAAGATAAGATGATGAGGTATCTCTGTACAAAAAACGGTGTCAAAAGACTGAACAATTCTTTGTATAAATATGTCCAAAGTCCAGTTTTGACTGAGTTATGGAATTTAAAGAGGTGCCACGACATTATGAAAAATTAGATGCAGAAATTTATTCCTATCTGAAACTTTGGATTATCTTTTACATCTTTCTAATTGACAGTAAGCCATTATCTCTTACCACTTTCAAGTTATAGCCTCGGAAATCTGAACTATTTTATTGACAAAAAGTATTTACCACTCTTGACCACTAGGGGTTATGTCACAATTCGGCGACAGTCACACTCAAAGTTATCCAAGCCTACCTGGCCCTATGTGAAAATGTAATTGCCCCCTAAACCTAGTAGCTTGGTTACTAGGCAGCAACAACTGCAATCAAGCATTTGCAATAACTGGCAATGAGTCTTTTACATCGCTGCTGAGGAATTTTGGCCCATTCTTTTTTGCAGAATTGTTTTAATTCAGCCACATTGAAGGGCTTGAACTTGAAGTCACAAACTGATGGCTGGATGCTCTCCTTCAGCATTTTCTGGTAGAGAGCAGAATTTATGGTTCCATTAGCTATGGCAAGTCGTCCAGGTCCTGAAGCAACAAAGCAGCTCCAGATCATCACACTACCACCACCATGTTTGACTATTAGTATGATGTTCTTTTTATGATGATGTTTTGTGGCAAATGTGAGACGAGCCTTTGTGTTTTTTTAGTCAGCAGTGGTTTTGGCCTTGAAATTCTCCTATGGATGCCATTAGTTGTCCAGTGTCTTTCTTTTTTTTTCCACAATATTTTTTATTGAACCTTTTTTTTACAAACATGACACAAACAATCAAACACTAACACTAAAGTAATTTAAAAAAAAAACACTAACTACAAGAAAAGAAAAAAAATGTACTAAAAAGACCAACAACCACTAACTAAGGCAAGTCATCAACAATGCTCCTCTGTTTAGTCTAGGCAATCCTTTACATAAGTATATATATTATACATTCACCAATTTGGAATTTACAAGGTCCACACACATCATTCACCTTCTTCTTCAGAAGTTAAGTTTAATTTCTTTACATAATCAATGAAAGGTCTCCATATATTCTCAAACACATTTTCCTTTGATTTCAGTATGTACACTACCGTTCAAAAGTTTGGGGTCACTTAGAAATTTCCTTATTTTTGAAAGAAAAGCACTTTTTTTCAATGAAGATAACTTTAAACTAATCAGAAATACACTCTATACATTGCTAATGTGGTAAATGACTATTATAGCTGCAAATGTCTGGTTTTTGGTGCAATATCTACATAGGTGTATAGAGGCCCATTTCCAGCAACTATCACTCCAGTGTTCTAATGGTACAATGTGTTTGCTCATTGTGTCAGAAGGCTAATGGATGATTAGAAAACCCTTGTGCAATCATATTAGGTCTGCAATGCTGTAATTGCTGCAAATGGAGGATTCTTTGACAAAAGCAAAGTTTGAAGGAAAAAATTATTATTTCAAATACAAATCATTATTTCTAACCTTGTCAATGTCTTGACTATATTTTCTATTCATTTTACAACTCATGGTGGTAAATAAGTGTGACTTTTCATGGAAAACACAAAATAATTGTCTGGGTGACCCCAAACTTTTGAACGGTAGTGTATGTTATTCTTTCTAGTGGAAGGTTTGTCAACATCTGTCTTAACCACTGAGTCACATCTGGTCTATGAGTCTTTTTCCACAGTAGTGCAATACATTTTTTGGCATTAAGCAAACTGAGGTCTATGAATGCTCTTTCACTCTTATTAAAGTTATGCTTTTCTGGATACAGACCCAACAAAAACAGTTTAGGGTTCAATGTGAATTGTTTTGAAATTATTTTTCCAATTGTTACCCTCACCTCTTCCCAAAACATTCTAATTTTTCTACATTCCCATAAACAATGAAATAGGGTTCCTTTACTTTCCATACATTTTGTGCATGTATCTGGTATGTTTTTGTTATATCTATGTAACTCCACTTGTGTAACATACATCCGCATTAACCATTTAAAATGTATCAATTTAAGACGTACATTTATTGATTTGGTTTGAGCTTCTGTACAAGCCAATTCCCATTGGTCCTCTGAAATTTCAGTTTGCAGGTCTTCTTTCCAATAATTCAGTCTTTTCTGTCAATTTTCACTTGAGGATAGTGTCAATGAGTTATAAAACTCTGAAATAATACCCTTTCTCTTACTATCTTTCGTCAAAATTTTTTCCAAGGATGAATAAGTAGGTCGGGTGACAGCATTATTTTGATTTGATCGAATAAAATTCCTAAGCTGAAGATATTTAAAAAAATGTGTTCTATTAAGATTAAATTTGATCCTCAGTTCTTCAAAAGAACTGTTCAGAATGTTATCTGAACGTGACAAATATAAGTCTTGAATCTTTTGAATTAGAAAAATATTATCACAGTAGATGCCTCTCAGATGATGCTGTTTCCAAATTTATGCAGATTGTTTCCTCTATGCCATGTGTCAACACAACGGAAATAAGCTATAGACAGCTTGCTCCTTCTGTAATTGATAACATGGTGGATAGTGTTTCAGCTTCTCTACATCAGGCTCTAGACTTGGTGGCCCCCTTAAAAAAGAAAAAGTCTAATCAGAGATTTTTAACTCCTTGGTTCAACACAGAAACTCGTAGCTTAAAACAGAAGACTCATCAATTAGAAAGAAAATGGCGCTCTACTAATTTAGATGAAATCTATTTAGCTTGGAGAAATCATCTTTTAATTTATAAAAAATCTCTTAGAAAAGCTAGAACGAGTTATTACTCTGCATTAATAGAAGAGAACAAGAATAATCCCAGGTTTCTTTTCAGTACTGTAGCCAGGTTGACAAAGAGTCAGGACTCTGTCAATCCTAGCATCCCCTTAGAGCTTACTAGTCAGGACTTTATGAACTTTTTCAATAATAAAATTTCATCCATCAGAGATAAAATCAATCAGATTCTTCCCACAGTTAACTTAAATACTGTAACTACTACAACTCCTTCTATTGATGTCTGTCTTGATGAGTTTACTCCAATCGACCTTTGTGAGTTAGACAAAATAGTTTCCTCATCCAAACCTTCAACTTGTCTTTTAGACCCTATTCCTACCAGGTTATTTAAAGAAGTCTTCCCACTTATTGGTAGCTTTATTCTTCATATAATCAATTCTTCATTAACTTTAGGCCATGTACCGCAGGCTTTTAAAACGGCTGTAATTAAACCCTTACTCAAAAAGCCAACGCTAGATCCAGGAGCTTTAGCTAACTATAGACCAATCTCTAATCTCCCTTTCATTTCAAAAATCTTAGAAAGAGTTGTTGCTATGCAATTATTTGACCACCTGCAGGGAAATGGTTTATTTGAGGAGTTTCAATCTGGGTTTAGAATCCATCATAGCACTGAAACAGCCTTAGCGAAGGTCACTAACGACCTCCTCATTGCATCTGATAATGGACTAGTTTCTGTACTTGTCCTTTTAGATCTTAGTGCAGCTTTTGATACTATTGATCATAATATTCTACTTGATAGATTAGAACACTATGTTGGACTTAATGGAACTTCGTTGCAGTGGTTTAGATCTTATTTATCTGATAGGTTCCAGTTTGTTCATGTAAATGATGAGTTTTCTCTCAGCTCAAAGCTTAGTCATGGAGTTCCACAGGGATCTGTGCTTGGCCCTACTCTTTTTAGTTTATATATGCTTCCGTTAGGCAACATTATTAGAAAGCACTGTATACATTTTCACTGTTATGCAGATGACACACAATTATACCTGTCAATGAAGCCAGATGATACTAATCAATTAGCCAAGTTAGAAGCCTGTCTTAAGGAAATCAAAGTTTGGATGACTTGTAATTTCCTGCTATTAAATTCAGATAAGACTGAAGTCATTCTTGTTGGTCCAAAAAACCTTAGAAATTCCTTTCCAAATCAAACTTTCAGTTTGGATGCAGTTACTCTTTCTCTTAATAGCTCTGTGAGGAACCTTGGAGTTATTTTTGATCAGGATTTGTCCTTCAATTCACATATTAAATTTGTTTCTAAGACTGCCTTCTATCATTTGCGTAATATTGCCAAGATTAGGAGCATCTTGTCTCAGAGTGATGCTGAGAAGCTGATCCACGCTTTTGTTAGCTCGAGATTAGATTATTGTAATTCTTTATTATCAGGTTGTCCTAAAACATCTTTAAAAAGTCTTCAGCTGATCCAAAATGCTGCAGCAAGAGTTTTAACAGGTACTAGAAAGAGAGATCATATCTCTCCGGTTCTGGCCTCCCTTCATTGGCTTCCCATAGAGTTTAGAATTAAGTTTAAAATCCTTCTTCTTACTTACAAAGCTCTAAACAATCAGGCTCCTTTTTATTTAAAAGATCTGATACTACCGTATCATCCTAACAGAGCACTACGCTCCCAAAATGCAGGTTTACTTGTAATACCTAGAATCTCCAAAAGTACAATGGGAGGCAGAGCCTTCAGTTATCAAGCTCCTCTCCTGTGGAATCAGCTGCCAATCTGGATTCGGGAGTCAGACTCGATCTCTGTTTTTAAGAATAGGGCGAAAACCTACCTTTTTGATATAGCCTACAATTAGGGAGGGATCATGTGTTTTCTGAACCCTCCCTTAGTTATGCTGCTAATAGGTTTAGTCAGCCGGGGGACCTCCAGTAATGCACTGGGCCTCACTCCTTTCCTCACTCTCTATGAAATATTTTTTTTTTGCTGGTCATTAACATTTGTTTGTTCTCTCCCATAGATTGAGTCCCCATCGTGCTGTTTGCTCTCTACATGTCTGTTCTTTTCTTCTTCTCTATCCCCTCACCCCCCAGCCAGTCGCAGCAGATGACTGCCCCTCCCTGAGCCTGGTTCTGCTGGAGGTTTCTTCCTGTTAAAAGGGAGTTTTTCCTCTCCACCGTCGCCAAGTGCTTGCTCACAGGGGATCGCCTGATTGCTGGGGTCTTTCTGCAACTCCCCCACAGTTGCAGTTTCTGCAACTGTGGGGGTCCTCCCTACAGTTGATAGTGCTATGAGATGACTGTTGTTGTGAAATGGCGCTATATAAATAAAGTTGAATTGAATTGAATTGAATTGAATCCCTTTTAAATTCCATACTTTAAATACAGCATCCACTCTCCCTGGTGTAAAATATTGATTACCCCATATTGGGCTAAATTGTGACAATAAGTGTGGTTCTTTTAAATATTTTTTGGTTTCACACCATATTTTGATCATATGCTTTACAATTGGATTTTTAACTTGTTTCTGTAATTTTTTAGCCAAGTCTGAGTATATGAATAAGGGAAGAGGTAAAGGTAAATTGTATGATTCCATTTCAGTCCAGTGAGGGAGATCATTTGATGAAAAATAATATGTCATAGACCTCAGTTGTGCTGACCAATAATACAACATAAAGTTTGGACATTTCAGACCTCCACGATCAAATGGTAAATATAGTAAGGACAGACGTAATCTAGCCTTCCTATTGTTCCATATAAATTCCACTAACTTTTTTTTAATTCTTGAAAATAGATCTGAAGGTGGTGGTAAAGGAATGTATGGAAATAAATAAAGTATTTTGGGTAAGATATTACTTTTAAGTATATTAATTCTCCCGATCATCGACATTGGTAAGCATGGTAAGCAGATTGGAGATGATTGTGGACTTCAGGAAAGTCACAACCCCTCTGCCCCCCCTCACCCTCATTGGTAAGCAGATTGGAGATGATTGTGGACTTCAGGAAAGTCACAACCCCTCTGCCCCCCCTCACCCTCACAGGCTCTCCCATCACCACTGCTGATTCCTTCCGCTTCCTAGGCACCACCATCACCAGGGACCTCAAGTGGGAGCCGACCATCAGCTCCCTCATCAAAAAGGCCCAGCAGAGGATGTTCTTCCTGCGGCAGCTGAGAAAGCTCAAGCTACCCACCAAGATGTTAGTGCAGTTCTACACAGCCATCATCGAGTCCATCCTCACCACCTCCATAACCGTGTGGTACGCAGGAGCCACTGCCAGGGTCAGACTAAGGCTGCAGCGCGTCATGCGCACTGCTGAGAAGGTGATCGGCTGCGAGCTCCCATCTCTCCAGGATCTGTACATCTCCAGGACCCGGAGGCGTGCTGGCCGGATCATAGCCGATCCCTCACACCCTGGTCACGTACTGTTTGCCCCCCTCCCCTCAGGTAGAAGACTTCGGTCCATCCAGACTAAAACCTCCCATCACATGAACAGCTTCTTCCCCTCTGCCATCAGACTGCTGAACACTAAGTGACTTATTGACTCTCGTGCACTATGTACAGCAGCTCAACCAGACTCATGTCAATCATCACTGTTTTCTTCCTGCATTACCGACTGCACTATATGGTTCTCCACATTATCTGCTGCTCGCTAATATATTTTAACTGCTGACCAGTATTACTCTCTTATTCTACACTTTATTGCATGTATAGTTTATTTCTTTTATTTTATCATGTTTAATGTTGCAGCATTGCACCGAGACAAATTCCTAGTTTGTGTACTACATGAACAATGGCAATAAATCTGATTCTGATTCTGATTCTGGTAGTGACATCCATCTCTGAAGTAACTCATTAATATCTGTCATTAAGGCTTCATAGTTGGCACTGGCGACTGATTCTAGCTTAGGCACAATTTGAATTCCTAAATATTTAAACTGATTTACAACATTGAATTGATTTACCTCAGGAGCTGGGTGATTTCTCTGGGTCTCATTTAGCATTAATATTGAAGATTTAGATTTATTTATTTTATATCCTGATATTTCCCCAAAGTTCTTTATTAAATTTAACAAGGTCAGAATTGATTTTTTAAAATCTGACTTAAACAAAATTATGTCATCGGCATACAGGGAGATTTTATGTTCTGTTGGTCCTACTTTAATTCCATATATTTGTGGATGTAAACGTACTGCCATCGCTAAAGGTTCAATTGCCATAGTAAACAGTAAAGGTGAAAATGGACAGCCTTGTCGACATCCTCTATTGATTTTTATTGATTTTGAGATATTGCTGTTTGTTAGGATTTCTGCTGTAGCATTATTGTATATTATCTGAACCCATTTTATGAAATTATTCCCAAGTCCAAACCTTTGTAGGACTTCAAAAAGAAAGGGCCATTCGACCCTATCAAAGGCCTTTTCGGCGTCCAATGATAGGAGAGCTGTATCCGGTGCTTCTTTATTAGAATAAATAATATTAAATAGTCTTCTTACATTATGGAAGCCTTGTCTTCCCATTATAAAGCCATTCTGAGCTCGGTTAATAATATTTGGTAATATTTCTTGTAGTCGTCTTGCTAAAATTTTACAGATTATCTTAAGGTCAGCATTTAATAGGCTTATTGGTCTCATGTTTTCACATTTATTAGAAGGTTTACCTGGTTTTGGCAACAGTATAATTAAGGCATTATTCATGTATGGTGGTAAATTACTATTTTGAAATGCTTCTAAAACTATTTCCAAAAGTGGTTTTATTAATTTATTCTTAAATTTTTTATAGAGGTCAACTGGAAGACCATCTGGTCCTGCACTTTTTCCTGATTTCATATTATCAATGGCTAGCCCAACTTCTTCTTGACTAATTTTAGACTCCAGTATCTCCCTGTTTTCATTTGGAATACACGGTATAGATAGTCCGTCCAAAATCCCATTTAGTTTTGTTAAGTCTGTTTCATTTTTTGTATCATATAATTTTTCATAATAATCTCTAAAGGCACTATTAATTTCTAAAGGATCTACAACTGCCTGTCCGTTACTTATAATACTGGTAATTGGTGTTTTAAATTCTAATTGTTTAATCTGCCATGCCAGTAATTTCCCTGATTTTTCACCTTGTTCATAAAAAGTTTGCTTCAATCTTAGAAGACTCGAGGCAGCTCTATTCGCTGATTTTTTGTCATATTCAGCTCTCAGAATCAGTAATTCGTTCTCTAACTTTGGGTTACTTCCTGCATACACTTTTTCTTGAAGAATTTTTATTTTACGTTCCAATTGGACTCTCTCCTCTCGAGTCTTCTTAGATTTTGAACCTGTATAACTAATAATATGCCCCCTAATAAAAGCTTTGAAAGCCTCCCACTTTATACATGCTGTTGTTTGTGTAGTATTGATATCAAAGAACTCATCTATCTGTTTTTCTATGTACTTAACCACTTGCACTCCGGGCAATTTTCCTAAAAATGCCAAAAAATAACGTGCCCAAAGTAAATCGAAAGCTGTTCTTCAACCCTTTGCAGCATCTTCATGGGGTTGGTCTCATTTAAAAGAAAACACTTTGAATTTTTTGGCAAAAAAAACATAATCTCTCTACATGCTCCAGCCACTGAGTTACAGTCATCTAAACATACTGAACTTGAAGAAAAAAAATTTGGACACTGTTTTTTTGGATACAAATGCTTGTAAATAACACACAGCTGTCCGATCCGGCTGGAAAATGTAACAGAAATGTAGAACCAAGTGTTATCCAGCTGAGATCCAAATTTGGTAACAATACCACAAAAAATGAATATTTTACACAGCTTTGTTCTCAGGCTGTTCCCAGGCGTTTTGGAACTGTGCCAAATTGTGCCAAATGGCACAGTTTGGAAAAATGTCTGTAACTTTTGAATGATTCAATGTAGAAGCTTCATTTTAGGCTCAAAGGAAAGGTTACACTCAGGGCTGTGTCTGTGTGTGTGTGTGTGTGGGGGGGGTCGTCCCCCCCCCGCTACCAAGGACAGAGTTCGGCCCTCGCTACATGAGATTACACTCGTTGCATGTTTCTACAGCAACGCTGTCACAGCGGCTCCCCCCCCCCCTCGCTACTGTGTGTGTGTGTGTGGGGGGGGGTTGTCCCCCCCCCCCCCCGCTCGCTACAGAGGATAGACTTTAGCCATCGCTACACAACGGATTAGCCTTATGTGGTGATGTAGGACAGCAGTGCAGTCACCGTGGCTCCCCCCCCCCTCGCTGCAGAAGAATAGCGGGGGTGGGGGGGCGTTCACAGCCTGTACACTGCAAGCAACCCCTTGTACCGCGACGCACGAACTTCAGACTTCGTGAACCGCACAGCTGTAATTTACTGATCGGTCAAAAGTCATTTTGGATTACAATTTTCAGGGATAGAGAATAATTTAGCTTATAACACCTTACCTCTTCACAGCGGAGTCTGGGCGAACTTGTCTTCCTCATTGTGAGACGAACGCGACGCTGGTCCGCTCTGGTTCTGGTCTCGCGACTCGATCAAAACATAATTCCATTATTGCAGTTTTGTGCTTCCATGATTGCGGTTTTTGGCGAACGATTTTTCAAAACAAATAACAGTAGTAATTAAAAAAAGACTGGCGAAGGCGTGTGTGTCACTCAGCCTTCGTCGTCAGCCTCCGTCGGTCTATAATGACCATGGAAGAAATCATAACGTCTACTCTGCTGGAACCAATACAAAATAAGCACCGCCTGTGGCCTTACATGCCGATCCACGAATGGCACTCCCTGTCACACAGGTTGCATTTGTGGATGGTCTCCATGCTGCTGGGTCTGTGGAGCTCTTCCTGTGTCCTTTTTTGATCCGCTGCAGCAGCCAGTCTTCACCCAGCCTTAAAAAAAAACAGCTCACGAACTTCTCTGCTTCAATTGGCTCACTGCATTCAAAGCGTTGGGAGGCGGGTCCTCCTTCCTAGATTTTCATTCATTGGTTCTTCAAGGTTTCAGAAACCCAATTCAAGGCTCTTATTAGTCGAATGAGAGGTCAATCAGATGAACTAATCTGTTCGCGGCTGTGTTTGCAGATTTTTTTTTCAGTGGCGCTTGGAGGGCACACCACCTACACCACCACCATCAATATCCTTATCATGCGTCATGCGCACGAGGGCGCACGAGCGCGCTCTCGTGCGCCCTCGTGCGTCATAGGACGCAGAGACTTGCCCGCCCGCGGAACAACAGAGTGCAAGTGGTTCACAAATTCCTCATCCTGAAGCCATTTATGCTGAAATTGCCACCTACCTGGATCCTTTGTCAATTTCTTATCTACATATATTAGACAGCAGGGTGCATGATCAGAGATCACAATGTTATCATAGAAACAGTTTTGAATCTTGGACCTTAATTTTGTGGAGATCAAAAAATAGTCAATACGTGAGAATGTCTTGTAGGTATTAGAATAACAAGAATAGGCTTTGACTTGTGGTTTCATTTCTCTCCATATATCTAGCAATCTCAATTCTTTCATAAAATGATTAATGGTCACCCTGCATCCATTGTGCGTACAGTCCAGTCCTGTTGATCTATCTATACTGGGATTCAATGTACAATTAAAATTCCCTGCTATTATATGTTGCCCTGTAAGTGATGATAAAGTAAGAAATAAATTAGCGAAGAAGTTTTGATCATCTATATTGGGACCGTATAAGTTCACCAGATTTATATTTTCTAATAACAAAGGTCCTTGGATGATTAGATATCTTCCTAATTTGTCTCCAATTACATTTTTCACTTGAAATGGGACTGTTTTATGTATGAGAGTCATAACTCCCCATTAACGCTTTGATCTATGATCAATAAGGACTTTTTTTTTTTTTTTTTTTTTGTTACTTATTTGTACCCGTAGGTAGACTTGGTTTGCAGTCTGGTGACAAGCCACCGGCTGCTGGTCGCTGCGTGCGCGAGCGCCCTAAACCTACATGTTTTTGGTGTGCGGGAGGAAACCAGAGAAATCCCGGAGTAAACCCGCGCAACACGGGGAGAACATGCAAACTCCACACAGCTCACTGTTTGTCGGGGGCTGGGATCGAACCCACGATCTCATGATCCCCGCGATCCCCCGGCCGAGGGTAAAACTGTGCTGCCACAGTGCTAAACCACTGCGCCACCGTGCAGCCAACTTTGAGATTACCTTGCAATATAAACATACTCTTACAGAGAAGCAAAAACATGGATGGTTGAACATTCATCTTACAAACTACACAAAAACAAATTCCTTTTCCCCACATTCGTGGTAATCCCCCCAAAATAAAAAAAAAAAAATTCGGTCTCCCGTTATAGCTAATGACTGTTCCACACCTGCGAGGATCAGTCAAACCACTCTCTCTTTCTCCTCTCAATCACACTGACTTTACTACTTTTTATGACATGACATTAACTCTCTTCTGTAGTTTTTCCAACATAACCCCAAAATTTTATAGCAACTTTGTACATCATAGGTTTTTTTTAAAAATTATTATATTATATATTTTTTTTAGATTTTTTTTAGATTTAGTATACTTTATTGATCCCCAGAGGGGAAATTGAGGGCATCCACCACCTGGATGGATGAAGCAGCCACGATACGGCGCTATCCCTTAACCATTCACACACACATTCACACCTAGGGCCACTTTAGAGTCTCCAATTAACCTAACCTGCATGTTTTTGGCATGTGGGAGGAAACCGGAGAAATCCCGGAGTAAACCCACGCAAACACGGGGAGAACATGCAAACTCCACACAGATCACTGTTGGTCGGGGGCTGGGATCGAACCCACGATCCCACGATCCCCCGGCCAAGGGTAAACTGTGCTGCCGCAGTGCTAACTACTGCACCACCGTGCAGCCCTATGATGTACAAAGTTGCTATAAAATTTTGGAGTTATGTTGGAAAAACTACAGAAGAGAGTTAATGTCATGTCATTAAAAAGTAGTAGAGTCAGTGTGATTGAGAGGAGAAAGAGAGAGTGGTTTGACTGATCCTCGCAGGTGTGGAACAGTCATTAGCTATAACAGGAGACGGAATTTTTTTTTTTGATTTTGGGGGAATTACCACGAATGTGGGGAAAGGGACCGTGCACCGTGCGCTGTGCAGTATTATATAATACAATCTATATTTTGTAGACATGCTATATACTTCAGATCAATCAGATGCCTGTGCAAATGCTTAAATATTCTACCTTTATATCTTGTTCTTGCTTCATGTTTAGCTCCCACCAGTCTCTCTCTTGGATCTGCTTGATAAGCTCCTGCGCCTCCTGAGGGGTCTTGAAAATATGGGTTCTCCCTTTATATGTGACCAGCAGTCTTGCCGGATGAATCACTCCGTGACGGATCCCGAGGTTGCGCAGCTCTTTACGGGCGGGGTCAAACTGTTTCCTTAATTGTTGAATTCCTGTGGCCAAATCTGGGTAGAACCGCACCTGCTGATCCTGGTATTTAATTTCTCCTTTAGCTCGCGCCGCGTTGGTGACCATCATCTTGTCTCTGTAGCTGAGGAACTTCATAATCAGCGTCCTCGGTGGTGTCTTATTATCTCTCGGTGGGCTGATTCGGTGAGCGCTCTCTAAGACGACCGATGACTGCAGATCCGCGTTGTTCAGCGCTTCTGGAATCCACTTTTCCAAAAAGGAACATGTATCCCGTCCCTCCGCTCCCTCCGGGAGGCCCACTAGCCTCAAATTATTCCGTCGCGACCGGGATTCTAAGTCCAGGACATTTTCTTCCAGACGTTTATTTTTTAATTCCAATGTTTGCACCTTTAATTGTAGGCTGGTGACGTCATCTTCAGCGATTGAAATTCGGAGCTCCGCCTGCGATACTCGTTCCATACAGTCGCTTATTTCTTTTCTCATTCCTTCTATCGCTGCTATAATCCCATTAAATTTAGACGAAGTCTGCTCTCATGGAGCTGATGGCAGCAAGTACCGCACTCGTGCCCTCCTCAGCAGTTACCGCTCCGCCGCTAGCTCCCTCCGCCATCGTCTTTGGAGATTTTTCTGTTTCGTCACGAGCGTGGAAGTCTGTTAGCTTGGATTGTTTTGTCGAATCACTTTTTCCTCTGCCTGATTTCCCAGCCTTGGTCTTCACCATATCCGCGCCTAAACGCTGGGATAGGTTTTTGTTCCAATTGAGAGAGTTTTAGCCTACTTTTTATTTTTAGGAGCAGAGCAGTGTGAAACACGTCTTCCTACGTGGCCGCCATAACCGGAAGTCCTCCAGTGTCTTTCTTATTGTTGAATCATGGACCAGTGTCCAAACTGAGTCGAGCCAAGTGAGGCCTGCAGTTCTTTAAATATTTTTCTGTGTTTTTGTTTCTCATATGTCCCTGAGTTTCTTTAAATTGCAGCATGATATACTGGTTTTTGAGATCTTTTATCCAACTTCACTTTGTCAGACAGATTCTGTTTGCATGTAAGTGATTTCTTGATTCAACAGGTCTGGCAGTAATCAGGCCTGGGTGTGGCTACTGAAATTGAACTCAGTTTTCCAAAGAAAATGTGGTTAATCATCAGTGTTTCCCCAAGGTTTACAGCCGTGGGGGATGGCTAGTGTGAAGGTTGACAATGACAAACTTTTAAAGGAATCATGGTGTTCTGGTGCTATATAGAAAAATAAATATAGAAAAATTACAGAATTCCTAATTATTGAAAGCGAATGGGACATCCAATATTAGTGACTGTTTCAGAACCCTTGTTTATTTGTTTGTCAGATCACTTATTGGTGTGATCTTTTATGACTTACAGTATATTCATAATAGTGTATCTTGCACTTTGGGGAATGGATCCTGGCATTTTTAACATTTTTCCTTATGAGGACCAGGCCAAATGTCCTCACAAGGAAAAATGTTCCCACAAAAATGGTGGTTTGTCAAGGGGTAATCCACACAAGAATAGAAAGACAGGAGTACACACACATGCGTACTGGTTTTGATGTTTGATGGGGAACAATGTTCTGATTATCACTTGTGGGGACTACCCTTTCTACACAGATTCCTTGCATTTAGATAGAAAGAAGATTAACTTGACACTCTGGGGGGGGGGGGGGCGTTGGGGGAACCCCACCCCTCCAATATAATGGTAGGGGAAACACTGAAGTTAATTCATGATGTAACGGGAAGGGGGAGGGGGTATTTTTTCCACACAGGGGCAGGTAGGTTTGGATCATTTTTTCTCTTAAATAAAATCATCATTAAAAAACTACATTTTGTATTTCCTTCGATTATCTTTGTCTAATATTAACATTTGTTTGATCATCTGAAACAATTGTGTGACAAATATAGAAAAATGTAAGAAATAAAGAATACTTTTTCACAGGTGTGTATCAGGTGAAACATCCGAGTGCAGTTACTGGGGAATATAGTAACTTTTGGAAACACTATTTTCCAATCTGACTGCCCGGGTCAGAACTAAGTGCTGAATAATGGTAAACATAATGTGTAGAAAGCAAGTCATTAATCATAATTAATGACTTGATAACGTACCAGGTTTCATGAAACTTTGGAGAAAAAGTAACAACAACAACAAAAAAACTAACAAAACAGGGGGGTGACCTATATCCTTGGGTTGTGTGTGTGTGTGTCAAGTGGGTGAGAGCACTGATTTGCTCTGTGAGCCTTGTAATAGTATTCATGAAACACGGACGCCATCTCACTCAGTCACTGTTTGTGGGTACACACTGTTCACAAGCGTGAGCAGCATGGAATCGGAGGCCCATGGTGGCATTTTCTGTTGGCTTCTCTAACTAACCCAGTGGATTAATAAATTAAAAAGTAGAATAATTGAAAACTGAAACTGCAATAGATGACACAAGGTAACAAATGCAAAAATGCCCCCCCCTCCCAAAAAAAAGTAACATTTTGTGAAGATTGGGATAATGACACAGCCAAAAGTGACATATTTTTAAATGTAAATATAGGATTTCAGAATCGTTTTTCTTCTATTTTACACAAGAGGATAAATGAAGGTGGCTAAACACAAAAGCATGAAACCTGTAATAATCTGTTTTCTGAAAAGACTTAAGTTAATCTTAGTGTCAGTAGGTGATTTATGTTTTAGACAAGGGAGGGGGGGGGGCAATGCCTGTGTGTGTGTGTGTGTGTATGGGGGGAGGGGGGTTATGCTGAAATTTAGCATAAGGTACAGTTAAAGGTGATAGAGATAACATTCTGACTTCCTGGCCTGTAGGTGTCACACTTACCCAGGATTTACGCTGACTATGGATGCAGTACGTTGCAGCTGCAATCCGGCCTCCGCAGCAGATAGTTCCCATTCTTGTCAATTTTCTAATCCCCACCTGGTCTGGACCACTGCGGAACGAATCCGGCTCGTCAGATTCGGTTTGCTAATGAAACACAACAAGTCTATTTTTGACAGATGCTGGATACAATCTGCAAGGAAATCCCGTGGTATCTCGCAGTATTAAATAGCCATTTGATAATTAAAAACGATTTAAGAATTGTCCATTATTTTCTGAAGTTTACTCTTCCACCACTGTGCCAGAGAAGGTAAAAACTTGACATAACTTGCAAATGCTTCATAGAATTAAAATAACTGGGCTACTTACGTTTTATTTAGAGCCCAAAAATCTAGGTGGGGAGCCGCTGCTACATCACACTTCCTTGTTGTCATCACGTGATTGCGATCAGATCATCTCAGTCACTCTCGGGTCTTTCTTGAGATCTCGTGTTATTTTGTATAATTCTCACGTGATCTTGTATTTCAAACTCTGTTCTGATCCATGCCGCTGCAAAATACAAACCGATTTGGTAGGGACAAACGCAAGGCTCCATCCACACTACATCTGCAACGTACTGCATCTGGAGTCAGTGTAAATCCTGAGTTAGTCTCACATTAACGGGTTGGTCGAGACGTGTGATATCAACCCAGTCGTGCTATTGGCTGTGACTGGCTGTGACATCTTTACTGGCCATAGATATGTGAATATTAGGTAAAAACCTGGCTAGCTGTTAAGCTAGTTACGTTTCATATACATAGCTTATTTTTTCATTTTCATTTTATTATTAGAAATTTGTCGTAGCAGGAAAACACTGCATAGCAACACCTTGTTGAAACTATGGATCCTGAATTGAGACAAACATATAATAAAAACCACGACTGTTATCACTAAATTAAAAGTAAGTTAAATGTAAAACTCACCACTCCTAAAAACAAAGTTACTTATAATACAGTTTAAAAGAATGGGGAATAAAAGGGAGTTCATGTCTTTTGGTTTTACTCCTGGGTACAAGAAGTTCTCTGGGCCACCGAAGAGAGTGACCATCTGGAGGGACAGCAGACAGGAAGCTCTACAGAGGTGAAGAGCTAGGTCAAATAAGTTCATTTTGTCTTCTCTCAATTATTTATCTTTTGTTCTTATAAAAGACAAAAATAAAATAGAAAGGAGATGTCTTTACCTTCTTAACAAGTTTCGACTGTACGCTGCAGCCTTCGTCAGAAGACTTCGTCTACTGACGAAGGCTGCAGCGTACAGAGGTGAAGAGCTGTCCCTCAGAATGTTGGTGAACGTACTTAGAGTAGCCTCATCTCACCACTCATTTAAGGTGGGAAGAGAGGAATGTGGGATGCCAATTATTCTACAGCACCACTTTTGTACCCTCTCTAACTCTTCAGAGAGCCCTTTTCTCAGACCTCCCCAAACTGAACTGGCATATTCCAGAACCGGACGAATGACGGTCAGACAGATCTTATTTAAGACTGTTGTGCGGGGATTTGGCCCTTGGGGCTTTCCGTAGCCTGTGCCGGGGGGTCAGGGTGGTGACATCAGGCGGGCTACGGCCAGTGAATAAATTGTGCCTGTGTTCCATAATAAAGTTCAGTTCGTTGCTCAGTTCAACACGACTCTGGTCTCCCGTTATTGAGACATAACATTTTGGCGATGAGAATAAACCATGGGAGCGTGCATTAAACCGCCACCTCCATTTTTGCAGTCTCCGGGTATGCCAAGTATACCATGGTGAGGTTGGCGGGAGGCATTCGAGATGTATGGTACCATGGCCGGTTTGGGAGGCACCAAGGAAAAGAGACGGAGGAGCCTACTCGTTCACTACCTTGGTGAGGAAAGCCAACGGATATTTTTCGCGCTGGGTGGCAAGGCCTCACTTGTCACTTGAATGTCTGGATTTAATGTACTATTTCTTTATGGACCATTCCAACATCACAGCGTGAAGACATAAATTCTTCGACCGCCGACAACAAGCCGGTGAGTCCATCCAACGCTTCATTATGAAACTCTGTAGCCTAGCAAGAAAGTGTGCCTTCGGGCCGATTGAGGAAGAGCTAGTCCAGGACAAGCTAGTACACGGTACGAGCGATAAGTGGCTAAAAGACAAGCTAACGCTGACTACAGATGTCCTCACGCTGGAGAAAGTGGTTGAATTGACCAGCCAGATAGAGTCCACTGCCCAGCTAGGTCTACCAGTGCTAGCTAAGAAGAACCTAGCCACCCAAATTTCTCCTCCATGTCTGGCCACTAGCAATACAGCCAGTACTTTGGGGCAGACCCCCAAAAGGCGGTGGACCGTGGCACGGGCAGGAGCGGAGGCTAGGGGTCTGTGTGACGGCTGTGGCTACCCTCGTCACCGGGCGGGCTTGTTCACCTGCCCTGCCAGAGAGAAGAAGTGCCATAACTGTGGCTGTTCTAATCACTGGGCCAGGGCCTGCACCACCACTATTAAACCATTGGCGGCGAAGCTCGAAAGCTTGATGCAGGTGTGTATGGTGGGCGCCAGGAAGGGACCGTTAAAGTGGTACATCTTGCAGCTAGACGGGGTTGATATGCCGCTTATGGTGGACTCAGGAGCCACTAAGTCCATACTGAGTATGTGTAATGGATCGCGTCACCAGTGTAACGGATCTCGTCACAAGTATAATGGTTCTTCTTTTGGGACACCCTTAAGCGGCCGTGATCGGGAACATTAATGCAAGTGTGTGTGCGACATAGGGACCACGATGACACCAGACTGCTGTTTCCACAATTTATTTCTCCTGTAGATGAAATAAAACAAAATGCATCACGCTCCGTCTGTACCTCGATTCCACACAGGCTCCCACAGCAAAGCAACGCGATACTGTGTGGGAAAGGAGCTCTAAAATAATTTCACAATACAAAAAAATAAATAAATTACATTATAAATAATAAAATTTTCCAAAAACAAACATACCTGTAGATGAAATAAAACAAAATGCATCACGCTCCGTCTGTACCTCGATTCCACACAGGCTCCTACATTCACAAAAATATGGGTTACACAATAATATAAGCTGCTGGAGTCACCATAAAGCCTATATTGGCGCGAAACCCTAAAATGGCGCCTATCGGACTCCTAATGTGTGCCGAAACATCTATAAAGCTCTATTTATAACACAAATAACAAAAAAAAAAATACACTACAGTGACATGACAAACTAATAAGGAATAATTACAAACTAAGGTTACGGTTTAAATGATAAGGCTAACGAACAATACAATTATTTAGTGCCAGCAGCGTTTTGAACACAACTTACCCACAGCAAAGCAACGCGATACTGTGGGGAAAGACTAAACTACCGGAGCCTCGGAGGTACAGAAAGAGCGGATGCGAGAAGTGTACTGCCAAAATAAAACACTCAAGTAAAATAAAATTCACAACAATATAAATAAAAACATAACTGAGGAAAAGAAATACCTAAAGCACATTTTTGACTCCGTTACACCCACCCCACTGAATTTTACTGAACTTGAGCCATAGCTACACAGAATTCACTATAATACACAAAACACCCGGGGTTAGTTAAAGAACACCATTTGACAGAATATCCCACACAAGGACGAAGTGGCATGAGAGCAGCGCTTATCTCTCAACCCAACCACTGGTAATGGAGTGCCTTGTACACCCCACCAAAAACCCCAACTATCAGTGTAGCAAATGCTCTTGAATAATAAAATAAAATAAAATAACCGAACATTATAATACAAAGTCAAGTCCACAAAAATATAGTCTACACATGTAACATTTAGTCAGTCAGGGTCTGAAACACAGACCTACAAACAGCCTTAACATTAAACTTGTCACGAATCACATCTTGCCTGGACATTGTCTGCATTAGTCTGTTTACAGGTTTAATCAGGCGACCAAATCTCGACCTGATTTGAGATTGTGCATTTGGACGGTGACAATGTGCACATGACGTCTGGTCAACAGTACAGCGAACAAGGTGAGTGTCTGTCTGTCTCTCGGAGTCAGGAACCGAAAGTATTTGACCATCAAGTGTTTGTCCACCATGAATATCAGTAGCAGCTGTAGTCACAGGTCTAGAGTCAGAGGACATGGGATGATCTACACCTTGAGCAACAGGTGCAGCTGAAGAGTTCTGGGGGTCAGAGGACACACTTGTCACATCAGAAACGTCTACCTGTGACACAGATGGATCAGTGAGCTGCGTGATCCACTCAACAGTTCTCCTTTCAGAGTCAACAGGTTCTGGATCAACTAATGGTTCACGTGTTTCTCCACATGAAGACGAATCACCTGTACCAGCCTTTCTCTCTCGAAGAGGTCCACAGATGTGTCTCCCTCATCACCAATGTCTGTAGCTAAGGTTTCTGGAAGTAAGGCGGATGAACCATGTTTGGACACATCGCACACATCCATCACAGGAAGAAAATTTACCAGCATCAACAGATTCCTGTGGACCACTTTTGTTCGTCCAGTAAGGGTGTCACAAATTCTGTATGTATGGGTCTGTGAGTTCACATCCATTACAGTGTAAACAGTTGATTCCCACTTATCAGCAGTTTTCTTTTTGCCTCTCTCCTTTCTGTTGGCCAAAAGCACCCTGTCACCAATCTCAATCTTGGATCCTGTCACTTTCCTGTTGTAAAGATTAGCATGTCTGTGTTGCTCCTTAGCAGCACAGTCCTGAGCAACCATCATTGCTTCTTTTAGCTCACAGGTGAGAGTTGCCACATACTTGTCATAACTGGTTACATCAGCATCGCGAAGAACAGAACGAAACATGACATCTACTGGCAAACGGGGCACACGGCCATACATGAGGTAAAAAGGAGGAAAGCCAGTCGTCTCATGGGCTGTACAGTTGTACATAAATGCCAAAGTCTGCAGTCGTCGTGGCCAGTTAGCTTTCACCTCAGGGGACAGTGCACGAATCATCCCACCCAGTGTCCTGTTAAACCGTTCGACACTCCCATTTCCCATTGGGTGGTAAGGGGTAGTGTGAGATTTCCTGACACCGGACACTTTGAGGAGTTCACTGATTAATTGACTTTCAAAATTAGGACCTTGGTCACTGTGGATTCTTTCTGGGAATCCAAAGACACAAAAGTACTTGTTCCACAGAACATTTGCCACTTGCTTAGCTGTTTGATCCTTACAAGGAAAGGCCTGAGCCATCCTGGTAAAGTGATCTGTTATCACTAGGACATCAATAGACTTGTTCCTAGAGTCTTCAGCTGACCAAAAGTCAATGCAGACCAGCTCCAGCGGTCTAGATGACAAAATGCTCTCTAAGGGAGCTCATCCCTCAGGTTCAGCTGACTTGCTGAGGACACAACGCTGGCAGTGTCTGACATGGTCTCTAACATCTCTCTCAAGGGTCAGCCAGAAAAATCTCTGTCTGGATAAACTGAGGGTTCGCGACTGGGCTTGATGACCAGCATCATCATGCACGCCCTTCAACACCTCATCCTTAAGTGAGTCTGGGACAACACACTGAAGCCGTTTGGACTTGGTTCTCTGGTCTCTTGAAACTCTGTACAAAACACCATTGCTCACAGATAGCTTATCCCAGTGTTTCAGATATTTAATCCCTGAAAATGATTCTTTCACACTTTCTCTCCTTGAGGGTCTCCGATGTCTTTCAACATAAAACAGGACGCGAGAAAGAGTTCCATCCTCCAACTGTTTGTCACGCAAAGCCTTTTCAGAATAGGCAGGCAACGGGTCTTGACCTGGTGGAACTAACTGGGGCAAAAACTGCAAGGCTTCAATTGCCCGGGCCCTCGGACCAGCATCCCACTCAATGTGTGACTGCATCACAGCAGACACTTCTTCTGAATTCACAATCTGAGTGTGTACCCGGGAGGTATGAGCATTGTCACACATCGCATCCATGTGATCACTGGATGAACGAAAAGCACCCTGAACAGAGGCAGTAGACACATTTTTTACTTCACTGAGGAGTTTCACATATGGCTCATTGAACAGTCTGTGACCAATATTTTCCTTGACAAAAGGCACACAGCTTAATGCATCAGCCACAATGTTCTGCCGCCCTGGAACATACTTTATGTCAAAGTCATACGCAGCCAACTTGGCTACCCAGCGTTGCTCACAACAGTCTAACTTTGGCTTTGTCAATATGTGAGTCAAAGGATTGTTGTCAGTCCAAACAGTGAATTTGTGACCCTTTAGCCAATGACTAAACTTGTCAGTGATGGACCATTTCAAAGCCAGAAATTCCAGTCGGTGCGCTGGATAGTTTTTCTGAGACTGTGTCAGTGACTTACTGGCAAAAGCAATAGGTCTGGCATGACTTTCACCTTCCTGGACTTGGGACAGAACGGCACCTATCCCATCCAGAGATGCATCAGTTGAAAGCATGAAGGGACGGTCAAAGTTAGGATGAGCCAAGACCACAGTGTTAACAAGTGCAGATTTGAGACTTTCAAAGGCATGTATGTGCTCTTGGGTCCAATCAGAAGCACAAAGCTTTCTGCAAGCCATCTTGGTTTTCTTACATCTGCCTTTAAATTTTCCACCTTTCAACAGGCTGAACAATGGCTTGGCAATGGCAGAATATCCTGGCACAAAATGCTGATAGTAATTAACCATCCCCAAGAAGGATCTAAGTCTTTTTTTGGGACGGTGTCACACCATCAGTGTCCATAAGGTCAGCACAAGTCATTTTTGCGATGTTTTCAACCTTACTTGGGTTGGTTGAAACACCATTCTCATCAATTACGTGACCAAGAAACCTCACAGATCTCCTGAGGAAAAAACACTTTTTGGGTGCCAACTTCAAGTTGTGCCTACGCAGCCTGCTGAACACCATCTCAAGGCGCTGCAATGCACTCTCCTCATCAGATGCAAAAATCAGCAAATCATCCAAATAGCACAACAAAGTCAAGTAATTCTGGTCACCAAAAATGGCAGTCATCATGCGCATAAAACTAGCAGGACTGTTGCACAATCCCTGGGGCAGGCGATTGTACTCATACAAGCCCATCGGAGTGGTAAAAGCAGAATACTTCCTGTCATCCTCATGAAGTGGCATGTTGTAGAAGCCGGACGTTAAATCCACTGTGCTGAAGAGGCAGTTACCTCCCAGTACTGCCAGACAATCTGCCTGGTGAGGGAGAGGGTGAGCATCTTTCAGAGTCCTCTTATTCAGCCAGCGAAAATCTGTGCAGATGCGGAGGTCACCATTCTTTTTCCACACAAGAACCAAGGGAGATGCATACTCGCTAGTCGATTTCCTGATAATGTCTTTTTCCTCCATTTCATTTAGCACCTGTCTTAATTTCTGATACTGACTAGGGGGTACACGCCTGTATGGGAGTCTGAATAGTTTATCATCAGATAAATGTATGCGGTGTACAAAGCCCTTAGCTTCTCCGCAGTCTAGGTGGTGGCGTGAAAAGACATCCTCGTACTGAAGTACCAAGTCAGCCATTCTCTTTTTGCAGTCCTCTGACACTTGGCATGAATTAATGTCTATGTCACAAAGCCCCACTGACTTGAGTTTTTCTTTTACAGACTCCATACCAGCATCACATGCCGTTGTAGACTGTGTGTAGCAGGTCACTGGTACACTAGACTGCTCAGCTGCGTCCATGTCTTCAAGGGCTACACATGTGTAGACGTCAGCTAGCTTCGCATTGCGCTGTAACAACACAGGCTTGTTGGACGTGTTGATGAGTTTGAGCGGGACCCACCTGTCACCCCACATAGGAGTTACAATTTTAGCTACTAGGACACCCCTAAGAGCTGAACGAGAAGATGTGGGTTCTGTCATGACTGTACTGCCTGGAGATACAAGAGTGTCTTTCGGCAATTTACCCCAAACAAGGTACTCACGCCCAGGTTCAAGGTAGGTGGCTGAGTTACATCTGACAGTACCAACTTTGTCAGGAATGTCATTTCCTTTCCAGGGGTTCAAACCAGTGAGCATAGACAAGAACTGCTCAGCTTCCGGTTCTGCAGTTGGGCAGGGGCCAGACACTGTTTTCCAATAGGACTTGCATTGTTTTGAATGGTGTAGGATGTGCTTTATTACATTGGTACCAATAATCAACTCATCATGCTGACCACAGACAACCAGAGTGGGGACCAGCATTTTACAACCATACACCTCCATCACAATGTCAAAAGCACTCTTTGGCCTGACACGCTGTCCACCACACCCAACCAGCATCACATTCACATTAATCTGGTTCTCATTTGTTATCACTCCAGCAGTTCTCAGTTTCTTCTCTGCATCCTCGTTGAGGCCATGGAGCCACTGTCCAGCATGCCATCAATTATCACTGCACCACCAAAAGCTACTGGTGTGTAGAAAAGGCTGGAACTATTGCCAATTATGTGAATGTTCTGATACACAACAACTACATCATCGCATGAGCTTCTCACCGATGCAAAAATCGACTCAGCATCAGATGTGTCACTGCAGTGGGAGCCTGAGGTGAGACCTGCACTGCCTCCCTCCAAGTACAGGTCAGTTAGTTTCCTTGAGACTGAGAAGGAGGCTGACAGTTGTTTTTGGGACAGGCCAGTCTGGTATGACCAGGGGAAAGAGAGGTAAAACACAGTTTCTCAGACATGCAATGTGAAATGGTGGAGTGACGTGTGTCATTACAAACCATACAGGTTGCTTCTCTGGGGCGTCTCTGACGAGGGGCACATTTAAATCTGCTGCTCTCAGTCGGGTGAGGAATTGTACACTGCTGCAACTTCTCCATCATTTCCTGAAACATGTTAACCATGCGACCAAGGAGCCTCTCCTCTGACTGTTGGAGATTTTGAGCAACAACCAGCACACTAGCGCAATCTGAGCTGAGTGTGATTGGGGTAGAGTCAGAAATGGGGAATGGAGAGAGGCCCTGACATGTAAACTGTCGGGTTTGAGGAAGTGGAGAGGGAATGACTGGGGTGTGGCACTGTTCTGGCATGGTCATGGCTGAAGATGGCAACCTGGGTTTGTCAGATGTTACAGCGGCTGTGTGACTCATTAGCTGTGGACCATCAGGTGCTCTGGCACTAGCTCTAACCTCTCTCTGATAATCGTCAATTCTCAACTGAACATCACGTGAGGTCCATTCATGAGGTGGTTTCCACTTCAGGGTGCAAGACAGATCAGGATCAGGACAATTCTTGACGAACATGATAACAACCTCTTTGCTCATGTCCTCAGTCTGCTTGCCTTGTCTACGCAGGCCCTCGAGAGCCAGGTCTACTGCTTTGTTCAGTCTTATCCAGTAGTCCACTGGGTTTTCTCTGTGCCTGGGCAGGGTTGCATAAAAATCTGCAAGCGGAAGACATGAGGAGGCATCACAGAAGTAACGGAGAAGAACATCATAAATTATTTCAGGTTCCTTTTTAGCATCTAGCTCCAGGTCACTACGCAGGGCAACTTTCACAACGTCTTTAGCTTTGCCCAATAAATGACTCATTATCTCCCCTGCTTGCTCACACACAGGAATCTCTCTCTTCTTGAGTTCAGTCTTAGTTGAGTCAATCCAGTCCCAAACTGAATATTTGTCAGTACCGTCACCTCTAAATATACGTAGCTCTCTGTCTGACTTAACATGAACAGTCACATGTGGGGGGTCACATTTGGTAACATCACAATGTGCTGTTCGATCAGTAGGAGAAGTCTGGTTGTCATTGGTCATATTCACAACACCAGCAGACAATAATTTAGTGACTATAGACTCACCAATTTGAGCACCAAGCTGCCCCACCATGTCTGTAAAATTTTCAATGGCACCGACATTACTGCAGGGTGTGGAAACATGAGGACCCTCACTCATGAACTCACCAACAGGAATACAATCTGGGCTCTGACCTAACCCTGTATCCCCACCACTGTTCATAAATTTTGAATGTCCCACGTCTCTACTAATAGCAATATCACTGCGCCAGATACCTCTCCCTTTTGGCAAAACAGGTGTTTTATAATTATCCATGTCTTTTTTGTCCTTTCTTTTTTCTTTCTTGAACTACTTTACACAGTGAAAAATTTTTTTTTTCCGTTGTGACTAACTCCAAAATAAGGTGGCGTATATCAGTTAAAACATACTACAATAGTCCTGTATATGCCTGACCACATATACGTCCCAGCGTAGACCCAGTATGGCGATGCAGCATCCACGGTGACCGGCGTCCAGCTGATCTGAAGTTCCAAGGGTCACTGGCACCAGTGTAACGGATCGCGTCACCAGTGTAACGGATCTCATCACAAGTATAATGGTTCTTCTTTTGGGACACCCTTAAGTGGCCGTGATCGGGAACATTAATGCAAGTGTGTGTGCGGCATAGGGACCACGATGACACCAGACTGCTGTTTCCACAATTTATTTCTCCTGTAGATGAAATAAAACAAAATGCATCACGCTCCGTCTGTACCTCGATTCCACACAGGCTCCCACAGCAAAGCAATGCGATACTGTGTGGGAAAGGAGCTCTAAAATAATTTCACAATACAAAAATAAATAAATTACATTATAAATAATAAAATTTTCCAAAAACAAACATACCTGTAGATGAAATAAAACAAAATGCATCACACTCCGTCTGTACCTCGATTCCACACAGGCTCCTACATTCACAAAAATATGGGTTACACAATAATATAAGCTGCTGGAGTCACCATAAAGCCTATATTGGCGCAAAACCCTAAAATGGCGCCTATTGGACTCTTAATGTGCGCCGAAACATCTATAAAACTCTATTTATAACACAAATAACAAAAAAAAAAATACACTACAGTGACATGACAAACTAATAAGGAACAATTACAAACTAAGGTTACGGTTTAAATGATAAGGCTAACGAACAATACAATTATTTAGTGCCAGCAGCGTTTTGAACACAACTTACCCACAGCAAAGCAACGCGATACTGTGGGGAAAGACTAAACTACCGGAGCCTCGGAGGTACAGAAAGAGCGGATGCGAGAAGCGTACTGCCAAAATAAAACACTCAAGTAAAATAAAATTCACAACAATATAAATAAAAACATAACTGAGGAAAAGAAATACCTAAAGCACATTTTTGACTCCGTTACATATGGCTACATTGAAAAGACTTTTCTCGGGCAAAACCATCAATGCAGGGGCAGTGAAAATGTTTGGGTACGGTCACACTGAAATTGACATGGTGGGCACGGTCAGCTTCTCGGTGAAATGTGGGTTAAGGATTATTCCCGCGTTTATTTTCCAGGTTTTGTGCCAGGGGGCCGACTTACTGGGAATCGATCTGCTGGGTGAACTGGGATTCTCCATCACGGACCCATCAGGCTCAACAGTGCTGACGGTGTCCCCTGAATGGCATGTCCGCTGGCCAGCGTTGATCGTGGGCCTTGGACGTATTAAGGCGTTCTACCACCGCCCACTCATCGACCCAAGGGTGACGCCAAAGGATCCAACCATGATGGTGGCTTCCCCTTGCCCTGTGGGACGATGTCACAGCAGAACTGAATGAACTGCTTAAAGCTGGCATCCTTGAGGGAGTGGATGCCTCACCCTGGATATCAAACATCGTGGTGGACAAGAAGAAGACAGGTGGCATCTGGCTGTGTGTTGACCTTAGGATGGTTAATAAGGTTATTGTTCCGGACAAATACCTGCTCCCTACGATGGAGGAACTTACCGCAACATTCAGCGGCTCAAGGGTGTTCACAAAACTAGATCTCCGCCAGGGTTACCTACAGGTGCCTCTTCACCCAGCCAGCAGGAACCTGACGGCATTCGTGACCCACATGGGCATGGTACTCCCGCATGCCTTTTGGTCTGAGATCAGCGTCTATCTGTTTTCAAAAGATCATGTCCATGATTCTGGCTGGCCTCAAGGTTGTATTGGTGTACCTGGACGACATCGTGGTCCACGGCGTGTCACGGGAAGAGCATGATGGTGTTTGGGACGGGTGATGGAGGTGCTACAGGAGCACAGAGTCACATTGAATGGGGAGAAGTGCATTTTTATGGCGGACTCCATTGAGTTTGTGGGATTCCGGCTGGCGGCTAAGGGTCTGAGGCCCCTGCACTCGAATGTGCAGGCGGTCTTGCGTCTCCCAGATCCCACGACACCTGCGCAAATCTCCTCGTTCTTGGGCATGGTGAACTTTTACGGGCATCACTCCGGGCCCTTCTGCAACAGGATGTACCGTGGCAGAGGACCCCGGCCTGCTTAGCGGCCGTCGCTAGGCTGAAGTCCCATCTCACCTCCCCTCCAGTGTTGACCCACTTTGATCCAAAATTGCCAACTTTTGTGACCTGTGATGCATCTGGTTCAGCGGTGGGGCCGGTTATATCTCAAGTGCAAGACACTATCAAGTGCCCAGTGGTGTTCATGTCAAGGTCTCTTTCAGCGGACGAACAGAAATATGCCATAGGTGAGAGGGAGGCACTTGCCTGTGTCTGGGCGAGTGAATGGTGGTACATTTATCTCTACAGGTGCCACTTCACTCTGCAAATGGATCACCAGGTGCTGACGACACTGCTGGAGATGACGGGCTCGGGACACAGACCCCTACGGATCCACAGGTGGACTGAGCAGCTGAGGGCCTACAACTTTACTACCCAGTTCACTCCTGGAAAAGAGGACATAGTGGCGGAACTCTTGTCCCGTGCCACAGCCAACACCGCACAACCGGACGACAAGGACGATGACCCCACGGAGGCTGATCTGGTCAACACGCTGCACGGACCCCTCCAGGACATGATATCCCTCCAGGAGCTCTGGGCAGAGTCGGAACGGGGCCCCACGTTGTCACAACTGTGCTCGGTCATCATGGAGGGTTGGCCCGCAAAAGTACAGGGCAATCTGGCACCTTTTCACCGGTTTAGGGACGAACTGAACTGTTGGAACGGTGTGTGTGTGTGTGTGTGGCAAAAGGACACTGCACGTTGAACCTGGTGTCTCTGAGATCACGAGTTCTGGTGATGCTCTATGAGGGTCACCTGGGCGTGGTCAGGGTGAAGCAGTGTTGCAGGGATTCAGTTTGGTGGCCTGGTATCGATAAGGACATTGAAACCATGGTAAAGAACTGTGTCCCGTGCTTGGAGAGTGGAAAGACCGGCAGACCCCCCCCCCACCCCTGCAACTGTTTCTGTACCCAGAGGGCCCTTGGAAGTACATCCAATTAGACATCTGTGGCGAACTGCATACAGCACCCCCGAACAGCTGGGTTTTGCTTGTGGTCTACGATTTGTTCTCCAAATGGCTGGAGGTGTTGCCCACTAATTCCGTCATGACGGAGGTGGTTACAGGTTTCCTCTCGTCACTGTTTGCCAGATGGGGGGTCCTGGATGCCATCACTACAGACAATGGCCCACAGTTCACCTCTGGGAGGTTTGAGGAGTTTTTGGGTGTTAGGGGTGTGGAACACATTAAAACCGCATTCTACCACCCCCAAGCCAATGGGGGCGTGGAGCGTTTCAACAAGACTCTGAAAAATGGTCTGAGAGCCCATTTGGTGAACAGCTTCATGTTCCCTGACACCCTCCAGAGCACACTCCTCCACTACAGGGCAACGGCCCACGCCACAACAGGGTGCTCCCCAGCGAAACTCATGCTGGGGCATGAACTCCACCTAACCCTGGACCGACTGAGGACCCCCATGACCCTCCATGAGACAGGGTCGTTGCCCAGCAGCAGAAGATGAAAAGGTGTTTTGACAGGAAGCACAGGGCGAAAGCCCACGGACTCGATGTGTCGGACTGGGTCTGGATTAAACACCCTAACCTCACGCATAAACTGCAGCCTTTCTGGACGGGGCTCCTACAGATCGTGAGGCGGTGGGCCAGGACATGTTCAAGCTCTCAGACGGGTCACGGTGGCACTCCAGCCGACTCAGGAAGTTGATACCTGCACAGAGTCTGGGAACGGTGGAAGAACGGACTGATGTGGGTTGGGACTCATCTGGTGAGGGTGTTAGGGACTCACAGATGGGGCAGACGGAGGCTGGAGCAGGTTCCCCTTCAGTGGGGCGCTCGGTGTGGATGCATCAGAGGCCCAAATACCTTGATGACTTTGTCCTGAAAGTAGCGTTAGCCAATGCGTGTTGGGAATGGGCGGCAGAATAATTCGCCCCAACACAGGAGGGTGTCCTGGTAGTCTACCCAGGTGCCCATTTAGTTTACTAGTTTTGTTGTTCTGTGTTTTTTTTTTTTTAACTGTCTATATTGCATGTATTCTAAGGGGTCCATCTTATATACATGTGAGTTATCTATGGGGTTTCCATGTTTTGTAAGGGCTGGGGGGAAATGTTGTGTGGGGATTTGGCCCTTGGGGGTTGCCGTAGCCTGTGCCAGGGGGTCGGGGTGGTGACCTCAGATGGGCTACGGCCAGTGAATATATTGTGCCTGTGTTCCATAATAAAGCTCAGTTCGTTGCTCAGTTCAACACGGCTCCGGTCTCCCGTTATTGAGACATAATAAAGACATCAGGTGGGAGGCCAGCTCTTTTAGCCACACAAAGGTAGTGAATCCTGGGTCTTGTTTTAGAGAGCATATAGTTGACATGAGCATCCCATGACAAATCAGATGAGATTTGAACTCCAAGCAGCTTGAATGTGGAGACTCTACTGATGCTATGACCAGAGATCATTGGCAGTGGAGGAGAGGGAATGTAAGTCTGTCTTCTTCCACTAATAACCATATCCATGGTCTTAGCTCCATTTAGCTTAGCTTTCTTATATGATTACAATAAATACAATGAACAATTGTTTGTGTATCTTGTTAATCACAATGCTGAAGGTGCTGTCAACTATTATAATTACCTACAGAATATGGCACCTCCACTTGCCATGAAACTGTTTGCCATGTCCTGGTCAATGGCCTAGGAGGAGTAACGTTTTTTTGTGAAATCATAAATACCCAGACCTTTTGACCTTAACAATGACCTTGACCTCAACCTGGATGCAGCCCTACCTGAGGGTCATTGTGAGTGAGTTTGGTGAGAATCGATATAAATTTGCAACTTTTTTCCTGGAAATTTGTGACTTCTCTGATAAATTTAATGTTTTATCCTATAAATTTGCAACTATTTGTGATAAATCTGTTATTTTTTCACACTCAAATTTGAAACTATATACCTACTGTAGTTAATTAGGCCACAAATAAACAATCACTTATTACAGATGG
Source organism: Pholidichthys leucotaenia (assembly GCA_020510985.1). NCBI lineage: Eukaryota > Metazoa > Chordata > Actinopteri > Cichliformes > Pholidichthyidae > Pholidichthys > Pholidichthys leucotaenia. Next base: position 52,958,949 of record CM035839.1, on the reverse strand, counting down.
TGAACAGGTAGCAGGAAAAAGGGACCTAAACAGCTTTTAGTCTTGATTTCATTAATGACTTGCTGACTGTCCTTGGCTGATCCTCAAAGTCGTGCTGTGGTGTTTTCCTGCATCCTGTGGTCTGTACCTAGAAGGTTAGCCTGTGACCTGCTAGCATGGTCATAGGTGTCCAGGGCTAATTGATGTTCATGGGGTAGCACAGGTCGGCATCTGTGGTCAGATTCAACGCTAATTGCTGGAAACTTTACCGATGCCAGATAGAAACTTGCTGTGTGTGGGGTCGTGTGACCACAATGACCCCCCTACTCGCCACTAAAAGCACCTATAAGGGGTGACAAAGAACCAAACCGTGAACAATGGAAGGGTGGGGGACCTCATCTGATGATTTTATGACATTTTTCTTTTAAACCTTAACACCCAGGTGCTCACATGGGAAACAAGTGGTGTCAGAATGCACTGTGGATAGAGGGCAAGGTTTGAGTGGAACACTCTGGTAGAAAACCATCAGGTCTGGGATTGATGCAGTGCTGCTGACAATCTAAGTCAGGTTGTAAGAATTGTTATGGAACGACTGTGGCTCGAGCTCCAAACTCTCCTAATCTCAAAACAATCTGTAGCCAGGCAATTACCTAAAGGCCCTACCTAAAAAAGAGGAAATTTTGTTTTGTGAAGGGCTCATTGACAAGCCATTGCTGTTTTGATGACAGTAGCACAGCGTTTTTCAGTCGGAGTTCTATGAGAGAACGTGCAAGGTACTGCAGTATATTGTCCAATTTCACTTCTTAATTGCTCCCAAAAAATTACAAATAATTTACTGTTGTTGTGCATGGTGTCATGATTCCTCGTGCGCCGTGTAATGGCGCACGAGGGAAGGAATGAAAAACCCAATCGCTGGAGTAGAACGTGCCATTTATTAACATAAACTGCAACAAAATAACAAGTCCAGTTGACCACAAAAATACAGAGAGTTGCAAATGATGAGATTAAGGCCACCAGACATACAGGGCGCCTCCCGGATGCTCTACAGCCCGTTGAAGGGAATGCCTAGTGCCACAGAGCTGCTGTCGACACAGGGAGAAAGGCAAACATAATTTACCGTACTGGAGCAATCTGGGGCTGTCCGTGCAGTCTGGTGGATGAGGGAGTGAGGCAGGGTCAGCTGCTAACATCAAGGGATTAACCGACTTCAAATGTCAGGCTGGATAACACGAAGGTAGTGGAAACAACATACGTGGAGAACACGCTGCCACGTATGATGGTGAATGCTCTGACAAGCTCTTCCCACCAACACAGTGTATTTGTAATCATAATGCTAATGAGGGAAGAGATTGCTGGTGTGAGGAAGCGTGGGCTGAACATAATTAAACCCTGGTGTGCATGAGTGAGTGTATGAGCGTGTGAATAGGAATGAATGGAGTGTGTGTGTATGTGTGTGTAAACAACCGTAATGTGAAACAGCTGATGGCACTGACAAAAGGAGGAGGTGTGCCCAAGCTGTCAGGGAGCGAAGGACCCAAAGAGCTCCCTGACGCGCCTGAAGGAAAATAGGGCAACCGCACTCTGGGTTTGGAACCACCAAACCCAGATTCATGACACATGGGTTCTGTAGTGGCCCTTCCATGTCAGTAGGTGGCAGTATGAAAGCAGTATGGTTACCGTTATCTTCTTCGTCTTCCTCTTCTTCTTCATGTGTTTTATGGAGTTTAATGACCTTGTTAAGACGTGCTAGGTTATGGTGACTAGATAAAAAACAGCAATGGATAAGTATTTGAAGAGGAAAGATTCAGACTCTGAACTGGGCACTGGAAAAAAAAATTCTAACCCAGGTGAAAGGCTGAGCTGTTGTTAAAAGAAAGCTAAGGCAGTGAAGACAAGACAGTACAGCAAAAGTTACTTTTCCTTTGGATTTGCTTCCACTGGGGATCTCACTGCACTAAGCTGTTATGCTTGGTGTGTGGGGAAAAGCTATCCAACAGTGCCCTGGCACCATGTAAGCCTAAATGTAATCTCCAAACAAAACACCCATCACATTACGATAAGAACATGGACTATTTTGTTCACCTCTGTAAGCATACAGGGAAAGAGTTAACTTTAATGAGAAAAATCTGGGCTTTTCAAGCCAGACTGCTATTAAAGCTAAAACAAGAGAGAGATTGAGAGCTGTGGAGGAAGAGCTTCACTTATGCCTTTCTTCAGTTCCTGCCAGGATATCAGCTTTGTGTTCATTTAAACAGGTACACTGAATATAAACTAATTCTTCTTCTTTTAGCTGCTCCCTTTAGGGTCGCCACAGCGGATCATCTGTCTCCATCTCACCCTATCCCTTGCATCGTCCTCTGTAACACCAACTCTCTCCATGTCCTCCTTCACTACATCCATGAGTCTTCTCTGTGGTCTTCCTCTTTTCCTCCTGCCTGGCAGCTCCATCTTCAACATCCTTTGTCCAATATATCCACTATCCCTCCTCTGCACATCCAAACCATCTCAGCCTTGCCTCTCTTACTTTGTCTCCAAACTGCTCAACCTGAGCTGTCCCTCTGATATACTTATTTCTAATCATGTCCCTCCTAGTCACTCCCAATGAAAATCTTAGCACCTTCAACTCTGCCACCTCCAGCTCCACCTCCTGTCTTTTTGTCAGCTCCACCGTCTCCAAACCATACATCATAACAGATCTCACTAGTGTCTTGTAGATCTTCCCTTTTCCTCTTGCTGCTACCTTTCTGTCACAAATCACCCCTGACACTCATCTCCACCCACTCCAACCTGCCTGCACTCTCTTCTTCACCTCTCTTGTGCATTTTCCATTGCTTTGGATGGTTGACCCCAGGTATTTAAACTCATTTACTTTCACTACCGCTACTCCTTCCATCTTCACCGTTGCACCTGCCTCCTTCTCATTCACACTCATGTATTCTGTCCTTTTGTTTCTACTGACTTCATTCCTCTTCTCTCCAGAGCATACCTCCACCTCTCCAGGTTCTCTTCCACCTGCTCCCTATTCTCATTACAGATCACAATGTCATCTGCAAACATCATGACTCCTGCCTGACCTCGTCTGTCAGCCTGTCCATCGCCATGGCAAACAAGAAGGGGCTCAGAGCCGATCCCTGATGTAATCCCATCCCCACCTTGAATCCATCCGTCATTCCTACAGCGCACCTCACCACTGTCTCGCTGTCCTCATACATGTCCTGCACTACCCTCACATACTTCTTTGCCACTCCTGACTTCCTAATACAGTACCACACTTCCTCTCTTGGCACCTTATCATATCACTGAGTATAAACTAATTACAGGACTAAATTGTCATTACATACATTATGCTGTTAAATGTAACATTTTTGGCTGGTGGGGCACCATGAGATTTTTTCAGTGTAAAAAGGGTTCCGTGGGTCAAGAGGGACATTCAGCAGAATGAAATTAAGCATTCAGTTTAAATATGGCTGGTTGGTCTATAATGCAGCAACAACAATCATGATCTTGTATTTTTCTATAGTGAAGAATCCCTATGAATTCACCAGGTTCTCGTATTTTTTTGGCCAGCTTAGATAGTGCAAGTTAATGAGAAGTACTGTAAGCATCTTCCAGAGCTGCTATAGTTAAATAGAAACCAGGCACCATTTCTACAAGAAGAAGTTACTGTATTTTCTATACAGGAACATCAAAACTTTGTTAATACCTGACCCTGAATAGTGTGTAGCTTATTGAGATTCTGTGGCTTATATTATTCATATATCCATACCTACATATGTATAGACACAAGAGGAATGTTTAGAGATTGCATATGTGGAATGACCTCACGTCTCAGAGCAGGACAATAGGTCTCGACCACCGGCGAAGATCAACGAGCAGACGGAGACTCAGCGGTGGAGACCTGAATGGACTTCCTGACCCCCCCAGGGTCAGGTGGAGGAGAGAGAGGACAATAGAAGGAGATAACGCGGATGTGTGATGTCGGCTTTTGTTATGCGATGTCTTTTGTTATGTGATGTATAAGTACGAAGGTCTGACTGCGCTCAGCTCTTTTCTGCTTCTGCATTGAGATGAGACATGTTGGAGATTGGAAGCTGACAATAAACCTGATTTATAAAATCACTTCGCTTCCTTATTTCAAGCTCCCTACATTGGTGACCAGACGTGAGAATGGACGAAAGACGTTCTCCCGCTACAGGCTCGTCAGAGGCGACCCAAACAAGCGCCGTCGCCAACCCTGACATGGGAACAGATGGAAGACGTTCCCCCACAGCAGACTCGTCGGAGACGGCCCAAGCAAGCGCCGTCCCCAACCCTGTCGTGAGAACAGAGGAAAGGCGTTCTCGCGCTGCAGACTCGTCAGAGGCGGCCCAAGCAAGCGCCGTCGCCGTCAAACTCCCAGAGTTCTGGCAAAATGACCCGAACTCGTGGTTCCAGCAGGCTGAGGCTCAGTTTGCACTCGCGGGGGTGATGGCTGACGAGACCAAATTTTACCACATCGTCGCCAGACTCGACGCCGCCACAGCACGATGCGCGCGGAGCGTTATACAACAGCCGCCCGCCAACGACAAATACAAGGAACTGAAGGCGACCCTCATCAAGAGTTTCGTCCCCTCGGTCGAGGAAAGGGCCGGGAGGATACTAGTGATTTACGGCCACGGGGGGCGCAGACCGATGGCCCTCATGGAAGACATGCTGCAGCTGAGGGAGGCAGACAACGACAACTTCCTCTTTCAACACATCTTCCTCAGCACTCTGCCGACGCACATGAGAGGGATCCTGGCCAACATGCGGTGTAAGACCCAGCAGGACTTCCGCGCGCTTGCCCGAGAAGCGCAGCGGCTCATCAACTCCTGCGGCGAGCAGATGGCCACAGCAGCATCAGCAGATCTCGGCGTGGAAGCCCAGAGCATTGGAGAATCACAGGCGACGGAGCAGAACCCGCCCACCATGGCAGCGACGCGACCAAGGCGCAGCAAACGGGATGACCTCTGCGACTACCATCGACGTTTCGCCGAGAGGGCATACAAATGCGTGCCCCCCTGCAGTTTCAAGAGCTCGGGAAACTTCAAAGCCGGGAACCGTTAGCAGCTACGGCTCTCGGCGAGACAAACAAGCTGCTCTACGTGACTGACGGACGCTCCGGGAGACAGTTCCTCATCGACACCGTAGCTCAGGTGAGCTTCATCACCCCGTCCTACGCAGACCGGGCAACAGGACCCCGTGGAAACGGAGCGATGGCAGCTAATGGCTCGATCATCGACACTTTTGGTGAAAGAAACCTGCCTCTGTCCATTTACGGCTGCAACTATAGGTGGACCTTTATTATAGCGGCAGTGAGTTTTAACTTGTTGGGCACTGATTTCTTATGTGCACATGGGTTGTTAGTCGATCTTGCAAACAGACGCTTAGTTAATGCACTGTCATTTTCTTCTATCCCCTGTTCAGCTCGAGTGTCCCCACCACCCGTGCAGGCCAGCGTCGCCACAGCAGGAGGTAAGTTTGACCAACTCCTCACCCAATTTCCAGCACTCACCGTTCCCAAATTTTCGGCAACAGTAGCGAAACACGGGGTGGAACACTTCATTCCCACAACGGGCCCACCTGTTTTCGCTAAAGCTCGGCGCTTAGACGCGACCAAGCTCGCCATAGCACGCAACGAGTTTGCCAGCCTGGAAAAACTGAGCATTATTCTGCGCTCGAAAAGCCCTTGGGCATCGCCACTGCATATGGTCCCGAAAACCGACGGTTCCTGGACACCTTGCGGTGATTATCGCAGATTAAACAATGCGACAGCACATGACCGCTACCCAATCCCTCACATTCAGGATTTTTCACTACATCTGGCGGGTGCGCGCATTTTTTCTAAAATAGACCTGGTCTGCGGCTACTACCAAGTTCCGGTTCGACCTGAAGACGTCCCTAAAACAGCTGTAATAACCCCTTTTGGTCTTTTTGAATTTTTGCGAATGCCGTTTGGCCTCAAAGGCGCTGCTCAAACTTTTCAGCGTATGATGGACGCAGTATTACACGACCTCCCCTTCGTGTTCGTCTACCTCGACAATATTCTGGTAGCCAGCACGTCGGAGGAAGAACACGAACAACACCTCACTATGGTTTTTCAGAGGCTAGAAGAGCACGGGTTAATAATTAACCCGGCTAAATGCCGATTCGGCGTGTCACAAATTGAATTTTTGGGACACAGAGTTTCACCAGAAGGGGCAGTTCCATTGCCGGACAAAGTGCGCGCGGTAGCAAATTTCCCCCGACCACAAACGGTCAGATCGCTACAGGAATTTTTAGGAATGGTAAATTTTTACAACCGTTTCCTCCCTCGCGCAGCTCAACTCATGCAGCCCCTATATGCCGCGCTCAGAAAACAAAAGCCCTCCAATGCGGTTGAATGGACCCCGGAGCGCGAACGCGCCTTCGCAGAAGTAAAAAGAGCACTAGCGGATGCCGCATTGTTAGTCCACCCCGATCCCTCGGCCCGCATAGCGCTGACCACAGACGCTTTAGACCTGGCCATAGGGGCGGTTGTGGAACAACATGTCGGCGGAACCTGGCAACCGCTAGCATTTTTTAGCAAATCCTTAAACCAAACCGAGTGCAAATACAGCACTTTTGACAGAGCGCTGCTAGCGCTTCATTTATCCATCCGCCATTTCCAGTTCTGGCTGGAAGGGTGGCGTTTCACGGCTTTTGTAGACAGGTTCAGGTTCCTTTATTTGTACCCGTAGGTAGATTTGTTTTGCAGTTGGTGACATCCATATTTACAAGCCACTAATTACATTCAACATGGACACAAACACAGGCACACATCTTACAAAATAGGTAAATATAAAATATGTACAATATAATTTTTATAGCTTGTTCAACTCTTTGACAGCAGCAGGGACAAAGCTGTTTTTGTAGCGCTGGGTTCTACTTTTTGGGACAGGAAACCTCCGTCTGGAGGGAAGAAGCTGAAAGTTGCAGTGCAAAGGGTGGGAGTCATCATTTAAAATCGAGTCGGCCATCCTCTGTACTTGTCTGGTGTACAGGGATGTCAGGCTCAGCTGTGACTCACCAAGCAAACGACTGGACCATCTGACTACCTGATCCAAGGATTTCCTCTGTTTCAGTTTTATCTGACCAAACCATGACATTAAAGAAAAGGATAAAACAGATTCAATAAAAGCCCGATAGAACATAGTCATTATGGTTTGGTCAATTTGGAAGCGTGCAAGTTTCCTCAAACAATGCAAATTTTGCTGACCCTTTTTGCACACCCTTTCACAGTTCACCTCAAAGTTCAATCCACTATCAATAATCGTCCCAAGATATTTGTATGATTGTACACATTCGGTGGTCTGGCCTTTTAGTATGGTGACTTTGTGCCTGGGAGTTTTCCTCCTAAAGTCAATAATCATATCTTTCGATTTTGTTGTATTCAGCTGCAGGTAGGAATCCTCACACCAGTGAACAAAGTCATCAACTACTGGGCCATGGCCACTCTCACCATCCTGGAGGAGACTGACAATGACTGAGTCATCAGCATACTTTATAATGTGTCTGTTGTCATGTCTGCTCCGACACATGTTTGTGTACAGGATGAAGAGTAGTGGTGACAACACACACCCCTGAGGAGAGCCAGTAGAAGAGCACTTTAGGTCAGACAATGTGCCATTGACCCTTACTCGCTGTGTCCTGTTGGTTAAGAAATCCAGAATCCAACCCACCAGATTATTGCTTAAATCAAATTGTTGCAGGAGCCTTTCAACTAAAATATGAGGTTGGATTGTATTAAAGGCAGAAGAAAAGTCCACAAATAAAAGCCTGGCGTGTGTCCCATTAAAATCCAGATGTTTAAAAAGCATGTCAAACAGAGTGACAGTGGCATCCTCCACTCCTCTGTGAGGCCTATAGGCAAACTGCAGAGGATCCAATGCATGTTCAGTCTGCCTTAGGACCTCACATCTGACCAGTTTTTCAAAAATTTTCATTAAAATTGAAGTCAAAGCAACTGGTCTAAAGTCATTTACCGTTTTAGGACAGCTGGATTTTGGAACGGGAACAACCACGGCATCTTTCCAGATCTTAGGCACATGTTGTGTCTGTAAGGACTTATTGAAAATATAATGAAATATAGGACTCAGTTCATGTGCACAGGACTTTACCAGGCGTCCACATATATTATCAGGGCCCTGACTTTTGTTCACTTTTACAGCGCGGAACTCCCTTTTAACATCCTGCATCTCAATATTAAAGTGCTGATTGTCTTTGAGTTTCTGTTTCAAATCTTGGATTTCTGTGCTAAAATCAAAGGAGTCAAAACGACCATAAAAACAGTTAAGAGCATTACCCAGCTCTGTGTCTGAACTAAAACCATCTAAAAACACACGATTACTGCGCTCTGTGCTCTGAAGGCCTGCAATAGTTTTCATACTGGCCCAGGCCGAACCAAGTTTATTTGCTGCCATCTTGCTTTCCAACTCTGATTTATAATTCTGTTTTGCTCTTAAAATTTCGGCCTTCAGCTCCTTGGTGGCAACCTGTAGCTCAGAAACAGACCCCTGTTTAAAGGCAAGAGCTTTCCTCTGTAAGCAGGATTTAACTGATTTAGTAACCCATGGTTTGTTGTTGGGATATATTTTGACACGTTTACGTGGAACAAACTTATTTTGACAGTAAGCCATGTATGAGCATGTGAGCTCAGCCAGAGAGTCCAAATCATCCCCGCAGGCCATTATGAACATCTTCCAGTCTGTACAGTCAAAGCATTCCTGGAGGCTGTGCTCTGAATCTTCTGTCCACACATCAATGTCTCTCATCTCCACCTTGCCTCTTCTGAGAGCAGTTTTATATGTGGGCAGCAAATGTACACAGTTGTGATCTGATGATCCTAAAGGAGGAAGGGGGAGTAATTTATAGGCCCTCTCTATGGATCCATAGCACAGGTCCAATGTCTTTTTTCGCCTGGTTGGGCAGGAGACATACTGATGAAAGTTTTTAAGTGTCTTCTTTAAAGAAACATGGTTAAAATCCCCAAGAATGAAGTTTGGTGCCTCTGGAGAAATTGACTGCAGCCGCTGCACCACATCAGAGATGGTGCTGGAGGCGGAGTCAGCGTCTGCCCTCGGGTGAATGTACACAGTTGTGATAAAAAGTTGGGGAAACTCTCGAGGCAAATAAAAGGGGCGAAGCGACACAGACAGCAGCTCCACATCGGGTGTACAGATGCGCTCTCTGACCGTGACAGATGTGCAGTACTGCTTATTAATGTATAAACATACGCCGCCCCCCTGACGCTTCCCAGTTACCTCTTCCTGCCGATCCGAGCGCAGCGGAGCTCCAAAGCCGTCAATCCACAGGTCTGCATCTCGATCATGCGCAGTAAGCCAAGACCACAAACCACTCACTTTTGCGATGGCTAAAATTTCAGAACCGTGGTCGGGCAGGCAACAAAGACAGCTGGCTGCAATTTCAGAGTTTACCACAGATATTCGACACGTGGCAGGCAAACTTAATGTGGTGGCAGATTGCCTCTCCCGCGCCGTGACATCGTCAGGGCACGAGGAAGCAGATTATACTACTGCAGCCGCAGAGCTCATGGCCAACACGGACGCGTACGCGGCCCCAATTCATGTAGGGATAGATTACGCGGCCATGGCAGCGGAACAAAGCAGTGACGCGGACGTGCGTGCGCTCCAGTCTGGACCAACAGGCTTAAGGCTGGAGGAAAGAGGTTTGCGTGACGGTGTGCCCCCCCTAATCTGCGACATGTCAACCGGTCGACCTCGCTCGGTAGTCCCAGCCGCGTGGCGCCGCCACGTTTTTGACTCGGTGCACTCCCTCGCCTCGGTGAAAATGGTCGCGGAGAAGTTTGTTTGGCCAGGCCTGCGTAAAAATGTAAAGGAGTGGGCGAGGACTTGCATGTCTTGCCAACGCGCCAAAATTCACAAACACACGAAAGCTCCTCTGGAACCCTTCCGAATCCCGGCCAGGAGGTTTGACCACGTACATGTCGACCTCGTGGGCCCACTGCCGTCGTCTCAGGGGTTCACACACCTTTTAACAATGGTAGACCGGACCACACGCTGGCCAGAAGCGGTCCCGCTGGCGTCAACCACAGCCGTGGAAGTCGCTCGCGTTTTTTTAACAACCTGGGTGGCGTGTTTCGGCGTCCCATCGGACATCACGTCCGATAGGGGGCCTCAATTTGTCTCAGAGCTATGGTCAGCCATGGCCAGCAGCTTAGGGGCGACAATTCATCGCACCACTGCGTATCACCCTCAGGCTAACGGGTTATGCGAGCGTTTTCATAGGTCTTTAAAGGCCGCCCTCAGGGCCTCACTGACGGATACAGATTGGGTAAATAAACTTCCCTGGGTTTTATTAAGGTTGCGTTCTGCGCCTAAGGAGGATCTAGACGCCTCCCCGGCAGAATTAGTTTTCGCACAACCTCTCAGGCTCCCGGGTGAGTTCTTACCAGAACATCCAGAGCCCGGGCGCCTCCCAGCCCTGAGGCCCCTAAGCAGCACGGGACCGGGCACGTTCCCCGGACCCGTACATCACTCTTTTCCGCGGGTTTTTGTCCCCCAAGCTTTGAAAAACGCTGAGTTCGTTTTTGTTAGGCACGAAGCTTTAAAACCAACCCTCCGCCCACCATATGATGGACCATATAGAGCGCTGGAACCTGGTGATAAGCATTTTGTGCTTGATTTAGGGGACAGAAAAGAAACAGTCAGTATTGACAGACTTAAGCCTGCTTTCATGTTGAGCGACGAACCTGCACGGGTGGCGAGAGCACCTCGACGGGGTAGACTCCCCAAGAGACACACCTCAACCCCCCCGCAGGGACCAAATAACCACTCTCCTCCCCAAGCTGCAGATTCCTTTCAGGACGGCCCCGCCAGGACGCCAAAGCGGGCCTACAGCAGATTTGGGAGAAGATTGAAACCCAGACGACACATAGACTGATGTAAAATTGACAAGGGGTTGTAAGCTATGCTGTCGAATTTTGCCGTTGCAGAGTTAGGGCTGACATATGACAGACTATACTGTTGTTGTTACCACTGAATTTTTAACATTAACATGCTGTATAGCTGGAAGGTTAGCATGGCTGCTGAGGATATTTTCCCCTTTTTCCTGTTGATGTGAATAACGGTATAATATGTCATGGATGTTACCTTAAGCTGTGAACTTAATTTTATTGTCCTTTTCTTAGACGTTTGGGGGGGCTGTGGCTTATATTATTCATATATCCATACCTACATATGTATAGACACAAGAGGAATGTTTAGAGATTGCATATGTGGAATGAATACACGTCTCAGAGCAGGACAATAGGTCTCGACCACCGGCGAAGATCAACGAGCAGACGGAGACTCAGCGGTGGAGACCTGAATGGACTTCCTGACCCCCCAGGGTCAGGTGGAGGAGAGAGAGGACAATAGAAGGAGATAACGCGGATGTGTGATGTCGGCTTTTGTTATGCGATGTCTTTTGTTATGTGATGTATAAGTACGAAGGTCTGACTGCGCTCAGCTCTTTTCTGCTTCTGCATTGAGATGAGACATGTTGGAGATTGGAAGCCGACAATAAACCTGATTTATAAAATCACTTCGCTTCCTTATTTCAAGCTCCCTACAATTCTCATATTTTAACACTAGCCCTTACCTACTATATTGCTGACAGTACTGACAATAAGGGACTGAGTATAAACTGGGTAAAAGTGTTGCAGCTGGCAAGCTTCATACTGGTGTAACAGGGTACATTTCTGAAAGTACGAAAAAGGTGCTAAATCAAGAGTTTTAAATCAAGAGTAATTCTTTGTTTAGGAGACCGTATGTTACTAAACAGTTTTACTGCACTGTTTAGTAACTGCTCAGTTATATTCAGCAACCTTGCGATGGAACAGAAGAACCGGGTTCTTCAGTCCTTTCGTCATCTTCTTTCACATTTTTAAAGGGCTACATTGACACAGTTCCCAGAGGTGTTGGGAAAGTCTCTTATATGCTGTGGCCTAAACACCTCAGGGATAAAATACTGCAGTGTGGGAATGTGGGAATGATGAGACAGATTTCTCTCATGGCAGCTTTATTCACATTCGCCAACATCTCAAAGAAGAAAGAGAACATTACAGGGAACTCTCGTCCTTAAATACCAGGACTCTCACAGTTCACAAGTCTCAATTGCATCACAGGTCACATTGCATTATAATCGCCAGTAACAATGCATCTCCTTTTTAATCCTCTAATATCACCCCCACAGTCTCAAGCCCTGCATACCAAAGCTAACATCCTCGCAGCTTCCTGTTATCTCCAAGGAAGCTCTGTCTTTGTTCTGATCTAAAATGTGAGGCCTTACATCAGTCACAAAGTAGGTCACATATGTGTGGCCACCCCCCCCAAACATTTTAGAACAAACAAGAGAATAACAGCATGCATGCCGTGATAGAATCAATACACATCAGTCCGCATGTTGTCCAGGCTTCAGTCTCCTGCCGTATCTGCTGTAGCCGGGATTCAACGTCTCCGCGGTGCTGTCATGCTGGGGGTTTGCCGTCTGGGGGTGGAAACCTTTTGTCAGTTCCTGCGGGTGTTCTGGGGAAACATTACTCTGTGAAGCCCCCCGTGGGGGTCTACCTCGCCGTGGGACCCTTGCCAACAGCACTTGCTCATCCGCCACCACAAAAGCGAGTTTGAGTCTGTTTATGCCAACTTTTTCTTTCCTACCCCTCAAATCTAGCAAAAACTGCTTGTCCCCTGTTTCCAGCACTCTGAAGGGTCTGTCATAAAGTGGTTGCAGCGGGGGTTGATGCGCATCGTGTCTAACAAAAACAAACTCTGCGTTCTTCAACGCTTTAGGCACAAAAACGCGCGGAAAACTGTGATGCACGGGGCCGGGCAGCGTGCTTGATTCTATGTTACTCCGCAACAGCTGAGACGGGGAGGTGTCTGGCGCCGGGTTATCTGGGAGAAACTCCCCAGGCAGCCGAAGTGGTTGCGCAAACATGAGCTCCGCTGGGGAGGCTTCTAAGTCCTCTTTAGGCGCAGAACGCAACCCCAATAAAATCCACGGTAACTTATCTACCCAATTTGCATCCGTCAGTGACGCTCTGAGAGCCGCTTTCAATGACCTATGAAAACGTTCACATAACCCATCAGCCTGCGGATTGTACGCGGTTGTGCAGTGAATTGTGACACCCAGGCTGCGGGCCATTGTCGACCAAAGTTCGGACACAAATTGAGGGCCTCTGTCGGACGTAATGTCCGATGGAACTCCGAAACGCGCCACCCAAGCTGTTAAAAACGCGCGCGCTACCTCCTCGGCCGTGGCTGATGCCAGCGGAACCACTTCAGGCCAGCGCGTGGTGCGGTCCACCATTGTCAGAAGGTGTGTGCACCCCTGTGATAGCGGGAGGGGTCCCACGAGGTCCACATGAGCGTGATTGAACCTCTTGGCCGGAATATGAAACGGCTCCAAAGGAGCCCTCGTGTGCCTGTGTACTTTGGCTCGTTGACACGCCGTGCAGGCTGCTGCCCACTCTTTAACTTGTTTGCGAAGATTCGGCCACACAAATTTCTCTCCTACCATTTTGACCGACGCGCGCACTCCCGGGTGCGCCAAAGAATGAATCGAGTCAAAAACGCGGCGGCACCACGTGGCCGGTACTACTGGACGCAGCCGTCCAGTGGAGACATCGCAGATTAGGGGGGGGCATACCGTCTTGCGGCACCCTGTTCTCCAGCCTTAACCCTGTTGGTCCAGACTGGAGCGTGCGCACATCCGCGTCACTAACCTGCTCCGCGGCCATGGCTGCGTAATCTATTCCTACGCTGACTGGGGCCACCACGGCGCGCGAGAGGCAATCTGCCACTACATTCAGTTTACCCGCCACATGCTGAATATCAGTGGTAAACTCTGAGATCGCGGCCAGCTGTCTCTGCTGCCGGCCTGACCACGGTTCAGAAACCTTGGCCATCGCGAATGTTAGCGGCTTGTGGTCAACGAACGTGGTGAAACGGCGTCCTTCCAGCCAGAACTGAAAGTGGCGGATGGCCAAATGGAGAGCCAGCAGCTCCCTGTCGAACGCGCTGTATTTACGTTTGCTATCGCGCAAGGTCCTGCTGAAAAAGGCGAGGGGCTGCCAAACCCCGGCTACATGCTGCTCCACGACCGCCCCTATGGCCACATCTGACTCGTCAGTAGTGAGCGCTATGCGGGCCGTTGGGTCTGGGTGTGCCAACAACGCAGCCTTTGCTAAGGCTGCTTTTACCTCCGAGAACGCTTGGTCCCGCTCCAGGGACCACTCGACCTTATCCGCGGGTTTCTGTTTTTTGAGCGCGGCATACAGCGGCTGCATGAGTTGCGCCGCGCGGGGGAGAAAACGGTTATAAAAATTCATCATTCCCAAAAACTCCTGTAACGCCCTGACTGTCTGCGGCCGGGGAAAATCTGCTACCACGCGCACTTTGTCAGGAAGCGGAACCGCTCCTTCGGGGGAGACGCGGTGTCCTAAAAAATCGATCTGCACCACCCCGAACTGACACTTCGCTGGGTTGATATATTAACCCGTGATCTCCCAACCTCTGGAAAACTGTGGCCAGGTGGTTTTCGTGTTCGTCTTCGGACGCGATGGCTACCAAAATATCGTCCAAGTAGACGAACACGAAAGGGAGATCGCGAAGCACCGCGTCCATCATGTGTTGGAACGTCTGTGCAGCCCCTTTAAGCCCGAATGGCATGCGCAAAAACTCGAATAGGCCAAATGGAGTTATTACCGCTGTTTTGGGTATGTCCTCAGCGTGCACTGGGACTTGGTGGTAACCGCGGACCAAATCTATCTTAGAAAAAACACGAGCCCCTGCCAAATGAACGGAAAAATCTTGGATATGCGGGATTGGTTAGCGGGCGTGCGCTGTAGCGTTGTTTAACCTGCGGAAATCCCCACAAGGTCGCCATGAGCCGTCAGCCTTCGGGACCATGTGTAGCGGGGAAGCCCAAGGGCTATTTGAACGCCTGATTATGCCCAGCCTCTCCAGGTTGGCGAACTCCTCGCGTGCTATGGCCAGTTTAGCTGTGTCCAAGCGCCGAGCTTTTGCAAAAACGGGCGGTCCAGTAGTGGTAATAAAATGTTCCACCCCGTGTTTAGCGACGGTTGCTGAAAATGTGGGGACCGTGAGTGCTGGGAACTGAGTGAGCAGTGTGTTGAACTTAACGCTTGCAGCCGTGACGTTGGCTTGTGCTGTTGGTGGGGCCACTCGCGCTGTACAGGGAATAGAATCAAAAGAAAATGCATTAACCAGGCGCCTGTTAGCGAGATCAACCAACAAACCATGTGAGCACAAAAAATCAGCCCCCAACATATTGAAATTCACTGCTGCTATAACAAAAGTCCACTCAAATGTACGGCCGTGTAGGGACAGAAGCAGAGTCCTCTCACCCAAGGTCTTAATCTCCGAGCCGTTCGCTGCTGCCACCCCGGGACCTCTGGAACCTGCTAGCCTGTCCGCGTAGGAAGGTGTGATGAAACTCAACTGGGAGCCTGTGTCCACGAGGAAATGTCTCCCCGAGCGTGCGTCCAACAAGTAGAGCAGCTTGTTCTCCTCCCCGAGGGCCGCGGCTGCTACCGACCCCCGGTCGTTTCCCAAACGCTCGAACTGGCATGGTGGTACACATTTGCATGCCCTCTCTGCAAAGCGGCGATGGTAGAAACAAAGGACGTCTCCTCCGCGTTCCCTGGCTCCCGCCGCCGCCGTCGTCAGTGGGTCTGCTACTGCTGCCCCTGGCCCCCTGTCAACTCCGGTCGTTGCGCCGAGTTCCGCTGCTGCGGCCGTGGCCGCGCGCTGTCTGCTGGCGTTGACAATTCGCTGCGCCTCCCAGGCCAGCGCGCGGTAGTCCCGCTGGGCCAACAACGGCGAACTGGTCAGGGTCACTCTCGTCGCTGACGGTAGGGTCCTGAGGAAGAGGTGGGTGAAGATGAAGTGGTCGTCGTCTGAGCCCTTCAACCTCAACATCTTGTCCATCAGATTAACGGGCGTGTCATCTCCCAACTCAGTCAGCGCCAGGAGTCTCTCTGCTCGCTCCTCAACGGAAGGGGTGAAGTGCTGGATGAGTGCAGCCTTCAACGCGCTGTATTTGTCGCTGTCTGGCGGCTGCTCGATAAGGCTGTCCACATGCTGAGCCGTGTGGTTGTCCAGTTTTGCGACCACATGGTAGAATTTTGTGTCGTCTACCGATATCCCCCGGAGGTTGAACTGTGCCTCAACCGCGTGGAACCAGGAGCGCGGATTGTCCTGCCAAAAGTCCTGTAGCTGGACCGTAGCGGCATTCGCTTGGCTGGGGGCTCCTGACGAGGCTGGCCCCGAGGGATTCTCCTCATGCTGCATGCTATGTCTAGGGTCACCAGTGTGGGAATGTGGAAATGATGAGACAGATTTCTCTCATGGCAGCTTTATTCACATTCGCCAACATCTCAAAGAAGAAAGAGAACATTACAGGGAACTCTCGTCCTTAAATACCAGGACTCTCACAGTTCACAAGTCTCATTGCATCACAGGTCACATTGCATTATAATCGCCAGTAACAATGCATCTCCTTTTTAATCCTCTAATATCACCCCCACAGTCTCAAGCCCTGCATACCAAAGCTAACATCCTCACAGCTTCCTGTCTCCAAGGAAGCTCTGTCTTTGTTCTGATCTAAAATGTGAGGCCTTACATCACTCACAAAGTAGGTCACATATGTGTGGCCACAGCAGCACCATTTTCCACTCAGCTTAAGCCCCGTCACACCTTGAAGATTTAGGCAGCGTATGCAGATGTTTAAAAAAATTGGCGAATACGCTGGTATACGTCTAATAAGTTAAGGGCAAGTTTTATATAAGTTAAGAGCATGCTGGTATACGTCATAGTATGGCAAGGTCGATGTATCCAGCGTATGGCTCAGATGTCCCGTACACATAGGCCAAAAGTTGTAAGTTGTGCGATCGCTGACACATGTAAGTCACTCATGCGTCGAGATAATGTGTAGTGTACCCAAAACTTATTTGTAACCTACGAGTAATGTCCTTTGAACCTACACTACCGTTCAAAAGTTTTGGGTCACCCAGACAATTATTTTGTGTTTTCCATGAAAAGTCACACTTATTTACCACCATGAGTTGTAAAATGAATAGAAAATATAGTCAAGACATTGACAAGGTTAGAAATAATGATCTGTATTTGAAATAATAATTTTTTCCTTCAAACTTTGCTTTCGTCAAAGAATCCTCCATTTGCAGCAATTACAGCATTGCAGACCTAACATGATTGCACAAGGGTTTTCTAATCATCCATTAGCCTTCTGACGCAATGAGCAAACACACTGTACCATTAGAACACTGGAGTGATAGTTGCTGGAAATGGGCCTCTATACACCTAACTAGATATTGCACCAAAAACCAGACATTTGCAGCTAGAATAGTCATTTACCACATTAGCAATGTATACAGTGTATTTCTGATTAGTTTAAAGTTATCTTCATTGAAAAAAAGTGCTTTTCTTTCAAAAATAAGGAAATTTCTAAGTGACCCCAAACTTTTGAACGGTAGTGTATATGTAACTTACTGAATGGGTTTCTAGCTAACAGCTACTGTATAATGGTGTATTGGCAGCATTGGTTCACAGGAGGAAGCCATCAAGGCTCCATGGTGAGCAGATGTCCATGTCAAACTGGTCTTATTGTTCTATTCTGACAAAGTAAAGAGATGTTTTATACCTTGACATGCTTCGACTGTCATCTGACATTCATGCCGTGCCACATCACCTGTTTTATCCTTTCCGTAGGTGTGACCAAACTGACAGATTTGACAGATCTGCCAGGTTGCACCCCCCACCCCCACACACACCTACTGTGCGCTGGTCTTTGGAGGAGAGAATCATCTTGGTTGAAATGAGATGATGGAGCCTTCATGCTCTCGCACACCTAGGATTCATAGATTGGGAGGTGACGGCAATTTGACATGACTGTGCTATGCATAAATTAGAATAAGCTATGCATAAGTTATGCATAAGTTTGACTATTGTTTGGAATAAGTCGTGAATGCCGGCAACATGCTAAGCATCCGTTGGTATAAGTTATTAAAACGTTCTATATAAATTACTAATACATTACATATATGCCCAACTTGTTATGGATACGCAATGCATATGCCCCAAATTAAAAATTTTGGCCATATGCCAGTGTTTTAGACAAATTGTGATACGCTGCCTTAATCACCAAGGTGTGACAGGGCCTGTAAGCACCCTTCCTTAGAATGACCCGTTTCAGTGCATGTTTCTTTAAGTGCTAATGACCTCTAGGCCACCTTATTTCCTTATTTCATCACTGCTGAGACCTGGAGTTGATTCCATGTTAATGCATGATATTAGTTTGCACTGACTGGCAGTGCAAGTCAAGCATTAGCAGGGAGAGAAGTGTGTGGTTTAAGTGATCAATAGGCTATGACCGCCTCCTGGAGTATAAGCACATAAACAACCCTGAATGCTCTGCTAATGACAGCTGGTTGAGGAGTCATCCCAGCCAGAGTGTAATAAACTACAGTAAAATATGCTAAAATAATGCCTCACAATTATATATACTATGTTGGCATCAAGATGTTAATAGATTATATAGAAAATTGGCATAAAAAGCGACCACTCATGTCCAGCGAAGTTAACAGAAAACTACCATGAGCACTGACCATGCAGTCAGCTAAGCTAATCCGAGCAGCCTGATCTACTGGGCTGTCATGGCCAAAATGCAACACAATAAGCCAGAATAATGCAAGCTATATAATCAACTGTGGTTTAATGGATCATAAATGTCTAGCAGAGTGACTAGAATTTACAGAAAACTGTGATCGGTAAGCTAACTCTGTAGTAGCACTGTTGGTGTTTGGATTTGAACGCTTATGGGGATCCATCATTAAAATGGGTGGAGCTGAAGAGGACTGTATCATTCCAGGGAGCTCCTGTTGTCACGTCACTATTGGATCCAAATCAAAACACTCATTTAATGAAAGCTACTGGGACAACTCTCACAAAGTGATGGGATTGAGTTTTTCCATTGGCAGCCACTCCAAACACCGAAAATGATGTGCAAAAGCAATGAAAAAGAGAAATCTTCATCTTATGTTCCTTTTAACATGCTGGAACTATTTGAAATCACCTTACCAGAATATATGAAAACATTTCTTTTGACTGAGGACAGAGAACAGAAGGGTTGGTCACAGCATTTATTTCCATTTTCCAACAGACTCCACACAAAAACAAACTTGAGACCAAACTGAAAAAAGAGAGATCCTTCTGTTTTATTTCATTTCCTTTTTTGCTTCTGTTTTGCTATGTATGTTACAGTGCCATTTTTTCCCCACATTTCCACTGATTTAAAGAATGAAATTGGAGAGAAATCTCTTTTTCCGAGGACACAGAAAGATTGTAATTCTTTTTCAATGGGGGTTGAGGTTGGGTGGGGTTTTGGGGAGGGGTGGGGTAGGGCTACGGGTGAGAGAATGGGGAGGGCGGGAAGGTAGTGAAAGTGGGTGGAATTTTACAAGGACGGAGGGTTCGCACAGCGTTCACAAATGGACAAACGGGGACAGATAGACGGGTGGGGTGAGGAGGAGGAGGAAAGGGGGGAGGAGTGAAAGGAGAAGTGTGAGAGAGAAAAAGAAGAGATGAAGAGGCAGTGTGCTTTGTCATGTCTGAATGAAAACAAGCGTCTCTCAGACTCACTCCCAACTTAAGAAAAAACTTAACGAACAATTTTGCTTCTTAAAAAACACCCAGTCGTCTATTAGAAAACAACAATAACACAAACAGAAGAATAAACAGGGAAAGAGGGAGGAACGGGGGGGTCGAAGGAAGTGACCTTTTTCCCCACCTTGTGAGGCGGTTGCTTTATGGTGCCGTTGATTTTATTTTTTACTGAGGAAGAGGGAGACGGAATGGCAGTAGAAGACTGGCAGTGAGTAAACAGAAACAGAGAGGGTGAAAAGGAATTAAAGAGATAGTAGGCGGACGGCAGGAAATGGCAGTGATTACTGGATCCGGGTGGCTTTTCTCCGGCAAAAAACCCCCAAAACAACAACACAAATGACGCCACCCACCCGCTCAAATTGTCGGTTGGTAGTCTGGACCGAAGCTGCCGTCTCGTTGCTCTGTTTGGCGACGGTGATCGCAGAGGAACAGTCGGGTTTTTTTTCTGTCTTTATTCTTATGACTAATATTCTTTATTCAGTTCCACACAGCGGTGTAATTCGAGTACACACATGAAGAGTGGCTGCAGCTAACAGCGTCGTAACAAGCATCGGCACAAACAGTGTTACTGGCAGACTAGTGCTGTAAAGACTTTGGATAGAACAGAAAAGAAAAAAGACAGCGAGGACAAAGAGGACAGGCCCTTCCCCATCCTCCCTTCCTCTGTCGTTGGTCCTCTCTTCATCTTACCGTTTGTAATTTTTATTTATTTAGGAAATGAGGATGGGGGGAGGAGTAAACAGTTTTCTTGTACATTTTTGAGTATGGTGAAAGGAGAGTTGGATGGAGGGAAGTGGGAGAGAGAACGACAGAGGGAGATAGAGAAGAAGGGATGAGTTCGGGGGAGGATGGGGGGAGAGAAGTAAATGATGCTTTGATAATTTAATAGTACGTCTCTTTTTCCACCCAGCCTGCAGAGAGGGAAAAATAAAACAGAGAAAAGGGGAGGGAAACAAAAAGAAAATGAGAGAAAATCACCCATTAAAGGGATACTGTAGATTGATTTATTATTGTTCCAAAATGTTTCTTCATTAAATAATCAAAAACGCAAATACTATTAGATGCTAAAAATGCATGCGCAGTATAATGGAGGTTTGTGGCGACAAGGCTGCAGGCGCACACAAAATCCTCCATGTCCAAACCATGCTTACCTCCGGGGTTTCGGCGAAGGATGAGTTTTCGGATCTCATCATAAACAAAGATGAGGAAACTGTACGGGAATGCGCAGAACCACCAGCTGGGCCTGGGAGAGAACAAGTCAGGATAACGGACAGTAAGAGAGTTGCTGACATCACAACCCGAACCGACAAATCCCCCCGATTTCAGAGGGTTGGATTTATATCACATTAAATTCTGTAGAGTTTCTCACTTGAGTGGGTACATCCGTAGCGCCACGTCCATGCCAGGGCAGTAGGACAGGAAAGCGGCCAGGGCTGTCTCCTCGAACAGGCCAAAAATCAAAATTTTATTCCTGAGAGGAAGCAGAGGCAGGAGGAGAGAGTCTGTTACGGCACACAGCAACAGATGCAAGGGCAAAGCATGAATAAAAAAAACAGATGAGGATCCCAAGCTGGAGTAGTCAGTATTCTCTTAAACTGGAGAGGGGGAAAAAAAAAGGACAACCAGCCAGAGTGAAACCTGACTGCATCAGCAACTATTCACCATCAAATTCTAAATAATAAAATGGCTTCAGGATCGACTCCCTGCAGGCCAAAGCTGAGGAAACCTGTAGCAACACTGTATTGTATGCCTGACCTGTGAATGTTGTGTACAGAACAAAGCAGTACTAGGAGGGGACATGTGGGGCAAAACCCATCAAAATACAAAGGATTTAATGCTTGAAAGTTGATGGTGAGAACACAACTGGATATCTAGGGACACCTAGTGGTGGTTGTATGAAACTGCAATGCCTGGTCTTTAACAGTCACATGCTTTGTCCTTTTAGCTCTCAATTAAATTTGCATCAGACAGTACCAATGTACAAGTGTTTTTTTCACTAGTTATTTCTGTCTGCATTCTAAATAGTCTACTGTCTTTTGTCGGCATTGTTACAGAATCCACTGGAAGAAGATAAAATCATCTTAAAATGCTACATGACGTGCCTTACATTCGAAGATAAAGACTGTGACAATAGTGCTACAGTTCTGTCCATCAGTAGGTGTCATATATCGTTACCAGAGGTGGGTAGATTATCAAGAAAATGTACTGTATTACACTATGGCATTGTGTACTAGCTACCAAAAACTGAGTTGATGAAGAAAGAATCTGCTAAAGGAAATTACTTTAGTAGAGAGTAGCAACTTTAATCTCACCAGTTTGTAAGACTTTTCTTTTAAATTCATGACTTTTCTCAAAAACAGTATTTTTCGTCTGCTAAATTTAGTACTGTTCTCTTATATTTTTGTTACTTTTATTCCTCATAAAGGAGTGGTGGCCTAGAGGTAGAGCATCCACCCCACAACCGGGAGGTCGGGGTTCAAGTCCCGGCCGGGTCATGCCAAAGACCATAAAAAAATAGAACTTCCTGCTGTCCAGCTTGGTGCTCAGCAAAAATGGAACAGATGAGGGGAATGTGGGCGGCAGTGGCTCAGGAGGTAAAGCAGGTCATCAAATAACCGAAAGGTTGGCAGTTCAAATCCCGCTCTTCCCAGACATCCTGCCATTGTGTACCTGGGCAAGACACTTTACTCACCTTGCCTCCAGTGTCCATGACGCTGGGCATGAATGTGTATAAATGTTCGGTAGTGGTTGGAGAGGCCACTGATGTGGATTGGCAGCCACTCTAAATTGCATTATTTCAAGCACAACGTTCAGAAACAAGCTCCTGGTTCTCTAATTTTTTTACACCAGCTACCAAAAGGCTTACCGTCTCTGCCCATTTCTTCGATCCACACCCAGCACCATTTGTTTTTAAGTCCTTTGTCAATTAGGACATCTTCCCCAGGCTTCAAAAACTTACTCTCCATCCTACAGAATGCATGAAAGGTTTTGTGCATATGTTGAAGGATGAAACACTTGCGTTTCCAGGGATAGTCACTCACTCTTGCTGCGGCTATCCAATTAGGAGTGAGCCACTGATCAATACTGAAAAACTGGATGGATCATTGGCTGCCAGACGTGAAGCCACCTGGTCGCCATATTAGTATACACAAAACACTCATCGAGTCAATGGAGACTGAATGGGTTTAGCAGTAAACGTTCAGTGACGTGTGGTGAGGTTTGTGGATGGTGAGGCACTGACTCTTTCAAAGTCAGATTTACAAATATATGAACCCAATAGCATAAGCTTGAATTTAATTTCAATTGAAAGTTTGCATGTTTTATGATCTGCTAATTGTACATTACAAAATTTGATTATATATAATATATTAACAAAACAACCAAGGCATTTTACTGAATTGCCCCTTGACAGAATGGACAGTGAATTTAAGTTTAGTTCTGCAATGCATGTCTAGGGCTTTTATTGTGAAGAGAAGAAGCAGAAATAGTAGTACACTAAAGTTGCTTTTGTTTTCCAGAAGTTCTGCTGACTAAAACAAGCTGGATTTATGGATGTCATGCATCCATGCTTTCATTTCATTCAACTCTCCTGAATATAAACAAAGTGCAAAGACCCTTGGCCACACAAATAAAATGTATTAAGTTATTTTACAGTCAAATTTTGGAGCCCCAAAAGTAATTATAGACTACTTGTTTCTGCCCGAGGAAGAACTAAAAAGCGGCTCAGAGAGCGTATTTGCTGTGCACTCTGTAGCTCCACAATTCAATACAAATTCAAGTATATGAAACAAGTATGCATGGTCTGACCTTTACTTGTAAATGAAATCCATCCGCCTATCCCTCTGGACAAAAATCTCAGTGACTTTGTTGTAAAAGTCCTCCTTATCTTTTAGTTTTAAAAGTCTCTCTGCCTCAATCGATATTACTGCCAGTTTTGATTGAAAGTCCAAATTTGAGAATTTTTTAAAGATCAGCTATAAAAACTTCCATTTTCAGTCTGTATAAAATAGAAGCACAAATGAAGTCCTTGGTACATCTGAATTTCTGGCGCTTAGCCTCAGCATAGAAGAAGAACAAGTAAACTCCTGTGCCTACAGTGCTCAAGCACGCCCCCCCTCGTTGAGGCAACATTATTGTGCAGCCTGCGACCGTGATTTTTAACTTAAGTATTATGTCAGATTAAGAAGACTAAATATGTTATACACACGTTAAGTACATTACATAGACTATGGAAAAGGAGGACATGCAATAAAAGCTCCTATAAACATGACAGAGCTGTCACCAGTAACGCGCATCTTGCACGAGCTCTAACCGGGCTGTAAAGGATTGCACAATCCTTTTGAGGCAGTGTTTGTTCCCGCTTCACCTGCCTCTTTCCCTTGTATTTGAACAGGAAATGCACAGATTTCGCGATTTTAAACATATAAATATTGTTGAAATGATTGAAATAATTCAGAAACTACGTTTAGACATACAAGACAGATTAGTGCACAAATAATAATATTGTGGGACACATATGTATCACTTTAAGCTTCACATCTCAGAGTAGAACAAAGAACTGGGTCTCCTGGGAGATAACAGGAGGATGTGAAAATTTAGTCTTTGGTAGGCAAGAGACGGCCTTGGGGGACTTCCTGGTCTGCCAGAGACTATGAGGAGGATGTTATAGGATTTAAGGAAAGATGCATTGTTACTTGTGATTAAATGCAATGTGACTGTGAGCTTTGAAGGTCCTGGATATATAAAGGACGAATGTCTGTGTTTTTCCTCTTTCTGCTTTGCTGATGTTGGAAGATGTGAATAAACCTGACTCGTGAGATAAACTCTGCCTCGTCATTTTCACATTTCCACAATATATTTCTAATGTTTTTCTTCATGATAACAGTCACCCGCCTCCCCTGACCACACGTCACTGTAAACGGTGCCACTTTTACCTCAATAACTTCCCAAAAAAATAACAGATTTTGAACTTCTTGGTTGTCCATCCATGTGACGTAAATGCGTTATACTGCCATTATGCACCATGGGCCCAGTACATCCGTCTTCAGCATAGGTTTTCTTGTCCGAGTTTCCTTCTCGTAGGCGACTTGCCAACCAAGGCTAATGAGCATCCCCTACCCTGGTTTGTTTCTCCGGGGTTTTCCTTCCTTGGGGCTAGAGGTTTTAACGTGCCTCTTTTTCGCATGACACTCCTGTCATAGGACACATGGGGTATTTCATGAGTGCAACCTGTTACCCTGCCCCGTCCTGATAGGAACATCGCCAGTTGGTCCGGGACTGCTTATTCGACCAGGCCCACCCTAATCCCAGTGGCCCGGAAGCTCTACGGCAAGTTGGGGGAAGCATTTCTAAAGCTTTGGGACTCCAGGAAACCACAGTGAGAGCCATTATCCACAAATGGTAAAAACATGGAACAGTGGCGAACCTTCCCAGGAGTGGCCACCTGACCAAAATTACCCCAAGAGCGCAGCGACAGCTCATCCAAGAGGTCACAAAAGACCCCACAACAACATCCAAAGAACTGCAGGCCTCACTTGTCTCAGTTAAGGTCAGTATTCATGACTCCATCATAAGAAAGAGACTGGGCAAAAATAGCCTGCATGGCAGAGTTCCAAGACGAACACCACTGCTGAGGAAAAACAACATAAAGGCTCGTCTCATTTTTGCCAGAAAACATTTTGATGATCCTCAAGACTTTTGGGAAAATACTCTGTGGACTGACGAGATAAAAGTTGAACTTTTTGGAAGGTGTGTGTCCCATTACATCCGGTGTAAAAGTAACACAACATTTGAGAAAAGGAACATCGTACCAACAGTAAAATATGGTGGTGGTAGTGTGATGGTCTGGGGCTGTTTTGCTGCTTCAGGACCTGAAAGACTTGCTGTGGTAAATGGAACCATGAATTCTGCTGTTTACCAAAAAATCCTGAAGGAGAATGTCCGGCCATCTGTTCGTGACTTCAAGTTGAAGCACACTTGGGTTCTGCAGCAGGACAATGATCCAAAATACACCAGCAAGTCCATCTCTGAATGGCTTAAGGAAAACAAAATGAAGACTTTTGCATGGCCTCATCAAAGTCCTGACCTGAATCCGATTAAGATGCTGTGGCATGAACTTAAAAAGGCGGTTCATGCTCGAAAATCCTCTAATGTGGCTGAATTACAACAATTCTGCAAAGATGAGTGGGCCAAAATTCCTTCACAGTGCTGTAAAAGACTCATTGCCAGTTATCGCAAATGCTTGATTGCGGTTGTTAAATCAATTAAATCACCCTTTATTGTCATTTAACTGTACAACCAATCATGTACAGTAGAACAAAATTGTGTTTTACCTATCTACTGTGTTAATCACACACACCCCAAGTGTAGAATCAGAGGGCCGCTGCCAAGCAAGGCGCCACCACAAATTTCCCTCCTCCATTCCATTATTGCTGAGCACCAAGCTGGATGGCAGGAAGTTCCACTTTTATATGGTCTTTGGCATGACCCGGCCGGGATTTGAACCCCTGCCTCCCGGGTGTAGGGCGGATGGTCTACCAACTGAGCCACCACTCTGGTACTGAGCCACCACTCCGGTGTTGCTGCTAAGGGTGGCCCAACCAGTTATTAGGTTTGGGGGCAATCATTTTTTCACACAGGGCCATGTAGGTTTGGATATTTTTTCCCTTAATAATAAACACCTTCATTTAAAAACTACATTTTGTGTTTACTTGTGTTATCGTTGTCTAATATTTAAATAAGCTTGATGATCTGAAACATTTAAGTGTGACAAACACACAAAAAGATGAGAACTCAGGAAGGGGGCAAACACTTTTTCACACCACTATACAGTATGAGAAAAAAAGTCACAAATTTCCAAGAAATACATACAAAAAAGTTGTTTTTTTAATTCTCCCACCATAAAAAAGCTCATGATAAACTTGGAGCTTGGTGGCCCCCAATGGCTAAGGCGCCTATAGCATTTGTGCACACTACAGCCAGAAAGAGTTCTTTTTAAGTCCTTTACAGGCTAAATCCTCCTTTGCCCTTTGATGCAGACACATTTTCTGTCCGGCACTTCTTTTTTTCCATTCATTTGAATTTTCAGACAATTGTGCACTTACTTCATGCCCTGCTGGAACACAGAGTTACGTCTGGTCTTGCAGATGATGACATCTGCCCACTGCACCACCACAATACTGACAAAGAAGGCTGTGTGGCAAGTAAACTCCACAATCTTACGTTGTTCATAGGTCTGTGGGGGAAAGGAGGAAGACAGAAAGGGCAGAATATGTGACATTAATTAACTTAAGAAGTGTATGAAATATTTTAAGAGTTCGCCAATAATCATACAACTGGTGAACACAGCGAAATCAGAGGAGAGAGATGCTGCAGAAGACCCCTCATACCCATTGCTGTCCGTAGCTGTCCTCTAGGTCGTTGTTGGAGCGATCGTCCCAGTTGAGCCGAATGCCGACGAGCAGAGATGGCAGGAAACCATTTTCAGCCATGATGACAAAATAGGCAAAGAAGCCACCCAGAGCCTGGATCATACCTGCAAAGTTTACACATTTAGTCAAAAGGTTTATCTGTTTATTTGCTGTCAGTTGTCTTGTCCCTACCGATCTGTCCATAGGCGATACTGATGAGTCTCTCGTTGACCAGTTTGTCCCTCAGTGGGTTCCTGGGCTGGCGCTTCATGATGTCGCTCTCCGCTGCTTCATAAGCCAGAGAAATGGCTGGTACCTGAGAGAGAAGAGAGAGGAGTGAAACAGTGGCTGATTATTGTTCTTTCAGTGTCATGCAGCTTTCTGTCATCTTCCCATTCACTCATGACTGCTTCCTCACATTTCTGCATCTGTAGGATTCTGTTCACAGGTAATGACTGACTGGCAACACAAGCTGAAGTATCAATAATTTTACATAAAAAACTAATCAGGTAACAACTCCATGACCTTGTAATGTGTCTGTTCTCTTTTACCATGTCAGTTCCCAGGTCAATGCAGAGGATGGTGATGGTGCCCAGAGGCAGAGGGATGTTGACCATGATGAAAAACAGGAAGGGTGTGATCTCTGGGATGTTGCTGGTCAAAGTATAAGCAATGGACTTCTTCAGGTTGTCAAAGATAAGACGACCTACAAGGACAGAATGTTAAACTGATTAAAATGCGTATATGTACATATAACCAAAAGATTTGGATGAGAAAGCTTTTGGAATAATGGCCATGCCAGCATTTTTAGGTAGAATACTCAAAAACATTTCAACTACAGTATATCTCCATTCTTTAATTCCTTTCATCCATACTCCAACAGCTTCTCTCCCTCGTCTCTCACCTTCCTCTACTCCGGTGACAATGGAGGCAAAGTTGTCGTCAAGCAGGATCATGTCTGCAGCCTGTTTGGACACGTCTGAGCCGGAGATTCCCATGGCGACGCCGATGTCAGCCTTCTTTAGAGCAGGGGAGTCGTTCACACCGTCGCCCGTCACAGCCACGATGGCACCCTGTCAGAGAATCACACTGGGACTACACAATGCCATAAACTAATAATACAACTTTACCAGTGCTGATCCCTGTAAAAATTAAAGGTGCTTTAACGTTTTAACATATCTGACGTAAACGTACCTGTCTCTGGCAGCCTTCTACTATGATGAGCTTCTGTTGCGGGGAGGTTCTGGCAAAGACAATCTCTGTGTGGTTTTTCAAGATGTCATCCATCTGCTCCTGAGTGAGGTCTTTCAGGTCTGTGCCATGGATCACACACGCCTTGGCATCCCTACAGAAAGCAGACAAAGCAAATCAGGTCAGTCCTTTTAGATTATCAATCCTCCATCAGGTTAATAAATAAATGAGGCTACTTGCACAAAACCAGACAGTCAATGATGGAGTAACTCATTCCAGCCTGATGAAATCACCCTGAGAGTGCTCAGATCTCCTGACTGTTGACCTTAAAGCACAGCCGAGATGCAGACCCATCTAGGATGTGCTTAACGTCAAGGTCAATAGCCTAGGAGGAATAACGTTTTTCGTGAAAACATAAATAACCAGATCTCCTGACCTTTGACAATGACCTTGACCTCAACCTGGATACAGAATATAAACTGGATACCTGAAGATCATCGTAAGTGAGTTTGGTGAGAATCGAGGTAATTGCCTCGGAGGAGAATTGTGTTTTCTAAAATCATTTAAAAGGGTCACTGACTGCACTTTTTACACATTTCAACAGCTCACTCATGTCTTAATGACGTGCTTGTGACACATTTTGTTCACATTTTCTTTAATTTTTTAATTATTGAAGCAAATTTGTTTTTTATTTTTCTTGGCTTTCTTGAAATGCTCTAATTTAAAGCCTGTCACTTTAAGAAACAGACTTCAACAACTCCACCCTCCGTCTTACGCCAGTTAGCCATTAGTTGAGTAACTTCTAGCTGGCTCCTTCCAACTTGGATGAGATGGTTCACTGATCCACAGTCGTTTGTGCATCTCGTGTCATCCAGACCCACCTCCCAACAACCTTGCCAAGAGGCCACATTAAATCGCCAGCACCACACGCTCCACGGATCACCACAAATCGAGGGCGGCCAGGGGACACCCCATCACGAAGTGGCTCTCAGCAGCTTTCCACGGCTCTGCTAGCTCTCAGCTCTCTGTGACCGGCATGCCGACGCTGGTGTTCTATAATTCTCTGCTACTTATGGAGACGTGCTACCCTGCGTCTTTGCATATGTGCCTGTGTCTTTGGGCCAGAGCGACACAAGGCGCATTATGGACTGTGGACCGGTGAACCAGGTGGTAACAGGGATGGTTATTAGGGTGACTAAGATCTGAAGAAAATAACAATATAAGCCGTGCTTGGGTCGAGCTTCCTCTTGCCAGTGTTAGCTTGGGGGCTAATAGCTCAGGGGCTAATAGGCTACCTTTAGCACCACTTCCATATACATGACAGACAGCTAGGCGGGCCAATAATAGAGCAGTGGGTTGGTCTCAAGGATGGCGGTGGGTTGGCTTTTTCTAAATGTGACATTAACAATTTCCACAAAAAAAGTCAAAAACGTTTCTGGGAGAGAAAAACGAGATAAAAAACTGTGGTTTTTTTTTTTTTTTTTAAGAGAATTGACTGTTTTGGAAATTTTTGGATAATTAGGTGACCAGTAGACTCATTTCAGACAGTTAAAACCTACAAACACACCATTTTTCAGTCAATAACTCCTTTAAATGCCCAGATATTGAGCACAACTTAGTTTGCAGATCCCTCTGAGGATCTTTCTGAGTGAGTTTGGTGAGCATCGGGGCAAATGCCGGTGTGGGAGCGATTCCTGTGAAATGTGAACGGACGGACACAGCAACATCGCATTAGTTCCTTTTGGCTTTGCCAGAATGAGCTAAAAATGCATTTCAGTTACGTCATACCTGGGGTTGACCTGGCTGACAGGAATGTTCAGGCGTGCAGCGATGTCTTCCACCGTCTCATTGCCCTCAGAGATGATCCCCACACCCTTTGCAATGGCCTTGGCTGTGATTGGGTGGTCACCAGTTACCATAATAACCTACAAAGAAATGTTGGAGGATAACAAACAATTAAAAAAGTAAGGAAAACAGAAGTTATGTGAGGCTAATTTGAGAAAAACTAAAGATCCTGC
Source organism: Pholidichthys leucotaenia (assembly GCA_020510985.1). Classification (NCBI taxonomy): domain Eukaryota; kingdom Metazoa; phylum Chordata; class Actinopteri; order Cichliformes; family Pholidichthyidae; genus Pholidichthys; species Pholidichthys leucotaenia. Next base: position 52,928,589 of record CM035839.1, on the reverse strand, counting down.
ATGAGATTATTTAAATTAGACAAATGTAAAAAGGAAGTAGGGAAATGAAGAGTGTGACGATCTTCTACTACTAACTCAAACGTTCTTGTGCAGTTCAACTTCGTTAAAAGTCTGAATTAAAAGATGCTCACCTTAATGCCAGCAGAGCGACACTTGCCCACAGCATCAGGGACAGCAGCACGAGGAGGATCAATCATAGACATGAGGCCAACAAAGCAGAGGTTGTCTGTTTGGAAGTTGACATCATCTGTGTCGAAGGCAAAGCCTTTTGGGTACTTGTCCTCTGGCAGGAACAAGTGGCAGAAACCTGGAGGAATGACAAGGACAACATGACAAACTTCTCAATACAAGTTCTTGCTATTACTTAGAACAGTTCGATGAGATCAGGGGTCAGCAACCTGTACTACACAAAGACCCACTGTGAGTGATTTTTGTATAAAAAAATCTGCATGGAGCCACAAAAATATCTGAGCCTGAAAACTGAGGTAAAACGGTACAATTACAACTATAGTCTGGCCTGACAACATCAGGATTAGGAGTTTCTTGTTATAAATCTGCAGATTTTTAAATTTTAAATGAAAATATGTTACCCTTTTCCTCACAAAATTACTACTTTTTCTGGTATTTTTTTTGATTATTTGCAGTAAGCTTGTGTCTTTTTTTCTGTAGCACAACTGTGTGGGTGTTTTCTCATTAAACCGTAATCGTTATTTTTTTCCAAAATTTGTTATATTTTTTGGCACAAATATGTTTTGCTTGGCATATTTTTCCTTGGAAATTTACTGCCTTTATCAAGTAAAGTTAAAGACTTTTTCCCATGTAAATTTGTGAAATTTCTCCCAATAAAGTTGTCAGCTTTTTTCATAGATTCTGATATTTTTTGGCATAATCTTCTGCTTTTCTCATAAGATTGTCTTAGTTGATTGTTACCATTTTTCAGGTAAAAATGCTGCCATTTTCATATAAATTTGCAACCTTTTTCTAATAAAATTGTAGGTTTTTTTGTAAATTTGTGACTTTTTTCTTACCATTTCGAGGGTTTTTTCCTTATAAAATTGCAACATTTTCCCTAAATTTTGAGTAATTTTGGCATAAATTTTCAGCTATATTCATCAATTTATTATATTTTTCTTTGTAAATTTATTACCTTTCATGGGTACAACTGTAGCATTTCTTACATAAATTTATTATATTCTTCTCATAAAATTCCAACTTTCTCCAGAAAATTTGTGATTTTTTATTCAGAAATTTTGTGAATTTTCTCATGAAAAATTTTAGGTATGTTTTCCTCAGAAAATTGCAACATTTTCCCCTAAATGTGTGACTTTTTTGCATATATTTTCATATATTTTCAGGTATTCTCATTTTCTGCTTTTTAGGACATTTTTGTCATGAATATGCAGCCTTTTTTCTTGTAAATTTGTTGCTTTTTCTCTTGGAAATTTATGAGTTTTACTGCATTCTCAAGGCCTCAGGGAGCCACTATCTATGGGCAAAAGAGCCAATTGTGGTCCCACAACTGCAGATTGCAGACCCCTGGATTAGACCAGTGACTCCATACCAGGGGTTAAAGACCATGAAGAGGTTGATTGTGCTTACCCAGTACTCTCTCTCCCAGTCCTCCCAGTTCCAGATAAGCGTTCTGGAAAGCCTCCTTCATCTCGTCATCCATGGGCTGCTCCTTGCCCTGCATCATGATGGTGGTGCAGCGGTCGAGGATTCTCTCTGGAGCTCCCTTCATCACCAACAGGTAGCGATTGTCGTTTTCATCCTCAGTTTCATGAATTGAGAGCTAATGGGAACAGATTCAGGCATCAGTGTAAGAATACAACATTTATAACATCAGTTCAAGGTAGAAAGACCTAGCATTAACAAAAGGTTCATCAGTAAATAGAGGGCCTTCACCTGATACTTGTTGGTGGAGTTGAATGGAATCTCGGCCACCTTCTTATTCTTGTCCCTCACAGCCTTAACTGAGCCACAGGACAGCTCAATACACTTCAGCAGAGCCGACTCTGAAGCGTCGCCGGCTACCTCACGCTTGAGGATGGGCAGAGATTCCTGACCCGCCTTAAACACGGCACGGTTGCAGAGGGCAGCAATGCGGGCCAGAGACACCCATGTTGTTGAGCTTTTATCGAAAGAGGAACCTGAGATGACAAAGAGGACCAAATGTTAATCACGGTCTTGGATGACTGGATTTACCTGAGGTTGGTGAATCTTATTCTGTCCTTATTCTGGCATCAAGCTCAATTTTTACATGTTCCAAAAAGACACTAGGTACAGGCAAGAGTACAATTACATTTTCCCTTTTATTTTTTAGTTTTATGAACTTGTTCTGTGCCTCAGTTTAGAATGCAGTATATGCTCGTATAATGTTGACTTTCTGAGGGGGCGCACACAGCTCTGTAGCTTTTGTGCAGTAGAGTCCTTTTCTCTGTGCAGCCTGGTCCTGTCTGAATGATCTTGCATGATCACTGATATCTTGCATAAATCACACTTGCAACCTCAAGCATGATTTATACTCTTATGCACAGATAGTAGTAGGGCTACAGTACATCAGCACCTGAGCTCCAAATCATCTGAGGCATATAAGGGCAAAATGTCCTGCACAAATCAAAGCAACAGCAGCACGACTGCTGCTGGGTGCTCATGACAATGTGCTAACTCAATTAATTAAAAATGTGCAAGTATATTCTGCTGCACAAACGTGCGTAACTATAGCTCCCAGAGAATTGGCCTCTTTCTTAAAATGGAATCCAAATTACCAAGTTTTGACACCTCATAGACCGTGCTTGGTAACTTTATAAAGGTGGACTGTGGTAGACGAGCTTGAAGTGTCTCCTTTTTACACCCAGTCACTTAACTTTTCACTTTATCACATCTCATAACTCAGTATATGTTACAAGCATTTACAAATGTCAATTTAGGATGCTATTTATAATTAATACAGTCATTCCTATTCTTAAAGGGGTCACTGACAGAAAAATGGTGTTTGTGTAGGTTTTAACATTCTGATATCTATTCGTCACACGATTATCAAAAAATATCAAAACGCTCACTTCTCAGACGGACCCCCCCCCCCCCCCCCCCCACACACACACACACAGCCTTTATATCATTTTTTATCTCCAAAAAGCAAAACTGACTGTTCCGGATTTGCCACAGGACATCACTTCCATAGTAAACCCAGCCCAGCACGTCCTAGATATCCGCTCGCTCCTCTATTATTGGCCAGCCTAGCTGTCAATCATATGGACGACAGTAAGCTAACAAGTAAGCTTAACAAGGGTGGTTTATATTATTATTTTCATTAAATTAAATATTAAACCCTAACAGATATCCCTGGGTCCATCTGGTTCACCAATCCACAGTCAATAATATATCTCATGACATTCTGACTTGTTTTGTTATATTGTTGCTTGACATTATTGAATTCTGTAAGAATTAACTCCGCTAGGCAGTTGGTTGGCATTGGTCCCGTGACTGACAGGCCGCCTAGCGTTAGCTTAACTGTTGATCTAGTCGGTCTGAATCACTATTTTCTATAAATTCTATTCACCGCCACTGGAATCATCATTCATCTACCAACACTTGACCATATACATCATTCTTATATAAACACACACACACACACACACACACACACGCACGCACGCACACACACACACACACACACACACCGCTGTTGTAGACGTTATTTTGAGCATCACCTAGCTGCTAACATCAGAAAGTAGTTTAGCTTCTCCTCCACGAATGTTTCTGTGCTTCCTGTACTCAGAGATGGGTCACATCCTATCGACCACTGAAACCACACACCTGTCAATCAGTGATGCATTATTTCATTCATTCTTTTAGACAAACATCATTTGGCTCAGGTGTAACAGGTCAAGTCAGCCGTGACTCAGTCGTCCTCCAAGTTGGCCCTGGGATCCCCAACGGCACAAGTGGAGAGCCCCTGCAAAACTATTAAAATGACTTTTCTTGGCTACCAACAAATGTTATGAGTTTTGCAGAAATTCTCCAGCCGTGTCATGAAAGATCCGGGGCTGATCCAGCCCGTGTTTAGCTCAAGACACACATCTGAGCTAAGGCTAGGAGCTACCCAGCTAATGTTTACAATAGGGATGTAAGAGGGAGGGCGGAGTTGAATCCGATCTGAAGATTTTAAAGTGATATAGACCCAAACAGGCCATTTGCAGAAAGGCTGGAAAAAATCAAAAGCAAATTTGCTCCAATAATTCAATAATTAAAGAAATTTTGAACAAAATAAGTCACAAACATTTCATTATGGCATGTGTGAGCTGTTAAAATATAGAAAAAAGTGCAAAGAATGACCCCTTTAATGTGGTGGTTCCCAACCTGGGGTCCTTTGATCATTTAGGTTTCTGTCAAAAATTTTCTATTTTCATTTCTTAATTGGTCCAAAAAATTCCAAATAATTTGCTGTTGTGGTGCATGGGTGCTTACAGATCACATGCACAACAAGGTCAAATTATTTGCAATTTTTTGGCTCAAATAAGAAATGAAATTAGAAAATTTTCCACAGAAACCTGAATGATCAAAGAACCCCAGGTAGGGAACCACTGCTTTAATGTATTATATAAAAAAAACAGATTTAATACACACATTTAATCAGGAGAGAGGAAAATCTCACCAGACTGATCCTCAGTGGTGTCAGCTTCGTGGATCTGATTGTCGAACCACATGTGGGCCACGGTCATCCTGTTCTGGGTCAGGGTGCCTGTCTTATCTGAACAGATGGTGGAGGTGGAGCCCAGAGTTTCCACGGCCTCCAGGTTCTTCACCAGGCAGTTTTTACGAGCCATTCGCTTGGCAGTCAGTGTCAGACAGACCTGGAGGAGAAGGTCAGTGCGAGAGGATCCAGAACCAAAGGAGGAATATGGAGGGACATAGGCAAGAAATAGAGGAAACAAGGACAGGTGGAAAGAATTTGTTGACAAAAACCCAGAATAGAGACAAAGGGATCAAATCAAAGGGAGAAGAATAAAAGAAAGAATTAGTATTTATGAGGCAGATTAAAAGCAAAGATGAGCATCTCCAGGCGTTAAACTAGTTTCTGCCATCAGTGGCATGCTGTAGCTGAAATGGCTAATCCCTACTGAGAACCAACATCACCCACACACCTGGAAACATTCATCTTACTCTATTCTTTTGTATCTCAAAAACACTCTCAAGTCAAACATTCTGATATACGTATAAAACAGCCAAAACAAGCGATGCAAAGAATATGAAGCATGAATGAGTGAAGCAGTGAAGCAGAGCAGCGGCACATTGTGTAATCATGCCAAGTAAGGCAAGACCAATGGGCCATAGTAGCCAAGGCCAAGCAGAGGAGGCCAAATTCAGTTCAATGGGCTGACTAGTCAGTGGCCTAATATCATTACATTAGCTAGCCGTGGTCACTGTAGTCAGCACTGCAACTGGCCTGGAAGAGAGAGAAACATACAGAGGAAGATAGGGAGAGACACACGCACTGACACGCACACGTGAGGCTGTCTTGGGGAGAGAGAGAGAGAGAGATGAAGAGACAGATTTAGAGAGACAACACAACAGCTTCACCAAAGACACTGATACTGACACAGAGAGAATGTTAAAGCACAAAGATACACGACAAAATCCATATACAAAAATAATACTACCACAATATACCAACAGAAACACAGAAGCACAGCTGGGACACATCAGACATGACAAAACAGCCACATCACCAACACAACAAAGACACAGGTTTACAGTGAGCACACAGTCAGACATGGGTAAAACAGCCGGTTTATGATTTTTAGTTAGGAAAACTTCAAATGTCTATGTAAAGCTCAGGCGTCAGAGACAACAGGCTGATCTGCGAGCTGCATCTATTAGTTTGACGGTGGTCTATATAGATCAGTGTTTTTCAACCAGGGTGCCATGGGAAATTGTCTGATTTTGTTTTATTGGTCTAAAAATATCAAATAATTTGCATTTGTTGTGCGTTGGTGCCTGTAGTGGCTCCTCCATGACTGTGGGTAGCAGTATGAATAAAATCTTTCTTCTTCTTGATGAAAAATTCCCCCTGCAGAAAGGTGGGGTTACCTTCATTACATCTGCAGCCACGTTGTATCTTCTGTGAAAGTCCCAAAAAAACGCTGTCATGTGTGAGTTCACAACATTATCTGGAGGGGCACACCAGCTGGGAAAATCTCACTACCTCTTCTAGAAACGGCATCTTGATTTCAGCTGTTCTCAGCACCAAACAAGCGGTGGATAAAATTGTCATGGAGCTCCACCAGTCCATCTGTCCATCCATCTCCTGTAAATCTCATTTTCAAATGAATTTATTCTCCCACTAACAGTGGAATATCAACAGTGATTTGTATGTAATCGCACCGCGTTTCACACCTAATACAAACAAATTACAGTGTGAGTGGGGCAGGACCGCTCGTGGCCAGGTTTCCTGACAGCTGCAGAATTCCAGAAAGTGTGAAAGAAAAAACAGAAAATTGAATTCCAAAGCTCCGGAGTGGGAGCATTTTGGACTGAAGCCAAATGAGTGAGGCGAGCCCAATAATGTCCAAGAGCCAGTATGTGACCTATATTTGAAAACAGATGTAATGAAAACTGAGAAATGCATTAACAACATAACCATCCCACTCAATTTTTCCAAGTGGGAACAAAACTGCGGTCAGACATGCAGAGCTCTCTATTTCCCCGCAGTCTGGTATAAAGGAGCCTTTGACCACCAATGTAGATATAAACGTGACAGTGATAAATGAAAAATGTACTATTAAAAATCTATCACCTACCAAAATTTGTTACAGTTACAGGGCTAATTACAAGACTAAATTGTCATTAGATACACCATAATAGGCTACAATGTGTCCTTTTACAACATTTTGGGTTGGCGGGGTGCTGTGGCTCAAAAAAGGTTGAAAAACATTGATTTAGAGAGCCAAATACAACATGGAGGAAGTTTACGTTGCCACACAGTGAGGGCAGTTTGAAGGTATTTCATGTGAGGTACCAACCAACAACTTTTAAGATAAGATAAGATAAGATAAGATAAGCCTTTATTAGTCCCACAATGGGGAAATTCCAGGATTGCAACAGCACAGGGATAGCAACACTCAGAGCAACAAGAAGGCAAGAGAAAAAAAGAAACAAGAGCAGCAAGTATACATATGTACATATAAATATAAATATATATATATATATAGACACACAGTGCGGAGCATTGTAGCTAGATGGAATAAATATGTAGATATATAAACACACACAGTGCGGAGCATTGTAGCTAGATGGAATAAATATGTAGATATATAAACACACCCAGTGCGGAGCATTGTAGCTAGATGGAATAAATATGTAAATATATAAACACACACAGTGCGGAGCATTGTTGCTAGATGGGATGAAACAGCACAACCGTCTACTTAGTTATCCTACATGGTATGATTATGTACTAGGGATGGGCATTCGGTGAAATTTTCTTCACCGATCGTCAGGAGAATTAATGATTAATAATCGGTTAATCATTAACATTTTTAGGTACGTAACAAGGCAGGTAGACTACATTAGAACATCAGGTGCACGGAGAGCCGCACAACTCAAATCCACCTCTCTCTCTCAAATCTCTCTCTCTCTGTTCGCTGTTCTCGTGTTGGCTCGCTCGGGAATCTCGCAAGCTGATTGGCCGAGACGTTTCACCCCGCAAGCTGATTGGCCGAGACGTTTTACCCAGCTTCTGTGCCGCTCGCCACCCAACAAACGAAGACCGCATTCATTGCTCTATCGCTCGTGTTACTTAGTCTAGCCGCGCGGAACTTTTTGCTGTTCTCTTGTGCCATTTTGTGCGAAATAGTCTTCCCGTCGAGCCACTACGCCGCCTCCTGCTGCTTCTCTCGACGATTCTGCGCCTCTAGCACCTGAGGAGCAGTAAAGCTCTCATTAACCTGTGCAGTAAATCATTTTCATCTTGAGTTACGTATCTTGTTATAAGAATAAAAGAGTTCTAAAAACATATTTATGTACACTTTATTTACATCTACGTATGTATGTACACTTACACACACACACACACACGTGTGTGTGTGTGTCTTCTACCGAATCTTCATGACCTTCTCAATAATGTTTCTGAAAAAAAAAAAAAAGAATCTTCACGACCGCCATTACTCAGCGCGCAACCACTGTTGGCGGTTTCTTCGCGTAATAAGGGTGTTCCATGGACCCTGTCGATGAGGTATATTTGTATGCTGCATTGCAGTGATTGCAGTACACCTGGTCATTTTTTAAACTGAAATGGTCCCATGCAACACTTCGCCGTAACCGCTTCATGATTTGGCGATTGCCCTACGGAAGCGCGCATGTATCAACTGAGGCACGCCAGGGTATGGCGATGGTGTAATGTTGCCCCCTGGTGCCCAAATTTTGCCATTGCATTGTTTGAGGACGGCCGTGCACTTGGCCTAATAACCTCGGATTGTTTAAAAAAAAAAAACGGTTTGTCGACGAAAATGAACTTCCTCGGTGAAATTCTTAATGATCAATTATCGGTTAATCGGTAAATTATGCCCATCCCTATTATGTACCCATACATATTCTCACCCTCCATAGCGACCGGTATTTTCCTAGTTGTATGCCGGAGGGGACCACTGTATAAGTCTATTGCGTCTTTTTCATTCAAAACTGTTAGGTTGTCACGTCTTTTTGCTATCTCTGTGAGCAGCCCTGCTTAGGTTGTACAGTCTGACAGCCGTTGGTAGGAAGGACCTGCGAAACCTCTCGGTTGTGCACCTAGGATTATGTAGTCTGCTGCTAAATGAGCTCCTCAGTGCATTCAGTATGTCCTGCATAGGGTGGAACTCGGACTCCAGCAGAGATGACAGTTTAGCCACCGTCCTTCTCTCTCCTATCTCCTCCACTGGGTCAAGACGTTGCCCCAGGACAGAGCTAGCTTTCTTGATCAGTTTGTTCAGTCTCTTCCTATCGGCTGCCGTAATGCCACTGCCCCAGCAGACCACTCCAAAAGTGATAGCTGATGCCACCACCGTGTTATAGAATGTCTTCAGCAGCACCCCTTGTACACCAAAAGACCTGAGTCTCCTCAGTAGGAACAGCCTGCGCTGTCCCTTCTTGTAGAGTGCGTCAGTATTGTGTGACCAGTCTAGTTTATTGTTCAGATGAACACCCAGGTACTTATAGGATGTCACCACCTTGATGTCTGTTCCCTGTATATTTACTGGTGCTGTGAGGGGTTGTCCTTGCCTGCGGCAGTCCACCACCAGCTCCTTAGTTTTCCTCGTGTTGATCTGGAGGCAGTTCCGATGGCACCAGTCCACAGAGTCCTGGATAAACCCTCTGTACTCAGCTTCATCTCCATTGGAGATGAGGCCAACGATCGCAGAGTCATCAGAGAACTTCTGTAGATGGCAGCGTGTTGTGTTGTGTGAGAAGTCTGCAGTATAAAGGGTGAACAGGAAGGGAGCCAAAACCGTTCCCTGGGGGGCCCCCGTGCTACCGATGATCGTGTCGGGGACACAGTCCCGGGTTCTCACAAACTGAGGCCGGTTAGTGAGGTAGACCAGGATCCATGATGACAGGTGCTGGTCCATCCCTGCGCACAGCAGCTTGTCCTTCAGGATCATCAGTTGGATGGTGTTGAAAGCACTGGAGAAGTCAAAGAACATGATCCTCACCGCATTCCCGGGCTTCTCCAGGTGGGACAGAGAACGGTGAAGGAGGAAGATCACCGCATCCTCCACCCTAATGCCATGCTGGTAGGCGAACTGGAGTGGATCCATCGCTGGTCCCACCAGGGGGCGGAGGTGAGCAAGGAGTAGTCTCTCCAGGGTCTTCATCATGTGGGACGTCAAGGCCACTGGTCTGTAGCTGTTCAGGTCTTTGGGGTGGGAAGTCTTTGGTACAGGTACCACACAAGATGTTTTCCACAGCTGTGGTACCCTCCCCAGCTTCAGGCTCAGATTGAAGATGTACTCCACAATCCCACACAGCTGGTCTGCACAGGACTTGAGGAGCTTTGCGCTGATGCCGTCCGGTCCCGACGCCTTCCTCGCCTTGATCTTCCTCAGCTCCGTCCTCACCTGGGTCTTAGTCAGGGTCAGGTTGGGGGGCTGTGTGTTGGGAGTGGGGGGGTGTTGGTGGAGTGGGGAGTGGGCAGCAGGACTTGATGTCTTTAGAGGTAGCAGTGGTTGTTATGCAGTCAGGGGGGAGGACGGTTGGTCAAACCTATTGAAAAACAGATTCAGATTGTTCGCCCACTCCCTGCCCCCCGTGGCCTGGGGGGAGGTATTCTGGAGCCCAGAGATGGTTTTAAGGTTTCTCCAGACCCCGCTGATGTCGCTCTGTTGCAGCTTGTCCTCCATCTTCTTCCTGAAGCTGTCCTTGCCTTCTCTGATCTTTCTCCTCAGCTCCCTCTGTACGGACTTCAGCATCTCCCTGTTCCCCGACCTGAAGATCCTCTTCTCTCTCAGAAGTGTTTTTATCTCAGGGTTGATCCAGGGTTTGTTGTTTGAGCAACACCGTATGGTCTTGGTGGGAATGGTGTTGTCCACACAGAAGCTGATGTAGTCCGTGACGGTGTGAGTGAGGCCATCGATGTCCTCACCATGTGGATCGCAGAGCTGCTCCCAGGCGGTGGTTTCAAAACAGCCCTTTAGAGTGTCCATTGCCTCCTCAGACCATAACTTCACTGTGCGCATGGCCGGAGGTTGTCTGTGCACTAGGGGTTTGTACACCGGCCGGAGATGAACCAAGTTGTGATCCGATCTCCCGAGTGGGGGGAGTTGTAATGAGGTGTACGCCTCCTTAGTGTTTGCGTAGAATAAGTCCAGTATTTTATTGTCTCTAGTGTGGCATGTGACATACTGGGTAAACGTGGGTAGAATGGGAGACAGTGAAACATGGTTGAAATCGCCTGAGATGAGGTGAAGAGCATCTGGGTGTTCTGTCTGCAGCCTGCCGGTTACTGAATGGATGATGTCACACGCTGTCCCAGCGTTCGCCGTCGGATTTGCATAAACAACAATGCAGATCATGTGTGAGTATTCCCTCGGGAGATATGTAGGCCGCATGCTAACAGCTAGCAACTCAATGTCTTTGCTGCAGTGTCGTTGTTTAACAGTGATATGTCCCGGTCTGCACCAGTTGTTGTTAACATACATTATCACTCCACCGCCCCTTGCTTTGCCACTGTCTGGTGTTCGGTCTTTTTGCTGCATCTCACAAAAAATTGAATATTGCGAAAAAAGGTTATTTTTAATAATTCAATTTCAAAAAGTTAAACTGTCAAATGTTTTATATTCATCACAAATTAAGTGAGATATTCATATATACAGTATCTCACAAAAGTAAGTACACCCCTCACATTTTTGTAAATATTTTATTATATCTTTTCATGGGACAACACTGAAGATATGACACTTTGATACAATGTAAAGTAGTCAGTGTACAGCTTGTATAACAGTGTAAATTTGCTGTCCCCTCAAAATGACTCAACACCAAGCCATTAATGTCTAAACTGCTGGCAACAAAAGTGAGTACACCCCTAAGTGAAAATGTCCAAATTGTGCCCAAGTGTCAAAATTTTGTGTGGCTGCCATTATTTTCCAGCACTGTCTTAACTCTCTTGGGTATGGAGTTCACTAGAGCTTCACAGGTTGCCACTGGAATCCTCTTCCACTCCTCCATGACAGCTGGTGGATGTTAGAGAACTTGTGCTCCTCCACCTTCTGTTTGAGGATGCCCCACAGATGCTCAATAGGGTTTAGGTCTGGAGACATGCTTGGCCAGTCCATCACCTTCACCCTCAGTTTCTTTAGCAAGGCAGTGGTTGTCTTGGAGGTGTGTTTGGGGTCATTATCATGTTGGAATACTGCCCTGTGGCCCAGTTTCCGAAAGGAGGGGATCATACTCTGCTTCAGTACATCACAGCACATGTTGGCATTCATGGTTCCCTCAATGAACTGCAGTTCCTCAGTGCCGGCAGCACTCATGCAGGCCCAAACCATGACACTCCCACAACCATGCTTGACTGTAGGCAAGACACACTTGTCTTTGCACTCCTCACCTGGTTGCCGCCACACACGCTTGACACCATCTGAACCAAATAAATTTGTCTTGGTCTATGAGACCACAGGACATAGTTCCAGTAATCCATGTCCTTAGTCTACTTGTCTTCAGCAAACTGTTTGCAGGCTTTCTTGTGCATCATCTTTAAAAAGGGGTTCTTTCTGGGATGACAGCCATGCAGACCAATTTGATGCAGTTCCAATTTGATGATTCTGGCCCACTCATCTTTGCAGAATTGTTGTAATTCAGCCACACTGGAGGGTTTTCGAGCATGAACCGCCTTTTTAAGGTCATGCCACAGCATCTCAATCGGATTCAGGTCAGGACTTTGACTAGGCCATTCCAAAGTCTTCATTTTGTTTTTCTTAAGCCATTCAGAGGTGGACTTGCTGGTGTGTTTTGGATCATTGTCCTGCTGCAGAACCCAAGTGTGCTTCAGCTTGAGGTCACAAACAGATGGCCGGACATTCTCCTTCAGGATTTTTTGGTAAACAGCAGAATTTATGGTTCCATTTACGGCAGCAAGTCTTCCAGGTCCTGAAGCAGTAAAACAGCCCCAGACCATCACACTACCACCACCATGTTTTACTGTTGGTATGATGTTCCTTTTCTGAAATGCTGTGTTACTTTTACGCCAGCCAGATGTAATGGGACACACACCTTCCAAAAAGTTCAACTTTTGCCTCGTCAGTCTACAGAGTATTTTCCCAAAAGTCTTGGGGACCATCAAGATGTTTTCTGGCAAAACTAAGACGAACCTTTATGTTCTTTTTGCTCAGCAGTGGTTTTCGTCTTGGAACTCTGCAGGCCATTTTTGCCCAGTCTCTTTCTTATGGTGGAGTCAAGAACACTGAGCTTAACTGAGGCAAGTGAGGCCTGCAGTTCTTTGGATGTTGTTGTGGGGTCTTTTGTGACCTCCTGGATGAGTCATCGCTGCGCTGTTGGGTAATTTTGGTTGGCTGGCCACTCCTGGGAAAGTTCACTACTGTTCCATGTTTTCGCCATTTGTGGGTAATGGCTCTCACTGTGGTTCGCTGGAGTCCCAAAGCTTTAGAAATGGCTTTATAACCTTTTCCAGACTGATAGATCCCAATTACTTTGTTTCTCACTTGATCCTGAATTCTTTGGATGATGTCTAGCTTTTGAGGATCTTTTTGTCTACTTCACTTTGTCAGGCAGGTCTTATTTAAGTGATTTTTTTCATTGAGAACAGGTGTGGCAGTAATCAGGCCTGGGTGTGGCTGGAGAAATTGAACTCAGCTTTCCAAAGATGTGATAAACCACAGTTAATTTAGGTTTTAATGGGGGGGCAATCACTTTTTCACACAGGGCCATGTAGGTTTGAATTTTTTTTATCCTTAATAATAAACACCTTCTTCTAAAAACTGCATTTTGTGTTTACTTGTGTTACCTTTGTCTAATATTTAAATTTGTTTGATGATCTGAAACATTTAAGTGTGACAAACATACAAAAAAAATGTGAAATCACGACGGGGCAAACACTTTCACACCACTGTATATGTACGGCTGTGTGATATGACAATATATATCGGATCTACCTACAAATCTACCTACGGGTACAAATAAAGTAACCTGAACCTGGATGACGATATAAAAAGTCTATCGTTTCATAGAATACTCTTTTATATTATTATTTAAAATGCACATACTCCTGTTTATTCAGTAAAGCTCCTCACCACTACTTGTCAGCGCACTCGTCTCTCCTCTGCAGTGTGCACAGTGGAACAGGTGTGTTGTAGGTGGCTAGGCTTCAGTCCGGTTGATGCTAATGCTAACTCCAAACTACCGGTTCAGATAGCTGCTCCTCCTGTTTGCCAGGGATGTGGGACTGTTTTCCATCGTGCTGGGTCATAGATGATAGTTCGCTAACCTTGTTTTAATAAGAGGCAAGTAACGTTAACACCACGTCTAATTATAAAACGCTAAATGACGATGCTAAGCTGTGCTAACTGGAAACGGAATGTAGCAGACTATTGGTTCTTTGGCTTAAATTACTGCTGAGTTTCTTAGTTTTGTCTGAAATTTTTTTTTTTATTAAAGCTGCAAAAGTGCATGATGTGGGACATAAACACAAAATAAATAATAAATACATTAAAACAGGTTGGAGGAGCAAGTTGGCCCTTATTGTAATTTATTTGATTTCTAATCATTTAGTGAGTCAAGTAGTGATAATGAATAAAGTTAAAGTCATCACATATATTTTCATTGCATTACCTTTTGCGTCTTTGACTTTCAGATCATGACCAATCTGAAATATTTTTACTAAGAAGGAAACAGGTTAAATCAGGCCAGAATGGCAGGCTGCAGGTCTACAGTAAAATTTTCACAGATTTAAACTAACAGCTAATTTATATCTGTAGGCGACAGCCATGGGTAATTTTCTCATTTTCAGACATTTTTTATGGTATCTATTTTTTTTTTTTTTTTGCTATTCTCCTCTGGCTCAGGAAATATTTAACTTATTGATGTTTTTTTTTCCACAATATCTTTATTGAACCTTTTTTTTTTTTTTAACAAACATGATACAAACAATCAAACACTAACACTAAAGTACTACAAAAAAAAAAAAAAATGCACTGAAAACACCAACAACCACCAACAAAATCAAGTCTTCAACAATGCTCCTCTGTTTAGTCTAGACAATCCAATACATAAGTATACATATTATGTTCACCAGTTTGGAATTTACAAAGTCCACACACATCATTCACCTTCTTCTTCAAGAGTTATGTTTAAATTTTTTACATAATCAATAAAAGGTCTCCATATATTCTCAAACACAATTTCCTTTGATTTTAGTATATATGTTATTCTTTCTAATGGAAGGTTTGTTAACATCTGTCTTAACCACTGAGTCACATCTGGTCTATGAGTCTTTTTCCATAATAGTGCAATACATTTTTTGGCATTAAGCAAACTGAGGTCTATGAATGTTCTTTCACTTTTATTAAAATTATGCTTTTCTGGGTACAGACCCAACAAAAACAGTTTAGGATTCAATATGATTTGTTTTGAGATTATTTTTTCAATTGTTACCCTCACCTCTTCCCAAAACATTCTTATTAATCTACATTCCCATAAACAATGAAATAGGGTTCCTTTACTTTCCATGCATTTTGTGCATGTATCTGGTATATTTTTGTTATATCTATTTAACTCCTCTGGTGTAACATACATCCGCATTAACCATTTGAAATGTATCAATTTAAGGCGTGCATTTATTGATTTGGTTTGAGCTTCTGTACAAGCCAATTCCCATTGTTCCTCTGAAATTTCAATTTGCAGATCTTCTTTCCAGTAGTTTAATCTTTTCAGTGAATTTTCACTTGAAGATAGTGTCAATGAGTTATAAAACTCTGAAATAATACCCTTTCTTTTACTATCTTTCATCATCATTTTTTCCAAGGATGAATAAATAGGTCGAGTGAGAGCTTTATTTTGATTTGATCGAATAAAGTTTCTAAGTTGAAGATATTTAAAAAAATGTGTTCTATTGAGATTAAATTTGATCCTCAGCTCTTCAAAAGACATTATGTTGTCTGCACATGGCAAATATAAATCCTGAATCTTTTGTATCCCTTTTAAATTCCATACTTTAAATACATCGTCCGCTCTCCCTGGTTTAAAATATTGATTACCCCATATTGGACTAAATTGTGACAATAACTGTGGTTCTTTTAAATAGTTTTTAGCTTCACACCATATTTTGATCATATGCTTTACAAATGGATTTTTAACTTGTTTTTGTAATTTTTTTGCCGAATCTGAGTATATGAATAAGGGAAGAGGTAAAGGTAAATTGTATGATTCCATTTCAGTCCAGTGAGGGAGATCATTTGATGAAAAATAATATGTCATAGACCTCAGTTGTGCCGACCAATAATACAACATAAAATTTGGACATTTCAGACCTCCACGATCAAATGGTAAATATAATAAAGACAAACGTAATCTAGCCCTCCTGTTGTTCCATATAAATTCCACTAACTTTTTTTTTATTCTTGAGAATAGATCTAAAGGTGGTGATAAGGGAATGTATTGAAATAAATAAAGTATTTTAGGTAAAATATTACTTTTAAGTATATTGATTCTCCCGATCATCGACATTGGTAGTGACATCCATCTCTGAGTTAACTCACTGATATCTGACATTAAGGCTTCATAGTTGACACTGGCGACTGATTCTAGCTTAGGCATAATTTGGATTCCTAAATATTTAAACTGATTTACAACATTGAATTGATTTACCTCAGGGGCTGAGTAATTTCTCTGGGTCTCATTTAGCATTAATATTGAAGATTTAGTTTTATTTATTTTATATCCTGATATTTCCCCAAAATTCTTTATTAAATTCAACAAGGTTGGAATTGATTTTTTTAGATTCGACATAAACAAAATTATATCATCGGCGTACAGGGAGATTTTATGTTCTGTTGGTCCAACTTTAATTCCATATATTTGTGAATGTAAACGTATCGCTATCGCTAAAGGTTCAATTGCCATAGTAAACAGTAAAGGTGAAAGTGGACAGCCTTGTCGACATCCTCTATTGATTTTTATTGGTTTTGAAATATTGTTATTTGTTAGGATTTCTGCTGTAGCATTATTGTATATTATTTGAACCCATTTTATGAAATTATTTCCAAGTCCAAACCTTTGTAGGACTTCAAAAAGAAAGGGCCATTCAACTCTATCAAAGGCCTTTTCGGCGTCCAATGATAGGAGAGCTGTATCCGGTGCTTCTTTATTAAAATAAATAATATTAAATAGTCTTCTTACATTATGGAAGCCTTGTCTACCCTTTATAAAGCCATTCTGATCTCGATTAATAATATTTGGTAAAATTTCTTGTATTCGTCTTGCTAAAATTTTACAGATTATCTTAAGGTCGGCGTTTAATAGGCTTATTGGTCTCATATTTTCACATTTATTAGAGGGCTTACCTGGTTTTGGCAGCAGTATAATTAAGGCATTATTTATGTATGATGGTAAATTATTATTTTGAAATGCTTCTAAAACCATTTCCAAAAAAGGTTTTATTAATTTATTCTTAAATTTTTTATAAAGGTCAACTGGAAGACCATCTGGTCCTGCACTTTTTCCTGATTTCATATTATCAATGGCTAGCCCAACTTCTTCTTGACTAATTTTAGACTCCAATATCTCCCTGTTTTCATTTGGAATACACGGTATAGATAGTTCGTTCAAAAACCCATTTAGTTTTGTTAAATCAGGTTCATTTTTGGTATCATATAATTTTTCATAGTAATCTCTAAAGGCTCTATTAATTTCTAAAGGATCTATAACTACCTGTCCATTACTTATAATACTGGTAATTGGTGTTTTAATTTCCAATTGTTTAATCTGCCATGCTAATAATTTTCCTGATTTTTCACCTTGTTCATAAAAAGATTGTTTCAATCTTAGAAGACTCGAGGCAGCTCTATTCGCTGATTTTTTGTCGTATTCAGCTCTCAAAATCAGTAATTCATTCTCCAACCTTGGGTCACTTCCTGCATACACTTTTTCCTGAAGATTTTTTATTTTATGTTCCAATTTAGCTCTCTCCTCTCGAGTCTTCTTAGATTTTGATCCTGTATAACTAATAATATGTCCCCTAATAAAAGCTTTGAAAGCCTCCCACTTTACACATGCTGATGTTTGTGTAGTATTGATGTCAAAGAACTCGTCTATCTGTTTTTCTATATACTTGACAAATTCCTCATCCTGAAGCCATTTATGCTGAAATTGCCATCTACCTGATTCCTTTGTCAATTTTTTATCTACATATATTAGACAACAGGGTGCATGATCAGAGATCACGATGTTATCATAAAAGCAGTTTTGAATCTTGGACCTTAATTCTGTGGAAATCAAAAAATAATCAATACGTGAGAATGTCTTGTAGGTACTGGAATAACAAGAATAGGCTTTAACTTGTGGTTTCATTTCTCTCCATATATCTAACAATCTCAATTCTTTCATAAAATGATTAATAGTCATCCTACATCCAATGTGCGTACAATCCAGTCCTGTTGATCTATCCACACCTGGATTCAATGTACAATTAAAATCCCCTGCTATTATATGTTGCCCTGTAAGTGATGATAAGATGAGAAATAAATTAGCAAAGAACTTCTGATCATCTATATTGGGACCATATAAGTTCACAAGATTTATATTTTCTAATAGCAAAGAACCTTGAATGATTACATATCTTCCAAATTTGTCTCCAATTACATTTTTCACTTGAAAAGGAACTGATTTATGTATGAGAGTCATAACTCCCCTGGCTCGGGATGAAAATGAAGAGGTGAATACACTTCCCTGCCATCTACTCCTAATTCTTTTAACATCCTCCTCTATCAGATGAGTTTCTTGTAAAAACACAATTCTTGAACCCATGTCCTTTATTTTATTCATAACTTGTTTAAGTTTTTTTAAATTTTGTAGACCTCTGCAATTCCATGAAGTTAAATTAAGATTAACACTTTGGTCCATGATCAATAGAGAGTTTGGGATTACCTTGCAGTGTAAACATGCTCATACAGAGAAGCAAAAACATGAGTGGTTGAACATTCATCCTACAAACTACACACAAACAAATTTCCCCTTCCCACACTTGTGGCAAACCCCCCAAAATCAAAAGAAAAATTCTGTCTCCCGATATAGCCATCGACCGTTCCACACCCACGGGGAACAGCCTAAGCCACTCCTTCTTCATCCTCCCAATCACCCTAACTCTACTGCTTTTAATGACGTAACATTAACTCTCCTCTGTAGTTTTCCAACTTAACTCCAAAATTTTTAACAACTTTGTACATCATAGTTTTTGTTTTTTTTTTGTTTGTTTTGTTTTTGTTTTGTTTTTTTAATATATAATACAATCTATATTTTGTAAACTTACTATTTACTTCAAGTCAGTCAGATGCCTGTGCAAATGCTTAATTATTCTACCTTATATTTTGTTCATGCTTAGCTCCCACCAGTCTCTTCTTCTTCTTTGATCTTCTTGATGAACTCCTGCGCCTCCTCTGGGGTCTTGAAGATGTGGGTTCTGCCCTCATACGTGGTCAGCAGTCTCGCAGGATAGATTACACCATGACGAATCCCAAGGTTGCGCAGCTCCTTACGTACGGGATCAAACTGCTTCCTCAATTGTTGGATTCCTGTGGCCAAATCTGGGTAGAACCGCACCTGCTGGTCCTGGTGTTTAATCTCTCCTTTAGCACGTGCAGCGTTGAAGATCTTCATCCTGTCTCTGTTGCTAAGAAACTTCATAATTAAGGTCCTCGGCGGTCCCTTATCTCTCCGTGGGCCAATACGATGTGCTTTTTCCAGAACCACTGCTGATTGCAACTCCTCGCTGCCCAGCACCTCCGGAATCCACTTTTCCAGAAAGGAACATACGTCCCGACCTTCTGATTCCTCTGGAAGACCCACCAGCCTCAAATTATTCTGTCTCGACCGAGATTCCAAATCCAAAATATTATCTTCCAGAGATTTATTTATTTTTTTCCAAAGTGCGCACCTTTAATTGAAGACGGGTGACGTCATCTTCAGCACTAGCGAGACGGAGCTCCATCTGCGCCGTTCGTTCTACACAGTCACCCAATTCCTTTCTTATTCCTTCCAACGCTGTCATAATCCCATCAAATCTAGAGGAAAAGTCCGCTCTCATTGAACTCATGGCAGCCATCAGCGCATCTGCGCCATTCCCCGCAGAAATCGCACCGCCGCCAGCCGCCTCCGCCATATATGGAGCCTTGTTTGCTGCGTCACAGACCTGAAAGTCCGTTAATTTGGACTGTTTCGGCGGCTCGCTTTTTCCTTTTCCTGGTTTTCCAGCCTTAGACTTCGCCGACATATCCTCGCTCAAATGCTGGGATACGTTCTGTCCCAAATGAGAGAGTTATTTGCCGATTTTTTTCTCCAGGAGCAGAGCAGAGCGAGACACGTCCGTTCTACGTGGCAGCCATAACCGGAAGTCAACTTATTGATGTTTACTATTTATTCATATATGATTGAGAAGAAAAACCTGAACTTTATGATAATCAAGTCTCAAATGGACATTACAAAACTATTTTACAACACTGCAAAATTATGAAGGAAAATGGTACATGTAAAAAAGTTTAAAAAAAAAAGAGATGGTCCTTTTTATGTGCTTATCTAAACTGTAGAATTTATATATATATATATATATATATATATATATACAGTATATATATACACTACCGTTCAAAAGTTTGGGGTCACTTAGAAATTTCCTTATTTTTGAAAGAAAAGCACTGTTTTTCAATGAAGATAACTTTAAACTAATCAGAAATACACTCTAATATCTAATATACATTGCTAATGTGGTAAATGACTATTCTAGCTGCAAATGTCTGGTTTTTGGTGCAATATCTACATAGGTGTATAGAGGCCCATTTCCAGCAACTATCACTCCAGTGTTCTAATGGTACAATGTGTTTGCTCATTGCGTCAGAAGGCTAATGGATGATTAGAAAACCCTTGTGCAATCATGTTAGCACAGCTGAAAACAGTTTAGCTGGTTAGAGAAGCTATAAAACTGACCTTCCTTTGAGCAGGTTGAGTATCTGGAAAAAATTATTATTTCAAATACAAATCATTATTTCTAACCTTGTCAATGTCTTGACTATATTTTCTATTCATTTTACAACTCATGGTGGTAAATAAGTGTGACTTTTCATGGAAAACACAAAATAATTGTCTGGGTGACCCCAAACTTTTGAACGGTAGTGTATGTTTGTTACACTTAAATGTTTCAGATCATCAAACAAATTTAAATATTAGACAATAACACAAGTAAACACAAAATGCAGCTTTTAAATGAAGGTGTTTATTATTAAGGGTAAAAAAATCTAAACCTACATGGCTCTGTGTGAAAAAGTGATTGCCCCCTTGGTGAAACCATAAATTAACTGTGGTTTATCACATCTTTGGAAAGCTGAGTTCAATTTCTCTAGCCACACCCAGGCCTGATTACTGTTTTCACTCAAGAAATCACTTAAATAGGACCTGCCTGACAAAGTGAAGTAGACCAAAAGATCATCAAAAGCTAGACATCATGCTGCGATTCAAAGAAATTCAGGAACAAATGAGAAACAAAGTAACTGAGATCTATCAGTCTGGAAAAGGGTATAAAGCCATTTCTTAAGCTTTGGGACTCCAGGGAACCACAGTGAGAGCCATTATCCACAAATGGTGAAAACACGGAACAGTGGTGAACCTTCCCAGTAGTGGCCGGCTGACCAAAATTACCCCAAGATTGCAGCAACGACTCATCCAAGAGGTCACAAAAGACCCCACAACAACATCCAAAGAACTGCAGTTCTCACTTGCCTCAGTTAAGGTCAGTGTTCATGACTCCACCAAAAGAAAGACTCTGAGCAAAAATGGCCTGCATGGCAGAGTTAAAAGACGAAAACCACTGCTGAGCAAAAAGAACACAAAGGCTTGTCTCAGTTTTGCCAAGAAACATCTTAATGATCCCCAAGACTTTTAGGAAAATATTCTGTGGACTGACGAGACAAAAGTTGAACTTTTTGGAAGGTGTGTGTCCCATTACATCCGGTGTAAAAGTAACACAGCATTTCAGAAAAAGAACATCATACCAGTAGTAAAATATGGTGGTGGTAGGACCTTAAAAAGTTGGTTCATGCTCGAAAACCCTCCAATGTGGCTGAATTACAACAATTCTGTAAAGATGAGTGGGCCAAAATTCCTCCACAGCGCTGTAAAAGACCCAGTGCCAGTTATTGCAAACATTTGATTGCAGTTGTTGCTGCTAAGGGAGGCCCAACCATTTATTAGGTTTAGGGAGCAATCACTTTTTCACACAGGGCCATGCAGGTTTGGATTTTTTTTCACTTAATCATAAACACCTTCATTTAAAAACAGCATTTTGTGTTTACTTGTGTTCTCTTTAATATTTAAATATGTCTGATGATCTGAAATATTTAAGTGTGACAAACATACAAAAAAATGGGAAATCGGGAAGGGGGCAAACACTTTTTCACATCACTGTATATATATATATATATATATATATATATATATATATATATATATATATATATACAGCCGTGAACAAAATTGTTGGTACCCCTCTGTTAATGAAAGAAAAACCCACAATGGTCACAGAAATAACTTGAATCTGACAAAAGTGGTAATAAATAAAAATTCTATGAAAATTAACCAATGAAAATCAGACAATGCTTTTGAATTGTGGTTCAACAGAACTATTTTAAAAAACAAACTCATAAACAGGCCTGGGCAAAAATGATGGTACCCTTAACTAAATATTTTGTTGCACAACCTTTAGAGGCAATCACTGCAATCAAACGATTTCTCTAACTGTCAATGAGACTTCTGTACCTCTCATCATGTATTTTGGCCCACTCCTCATGAGCAAACTGCTCCAGTTGTCTCAGATTTGAAGGGTGCCTTCTCCAGACGGCATGTTTCAGCTCCTTCCACAGATGTTCAATAGGATTTAGATCAGGGCTCATAAGAAGGCCACTTTAGAATAGTCCAATGTTTCGCTCTTAGCCATTCTTGGATGTTTTTAGCTGTGTGTTTTGGGTCATTATCCTGTTGCAAGACCCATGACCTGCAACTGAGACCAAGCTGTCTGACACTGGGCAGCACATTTCTCTCTAGAATACCTTGATAGTCTTGAGATTTCATTGTACCCTGCACACATTCAAGACACCCTGTGCCAGATGAAGCAAAGCAGCCCCAGAACATAACAGAACCTCCTCCATGTTTCACAGTAGGGACAGTGTTCTTTTCTTGGTATGCTTCATTTTTGCATCTGTGAACATAGAGCTGATGTGCCTTGCCAAAAAGTTCCAGTTTTGTCTCGTCTGTCCATAGGACATTCTCCCAGAAGCTTTGTGGCTTGTCAACATGCAGTTTGGCAAATTCCAGTCTGGCTTTTTTATGATTTGTTTTCAACAGCGGTGTCCTCCTTGGTCGTCTCCCATGAAGTCCACTTTGGCTCAAACGACGATGGATGGTGTGATCTGACACTGATGTACCTTGACCTTGGAGTTCACCATGAATGTGTTTAGAGGTTGTTCTGGGCTATTTTGTTACCATTCTTCATCAAGTTTCCTCCTGCGGCCACGTCCAGGGAGGTTGGCTCCCATCCCGTGGATCTTAAATTTCTGAATAATACGTGCAGCTGTAGTCACAGGAACATCAAGCTGCTTGAAGATGGTCTTATAGACTTTACCTTTAACATGCTTGTCTATAATTTTCTTTCTAATCTCCTGAGACAACTCTCTCCTTTGCTTCCTCTGGTCCATGTTTAGTGTGGTACACACCATGTCACCAAACAGCACAGTGACTACTTGTCACCCTTTAAATAGGCCGACTGACTGACTACAAGTTTGTAGACACCTGTGATGTTAATTAGAGGACACATCTTGGTTGAACATGTCCCTATGGTCACATTATTTTCAATCTTTTTTAGGGGTACCATCATTTTTGTCCAGGCCTGTTTCACGAGTTTGTTTTTTAAAGTAATTCTGTTGAACCACAATTCAAAAGCACTGTCTGATTTTCACTGGTTAATTTTCATAGAATTTTTATTTATTACCACTTTTGTCAGATTCAAGTTATTTCTGTGACCATTGAGAGTTTTTCTTTCATTAACAGAGGGGTACCAACAATTTTGTCCACGTGTGTGTGTATGTGTGTGTGTGTGTGTGTGTGTGTGTGTGTGTGTGTGTGTAAATTTTGATGATTATGGCTTAGGTTTTTTAATTAAATTGCTGAATCATGGTGTCCTAAGTTACTGAGATACATTAGTAAGTCAGAAAATTCACTTATTGTCATGTGCTGGCGAGCGCTCGCCCTCTCCTTCCTGTTCACTGGCTCTCTCATCAGATGCGCCTGCTGATTCCTGCTTGGCCAGTGTTTATAAGGAAGCAATCTTCAGTGATTCAACGCTGGCTCGTTTGGGTATACTGCTCAACAGATGGCTCCTTAGTAAGCAGTTGTGTCTCTTATGACATTATCTAACAATCTCTTCTCCTCCACCTTTTCCAGGTTGCTGCCAACGAAACGGTGCGTCTGTGGGGATTTGGTGCGCTCGCCAGCCTGTTGCTCCACCTCTAAGCAGCCTTCCTTCTCCACTCGGTCAGACCCATTCATCTTACCTGTCCGGCAGTTCCGCCTGCTGATTCATCTACTTTGCAGGGTTCTGTGCCGGTCTATTCCTATCTCCCACGTGAGTGGTACTATTTGTTTACCCATTCAATCTCCATTCCTCTCTAACCAGCCTCGTCTATCCTCCGCAGGGCTCCTGCTTATCTGGCGAGTGACTGGCGCTTTTCTTCAAGATTGCTGTTTTGAATATTCTAATAAAAGGTCAAATGTTTTTTGTGTGTTCGCTTGGTGATTGCACGTTGCACTCAGGTGGCTTGTCCAGCCAATATGACAGAACGAGCCAGCCAGAGTCACCACCTGGCAGGTGCATCATCATCAACCGATCACTCCACGCTCCACTGCCTCGACGTTACAGAGAGGCAGGTGGCTGAGCACACTCAATTGCTGCAGGCAATTACGTAGCAGCTGAGTGTCCTTATTGATCAACTGGGCCAAGCGGCTGTCCCGGCTACTCCACCTCCACCTGTTCCTTCTTCCATTGTCCGCCGGACCCTTGCTATTTGCACTCCTGCTCCGTACGTGGGGGAGGTGGGGAAATGCAAGGATTTCTTGGGTCAGATACAGCCTTATTTTGGGCAGGTGCAGGGGGAGTTCCCGGATGACACTTCTAAAATACATCAGTTTACTCTTCTGCTTCAAGGCCGCGCCCTTAGTTGGGCGCAGGCTGTAATCGATAGTCAGAGAGCTTTGCCACCTACATTTGACCAATTTGTGGCCGAGTTTACCCGGACCGTCGACCGTTCTGAGAGTGAAGGGAACATTATGAGTCACCTGATGTCACTCCGCCAGGGCAGTCAGTCGGTGGCCGACTTCTCGGTGGAGTTCCGGGTTGAGGCAGCAGATTCGGGGTGGAACGAGGTTGCGTTACGCAGCGCGTTCCTCCACGGACTGAATCCTCATCTCTGGGATGACTTGGTGGCTCATGTTGTTCCTGCCACCTTGGACAACCTGATAGATCAGGCGGTCGGGTTAGATAATTGATACTGTGAATACGCCCGACAGCACGGTGCCTCCTCTCGCCTGCCTGTTACTCGCTCTCTCCTGGCGTCTACTGACCGAGGTGAGTCCGACTCCGCCCCTGAGCCCATGGAGCTCAGCTCTGCTTGTCTTCTGCGAGCAGAGGTTGAGCGGCGGCGACGGATTGGGGCATGTGCCTACTGTGGTTCTTTGAATCACAAGTTGGACACATACCGCCTACGGCCAAAAGAATCGGCCAGTCAGTAGCTGCGGGGGGTCTGACGGGCGGGACTCAATTCGATCCCCCCGGTAATTTCTCCATTTCGGCCCTCATCCAGCTACCGGGGTCGAGAGGAGTGTCTCCGCCCTAATTGATTCTGGGGCCGAGGGTAATTTTGTCTCATCTAAACTGGTGCACAAGATGGGGATTCCGACAGTTAAAACTGCCGGCTCCCCGTTCCGTGCGTACCCTTTCTGGCCAGACAGTGGCATCCGTTACCCATTGCACAGCGCAGTTATCTGTCCTTTTGTCTGGTAACCACCGGGAGAAGCAGACTTTTTACGTGTTTCCACGAGCTTCTCGTGCGGTGGTACTTGGTTACCCGTGGCTCTGGAGGCACAATCCAATTATTAATTGGTCCCCAAATTCCATCACCTCCTGGAGTCCCAACTGTTTGGCAACCTGTCTAAATTCAGCCGAGTGTTCCCCGTCCCTTCCCGTCTCCTCGCCTCAGGTTGAGCCGCCGGACCTCAGCCTCGTACCCAAGGTCTATCACAACCTCAGGGAGGTGTTTAGCAAGTCACGAACGCTAGCGCTTCCACCGCATCGCTCGTACGACTGTGCCATTAACCTCCTTCCGGGTGCAAGGTTGCCGTCCAGCAAACTCTATAGTATTTCTGGGCCTGAGAGAGAGGCGATGGAAAGGTACATTAAGGATCTGTTGAACACCAGCCTCATTCGGCCATCCTCGGCTCCCCTTGGGGCGGGGTTTTTCTTTGTAGGCAAAAAGGATGGGTCTTTGCGTCTGTGCATTGACTATTGGGAGCTTAACCCCTTGCACTCTGGCCAATTTCCCTAAAAACGCCAAAAAATAACGTACCCAAAGTAAATCAAAAGCTGTTCTTCAACCCTTTGCAGCATCTTCATGGGGTTGGTCTCATTTAAAAGAAAACACTTTGAATTTTTTGGCAAAACAGTCATAATCTCTCTAAGTGCTCCTGCCACTGAGTAACAGTCATCTAAACATACTGAACTTGAAGAAAATAAAGTTCGCCTGGGTGTTTTTTTGGATACAAATGCTTGCAAATAACACACAGCTGTCAGATCCGGGCTGGAAAATGCAACAGAAATGTAGAACCAAGTGTTATCCAACTGAGGTCAAAATTTTGTAACAATACCACAAAAAATGAATATATTACACAGCTTTTTTCTTAGGTTGTTCCCAGGCATTTTGGAACTGTGCCAAATTGTGCCAAATGGCACAGTTTGGAAAAACGTCTAATTTTTGAATGATTCAATATAGAAGCTTCATCTTGGGCTCTCATGAAAGGTGAAGGGCTGTGTGTGTGTGGGGGGGGGGGGTGTTTATTCATTCATGAATGAATGAATGAACAAACAAGCCCCCACACACAAAGAAGCATGCCACGTAAAAAATGTGTGGCCTTTTTTTTTTTTTTTTACAAGAAAAAATAACCTACAGTGCACTAAAAATTATACTAAAATATCTGTAATGTAGAAGATAACAACTCCCACCCACCCCCGCTACAGAGGACGGACATCGCCCATCGCTACATGACGGACAGCGGGGACGGTGCGCCGCGGTCTACTACGCACAGTTGTACTAAAATATCTGCAATAATATCTGCAATCCGCTACAGAAAAGTAGCGGGGGGAGGCATTCATGGTCCGGACGCGGCGCACGGACCAGTCCATCATGTGGCGATGACGCACAGTTGTAATTTACCGATCGGTCAAAAGTCATTTTGATTACAATTTTCAGGGATAAAGAATAATTTAGCTTATAACACTTACCTGTCCACAACAGCAGTGTCGCTGGCGAACTTCTCTTCCTCATTGTCAGACGAACATGACGCTGGTCCGCTTGTTACGGACTCGTGGTTCTGGTCACGTGACCCGGTCAAACCATAATTCCATTATTGCAGTTTTGCGCTTCCATGATTGCGGTTTTGGCGAACGATTTTTCAAAACAAATAAGAACAGTAGTAAGAAAAAAAGACTGGCAAACGCGTGTGTGTCACCCAGCGGCTTACACAAAACAGATTTTACGCAAGGGACGCACGCTTTCGAACTTCTGTGCTTCAATTGGCTCGCTGTATTTGCAGCCGTTGGTAGGTGGGTCCTTCTTGCTAGGTTTTCAGTCATTGGTTCTTCAAGGTTTCAGAAACCCAATTCAAGGCTCTTATTAGTTGAATGAGAGGTCAATCACATCTAAACCAATCAAAGCACTCCTTTGGCTTTCTGTTCGCGGCTGTGTCTGTAGTGGAAGAACGGAAATGCAGCTCTCTTTTTTTTCTCAGTGCGCACTAGGACGCACAGTGTGCGTCCTAGGGCGCCCTCGTGCGCCCTAGGACGCAGAGACGTGACCGCCCGCGGTATCCCGGAGTGCAAGAGGTTAATGCCATCACTGTCAAAGAAATACCCATTGCCCCTGATGAACTCCGCTTTTGAGCTCCTGCAGCGTTCACGTGTATTCTCTAAGCTCAACCTGCATCATGCATACCATCTAGTTAGAATACGCGAGGGGGACGAGGGGAAAACAGCGTTCAAAACACATCTGGGGCATTTTGAGTATTTGGTTATGCCTTTTGGTTTAACTTATGCCCCCACTGTTTTCCAGCGTTTGATCAATGACGTCCTCCGCGATATGCTTAATCGGTTTGTTTTTGTCTATTTAGACGACATTCTGATTTTTTTCTCGCACGCCAGAGGAGCACGAGACTCATGTTAGAGCTGTGTTACAGCGGCTGTTAGAGAACCAACTATACGTCAAGGCAGAGAAGTGTGAATTTTCTATATCTTCCACTTCTTTCCTTGGCTTCATCATAGCGGAGGGAGAGCTGAGAGCTGACCTAGCCAAGGTGAAGGCTGTGCTTGATTGGCCATCCCCCCACTCCCGCAAGGAGCTGCAACCCTTCTTGGGGTTTGCAAATTTTTATCGCAGGTTTATTCGAAACTATAGTGGGATAGCACAGCCTTTAACTAAGCTGACCTCTGTTAAGGTGCCATTTGTATGGACCGAGGCAGCTGAGCAGGCCTTCAACAAATTAAAGGTCCTGTTCACTGGCGATCAAGTCTTGGCTCAGGTCGACCCTCAGCTCCAGTTCACCCTGGAGGTGGATGCTTCAGAAACGGGGGTGGGCGCTGTTTTATCTCAGCGTTCTCTCCCGGACTTGAAGCTCTGCCCGTGTGAGTATTTCTCTCGGCGGCTCACTCCGCCCAAGAGGAATTACGACGTTGGGGATCGCGAGCTGCTGGCCATTAAATGGGCGTTTGAGGAATGGAGACACTGGCTGGAGGGAGCTGCTCACCCAGTAGTCGTGTGGACCGACCACAGTATCTGCAGTCGGCCCGCCGGCTTAATGCTAGGCAGGCTCCCTGGGCCTTATTTTTCCAGCGCTTTAACTTTACTGTCACTTACAGGCCCGGCTCCCGTAACGGGAAGCCTGATGCTCTTTCCAGACAGTTCAGTCAGGATGTGGCTGACCCCCCCCCCCCCTTCCCGGACTATTGACATTATCAGGCATTTTGGTGGCCCACGTTGTGGCAGGACGTGCAGGAGTATGTTAAGGCCTGTCAGACGTGTGCACAAAACAAGTCTTCCTCCACCACCCCTGCTGGTCTTCTTCCCCCCCTCCCCATCCCCAGTCGGCCTTGGTCTCATATCGCTATGGATTTTGTCACTGGTTTTCCCCCTTCCCACGGCAATACAGTGATTTTGACCATCGTGGACAGATTCTCCAAGGCTGTACACCTGGTTCCTGGTTCCCAAGCTGCCGTCGGTCGCCAAGACAGCGGAGCTTCTTTCCTACCACGTCGTCAGGTTACATGGTATTCCTACGGATATCATGTCTGACCGGAGTCTGCAGTTCACATCACGAGTCTGGAAGGCCTTCTGTCACTGTCTGGGTACCACCGTCAAACTCACCTCAGGCTACCATCCCCAGAGCAATGGGCAGGCTGAGCATGCCAACCAGTCCCTGGAGGCCGCCCTTTGTTGTGTGGCAGCCGACGACCCTGCTTCATGGAGCTCCCATCTAACCTGGGTAGAATATTCGTTGAATTCCACGGTCTCCTCAGGTACGGGCCGATCACCTTTTGAAGTGTCTGTGGGCTACCCCCCCCCACCCCGCTCTCTATGGCTGAGAGAGAGGTTGCGGTGCCGTCTGTGGGGGCCCACTTTCATCGCTGCTGCCGGGCCTGGAGATCCACCAGAGCGGCGCTTCAGTGTGCCACCGAGCACAATCAGCGCTATGCTGACTGCAAGAGGGTCCTGGCGCCGAGCTACGAGAAAGGACAGCAGGTCTGGGTGGCCACGGACCAGGTCCCGCTGAAGGCAGAGTGTCGCAAGCTCGCTCCCCGGTTTGTGGGCCCCTTCCCTATCACAGGCAACGTCAGCGACTCTGCTGTCCGGCTCCAGCTTCCACGGATGCTCCACGCGCACCCTACCTTCCACATCTCCAAAGTGAAGCCTCTCTCTTCCAGCCCTCTCTACCCTCCCCTGAAGCCGCCCCCTCCTCCCAGGGTCCTTGACGGACACGTCACGCACACTATGAAGGAGAGCTTGGATGTATGTCGTCGGGGCCGGGGCTTCCAGTATTTGGTCGACTGGGAGGGCTATGGCCCGGAGCATCGGTCATGGGTCCCCTGGTCCAAGTTCTATGGCAAAGGGATGGTCCGGGACTACCATTGTGCTCACCCGGAGAAGGCTGGGCGATCGCCAGGAGGTGTTCCTTGAGAGGAGAGCATTGTCATGTGCTGGTGAGCGCTCGCTCCCTCCTTCCTGTTCACCGGCTCTCTCATCAGATGCACCTGCTGATTCCTGCTTGGCCAGCGTTTATAAGGAAGCAATCTTCAGTGATTCAACGCTGGCTCATTTGGGTATACTGCTCAACAGATGGCTCCTTAGTAAGCAGTTGTGTCTCTTATGACATTATCTAACAATCTCTTCTCCTCCACCTTTTCCAGGTTGCTGCCAACGAAGCGGTGCGTCTGTGGGGATTTGGTGCGCTCGCCAGCCTGTTGCTCCACCTCTAAGCAGTCTTCCATCTCAGCCCGGTCAGACCCATTCATCCTACCTGTCCGGCAGTTCCACCTGCTGGTTCATCTCCTTCGCAGGGTTCTGTGCCGGTCTCTTCCTATCTCCCACGTGAGTGGTACTATTTGCTTACCCATTCAATCTCCAGTCCTCTCTAACCAGCCTCGTCTATCCTCCGCAGGGCTCCTGCTTATCTGGCAAGTGACTGGCGCTTTTCTTCAAGATTGCTGTTTTGAATATTCTAATAAAAGGTCAAACGTTTTTTGTGTGTTCGCTTGGTGATTGCACGTTGTACTCAGGTGGCTTGTCCAGCCAATATGACACTTAAATCATAAACTGTTTGACAAATATGAAAAGTTGCTGTTTGACCCAAGTCTGTGCATATCACTGACAAGGAAAAACAGTTAAAAAAAACAGTCACAAAAACACATACAGTATTTACAACTCAAACATCTTTTTTTCATGAATAAATCAAACAAAACACAAACTCTCTTCATCACAATCAATCACACAAACGCTTTTAGTTTCCTTTCACTGCCGACTCACAGTGACTGTGGCCAGCAGTCCCTCTGGCACATTAGCCACAATGATACCAATGAGGAAAATGACGGCCTCCAGCCAGCTGTAGCCCAGGATGAGCGAGAGGATGAAGAAGGTCACGCCGAGGAAGACGGCCACGCCCGTGATGATGTGGATGAAATGCTCAATTTCCTTAGCAATGGGTGTCTGAAGAGGAGAAAAAGGTCCCGTTTCATTGTACATTCAGTAGGACAAGAAATTTAAATCAACATTATCATTCCTTTTCTGTAGTTAATCAACTTTTTAATAAAAAAAAAAAATACTCCAAAATAAGAAACTGTTTATAAGTATTCATAGAAATTGACGTAAATAGATAAAAATAAATTTAGTGAAAAGACAGAGTTCAACATGAATCTCTTTGTTTAGTGCATTGCTGAAAATGGTCTTGTTACCTTGCCAGTCTCCAGGCCTGAGGTGAGGGTTGCGATGCGGCCCATCACTGTACGATCTCCAGTGCACACAACGATACCACGTGCAGTTCCTAGAGTGACACAGGGACACAATTCTTACACTTCTATAACAGTTCATAACAATACAGAGAAAGGAAAGAAGGAACTGAGTAAACCATGACTACAGATTCAATTCAATTTTATTTGTATAGCACCTAGTCACAACAAAAGTCATCTCAAGGCACTATACATAAACACAAATCATAAATAATTCAGAGAAAAGCCCCAGTGATCAGATGATCCCCTATGAGCAAGCACTAGGCGACAGCGGGAAGGAAAAACTCCCTTATAGGAAGGAACCTCCAGCAGAACCAGGCTCAGGGAGGGGCAGTCTTCTGCCACGACTGGTTGGGGGGGTGAGGAGAGAAAGGAAGAAAAGGAAGAAAGAAGAGACATACTATTCATAATATAACAACAACATCCAGGTAGACAGATATGATGTGCAAATTCTATCAGAGCTAATTTGACATAAGATTACAGCATTTTTATGGGCTTTTTCAGGCTTATTAAGCTAACTAAAGAATCTCATAGGAAACATTGCGAGCAGACACATCCGTAGCTGGACCTGGTGGTGTAATGCCCAAACATAGTGAGCATAAATAGCAGTTTTTTTTATATAAAAGTGGACATAGTAGATACTTATAATAAAATTCAAAACTATGACATGCAAAATCCAGTTTACACTTGTGAATGAAGTCCAGTTAAAACATGATACAGCTACCTAGCCAGCTGTCACATAGCTCATACACACAATCAAACACATGCACAGCGGGCCCCATTGATGCGGACTACAACACTACGCATGCGTCTAGCAGTGGAACAGTATGCAGAGTACCATTACACTACTAGTTACAAACATATAACATGTGGGAAGTCTATTCAAAAGCTTTGTCAAAATATGGGGATGTTGGGCAATACACTACAGCTAACAGGACTGGCTTCGGCTTTGGTTTCATTTTACTATGCTGTGTGATTTGTAATACTAAGGTTTCAAATGATTTATAGGGTAAACTAATTTTAATATTAGTATTTTGGAGTGAGCAATTGCTCCTCTTCCTGTTGTTCTATTTTTTTTTAAAGTTACAGTAATTTGGGGGGGTAGACTCATTCAGCGGCACAGAGTCCTCCTCATGCAACCATGTTTCAGTAAGTGCAAATAAAGCAATTTGGTTATCTGTTACTAAGTCATGTACTAATAAAGATTTAGAGGCAAGGAATCTACTGTTTAATAAACCCCATTTGATTGTTACGTTCTGAGAGGTGATTGTGGTATTTTTTAACTTCAAGTTATTTTGCTTCAATCTTTTAGTGACATGAATTTTATTTTTTGCAGTGTATTTAAATTATTTAAACTAAGGGGCTGTGAGACAGACACTTTGGTTACACGACTGTTTGGTGGCAGTCAGCATGAATGATAATTGGTACAGGATCGTAATGTAAGATTAATACTGGTA
This sequence comes from Pholidichthys leucotaenia, assembly GCA_020510985.1. NCBI lineage: Eukaryota > Metazoa > Chordata > Actinopteri > Cichliformes > Pholidichthyidae > Pholidichthys > Pholidichthys leucotaenia. The sequence goes on along the minus strand of CM035839.1, from coordinate 52,895,568 downwards.
TAAATACAGCTGTATAGAGCTGCTCAGACTTGAAGGACCTGATGTACCAGTGTGTCCACATGAGGGTGCCACACATCTTTAAATTCTATTCCACCATAGCTGTGGAGCAAGATAACAGTGCCTGCACTAACACAATGGCCTGAAATGGCTGAATCAGACAGGAAGTCAGACAGAGTTTATTGGTATCATGTTTCCAGTCTAGAAATGTGATACCAGATGACTGTCAGGTGCCAGGCTGGGAAATCCATGTACACATTCAGCTGTGGGTTGCAGACGTGTGTTTGGGCTGGGGAGACACCAGGCCCAGGAGCACCAGGGAGGGCTGATGAGGAAACACAGGCTGGGAGTAAAAGGTGTGGGGCAAAGTCGGGATAGGAGCAAATATTGGTCAGGTGATGAGAGAATAGGGAACAGGAAGAGAAACTGCAATATCATAGATAATCTCATGCAAAGAAGCGGAAGAGTGACTCCCTTCTTTTGTATTTGTTTATGAACCAATGACATTTTTATTTTGTCTGATTAGAATGTTGATTGCTGACTGCCCAGATCTTTTGTTTTGTGCTCAGTAAAGTAAATTAAAACACAAATAAATACAAAACTAAGTTAAACTTAGATAAACTTACCTAAAACACCAACAAGTTCCCATGCCACTGCTTTTTTGTTTACATCTCTAGTATATTACTTTCTAGAGATGTCAAAATGGTCAGAAAAATCAGAGGCTTAAGATTAAATTCTCATTGTTCATCTCATATGGACGTGGAAATGTTTGGTTAGTTTGTTGGTTCTTAAGTGAAACTAATTTGGACTAGTCATCACCAGGTGAAATCAAATAAAAGAAGAAATCTTTTCAACTTTCTTGTATCATGCCGCATGTCCGCATGTGAACACTGACATGCAGAAAACAGAATTTCATCAGAATGCGCTTCATGTGTCATTTTACAGGAGAACTCACAACCATCGCCTCTTTGCACTTGTTCCATTGAAAATAGATAGAGGAGTGACAATATCACCTGCCATGCGCCTTTGAGAGATCAAAAATAAGCCAGACTGCTTAACGATTTCTCAACGATCTCTGTGCTAGTGTTGTAGTTCTCAAGATCAGTCTTGGCCTTGAGACTGGTCTCGAGACCAGTTTTTCAAGGTCTTTGTCTCGGTCTCAGTCTTGGAGTCATTTTCACTCGGTCTTGTCTCGGTCTCGGACAAAACGGCCTTGGGATTTTAAATCAAGACCATTACTGGTTTACTGTCCACACAATTATGATTGCAAACAGATATCCCCCTTAAATGTAGCAATAAAGTAATTTGCGAGTTTAATTTTATGTCAATGCTATTAGTTGCAACCCCACCCCTTCACACAAACAGGAGAAGATGAGACGAAATGGAGAATGGAGGCTGCGTGGTTGGAGCAGAAATGTCGAAAAACTCTTCAGCTATTAAGTTCGGTTTTCAACACCACAAAGAATTTGTAAAAGGACATGCAAACGTAAACACTCAGTAGTGTGCAGATTCTGCAGTACACAGCTAACAGAAACAGCCGGAACGACATCCACCTTCTACCGGCACCTTGAAAGGAAACATAAAGAAAGGTAAGCTAATGTTAAGTGTAGGCTGACATTAGCAAAGCTAGCTACCTGTGCTACAACGCTTAAGAAAGTTCCTCACCTAAAATACATTTAGCATAAATTAGCTTTTCGACCCCACAATATATTAGCTAACGTGTAGTTTTACAACACATCCTGTGTTTCAGGGCGTGCTAGTACTTGCTAACAGTAATTTGCTCCCTCGTTAAATGCTTAAACTAACCTAACTAACCCCAGTTTAAACTGACGTTAGACATATTGATGATTGTGACTGATGTTAGTGGTTTATTGATGTGTCATTAGTGACCAAGCCGGGGCTTGGTGCGTGTCTATAATTTTATTTATTTATTTTTGGTTAAAAATGTATAATGGTAGAATGATATATTGTGCCAGCAACCGGCACGCCATTGATCAAGAAAACATATTTTCCACTTAAACTTTACTGTTATTTTTCTGTGCAGGTTATTTTGGTTTAATATGTCTTCATTTTAAGTGATATTTAACTGCTACTTGTGTTTAAGTTCACATGATTAACCTTAAAAAAGGCTCTGCATGTTCCCATATTTAGCTGGGAATAAAAGTGGTCCATGTTTTTGGCATGTGGGAGGAAACCGGAGTGCCCGGAGTAAACCCACGCAGACACGGGGAGAACATGCAAGTTAGGTTAATTGGCATCAAAACTGGGGATTCTAAATTGTCCTTAGGTATGGATGTGAGAGTGAATGGTTGTCTGTCTCTCTGTGTTGGCCCTGTGATGGACTGGCGATCTGTCCAGGGTGTACCCTGCCTCTCGCCCAAAAGATGCTGGGATAGGCTCCAGCCCCCCCGCGACCCGAAAGGATTAAGCGGTAGAAGATGGATGGATGGATAGATAAAAGTGGTCCATTCTGAGTGATTTGATTTTGAATAGTTGATTATTTTATTTAAGAGACATTATTTACCTTATTTGAGATTTGAATACAATACAGATCAAATATTACTTTGACAAATCGTTGTGTTTTTTATACAGTGTGCTCTAAGAAAAATGAGCTGGTTAAGCTGTATCACATGTGGTGGCAGAGAATAACATAAATCTACTCACTTCTTTAAAATTTTAGGGTTTTTGTACTTGAGTATTACCTGTTTATACCCCTTTATACTCAAATTTCAATGCATGTTGGAAGCCAATATTATAACTTTTACTCTGTTACCTAAATCTGACAGTTTCAGGTATTTTGCAGAATCAAAATAAAGATTACTGCTACAAAATACACTGTAGTTTAAACATACACTACCGTTCAAAAGTTTGGGGTCACCCAGACAATTATTTTGTGTTTTCCATGAAAAGTCACACTTATTTACCACCATGAGTTGTAAAATGAATAGAAAATATAGTCAAGACATTGACAAGGTTAGAAATAATGATTTGCATTTGAAATAATTTTTTCCTTCAAACTTTGCTTTCGTCAAAGAATCCTCCATTTGCAGCAATTACAGCATTGCAGACCTAACATGATTGCACAAAGGTTTTCTAATCATCCATTAGCCTTCTGACGCAATGAGCAAACACACTGTACCATTAGAACACTGGAGTGATAGTTGCTGGAAATGGGCCTCAATACACCTATGTAGATACTGCACCAAAAACAAGACATTTGCAGCTAGAATAGTCATTTACCACATTGGCAATGTATAGAATGTATTTCTGATTAGTTTAAAGTTATCTTCATTGAAAAAAAGTGCTTTTCTTTCAAAAATAAGGAAATTTCTAAGTGACCCCAAACTTTTGAACGGTAGTGTATGTTACAGATTGGAGACTTCCGGGAAGATGGCGGAGAGACATAACGCTTAAACAGAGAGCTCTCCCTAGTCAGATTAAAAATCATTGGTAAATGGCCAACTCGACATAAATGAACCAATAAACCAAGGGATGAAAACACGAAGAAGCCGGGCACACGGACAAAAGCAGGGTAAAACTGAGAAATCCCTCTTCAACAACGCAGGAGAAATCGCTGTGCACGAGGCCCAGGGAAACGAGACAACTACAGCAGAGAAAATGGAGGACGCCAAACTCGAGGCTATGAACACTGGCATCGCCAATTTAGGTAAAGAATTAAAAAAAGACTTGGAAGACTTTAAGCGGCAACTCCAACAGGATTTAACGGCTCTTAAGGAAGAGCTGAAAAAAGAGATGAAGGAGGAAATTATGGGCCTCCGAAGAGAAATGGAGCGCAAGCTAACAGAAAACATGGAGGAGCTGCGCTCTCAACGGGCGTGTATGACAGAAGCACAGTCCCGAATATCAGAGTTGGAAGACTGGAAGACCGAGGCAAGCGAGCGGCTGCAGACCCTGACGACGCAAACACAGAGGATGCAGGAAAAAATAACCGACCTGGAGAGCAGGTCCAGACGGAGCAATATACGCATCTTTGGGATCCCGGAGGGCATTGAAGGCAACTCGATGACGAAATTCATGGATCATTTCTTAAAAAAAGAGCTGGAGCTGCCCGGTGAAGCGGATCTGCAGATTCAACGAGCGCACAGAGCCTCGGCACAGAACCCGAATCCAAACTCTCCACCCAGGTCAGTTGTGGTGAACTTTCTGAAATATGACATAAAGGAAAGAATCCTGACACAAGCGTGGAAAAAAAAAGATACGAATCGGCGACAAACAGATATTCTTTGATCATGACTACCTGGCAGAAATTGTGCAGCAGCGAAAGAAATATGCCAACATTAAAAAAACGCTGAAAGAGAAAAAAATTAGATTCCAAACGCCGCTAACGAAGATGAGGATTTCATTGGGATGACGGCATAAAAACGTACAACACAGCCAGAGAGGCAGCGCGGGACTTGACGGAGCGAGGCTTTGTGGTGAGCGTACCCGAGGAAGGAGCTGGAGCAGCGGCGACACTGAACGCATCACGACAGCCGGAGTGGAGACAAGTGAGCGGCAGAAGATGGGGGAGAGACGTGGCGCAGCGGGCCCAGGAAAAGCTGCAAGGCTTTCAACTGAAAGACTAGATCATAACAAAGATTAAGAAAGGCACAGAAGAAATGAAGGCCAAGAAGACAAGGTAAAAGAGAAACAAACGGCTAGGAGAGGTTTAAGTGATTTTTGTTGGACATTTCTAGACTAATGACTATTACTTGGATAGTAAATACAGGCCTAGGGAGGGCCCTTCACTCTGTGAGGACATTCCCTCCACCCACCAACAGGGACCAGTGGGCAGAAGAAAGGCCCAAAGTACGGAGGTCGAGATTTGTTAATGTGTTTTTATATAAATATGTGTTAGTTTTGTTGTTAAAGGGGTTAGGAGCACAAGTTAAAAAAATGGAAAAACATGAATATGGGTAAAAATCTTAAGATAATGACACTAAACGTGAATGGTCTCAACTCACCCGTTAAAAGGGAAAGAATAATAAGAAAATTCAAGAAGGAAAAAGCCGAAATTATATTTATGCAAGAGACACATTTGAGCAAGACAGAACATGAGAAACTAAAGAGATTTGGCTATAAGAACTCCTACTACAGTTCATTTAAGGGAGGAACTAAAAGGGGGGTTATGATACTAATTTCAAATAAAATACAATTTGAATGTGAACAAGAAATCCAGGATAAAGAAGGCAGGTATGTAATAATAAAGGGAAGAATAGATGGTATGCAGATCACATTAGTGAACATCTATGCCCCACCAGAAAGTGACAAGGGTTTTTTTCCAACATCTGTTTGATCTCATAGCAACACACAGTGAAGGAGTCCTAATTTGTGGAGGACACTTAAATGCCGTCATGGATCATGAAGTTGACACAACAAGTGTTAAGAAGACAAAAAAACATGTAACAAAGTTCATAAGAACCTCACTGGCAGAAATGGGTATGGTAGACATATGGAGGGACCTGCACCCACTCGAAAAAGACTATACACATTATTCAGCAGTCCATAAAATACACTCTAGAATAGATTACTTCCTTATGAATGAAGGTGACAGACACAGGGTGAGAAATTGTTGGATTGGAGGGGCAGGAATATCAGATCATAATCCTATATACATGGAAATATACAGTATTTAAACAATAGAAAACGACAAACAACATGGAAACTTAATGTAGGACTGTTAAATGATGAGCCGATATGAGCCGAGAATTTTAAGCAAAACCATCAAAATAAGGACTTCTGTTGGCTACCAACAAACGTGGGGAATACCCTTACGACCCAGTGCTGACCTGGTGAAGGTTCTGGTAGATCTGGCTCCGTTTCACCCCGTTTCCGACCTCTAAAGGCTCGCCTCTGATGCTAACCCAGATGCTAACCCAGAGTAACTGCAGCAGTGAGAAGGTATTCTTTACATCTGGCCATCTGGAGCCGAGGAGAGAAGGATTTAAAAGGAGGACGAACCAACCGAGGCGGCGATTGGGAGCTCGGGCGCGGCGTTGGTGAGAGACGGGGGCCACCTGGATCCAGCAGGACAGTGGTCTGAACCGGTGCTCAATTGCGAGGCCCAGCCGAGGAACGACCAGACTGACGGCGGTCGGTGACGGGGCCTAGACGGGGCCCAGCGGAGGAGCCGCCTAGCCAGACGGCGACGAGTGGCTGTGATCGGTGGATTCCGGCTGCGCCGGCGGTGCACGACACAACTGGCCAGGTAGACGGAGGCAGGCGCCGGCGATAGACGGCGGTGATCTGCGGAGCTGAGCAGCGTCACTCGGCGGAGAAGCTGCGCAGGAGCGGCGGGTCCAGTAGTGACCGAGCTAGTTGAGGCCTAGCCGGATTCTCTGCTTATTTCTATCCACAGGTCAGTAAAATGCCACCCAAAAAAGAGGAAATGGAAGAAATTAAAAAAACTCTGAACTTTGTGTTAGATGAACTGGCCAAAGTGACTAGCCAGCAGGACAAAATATTAGACCTAATACAGGAGGTACAAGCCCTACATTCAATAATAAAAGAAAAAGACAAAAAAATTATGGACCTGGAGCAACACGGGCGTCTTTTGGAGCAACGCGTTGAGGATCTTGAACAAGGTTCTCGCATTGATGACATAGTTATAAGTGGACTAGACATCAGATATCAGTCGTACGCCCATGCCGCTACAGGACTGAGTGGTGAACATGCTTCCATAAGTGAATCAATGTCCTTAGAAAACCAAGTGCTTCAGTTCCTTAATGATAAAGACATTAAGGTAGAAGCCAATGCGATCTCAGCCTGTTATGCTTTACCGAAGAAAGATAACAAAACAAAGAAATCAATTGTGATGCGCTTTGTGAACAGGAGGGTGAAAAATGACATACTGAGGCAGGCCAAAAAACTAAAGGAAACTCAAGTTTACCTAAATGAACACCTGACAAAAAAAAAACGCTGAATTAGCACGGCAGGCACGGATGCTAAAGAAACATAATAAGATACAGTCAACCTGGACAAGAAATTGTAGAATTTGGATTAAACTAAATGGAACACCTGAGCAAGCAAAAAGTATAATGATCAGAGATGCTACTGACTTAGATAAATACAAATGAACACTGACTATGAAACACAGAGTGAGGAAACTCAAACTCTAAAAATATGCCACTATGCTGAACATAAACCACAAGAGATGGAGAATGATATTGATCCTGATAACCACTTTTTCAATAATATTCATAACCACTGTGAATATTACACTGAAAAGCAATTCAAAAGTCAAGTGCAATTAGATGGTAAACTGTCAATAATACACTTCAATAGCAGAAGTCTTAACAAAAACTTCTCACAGATTCAGGACTATTTAAAACAGCTAAACAGAAAATTCACAGCTATAGCAGTCTCTGAAACCTGGCTTAATGCAGACCAGGCTCCCCTGATGGCAATAGAGGGATATCAGATGTTTAACATTAACAGATCTCAAAAAAAGGGTGGTGGTGTTGCACTGTATATTGATGACCTATATAGATGTAAGCTTGTAAATGAAATGTCCTTAGCACTACCAGGGATTCTGGAATGTGTTACTGTTGAGATTGACCTAGACAAAACAAAAAATCTAATCATAAGCTGCATATACAGAACGCCGGGAACTTGCATTGAGACATTCAGAGATAAATTAGTCGAGCTGTACAATAATATTACTAGTAAGAAAATGGTAGCAATTTGTGGAGATTTCAATATTGACCTACTTAATCCACATCAACAAAATGTAGTTACAGAGTTCATGAACTCTATGTACAGCATGAGTCTATATCCCACAATAACACATCCCAGTAGAATCACAGCTCACTCTGCTACACTTATTGACAACCTGTTTGTCAATGTTCTCGACAAGAAAATAGAAAGTGGATTATTGATAAATGATATAAGCGACCACTTGCCAATCTTTGCACTTATCCATGGCCACACGGGGCCCAACCCAGAAAAAATCTCAAAATCGTTCAGACACAAATCACCAAACGCAATCAGTTCTTTTAAAGAGGACTTGCTGAAGCAAGACTGGACAGAAGTCTATGTATCAGATGTAAATGAAGCCTATGACACATTTACAAACATTGTAACCACTCTTTATGAAAAAAACTGCCCATTAGTTAAAAAAAAGCTTAAACACAAATTTACTGACAAACCATGGCTAACCAAAGGACTACAAAAGGCGTGTAAAAAGAAAAATTTATTATATAAAGCTTTCATAAAGAAAAGGACAAAAGAAGCAGAGCAGTGGTATAAAACATACAAAAATAAGTTAACATATATAATAAGATGTAGTAAAAGAGACTATTACAGTAAAGAACTGGAAAAAAACAAAGACAATATTAAAAATACATGGACAATAATCAACAGTATCCTTGGAAATAAAAGCAGAAATACCAGCTACCCAACTAACACTCCAAAAAATAATAAATCGACTCCGAATGTGAATATAGCTTCACCTGCAGATGAATTTAATAATTTTTTTGTTAACATTGGACCTAAACTGGCCCGAGAAATACCCACTACGGTGCCAACAGGTGATTCAATATGCAATAACACTGCTGTAAAAGACACCATCTTCATAAAGAACACAGACGAAAGAGAGGTCATTGAAATTGTTAAATCGTTCAAAAGTAAAACATCTACTGACTGCGATGGTATTGATATGCTACTAGTCAAAACTGTTATCGAATGCATAGTGAAACCACTGACGTATATCTGTAACCTGTCTCTCCAATCAGGTATATTTCCCAATGCAATGAAAATAGCTAAAGTAATTCCGATTTACAAGACAGGCGACAGAGGGGAACTCTCCAACTACAGACCAATTTCACTATTACCGCAATTTTCCAAGATACTTGAAAAAATATTCTATGAGAGAATTGACAACTTCATACTGAAGAATGATTTATTGTGTGAGCAGCAATATGGGTTCAGACACAAAAGGACAACAGCATATGCCTTAATGGAATTTACAGAAAAAATATCAACAGCCATTGAAAATAAAGAGTATTCAGTTGGAGTATTCCTGGATCTTAAAAAAGCATTTGATACAGTAGATCACAATCTATTATTAAAGAAACTACAAAATTGTGGTATCAGAGGGGTAGCACTGTCCTGGTTAAGAAGTTACTTAAAGAATAGATATCAGTTTGTATGTGTTAACAACAAAAACTCAGAGCTACTGAAGGTCACCTGTGGAGTCCCACAGGGTTCAGTTTTGGGACCATTATTATTCAATATGTATATAAATGATATATGTAAAGTTTCAGAAAAAATGGACTTAATATTGTTTGCTGATGACACTAACCTGCTATGCAGTGGAAACAACTTGGAACAACTTCTGGATACACTCGGAAAGGAATTAGGAAAGCTGAAACTGTGGTTTGATTCAAACAAATTAACGCTCAATTTAAGCAAGACAAAATTTATAGTCTTTAACAACCATCACAACTACCCAGTACCCAAACTCAGTGTAAATGGTGTAGAGATTGAAAGGGTATCCGAAACTAAATTCCTTGGAGTAATAATTGATAACAAACTGTGTTGGAAGCCACATATTAATTATATAAAAGGTAAAGTATCCAAATCAATTGCAATATTACACAGAGTGAAAAATTTGCTGAATCAACCCACACTATACACCTTGTATCATTCATTAATACTCCCATACATGACATATTGTAATGAAGTATGGGGAAATACATATAAAACAAACATATATCCACTCTTTATGCTTCAAAAGAGAGCTATTAGAATAATCAACAAAGCAGCTTACAGGGAACCAACAAACCCACTTTTTCTTAAACAAAAAACTCTCAAGTTGAAAGATCTGATCGACTTTAAAACCGCAATAATAATGTTCAAAGTGAAGAATCTATCACTGCCCGCAAATATCCAAAAGTTGTTCCAAACAAGGGAGAAACGATATCACTTCAGAGGAACATGTATATTTCAAAAGCCTACAGTGAGAACAACTACCAAGCAACACTGTATTTCAGTGCAAGGTGTCATATTATGGAACGATTTTGGACCTGAATTAAAATCATGTACAAAGCTTGGACAATTTAAACAAAAACTAAAGGAAGAAATACTCCAAACATATTTACAAGACGACATGTAAACTCACATAAGGATTGACATTTCCAGCCTGTGTTGTGTTATAGCTTAGTTTTTCTTTTTTCTCTGTGACACTATGTCTTAGATTTGTTTTTGAATAGTAACCGCTTAACTTAGACTAGCTCAGTTTTCTTTTTCTCTCAGTCATATTTTGTCTTAGCCTTGTTTTAAATTGTAATCGCTCTTGTCTTGTTTTCTCTTTTTTCTCCTTTGAATTCTTGGATGGAATATGGGTGGGCAATATAAGCTGCGGCTTCAGCCATCACCCATTTCGGATAACTCACGTGGAATTGTATAGTAGAAGGAGTCTTTGTCTAATTTGACCTTGTTGTTATATTATACAGTTTCTTTTAACCTGTAATGTACTATCCGAAATAAATTCATTCATTCATTCATTCATTCAAATTCATTCATTCATTCATTCATTCATTCATGAGAAAATGAAAGAAAGAATAAAAGTAAACATAAACGAGTATATCCAAGAGAATGACAATGAAGAAGTGGACCCAACAATACTATGGAATGCACTAAAAGCCGTGTTAAGAGGTAAATTAATTGTTGAAACAGGAAAAGCAAATAAGTCTAAACTGGAAACATATGAACAAAGATGTGAGAGACTGAGGGAACTAGAACGTAAACATCAAAGCACAAATGACAAAAATATACCAAGAAATTAAAGAAGAAAAAATAAAGATAAAAGAAGCACAAATAGATGAAATTGAAAGGAAAAATAGATATCTAAAGCAAAAATATTATGAAACGGGGCCAAAAGCCACAAAACTGCTGGCAAAACGGTTAAGAAAATAACAAACAGTGAATAATGTATATAAGATTAAAGACCCCATCACAAATAAAACCACAGTTAACCCAGAAAACATCGAAGAAATATTCCATAATTTCTATCAAGAACTATACTCGCAACCTGAAGAAACAAATACTAAGGACATTAAAAAATTTCTATGCACATTGGACTTGCCATCAATAGGAAATCAACAAAATGAAAAGCTAACAGCAGAAATAACACAAGAGATCAGAGATGTGATTAAGTCACTTAAAAACGGTAAATCACCAGGTAGTGATGGGTACCCATCTGAGTTTTATAAACTGTTTATAGAAGAACTCATGCCACAGCTCCTAAAGTCATTTAATTGGACATTGAACAACAACAAAAAACCTCCATCATGGAACGAAGCCATTATTTCAGTTATTTTAAAGCCAGGGAAAGATAGAGAACAATGTGGAAACTATAGGCCAATCTCTTTATTAAATGTGGATTATAAAATATATACAACAATTATATGTAAACGAATAAAGACATTCTTGACGGAATTGATAGAAGATGGTCAAACTGGTTTCATAGAGGGACGCCAAACACATGATAATATCAGGAGAACAATAAGATAAGATAAGATAAGATAAGCCTTTATTAGTCCCACAACGGGGAAATTCCAGGATTGCAACAGCACAGGGATAGCAACACTCAGAGCAACAATCAGAAGGCAAGAAAAAAAACAAGCAAGCAAGAGCAGCTAATATACATATGTACATATTACTATAAAATATATATATACACACACACACACAGACACACAGTGCAGAGCATTGTAGCTGGATGGAATAAATATATGAATATATGAACACACAGTGCAGAGCATTGTAGCTAGATGGAATAAATATGTAAATATATAAACACCCACAGTACGGAGCATTGCAGCTAGGTGGAATAAATATGCAAGTATATAAAAACACACAGTGCGGAGCAATGTAGCTAGATGGAATAATATGTAGATATATAAAAAACACAGTGCGGAGCATTGTAGCTAGATGGAATAAATATATAGATATATAAATATAAACACACCCAGTGCTGAGCATTGTAGCTAGATGGAATAAATATGTAAATATATAAACACACACAGTGCAGAGCATTGTTGCTAGATGGGATGAAACAGCATAACCGTCTACTTAGTTATCCTACATGGTATGATTATGTGCCCATACATATTCTCACCCTCCATAGCGACCGGTATGTTCCTAGTTGTATGCCGGAGAGGACCATTGTGTAAGTCTATTGCATCTTTTGCATTCAAAAAAACTATTAGTTTGTTACGTCTTTTTGCTATCTCTGCGAGCAGCCCTGCTTAGGTTGTACAGTCTGACAGCCGTTGGTAGGAAGGACCTACGAAACCTCTCGGTTGCGCACCTGGGATGATGTAGTCTGCTGCTAAATGAGCTCCTCAGTGCATTCAGTATGTCCTGCATAGGGTGGAACTCGGACTCCAGCAGAGATGACAGTTTAGCCACCGTCCTTCTCTCTCCTATCTCCTCCATCGGATCAAGGCGCTGCCCCAGGACAGAGCTAGCTTTCTTAATCAGTTTGTTCAGTCTCTTCCTATCGGCTGCAGTAATGCCACTGCCCCAGCAGACCACTCCAAAAGTGATGGCTGATGCCACCACCGTGTCATAGAATGACTTCAGCAGCGCCCCTTGTACACCAAAAGACCTGAGTCTCCTCAGCAGGAACAGCCTGCGCTGTCCCTTCTTGTAGAGTGCGTCAGTATTGTGTGACCAGTCTAGTTTATTGTTCAGATGAATACCCAGGTACTTATAGGATGTCACCATCTCGATGTCTGTTCCCTGTATATTTACTGGTGCTGTGAGGGGCTGCCCATGCCTGCGGCAGTCCACCACCAGCTCCTTAGTTTTCCTCGCGTTGATCTGGAGGCAGTTCCGATGGCACCAGTCCACAAAGTCCTGGATAAGCCCTCTGTACTCAGCTTCATCTCCGTTGGAGATGAGACCAACGATCGCAGAGTCATCAGAGAACTTCTGTAGATGGCAATGTGTTGTGTTGTGTGAGAAGTCCGCAGTATAAAGAGTGAACAGGAAGGGAGCCAGCACCATTCCCTGGGGGGCCCCCGTGCTACTGATGATCGTGTCGGAAACACAGTCCCGGGTTCTCACAAACTGAGGCCGGTTCGTGAGGTAGTCCAGGATCCATGATGACAGGTGCTGGTCCACCCCTGCGCGCAGCAGCTTGTCCTTCAGGATCATCGGTTGGATGGTGTTGAAAGCACTGGAGAAGTCAAAGAACATGATCCTCACCATATTCCCGGGCTTCTCCAGGTGGGACAGAGAACGGTGAAGGAGGAAGATCACCGCATCCTCCACCCCAATGCCATGCTGGTAGGCGAACTGGAGTGGATCCATCGCTGGTTCCACCAGGGGGCGGAGATGAGCAAGGAGCAGTCTCTCCAGGGTCTTCATCAAGTGGGACGTCAAGGCCACCGGTCTGTAGCTGTTCAGGTCTTTGGGATGGGAAGTTTTTGGTACAGGTACCACACAAGATGTTTTCCACAGCTGTGGTACCCTCCCCAGTTTCAGGCTCATGTTGAAGATATACGTCACAATCCCACACAGCTGGTCTGCACAGGACTTGAGGAGCTTTGCGCTGATGCCGTCCGGTCCCGACGCCTTCCTCGCCTTGATCTTCCTCAGCTCCGTCCTCACCTGGGTCTTGGTCAGGGTCAGGATGGGGGGCTGTGTGTTGGGAGTGGGGGGGGTGTCGGTGGAGTGGGGAGTGGGCAGCAGGACTTGATTTCTTAGAGGCAGCAGTGGTTGTTGTGCAGACAGGGGGGAGGGCGGTTGGTCAAATCTATTGAAAAACAGATTCAGGTTGTTCGCCCACTCCCTGCCCCCCGTGGCCTGGGGGGAGGTATTCTGGAGCCCCGAGATGGTTTTGAGGTTTCTCCAGACCCCGCTGATGTCGCTCTGTTGCAGCTTGTTCTCCATCTTCTTCCTGAAGCTGTCCTTGCCTTCTCTGATCTTTCTCCTCAGCTCCCTCTGTACGGACTTCAGCATCTCCCTGTTCCCTGACCTGAAGATCCTCTTCTTCTCTCTCAGAAGTGTTTTTATCTCAGGGTTGATCCAGGGTTTGTTGTTTGAGTGACGCCGTATGGTCTTGGTGGGAACGGATTTGTCCACACAGAAGCTGAGGTAGCCCGTGAAGGTGTGAATGAGGCCATCGATGTCCTCACCATGTGGATCGCAGAGCTGCTTCCAGGCAGTGGCTTCAAAACAGTCCTTTAAAGTGTCCATTGTCTCCTCAGACCATAACTCCACAGTGTGCATGGCCGGAGGTTGTCTGTGCACTAGGGGTTTGTACACCGGCCGGAGATGAACCAAGTTGTGATCCGATCTCCCAAGTGAGGGGAGTTGTGATGAGGTGTACGCCTCCTTAGTGTTTGCGTAGAACAAATCCAGTATTTTATTGTCTCTAGTGTGGCATGTGACATACTGGGTGAAAGTGGGCAGAATGGGAGACAGTGAAACGTGGTTGAAATCGCCTGAGATGAGGAGAAGAGCATCTGGGTGTTCTGTCTGCAGCCTGCTGGTTACTGAATGGATGACGTCACGCGCTGTCCCAGCGTTCGCCGTCGGATTTGCATAAACAACAATGCAGATCACGTGTGAGTGTTCTCTCGGGAGATATGTAGGCCTCATGCTAACAGCTAGCAACTCAATGTCTTTGCTGCAGTGTCGTTGCTTAACAGTGATATGTCCCGGTCTGCACCAGTTGTTGTTAACATACATTATCACTCCACCGCCCCTTGCTTTGCCACTCTCTGGTGTTCGGTCAGCTCGTATCATGTGAAAACCCTCCAGCTCAATGTTAGCATCTGCTGCTAGTTCAGTTAGCCACGTCTCAGTAAACAAAAGGAGAGAGCACTCCCGGTAAGTGCTATCATAACGGGAGATAGCCGCTAGCTCATCTAACTTTCCTAGTATCGACCGTACATTTCCCATGACAACAGATGGAAGGGAGGGTCTGTACCTTATATTTTTTGTCCTCCGCCTTACTCCAGCCCGGCAGCCGCGGCGCTTTCGCCTCAATTCTCTCGGTATGTCGAGTTTTTCCAGTGGGACCGGGTGGCGGTTAAATGCTAGCAGCTCTTCCCTGTTGTATCGTATCCTGCTATAAACAGTGGCTCCGTCCACTGGCTCAGGAGACATTTGGGACGATCTGTGTGTCCGTGATATAAGTGGGGTGAAAAAAAAAGTGATCAAAAGAGAGAGGAAGGGAAAAAAAACTCGGAATCAAGCCGCTGTTGCAAAAGGCAGCCTACTGGTGTGGCGCCGAGAGGATACATATAATACATATAATACATATAATTAACCAAATACATAAAGAAAAGCGCAGTAATAATGAGTTTAGACGCAGAAAAAGCATTTGATAGGGTTAACTGGAAATTCTTATATAGTGTGCTGGAACGCTTTGGATTTAACGAAAAATCAGTACAATGCATAAAGACGCTGTATCAAAAACCTGTGGCAAGAATCAAGATAAACGGTAGCTTAACAGACAAAGTAAATATACAAAGATCAACTAGGCAGGGATGCTGTTTATCGCCCACCTTGTTTGCTCTGTTCATAGAGCCACTGGCTCAAGCGATACGACAAAATAAGAAATTAAAAGGTGTAACAATAAAGGGAGTGGAACACAAGATTGGGCTATTTGCAGACGATATTATAGTTTACCTTGAACAACCAGATGAATCAATAATGGAAATGATGAACTTGATAGAAAATTTTGGAAAATTATCAGGATACAAGATAAACATAACAAAAACACAAATACTGACATTCCACTATAACCCTCTAAACCAGATAACTGATAAGATCAAACTAAACTGGAAACAAAAAGAAATAAAATACCTTGGAGTGAGCATACCTAAAGATCTAAGCAAAATTTATAAAGCAAACTATGATAGGTTGGAACAAGAAATAAAAAAAGATATTGATAGATGGTCAATCTTAAATATGGATCTGAATTCAAAAATTGAGACAGTCAAAATCAGCATACAACCTAGATTACTTTACCTCTTCCAGGCTCTACCAACAGAGATTCCAGGTGCCCGGTTCTCAAAGTGGGACAGGATGATATCGAGATTTGTTTGGGGAGGTAAAAAACCAAGAGTGAAATATAAAACTCTCCAGTTACCAAAAGAGAAAGGATGCATGGGCCTACCGAGTCTAAAGGAATATTACTACTCAGCACAAATAAGATATATCATATGTTGGTGCGACGGAGGCTATGAGGCAAAATGGAAAGAAATGGAAAAGGAAATTGAGGGACTCCCAGTACAAAGCATAATAGGAGATAAAGATGCATATAAGCAAATCAAACTAATAGACCCAATCACTAAATTTACTTTGGAACTGTGGTATAAAATAGTACAAAAGTATAATATAAAGGAAGACAAAACTATTGAAATGGGTAGCATTTGACAGTCAGTTTGAACCGGCAAAGCAAGATGGGGGATACAAAAATCTGGTGAACAAGGGAATCACAGCATGGGGCAATATCGGAAAAAAAGATCTCGGGAGCTTTGTAAACATCAGAAGAAAATTTAAACTAGAAAAATCGGAATTCTTCAGATATCTGCAGATGAGAGACTATTATATGAAGAAGATTAGGCATAACCTCCAAATAGATGTGAGCAAGATTATACAATTCATTTTAAGCTCATTATGGCGCATATATTGTATTCATATCCCCCGCATTCACCTAGTAGGAATGACGGTGCATATTCCAGAAGCTTCACGTCTTAAGGACCAAAGAGGACCTGACCCTGTGAGGACCTACGGGAGGTGTGAAGTTGGCCTTGCAGGAGATGTGAAGCTGGAGAGAATGCCCCAGCAGGAGCCCCAGACGCTAGAGGGTCAGAGGACAATGGAGACGCCAAGGAGCCTCGGGCGCTGGATGTTTACCTAAGACTGTGGGTTGGGGGTGTGTGATTTGATGTG
The DNA here is from genome assembly GCA_020510985.1 of Pholidichthys leucotaenia. Classification (NCBI taxonomy): domain Eukaryota; kingdom Metazoa; phylum Chordata; class Actinopteri; order Cichliformes; family Pholidichthyidae; genus Pholidichthys; species Pholidichthys leucotaenia. The sequence goes on along the minus strand of CM035839.1, from coordinate 52,878,654 downwards.
GGGGGTTTTGTGTCTGGTGAGACTATAAGAGCTGTGTTGGATGATTGCTCAGTCTCTTTTCCTGAGATCCTGTTCTTGTTAGAGGATGTGACCTTGCAATAAACCAACCCTGAGAAATAAACTCAGTCTCGTTTGTGAAAGTCAATCGGAATTCTTCAGATATCTGCAGATGAGAGACTATTATATGAAGAAGATTAGGCATAACCTCCAAACAGATGTGAGCGAGATTATACAATTCATTTTAAGCTCATATGCAGGAAATAAAATAAGAATTATTTCAAAGCTATATCAGAAACTTATGGCAAACAAACATTCAAGTAACTATATAAAGGAGAAATGGGAGAAAGAGCTAAATTTAAGCATAACAGAAGAAAGCTGGCAGGAAATATGGAAAACACAACACATATCAACAAATTCAAGGACATGGAGGGAATTTGGATGGAAAAACCTGATTTGCTTTTTCATTACACCACAGATTCAAAGAAAATATACAAATACCCAATCGTTATGCTGGAGGGGCTGTGGGGCTCAAAATGCAGACCACTCACGTATGTTTTGGAAATGCTGCAAAATCTCATCATTCTGGAAATCTACACATGTGACAATACAGAGGATATTAGGATATAATATACCAATGAACTGTAACCTGATGTACTTATGTGATCTTAAAAGAGACAATGTAATACAGGCTGAGGACAGATATCTAGTTAAAATCTTGTTGATTGCATCTAAAAAAACAATCACAAAAAAATGGCGATCAGAAGTTCTTCTTGACCAAGAACAATGGACTGACATTGTTGAGGATATACATATGATGGAAAAACTAACATATCGACAAAGAATACAAGAAGGACTATATGAAAAAAAATGACGGAAATGGACACACTACAAAGTGCAACAACGAGACAGAAATTGAAAGAATAACCGAAGACACTGGAAAAACCAGAAGAATTAAGAGATGGAAACTAAAAACTTGATGCTCCAACATTTGTCCCCCCCCCTTTTCTTTTTTTTTTCTTTCTTACTCTAGCTCCTTTTTTTAAATGTAGACTGTGATCTGAATGTAATATGTATGATGAAAAATGAATAAAAATCTAAGTTACAAAAAAAAACATGTTACAGATTAGTGCTGTATAAACTCAAACACAACCAAATAATTATGACTTACAGCTTTTTGAAATAATTAATGAATCATGATATTCCAATTCTTTGAGATGCAGTAGTGTGTGTGTGTGTGTGTGTGTGTGTGTGTGTGTGTGTGGTCTTGGTCTTGACTTGGTCTCAAACTGCCTTGGTCTTGGTCTCGAACCCTTAAAGTCTTGGTCTTGTGTCTTGGTCTCGGCTCACTCTGGTCTCGGTAATGTCTTGGTCTCGTGCTCTTGACTACAACACTACTCTGTGCTGTGTAAATGGGCCCTTAATCCTTGAGGTCCATACCCCACACCTAATGTGTTGACTGTTGAAGTATATGACATAGGTCCTGAAGAGCAACTAACTAAACCAGATGACAATCTGGCACTGAATAAGTTAACAGAGCAGGCTTTATTGAAGAGGGTGAAAGGGTAAAATTCACCTGAATCTCCTCCTGTGACTATGACTATTTCTCAAGAAAACAACTGTCAATTTTGGGGACAATGCAGATGTTAAATCTATACTGAAAGTTTTTTGCTTTAAACGTTCAGTTTAAAGCAATGATAATCAACTGCTGACCACTTCTGTTACTAAATAGTAATAGATAAAGGATAATGTGGTACATTTTTTAAATTCTTCGGACATTACAACCATAATAGCGACTTAAGATTTGACTTGGACTTGACTTTTGAGACTTGAAACTTGACTTGGAGTTGCAAAAATGACTTGTGAACATCTCTGCTACATGCACTGCTTCAAACCTGACGCAAACCATCACCTTCAATCATGCAAAAGAAGAAGAGAGCTACAATGATATCTATGTTGATTTGTTTAAATAAGATAATGTTACTACCACATATAAAAACTCTCACTTGAAGGAAAAGGAATGAAAATGTAAAGGGGCCAAAACAATGATCAGAGACTTTAAGATGACTTTCGCCCCCTCTGAGACGGCCAATTGAGGCTATTACCAAAGGGAGAGACGGATTCTGTCAACTGATGTGATGTGCTTTCAAATAGAAACGCACGTTTCCAATAAGGAGCAGCTGTCTGCTACAAAGTGATAGGCAAAGAGCAAACTGGTTTATAAGTGAATGAGGTTTAAGACTAACAAAGACTAACGAAGAAGCAAATCTAAGAAAAGGAAATGATAGATTTAATATAGGAATGCAATATTTTCTTTGTTGTCTACTGAATAATCAGGATTAGAGTCTAGACCAGGGGTCTACAACCTGCACTGAATAAAGAGGCACTCTGAGTGATTTTGTAAAAAAAAAAAAAAAAAAAGTCTGCAGGGAGCCACAAAAATATCTCAACCTAAAAATGAAGGTAAAACAGCAAAAATGATCTGGCCTGCCAACACCAGGATTAAGAGCAAATTTACAGCTTTTTTTTTTCAACAGTAAATTTGTTACCTTTTTCTGGTAAATTTGTGATTATTTTCAAAAGGTTTGTGTCTTTTTCTCTTGCAAACTTGTGTGGGTGTTTTCCTCATTAAACTTTTTTCCCCCAAAATTTTGTTGTATTTTTCACATAAATGTGTTTTTTTTTTTCCACAATATCTTTATTGAACCTTTTTTTTTTTTTTTTTTAACAAACAATCAAACACTAACACTAAAGTACTACAAAAAAAAAAAAATGCCCTAAAAACACCAACAACCACCAACAAAATCAAGTCTTCAACAATGCTCCTCTGTTTAGTCTAGACAATCCAATACATTAGTATACATATTATGTTCACCAGTTTGGAATTTACAAGGTCCACACACATCATTCACCTTCTTCTTCAAGAGTTATGTTTAAATTTTTTACATAATCAATAAAAGGTCTCCATATATTCTCAAACACAATTTCCTTTGATTTCAGTATATATGTTATTCTTTCTAATGGAAGGTTTGTTAACATCTGTCTTAACCACTGAGTCACATCTGGTCTATGAGTCTTTTTCCATAATAGTGCAATACATTTTTTGGCATTAAGCAAACTGAGGTCTATGAATGTTCTTTCACTTTTATTGAAATTATGCTTTTCTGGGTACAGACCCAACAAAAACAGTTTAGGATTCAATATGATTTGTTTTGAGATTATTTTTTCAATTGTTACCCTCACCTCTTCCCAAAACATTCTTATTAATCTACATTCCCATAAACAATGAAATAGGGTTCCTTTACTTTCCATGCATTTTGTGCATGTATCTGGTATATTTTTGTTATATCTATTTAACTCCTCCGGTGTAACATACATCCGCATTAACCATTTGAAATGTATCAATTTAAGGCGTGCATTTATTGATTTGGTTTGAGCTTCTGTACAAGCCAATTCCCATTGTTCCTCTGAAATTTCAGTTTGCAGATCTTCTTTCCAGTAGTTTAATCTTTTCAGTGAATTTTCACTTGAAGATAGTGTCAATGAGTTATAAAACTCTGAAATAATACCCTTTCTTTTACTATCTTTCATCATCATTTTTTCCAAGGATGAATAAATAGGTCGAGTGAGAGCTTTATTTTGATTTGATCGAATAAAGTTTCTAAGTTGAAGATATTTAAAAAAATGTGTTCTATTGAGATTAAATTTGATCCTCAGCTCTTCAAAAGACATTATGTTGTCTGCACATGGCAAATATAAATCCTGAATCTTTTGTATCCCTTTTAAATTCCATACTTTAAATACAGCGTCCGCTCTCCCTGGTTTAAAATATTGATTACCCCATATTGGACTAAACTGTGACAATAACTGTGGTTCTTTTAAATAGTTTTTAGCTTCTTTTTTTTTTTTTTTTTTTTTCCTTTGAAAGACAAAAGTAAAATAGAAAGATGTCTTTACCTTCTTTACATGTTTCAACTGCACTGCAGCCTTCATCAGAAGAGTCAGCTGATTGCTGCCAGGTGACATTTATCAGCTGATTTTCGTAGGCAGGGCCAGCTCAGCAGATCTGTCAGATCCGCAGAGCCGGCCCCGCCTCCCGCCATCAGATGGTCTCTGGAGAATGTGGTCCCAGGTGTGAGAAAGCATAAAGGCCCCCTCATCTCGGTTCATGGTGTCTTTTCCCCGCTTTCTGATCTCTATTGCCTCCTTGATCCAACGTTTGTGTCTGTTGCTCTCCGATCCAATAATTTTTGTGTTGTCCCAGTCCATGATGTGATTATTTCTTTTGCAGTGGTCCGATATAGCTGATTTTAATGTTTCTTGTTCTGCTTTTTCTTTTGTAAAGAAGGTAAAGACATCTTTCTATTTTACTTTTGTCTTTCAAAGGAAAAAAAAAAAAAGGATAAATAATTGAAAGAAGACAAAATGAACCTGTTTGACGTATTACGTGGAAGTTATGGACAAGTTTGCATTAAAGACTTCCGCCGGCTGGAGAAATTGGAGAAAACACGGGCACGCTTCAGAAACCACCTACGATTCAACCTCCGTTGCAGAGATGAGGAGGTCACACCCCAAAGCCTCAATATAAGAAATCCAATCCCGACCAAGAACGCAGAAAAAATCATCAACAAAGCACGGAAAGACCTTATAAAAGAACGTATAAGAATAACGGCAAATAAAGTAGACAAAATAAACAACCAAATCAAAGAGGAAACGGACATGTTTAAGCAACGCTACCCGACGGACCAGAAAACGCAGGAGCAGATAAAAGCACAACTGAAACACGCACACGAACAAGAATTCATCACAACGAAAAACCGCCAATTGAAAAAATTAAAAAAACTCACAGAAAGAAAGAACGGACGAAGACAAACACACACGGAAAAGAACGATAAGTGGGTCAAAAACCTATCACAACGCACACTCACGGACACGGAGAAAACAGTGCTGAACAGAGGACTGAACTTCGCCATCACACCAGCCAGAATCCCCCATGAAGAATACATCCTCGCAACAGAACTGGCATGTGAAAAAATCCAGGACCAAGGAGAAAAAGCAGCACTCCGGAACGCAGTTGCAGGAATCCTCAAAACGGCCAAATTACCACAAAGCAACGTTACAAGAAAAGAAGAAAAAGCATTAAACTCACTCAAGACAGATAAAACGATCACAATACTCCCAGCAGATAAAGGCAGAACAACAGTAATTTTGGACACGGAAACATACGAAAAACAGATGGAAACCATGTTGGCAGACAGTAACACATACGAAATCATTAAAACAAACCCGACAGAAGAAAAGAAAAAAATGCTCAAAGCCCTTCTAAAACCTCTATTAGAAAGCAATAAAATCACAAAGGACGCATATGATCACCTGATCCCCACAGCCAGCATCACCCCTCGGATTTATGGAACACCGAAAATACATAAAAAGGATATCCCACTGCGGCCAATAATAGACAGCATTGGATCAGTCACATACAACTTATCAAAAGCCCTAGCTGAAATCATCAAACCCCTCCTTGGACTATCAGACTTTCACTGTAAAAATTCAAAAGAGCTGGCACAAGAACTCAAAGACATAAAAATAGAATCAGACGAGATCCTCATCTCACATGACGTCATCTCTTTATTCACAAAGACTCCTATTGACGTCACACTACATATAGTGCAAGAACGCCTCAACAAGGACAGTACCCTAAAAAGACGCACCAACCTCACAGTCCATGACATATCCAAATTACTACAGTTTGTTGCAAAATCCACTTATTTTCAATTCAGAGGAAAAATCTACAAACAAAAAGAAGGATTTGCAATGGGAGACCCACTATCAGCCATCATGAGCAGTTTTTTTATGGAGGATCTGGAAAATAAAGCCATCAACACAGCACCCACAATATGCAAACCCACCCTTTGGAAGAGATACGTAGATGACATTCTGGAAAAAATAAGGAAAGGACATACACAAGAACTCACTGACCATCTGAACAGTACAGACAGTACGGGGAACATAAAATTCACACACGAAGAGGAGGAAAATGGCACCATAGCCTTTCTGGACATGAAAATCCACCACAACGAGGATGGCAGCATAAAAATCACAGTCTACAGGAAACCAACCCACACAGATCAATACCTACTTTGGACATCGGAACACCCCACAGCACACAAGCTATCAGTCGTCAGGACATTATATGAACGAGCCACCATCATCACGGAACAAGAAGACAGACAGGAAGAAGAAAACCACATAAAACATGCACTTATACGCTGCCAATATCCAGTATGGGCTATAAACAAAGGGAAACAGCAAGTCAAAAACAAAGAAAATAAACAGGACACAAGACACAGAACAAAAGCTGAAATCAAAAACAAGGAAACCATAACTATACCATACATACGAGGGATCACGGAACCAATTCAAAGGATCATGAAAAAATACAAAATAAACACAGCAGTCAAACCACACAAAAAATTAAGACAGTTATTAGTACACCCCAAGGACAGAATAGAACAAGACAATAAATGCAATGTATTATATGAAATATCATGCAGATCATGTAACAAAACCTACATTGGAGAAACCGGAAGATTATTCACCACAAGAAAAAAAGAACACCAAAAGGAATGTGAGAAGGAAACGCAAGGACGACTCACAAGATCACAAAAAGAAAAAGCAGAACAAGAAACATTAAAATCAGCTATATCGGACCACTGCAAAAGAAATAATCACATCATGGACTGGGACAACACAAAAATTATTGGATCGGAGAGCAACAGACACAAACGTTGGATCAAGGAGGCAATAGAGATCAGAAAGCGGGGAAAAGACACCATGAACCGAGATGAGGGGGCCTTTATGCTTTCTCACACCTGGGACCACATTCTCCAGAGACCATCTGATGGCGGGAGGCGGGGCCGGCTCTGCGGATCTGACAGATCTGCTGAGCTGGCCCCGCCTACGAAAATCAGCTGATAAATGTCACCTGGCAGCAATCAGCTGACTCTTCTGATGAAGGCTGCAGTGCAGTTGAAACATGTAAAGAAGGTAAAGACATCTTTCTATTTTACTTTTGTCTTTCAAAGGAAAAAAAAAAAAAAAAAAAGGATAAATAATTGAAAGAAGACAAAATGAACCTGTTTGACGTAGTTTTTAGCTTCACACCATATTTTGATCATATGCTTTACAAATGGATTTTTAACTTGTTTTTGTAATTTTTTTGCCGAATCTGAGTATATGAATATGGGAAGAGGTAAAGGTAAATTGTATGATTCCATTTCAGTCCAGTGAGGGAGATCATTTGATGAAAAATAATATGTCATAGACCTCAGTTGTGCCGACCAATAATACAACATAAAATTTGGACATTTCAGACCTCCACGATCAAATGGTAAATATAATAAAGACAAACGTAATCTAGCCCTCCTGTTGTTCCATATAAATTCCACTAACTTTTTTTTATTCTTGAGAATAGATCTAAAGGTGGTGATAAGGGAATGTATTGAAATAAATAAAGTATTTTAGGTAAAATATTACTTTTAAGTATATTGATTCTCCCGATCATCGACATTGGTAGTGACATCCATCTCTGAGTTAACTCATTGATATCTGACATTAAGGCTTCATAGTTGACACTGGCGACTGATTCTAGCTTAGGCACAATTTGGATTCCTAAATATTTAAACTGATTTACAACATTGAATTGATTTACCTCAGGGGCTGGGTAATTTCTCTGGGTCTCATTTAGCATTAATATTGAAGATTTAGTTTTATTTATTTTATATCCTGATATTTCCCCAAAATTCTTTATTAAATTCAACAAGGTTGGAATTGATTTTTTTAGATTCGACATAAACAAAATTATATCATCGGCGTACAGGGAGATTTTATGTTCTGTTGGTCCAACTTTAATTCCATATATTTGTGAATGTAAACGTATCGCTATCGCTAAAGGTTCAATTGCCATAGTAAACAGTAAAGGTGAAAGTGGACAGCCTTGTCGACATCCTCTATTGATTTTTATTGGTTTTGAAATATTGTTATTTGTTAGGATTTCTGCTGTAGCATTATTGTATATTATTTGAACCCATTTTATGAAATTATTTCCAAGTCCAAACCTTTGTAGGACTTCAAAAAGAAAGGGCCATTCAACTCTATCAAAGGCCTTTTCGGCGTCCAATGATAGGAGAGCTGTATCCGGTGCTTCTTTATTAAAATAAATAATATTAAATAGTCTTCTTACATTATGGAAGCCTTGTCTACCCTTTATAAAGCCATTCTGATCTCGATTAATAATATTTGGTAAAATTTCTTGTATTCGTCTTGCTAAAATTTTACAGATTATCTTAAGGTCGGCGTTTAATAGGCTTATTGGTCTCATATTTTCACATTTATTAGAGGGCTTACCTGGTTTTGGCAGCAGTATAATTAAGGCATTATTTATGTATGATGGTAAATTATTATTTTGAAATGCTTCTAGAACCATTTCCAAAAAAGGTTTTATTAATTTATTCTTAAATTTTTTATAGAGGTCAACTGGAAGACCATCTGGTCCTGCACTTTTTCCTGATTTCATATTATCAATGGCTAGCCCAACTTCTTCTTGACTAATTTTAGACTCCAATATCTCCCTGTTTTCATTTGGAATACACGGTATAGATAGTTCGTTCAAAAACCCATTTAGTTTTGTTAAATCAGGTTCATTTTTGGTATCATATAATTTTTCATAGTAATCTCTAAAGGCTCTATTAATTTCTAAAGGATCTATAACTACCTGTCCGTTACTTATAATACTGGTAATTGGTGTTTTAATTTCTAATTGTTTAATCTGCCATGCTAATAATTTTCCTGATTTTTCACCTTGTTCATAAAAAGATTGTTTCAATCTTAGAAGACTCGAGGCAGCTCTATTCGCTGATTTTTTGTCGTATTCAGCTCTCAAAATCAGTAATTCATTCTCCAACCTTGGGTCACTTCCTACATACACTTTTTCCTGAAGACTTTTTATTTTATGTTCCAATTTAGCTCTCTCCTCTCGAGTCTTCTTAGATTTTGATCCTGTATAACTAATAATATGTCCCCTAATAAAAGCTTTGAAAGCCTCCCACTTTACACATGCTGATGTTTGTGTAGTATTGATGTCAAAGAACTCGTCTATCTGTTTTTCTATATACTTGACAAATTCCTCATCCTGAAGCCATTTATGCTGAAATTGCCATCTACCTGATTCCTTTGTCAATTTTTTATCTACAAATATTAGACAACAGGGTGCATGATCAGAGATCACGATGTTATCATAAAAGCAGTTTTGAATCTTGGACCTTAATTCTGTGGAAATCAAAAAATAATCAATACGTGAGAATGTCTTGTAGGTACTGGAATAACAAGAATAGGCTTTAACTTGTGGTTTCATTTCTCTCCATATATCTAACAATCTCAATTCTTTCATAAAATGATTAATAGTCATCCTACATCCAATGTGCGTACAATCCAGTCCTGTTGATCTATCTATACCTGGATTCAATGTACAATTAAAATCCCCTGCTATTATATGTTGCCCTGTAAGTGATGATAAAATAAGAAATAAATTAGCAAAGAACTTCTGATCATCTATATTGGGACCATACAAGTTCACAAGATTTATATTTTCTAATAGCAAAGAACCTTGAATGATTACATATCTTCCAAATTTGTCTCCAATTACATTTTTCACTTGAAAAGGAACTGATTTATGTATGAGAGTCATAACTCCCCTGGCTCGGGATGAAAATGAAGAGGTGAATACACTTCCTTGCCATCTACTCCTAATTCTTTTAACATCCTCCTCTATTAGATGAGTTTCTTGTAAAAACACAATTTTTGAGCCCATGTCTTTTATTTTATTCATAACTTGTTTAAGTTTTTTTAAATTTTGTAGACCTCTGCAATTCCATGAAGTTAAATTAAGATTAACACTTTGGTTTATGATCAATAGAGAGTTTGGGATTACCTTGCAGTGTAAACATGCTCATACAGAGAAGCAAAAACATGAGTGGTTGAACATTCATCCTACAAACTACACACAAACAAATTTCCCCTTCCCACACTTGTGGCAAACCCCCCAAAATCAAAAGAAAAATTCTGTCTCCCGATATAGCCATCGACCGTTCCACACCCACGGGGAACAGCCTAAGCCACTCCTTCTTCATCCTCCCAATCACCCTAACTCTACTGCTTTTAATGACGTAACATTAACTCTCCTCTGTAGTTTTCCAACTTAACTCCAAAATTTTTAACAACTTTGTACATCATAGTTTTTTTTGTTTGTTTTGTTTTTGTTTTGTTTTTTTAATATATAATACAATCTATATTTTGTAAACTTACTATTTACTTCAAGTCAGTCAGATGCCTGTGCAAATGCTTAATTATTCTACCTTATATTTTGTTCATGCTTAGCTCCCACCAGTCTCTTCTTCTTCTTTGATCTTCTTGATGAACTCCTGCGCCTCCTCTGGGGTCTTGAAGATGTGGGTTCTGCCCTCATACGTGGTCAGCAGTCTCGCAGGATAGATTACACCATGACGAATCCCAAGGTTGCGCAGCTCCTTACGTACGGGATCAAACTGCTTCCTCAATTGCTGGATTCCTGTGGCCAAATCTGGGTAGAACCGCACCTGCTGGTCCTGGTGTTTAATCTCTCCTTTAGCTCGTGCAGCGTTGAAGATCTTCATCCTGTCTCTGTTGCTAAGAAACTTCATAATTAAGGTCCTCGGCGGTCCCTTATCTCTCCGTGGGCCAATACGATGTGCATTTTCCAGAACCACTGCTGATTGCAACTCCTCGCTGCCCAGCACCTCCGGAATCCACTTTTCCAGAAAGGAACATACGTCCCGACCTTCTGATTCCTCTGGAAGACCCACCAGCCTCAAGTTATTCTGTCTCAACCGAGATTCCAAATCCAAAATATTATCTTCCAGAGATTTTTTTTTTTTTTCCAAAGTGCGCACCTTTAATTGAAGACGGGTGACGTCATCTTCAGCACTAGCAAGACGGAGCTCCATCTGCGCCGTTCGTTCTACACAGTCACCCAATTCCTTTCTTATTCCTTCCAACGCTGTCATAATCCCATCAAATCTAGAGGAAAAGTCCGCTCTCATTGAACTCATGGCAGCCATCAGCGCATCTGCGCCTCCCCCCGCAGACATCGCACCGTTGCCAGCCTCCTCCGCCATATATGGAGTTTTATTTGCTGCGTCACAGACCTGAAAGTCCGTTAATTTGGACTGTTTCGGCGGCTCGCTTTTTCCTTTACCTGGTTTTCCAGCCTTAGGCTTCGCCGACATATCCTCGCCCGAACGCTGGGTTACGTTCTGTCCCAAATGAGAGAGTTATTTGCCGATTTTTTTTCTCCAGGAGCAGAGCAGAGCGAGACACGTCCGTCCTACGTGGCAGCCATAACCGCAAGTCCACTGTACTGTTTTTACTGAATTGTGCATTTTGCCATTTTACAGTAAGTGTACAGTATTTCTGTATGTAAAGTACAGTGCACATTTTTGGGTTATCTACCTATTCTCCCAATGAAATGCTTGGATAATCAAGGACACAGTGGTTCTCCCCATATTTGGTTGCACCCGCTGACTTACCTCAGCCATTGTAAGACCTTGCTTTAGAACATGGTCAACAACTGTAGCTCTAATTATGCCTTGGTGAAAACGGGGGCATACGGTAATGACTCAGTGCATCTGTATGTGGTTGGTTGTATCTGTCTGTCTGTCTGTCTGTCACCAGCTTTTCAGCTCGTCCCGTCAAAATTAAGTGGAACTAAAGGCTTGTATCATTGTATTGCCATATTTTCTTGACTTTTAATTTGCCAGAATTTCAAGATAATTTAACTCACCACATCTGTGTAAAGGAGCCGCAAAAAAGGTATTGTAATAATTATGCCAGGCCACTAGAGGTGGCAGTGCAACTTTTTTTTTACAGCCCATGGATGACTTCCTAAACATGGTGGACCACAGCCGATGGTTGAGCGAAGGAAAAAGCCCTTTCAAAGTAAGTTCCATCCATCCATCCATCCATCTACCTACCTATCTTCCTCCGCTTAATCCTTTTCGGGTTGCAGGGGGCTGGAGCCTATCCCAGCATCTTTGGGCGAGAGGCAGGGTACACCCTGGACAGATCGCTAGTCCATCGCAGGGCCAACACAGAGAGACAGACAACCATTCACTCTCACAGTTATACCTAAGGACAATTTAGAATCCCCAGTTTGATGCCAATTAACCTGACCTGCATGTTTTTGGCATGTGGGAGGAAACCAGAGAAATCCTGGAGTAAACCCACTTAGACACGGGGAGAACATGCAAACTCCACACAGATCACTGTTGGTCGGGGGCTGGGATCAAACCCAGGATCCCCCAGCCAAGGGTGAGTTGCTGTGCTGCCGCAGTGCTAACCACTCTGCCACCGTACTGCCCTTGTGCTTAAATTATGCAGCGATTTCAAAATTAAAACACTAATAACTCCTACAACTGCAACATTTGATTTTTAAAGCTTATGCTACGTTGAAGAGGGTAAAAGGGAAGGATGTGGAGGCGAGGCACGAGCGTAGACCAACACAGATTCCTTATTAAACCCTCTAACATAAATGTACAGCCTATGACCCCAGCGTTGACGCTGGGGCTGTGTGTCTGGCAAAGCCTGAAGCCAGCAAGTCTTCCCCCAGTTCCTCTGCATTCTCTTATATAGCTTTATTGACCTGCGCATAGGAACTGGGGGCTGGCACATATTACATGGGGTTTGACGAAGGCCATGTGTGGCACGATTATCATAACACATGGTACATACACAGGTACTGTGTGGCACAATTATTATAACACATGTTACCTTCATAACAATACATTCGCCTCCCAGCGCTGCAGCTAAGAGCAGCAGGAGGCAAAGGCGCCTTAAAGTCTGGTCTAATTACCCCTGTGGGGGGGCTACCCCTCTCAGTCCATTGTTCAGGCCCTATGTCTGTTTCTGGGTGTGAGATAATGTCCACTGGCAGTGTCTAGTGTCACCACAATGTGACGTTATTTTTCTCATTGGTAAAAACTACAAGTCCCACACTCCTCGCCTCTAAAACATAGCGGACCACAGTGGATAGCTGAGCCAAGAAAAAAAAACCTTTCAAAGTAAGTTTTGTGCTTAAATTATGCAGTGATTTCAATATTAAAACACTAATAACTGCTACAACTGCAACATTTGATTCTTAAAGCTTATGTTACATCACATTATTTTTCTTCCAATGTCCTATTTTTCCTTCTGTACTGGAGCTGCTTGGTCACACTCATTATGCCTTGGTGGAAAGCAACGTAGGCATACCATAATCACTACATGCGTCTGTAAGTGCATCTGTCTGTCTGTTTGTTACCACCTTTTCAGCTTGCCTGGTCAAAATCAAGTGGAACTAAAGGCTTCTATCATTGTATTGCCATATTTTATCTAAATTTTGTTTCACAAAATTTCCACATACGGCTTTGCGATCAAAATAAACACTAATTTCACTCACCTTTATCATCACTAGAGCTGGGAAAAAAGGTATTGTAATAACTATGACAGGCCAGTAGAGGTGGCAGTGTGCCTTTTTTACAGCACTCCCCCGCCCCCCTCCCTGCCACAGGCACCAAGGCATCAGCACCTTGGTGCTTTCATTTAATCAGAAACAGGCCTATGTACATGGCGTACCTTCCTCTTCCTCTTATTCTTTCACCTGACATCCTTATGGCTCTCCTTCCGGGCTGTTGACCCTGCTCATTTGTGTCCTTCCATTTTTGTGTCAGAAATGGTAACTGCACTTTGAAGGCTTTATATCTGCTGCCAATTGAAGGTTCATAGAATTCACCTCTGAGCAGTTCTAGGGAACTGGAAGGCTATCTGTTGACCAAATTCTCAACACATGTCCCCTCATAAGTGAAGGTGAAGTTTCACCTAAGAACAATTAATCAATTTAATACATATTTACAAAAAATGTAATAGAAATGTATAAGATCTGCTTGGCGTAAGGATAATTAGTTCAACACTTCTGCATGTAATGACTCAAGCAGTGAGGAAATGCCTCAACGTTTTGGGGTGAAGGCTGATTCAACAGAACACCTGTTTAATGTAATTTGACCTACATGACAACAGCAAATGACAATGTAAAAAAATAGCAGACAACTGTACACAAGCAGCTGCATAATGTACAAAAGCATTTGCTGTTTGTAAAAAATTATGAGAAATTGTTTTTGTGATGAGCACAAGTGATTAGGTGATGTGGTGGTTGAACTAATAGTTTTAAGAATTTCAATTCTGTTCTGAGAAATGCACCAAAGTGACTGAGAAAAGCATCATTCACAGAATTCATAATCTGAAGCTTTGTCACTGCTACAACTACAGATTAGCAGTAAAAAAGGCTTTTCTGCTGCTTATAGATAGATAGATAGATAGATAGGTAGATAGGCTGTTTTTAAAATGTATAAAAATGATGATGGTGGCAGACGTACCCTCAACACAGTTGGTGGAGAAGAAGGCAATGTTACGAGTTTCCAGAGGGTTGTCATGGGTACAGTCAGGTGACCTGGTCTGAGGCTCCGACTCGCCGGTCAGGGATGAGTTGTCCACCTTGACAGAGTATGACATTTGATTAATGTAAGAGATTAGCAAAAACGGTCACAGGAGAAGATGTAAGTTAGCAGCAGTCAAGTGCTGTTGTGGTAAGACTCCATATAAAGCCGGTGAGACGGGGACAGAAGCTTACAGCACTAATGACTCGGTACCATGGAGACGTCTCACTCAAGGGCAGCAACATGGAAAGTATTATTATGTCCTCGAGTCTGTGTAATTTCAGGAGTGTGCCTGTGTGCGGGCTCACTTTGCAGCCGTGGGAGGAAATGATGCGGAGGTCAGCGGGGATCCTGTCTCCTCCTTTCACCTCCACTAGGTCTCCAGCTACCACCTGTTCGGCATTGATCTGCATCTTCTCTCCCTCACGGATCACCAAGGCTTGCTGGAACAGAGAAAGAGAAGAAGAGAGGAAACAAACAAACTTGTCATTTTGGGGTCATTGCATTACTGTCATTTTCAAGAGGTAAAACAGTCAAAGCAGTCAGTTGACACAAAATCCTGCAACACTTAAAGCTAAAACATACATGGACTCTGTAAAGATAGTTTTCAGAGGAAGGTTAGGAAAAGATGAGAGACATCAGAGTAACTCTGAAGTATATTCACTACTGAGTGACAAAAAAATGTGAAAACTGTATCAGCATAAAAAAAAATCTGGTCCACATCATCTTAAAATGCTTTTCTATCAATTGTCTTCAAACTTGTGCGGCTCCTATTCAAATCTAGGATTTGGAGTTAATTATCACTAAAAAAGCAATTGATGAAACTGGAATCTCTGCAGTGCTTTTTCTATGACTGTCATTCACTTTGAAAATTTAACATTATTGTGCAAGTCCAAAGTAATTTTGTAAAAGACAGTTGAAGATACAGTTCTGTTTACTTTGGCAGAGATTTTAAAAGAAAACAAAAGGCATTAGGTGATTTAATGTGCGGTACCTGAGGGACCATGTTCTTGAAGGACTCCATGATCTTGGAGCTTTTTGCTTCCTGGAAGTAGGAGAAGCAGCCAGTGATGATGACGACAGCTGACAGTACGATACCCAAGTACAACTGCAGAGGCAAACAGAGAGGAGGGGAAGAAATAAATCAGACTTGCCCAAGGGAGCATTAATCAAGTCTAAAAATGATTCACATGAGAAGAAGTAGACCAGCAGAGACTCACCCAGAGACAACAAGAAAAATCCTAAATA
Source organism: Pholidichthys leucotaenia (assembly GCA_020510985.1). NCBI lineage: Eukaryota > Metazoa > Chordata > Actinopteri > Cichliformes > Pholidichthyidae > Pholidichthys > Pholidichthys leucotaenia. The sequence goes on along the minus strand of CM035839.1, from coordinate 52,862,848 downwards.
AGCAGCTCTGACATCAAAGAAGACTTCAGTAGAAGACATAAAGAGACTATTTTAGGAAATCAGAGCTTCTGTAAAGATTAAATTCCAAAAATAACACATACTGCCTTCAATTATGACTTGAATCTTGTAGCTGTCTGTACCTCGTGGTTTGATTTGGACCCAGTCACCTGTACACCAGTGAGTGGGCTCATGCTGGTCTGCTGTCTCATGGTTCCAAGTCTGTCTTTGAATGATAACTACATCCCCATGGCTGCCGTGTCTAAACCTACTGCTACTTCACGTAACAGTGTTCAGCTATCAGTGTGACTTTGCATTTGGCGTGCGACACGGTCTTTGTCACTCTTAGTGACTCAAATCTTTTGATGCTTCATTCTGAGTCCTCTCTGCTGTCTCATCCAAGTATTCTGATCCTCCGTGCTGTGTGTGTCAGAGGCGTTTAGCGTCAGACCTCAGCTCTACTCGGTACTCTGACCTGCCATGAAACAGTGCTGACCCATGAGCACCATTCTGTTATGCCGTTATTACAGACGCCAGCAGTCATACGCTCCCCATGGTGGGCCCAAAATGGATGCTCACAGGATGGTGTCTGTCCATCTGGAGATGGCTGGTACAAACAGCTGACCAAACCCACATCACTGCCACAGCCTTGTCCCAAAGGACTAGTGACTCAGCAAATTGATTTGTAAAGTCATGAGCTTGGGGACATGCACACACGCCAGCAACATTTGCCCCATTTTCATGTACGTAGTTTCTTTGGTGTTTCAGCTGTTTTTGTATCTAGATTTTCCCTGGTGCCAGTGTTTATATATGAAGTTCAGATTTTTTTGCATTTAAAAATAATGCCTTGTTATGTCAGACTGTACATCTAAATTAAACATCACTTTATAAAATAGTTTTACAGTATGGGCTGTCAGATGAATTTGCTAACTGTGTTATAAAACACATGATATATTTAACCTTACAGATACCAACTTGTCAGAAAACCCTAAATCTTTAAAAAATAATGCATCAGTCTATATTCATAAAAAAGTTATAAAATGCTACATTTATTAATCCTATTTATCATCAATTTATAATAATACATGTATATATGTACAATAATAATACATACATATACATGTACTGTATATAGCAAATAGGTATGCACCGATCCCGCTCTTTTGGCCACCGTTTTGATACCGATATCTTGACTGTGATATCTGCCAGCTGTCATACTGAGTCTGATACTGCTGTAAAATTAAAAGGTCAAATTAAAATTCCTTGCGAGGAAGAGACTGAGGCTCCTTCAAACAAGATTTGGCCTAAAATGAACAATTTTAACAAATTTAGAAATTTTCTGTAACCAATACCATCAGTATAGTTTGCAACAACAAGGCTGCAAAGGGCTTTAGAGAGCTCTTTGCTTTTAACCATCATGAGACGTTTCTTGTGTGAGACATTGGTAATATGTTGCCTTTTTCTAGGCCATCAGTTGGGACTGAACCAGCTGATATTTATTTGCACTGACAAGGGGTAGGATTGCTTTCTAATTACTGATAGATTTTAGTTGGTGTCTTGGTTTTGCAAGCCTCTTTATGTCATTTTCACATTATCACACATAATGTATGGACACCTATGGTTTGATTTATTTGCATGCATGGATTGTATGGGTTGTTACTGACATTTGGTGAAAATTTCATTACAATAGCCCCATTAGAAATATACTTACTGAGAAAAATGGTGACACGTTCAATACTTATTTTACCCACTGTAACTGCACTCTATTATTACTGTACTGTACAGAACATATGTAACTTTATATTCGCAGTGACTAAAAAGTTTCACCTGTCTCTTTACCTTTTTTCTGTGTATCTTTATATCTATGGCCAATATTCTACAGGGATTCATCCACATTGTATGACACTGTCTAATAGTGCCAGTTAAACATTAGCAGCTATTTTTATATATATTTTTTATTTTAACTTTTATTTATACATAAGATTTCCATTGAGAGTTAAACTCTCTTTTTCAAGGACACCCTGTTCACATTCACACCTGGAAGCAGCCCAGTACAATCACAGACTGACCTGCATCCACTGAGCAGCTCCACCGGAGAAGTTGGGTTTAATGGCCTTGCTCAAGGGCACCACAGTGGGGTTAACGAGAGTGGGGCAAACACTGCCATGTCATCTTTCCCACCCAGAGCTGATCCTTTCAGACACCAGTCTACATCCCTAACCAATAGGCCACCACTGCCCCCCCTATGAGCAGAACTGAATTTGAACAGGTCAGACGCTAGACCGGTGGCTCTGTTTCCAATACCAATCATAGTCATATCAGAACTGATACAGATATTTGATCAATGTATCCCTATTAGCAATAGCTCATTTAAAAGTACTTGACCCTCCCTGAAAGTTCTCTGTTCACCCATCTTGACAAACCACTTACATTATCTCCGGCAGGCTCATCTTCTGTGGCGGCCTGGATGGCGTAGGCCAGGAAGCAGAGGATGGCACCGATCCACAGCAGGATGGAGAATCCACCGAACAGCTGACGACAGAACTTGACCCACTCTGGGGTGGTGGGGGGTGGGGTCAAGGCATTGGGGCCATCTCTGGCCAGGTACTCTGCTGCCCTGGCATTGGTCAAACCCTGGCAAGTGTAGAGAGAATGGAGAGAACAGGAGGGAAGATGAGTTAATTGGGAGGGGCATGGATGGGGAGCATGTTAAGAGGACAGGGAAGTCAGAGAAGAAGCAGACAAGCAATGATAAGAGAAAATAGAGAAAAACAGGGAAAGATGGAAACTGTTTAGAATGGTCACTATTACTCTAAAAGTATTTCAATTATTTAATTGCTCATATGCAAAAGTGCAATTCTGATTTGAAACAAGCTACTCACTTGGACGATATCGGTGTTATACTTCCGGCAAACCTCCTCAACAGACATTTTGTGTTCTGTCTGCAAAGAATAAAGATCAATAATCAATCCAGACAGCTCAGCTGTTAAATCATTTTATCAGTTCAACACTTTATAAGACACAAAAGTTGGAAATTCTCTCAATTTGTCTTGTGCTTAATCTAATTCAAGGAAAGAAAGTATACATTCACTGTTTATAGTAAATAGACATTAAGATTTACAACATTTTACAATTTGTTCCTCAAAGAATTCCAAGCTTTATTTAGTAAATTGTTTAGACTATTTGCTGTTTATTATCTTATTGGGGTATCCCGTTGCTTTGGCTGCATGCCCCTAACAGAAGAAAATCCACCGTGGCATATGACGTCAATCCGCACCGCTCCATTACTGTACAACAGCTGCTACAAAATACCACATCTCTGTTAGCTTCTTTTTAACCAGTCAGATTAGATTACATGGAGGGAGGCCAAAATGTACATGTGTCAAATTTCTCAATACTCAGCTGGGACTTCAAGCCTTTGTTCATTTGTCTATTATAACTACTTTGACTTTATATGTACATTTTGCACATCAGCATGTTTCAAAACTGACAGCCAGTGAGATGAAATGAAGCAGTGACAGAAATCAGTGTACGTACTATGGGAACCTCCTTCTTCAGGTCATCCAGATCCTTGCCTCCCTTCTTCTTAGGCGACTCCTTGTCATCTTTGTCCTGCGTGGTGGCCACGCGGTAGCTGTCCGACCGTCCATACTATAACACAGAAAGACAATCACATCAGTTCATTTGCACAACAACACAACAGTGCTGTAAAATTATCAAAACAACAAGCTACCTGATACAACAACACCCAAGATGGGCTGGGAACGATCCCTAATTTCCAGAATTGATTTGATTCTGAATCGATTCAATTCTGATTCAATTCGATCCAATCCCGATTCGATCTGGGAAATTACCATTTTAATAGCCATTTTACTTGCCAGGACAAAAAAAATCTACTAATACTAATCTACTAATACTGCAAATTGTACCAAGAATACTCTAACTTTGTTAATACATAAATTATCACATAAAGAACTGACCCAAAATCAGTTACAATAATGGACTTTTTATTATTTAACTTATGATTTCACAAGGTCCTCACAAATGCTTTCTTTAGTGCAAAGGGTGTGTAGTGTCAAGTTAATAACCCAGAGTCAGTAAACAAATTCAATGCATGAAGCATGTATACATAATCTCACTGTATTTCAGTCCCTCCGGGATTTCGTCGGCTGTTTTTGTGATTGTTGTGGCCCAAAAAGCCTGAATTTGTGGGAGCTTTTCCAAAAAGTCATGATATTTTTGAGTTTTTTGCACTGAAAGTTGTGTGAGGAAGTACAGATTTTAAAGTAGCTGCTTTTTACATAGTTTACAGTGATGCTATTCTATGCAACACCACAAGAAAAGCACAGGATTGCCAGAAAATTCCTGTTAAACAGTGATTTAGGTAGAATTAAATGTTCAGTAAAGTTGTCAAAAAGTGACCAACATTGTGTTCTTGCTGAGAACTTGAACTAAAAAAGAAATAAAAGAATTAGTCATTACAACAACTAAATTGCACTGAATGCATGTTAGAGTATGGAGAAAATTATGGCAGCACCTCCTTGAATCTTGAATTTGAAAACAAAAACCACTGAAAAAAATTGCAATTGCAAAAATTTATCCCTGCAGAAGCAGGGATGGCTTCCACCGACAACCTCTTCCCTTCAGAAGGTCTCAGTGCAGAATGGACCTTGGAGTGGAAACCCAGTCTTCACAGATCTGAAGGGATGAAAAGCATAACAGATTTCAAAGTAAAATTAATTGTATTTTTCAATCCCCACACCACAGTAGAGTTTAATAATTTAGTTTCTTTCATTTTTTGTTATTTATATTTTAACTACAAATTAACTTTCAAAGTTTGAAAAGTTTCATTTCATTTCCTGGGAAGATTTGTTCATTTTAGTTTAGTTCTACTGAGTAAAAATGGCTTGTTGTACCGCAGCCTTTATTAATTCTGCCAGTTTCATTTTATTGTGATTTATTATCTTCAAATCTCTAAGTGCTAGAACTCCATAATTTCCAAAAAATATACCTTTATTCTGCATTTATTCAAGCGCTTAACCAACAGTTAACTACTGTATCCATAAAAGAAAACAACATCATGCTGGATAAATTATTAATTTACGACACAAATGTTAAAACAAACAAATGATATTTTACTTACAGTTTCAGCAGCTCCAAGTCTCCCTCTGTGTTCATGAGTTTCAGCCAGTCACTCTGCACTTTCAGTTTCAAGTGTTTATCAATCGTCAACTTTATGTTCCAACTCAGCGCTGCACACAGTACAAAACAGTTTACCCCTGCTTTATGAAAAAATACTAGGAAACTGTTGAGGACAGTCTTTACAGTGACTTTTGTTGATAAATTAAGAGACACGCACGTCAACTCCACTCATGTAAACACGGAAGTGCGTTGGATGAGAACCGTTTTAACACCACAGAAGAACTAGCATATCCGTTAACTTGCTAGCTGTTAGCTCTGTTAGCGCTCTGGGTGTTTCTGGATCTTCTCCGCTGTTCCTGGCTCACTGACCCGCTTTCGACCCAATCAGACTCAGCAGACGTTCACAAATGTAAAAGCATTACATTAAAAGATCGATCCATGGATTTTGTGGATCGATATTGGCTCAGTCAAACGTGGATCGATCCAGATCGTTGTATCAATCTTTTAAACCCACCCCTACCCAAGAGACAACTCTAGCACACTTGCAGCTTCAGAAAAGTGATTTAAGTTAGAGGTAAAAAAGTTTGTCCAACTAGTAGCTACAAGAACCCCATCATGAACACCTAAAACACCACTTTTAACATCCAAGAGCCCAAAGTACTTTCATATAATAATATTCACATGTTGACAGAGTTTAAAATAATGCAATCCTAGCACAAGAAGATCTCTATTTCCTCCATACTAAGACTCAGTCAAAACATTCAGACTGAGATCCAAAGTTAGACTTAATTCCCCGGCGTCAGAAGAACTCGACACTTCCTGATTAGATCTGGCATCATTTGAGCACAGACTTGTCTTCAAGAGCTCCATTTAAACTATAATTTCCACCACCGCTATTTAGGCTGCTGTCATGTAGACCACTGCTGTGTCTGAGAGGACAACGAAGGTGAAATTAAGAGCCAGGAGATAAGAGGAACAGAAAAGGGAGCGATGATGACCCAGAACAGAGGAAACAAATCTGACAGTGACTCTTATGGGCGGCTGAGATATTTGCACTTGAGAGTGCTTTGCATGTAATTGGTGTGTGCATACTGTATGTATTTGTAAAAAATAATGCAAGTGTTGGACATCAGCACCTGTTTGTTGATTTAGAGAGGTCTTCAAATCAAAATCAAACCAACCTTTATTGTCATATTGCTGTACATACAACAGTAGTGCAGGCAAGATGAAATTGCGTTTCTCTCGGCATCCATATCAGTAGAAGAACATGATTTAAGACACACTCACACATATCTTCACCCCCCACCCCACCCATTTACGCATCCCTGAGACATACTTGAAAAACTAACTAACTATAATATACAAATAATATACATAATGTCCGTAGGTGCAGTAGTGTATATGAGAGATTCTGGATCAACTGTTCAGCATCCTAACAGCTTGTGGAAGGAAGCTGTTAATCAGTCTGGTGGTTCTGCCTCTGATGCGCCAGAATCGTTTGCCAGATGGCAGAAGTTCAAAGTGTTTATGCAGAGGGTGAGAACGGTCCTTGACACTGTTCAGTGCCCTGCTCCTACAGCGGTTCTGAAAAAGTTCTTGGACAGAGGGGCAGGAGACTCCAATTACCCTCTCAGCTCCCTTAACTATCCTCTGCAGGGCTTTTTTGTCTGACATACTGCAGCTGGAGTACCATGTAGCAATGCAGTATGTCAGAACACTCTCCACCACACCTCTGTAGAAGGTCCTGAGGATGCAGATGGGGAGAGAGGCCTGTTTGAGTTTCCTCAAGAAGTGCAGTCTCTGCTGGGCCCGCTTCCTGATCTCCAAGGAATTCTTGCTCCAGGTCAGGTCCTGCGAGATCTGCACTCCGAGGAACTTGATGTTCTCCACTCTCTCCACTAAACGGCCGCCGATGCTGAGGGGGACATGTTCAGGCTGTGACTGCCGGAAGTCGATAATCATCTCCTTCGTTTTGTCCACGTTGAGCACCAGATTGTTCTCCCTGCACCAGCCCTCCAGGTCGCTCACTTCTTCCATGTACATTGATTCCTCATCCCTCTGAATAAGTCCCACCACCGTGGTGACATCTGCAAACTTAATAATCTGGCTCCCCTCGTGTCTGGATACACAGTCATGTGTTAGAAGTGTAAACAAGAGTGGACTGAGTACACAGCCTTGAGGGGATCCGGTGCTCAGCGTGACAGAGTTGGAGATGTTGTTTCCAACCCGGACAGACTGAGGTCTCTCAGTCAGGAAATCCAGGATCCAGAGACATGTGGCGGTGTTCAGACCAAGAAGGAGTAATTTCTCCATCAGTCTCTGGGGAATAATGGTGTTGAATGCTGAACTGAAATCAATGTACAGGAGTCTGGCGTAGGTGTCTTTCTGATCCAGGTGGGTGATGACAGAGTGTAGGGTGGTGACTATAGCATCCTCCGTGGAGCGGTTTGAATGATATGCAAACTGGAGCGGGTTGTGTGATGCAGGGAGGCAGGCTGTAATGTGTGGTTTGACAAGCCGTTCAAAACACTTCATCACAATTTGTGTCAGTGCAACAGGACAATAGTCATTCAGACAGGACACAACTGGTTTCTTTGCCACTGGTACTATGATAGAGGTCTTGAAGCATCTGGGAACAATGGCCTGACTCAGGGAGATGTTATAGATGTCAGTCAGTACATCCGCAAACTCGCTCGCACAGTCTCGGAGCACACGTCCCGGGATGTTGTCCGGACCTGCAGCTTTGCGTGGGTTGACTCTGATTAGGGTCCTCCGTGTGTCCGCTGTGTTGATGGTAAAAGCTGGTCCGACCGATGGTGGGTATGGGCCAGCCCACCCTCTGATTGTCGAGTTTGATGCTTCAAAACGTGCAAAGAAGTTGTTGAGCCTGTCTGGAAGCGAAGCGTCGTCATCATCGACCCCCTGCCTAGACTTATAGCCCATCAGTGTCCAAACTCCCTGCCACATCTGTTTGGTGTTCCTAGTGTCACAGAGGTGTCCCTGGATTTTCTCCACATAGGTGCGCTTCGCCGTCTTAAATCCCTTTGAGAGCGCAGACCTGGCTGAGCGGAGGGCGATCCTGTCCTTCGCTCTGAAGGCTGCATCTCTGGCTGTAAGCAGCGAGCGCACCTCTGCGGTCATCCAGGGCTTATGATTTCCCCACATGGTGATGGTCTTCACTGTAGTGACATCCTCTGTGCACTTCGCGATGTAGTTAGTGACCGTCTCAGCATACTCCTCCACATCCGTCTTGTCTTCCTGGGAGGCTGCTATTTTGAAGACCTCCCAGTCTGTGTGCAGAAAACAGTCTTTCAGTGCAGAGGTTGCACTCTCTGGCCAAATCCTGATTTGTTTCACTACTGGCCTGCTGCGCTTCAATAAAGGTTTGTAGGCAGGCACCAGCATGACGGATATGTGGTCAGAAAGGCCGAGGTGGGGGCGAGGTGTAGCCTTATATGCATCTGTTTGTGTACACTAAGTCCAACATATTCTCTCCTCTGGTCTTAAAGTCTACACATTGTTTAAACTTGAGGAGCACAGTCTTTAAGCTGGTGTGGTTAAAATCCCCCGCAACCACCACAAAACTGTCCGGATGTAAAGTTTGGATTTCGCTAATAGCATCGTGCAGTTCCCCGAGTGCCTTCTTGGCATTAACGTTAGCGCTAGCGCTCGTCTTAAAGGAGTCATTGACTAAAAATGGTGTTTTTGTAGGTTTTAACCTTCTGAAAGGTGTCTATTGGTCACATGGTTATCAAAACACTCAGCTCTCTTAAAAAAACCCACAATCTTTTAGGTGGGCCAAGATCAAATGTAACTTTTCATTAAGACAGTATACGCTTGAATATTAACCCTTTACAACAATACTTGTTTTTTCAATTCAAACTCGGTGTCATAGCCAGTGTTGGGCAAGTTACTAAAAAATAGTAACTAAGTAACTAGTTACAGTTACTTTTGAGTTATTGCATGATTAAAGTAACCAGTTTCTTGGAAAAGTAACTTTCACATTACTTTTAAATGCATACTTAAATCATCTTGCACACATAGAAAGATCAACGGCCCCTTATTCTCATCAGACAAAAGAAGAAAAAGAAAACTGATGAGAAAAAAAGTCTCATCTTACAGAGAAAAAAATGTCTCAGATTTACACAAACTATTGTAATCAGTAGAAACCCAGAAATTTACTAGAAATAAAGCTGTAAATTCACAGAGAAAATTTTGGACCCCCCTGGTGGGCCGTTTTTGGCCCACAAGCTATATATTTGACACCCCTGGACCAGCCCATTAAAAACGTGTATTTAGAAGACTTACTTCCTTGAAATAATTGCATATCACAACAGCATGTAAATGAATCAGATAAAATAAAATAGAAAGCACAGATAAATGAAAGTTCACCACTTAGAAGAAGCTGTTCTTTACTGCAACAAACCAAGTCACTTTTTCTCTGTGCGTAAGAAAACTCACACAATTACTTACACAACTTACACCTTTACACAACTGCAGACATTAAATGCGAACTTCTTGGTCAAAAAATACTCATGTTTAACCACAGAGGTAGGAGCTGTTGTGGGCTACTCACTGCTTGGACAGCAGGCGATCAGGGCTCGATATGAGAAGTTGCCACCGCCATTTCTTCCTACCGGGCTGCGGCATGAACTGGGGCAGGCCAGTGTTGCCGGGTTTCACGAGAGAAACAAGCAACCAGCTCTATGGAAACAAGCCCAAAACAAGCCCAACAGGCAACCTACCACACTGTAAAAGAGTCTGCTTGATAACATATATTGATATATAGATTTATTTTTGTTTGCAGTGAATTGGCTGTAAACACAGTCAGCATTGAATAATGGAATTTTGTAAACTCTAACTGAAGGAAAATACATATGCATTGTGCATAAGCAACAGCAAATTTGTAGTAAACACAGTCAACATAAAAACTTTAAATAAATTTTTAAACTCTGATCAAAAAAAAAAGATATGTACATTCTGCCAAAGTATCACTAAACACGATTACGGTTTAGTGATGTGGGATGATGGGAGTTGTTGTCCGCTAGTCGTTTAAACAAAAACTAAATAATACACGACAGCCGACAACTTTAATTGCGTGGAAAATTATCTTTTAAATGACAAACATCATATGTGTAACTCGTGGCAAAATCTGAACGGGATCAAAAGATAATTTTGCTCTTGCCATTCATTTCAATGGAGTTTTTTTTTTTTTTTTTCCCAATTTAAGGTCCCATACGCACTGATCTGTTTAAAAAAAAAAAACCTGGATAGTTCACGCCCCATTAGCGAGAACTGAGCCGAGTGGAGTCGGCGGGCCACTGATCTCTATAGAAAAACTGGATGAATCATTGGCCGCCAGAAGTGAAGCCCCTTGGCCAGCCACTTTTACCTCAGCAACTTCCCCAAAAATTAACAGATTTTGAACTTTTGGTATGGAGACACAGCTTATGACTTTGGACAACCGAGCTGGGAGCGCTGTCACACAGATAGCAAAGAAAGCCCAAATAAGCGACTACACGTTAAAAAACAAGCCCAAAAACCCGCAACCTGCAACTGACGAGATTTGCAAGCAACTGTAGAGAAAAACAAGCTCAAAGTCACTTATAACAAGCGGACTTGGCAACTATGGGCAGGACAGGAAACCAACCTGTGGAGGAGACTGTCGGCTGCGCCAGCAATGGTAGGGTCATTTTATTTAAGCAAAAACTATCTATCCGTATTAATAAAACAAGTAACGCGAGTAATGCAGCTGATCAAATTTCAATAACTGTAATGCATTACTAAATTTTTAAACAGTAATTTCGTTACACAGCACATTACTGCAAAAGTAGTGGCATTACAGTAACGCGTTACAGTAACGTACTCCCAACACTGGTCATTGTCATGACGCGCCTCTAATGAGGTGCAGAGAGGGACAGATTAACGTGCAGAATTTTACCACAGACAAATTTATTAAAGTCCCAAAACGGTGCAGACATACAAAAATACGAAGAGAATAGACTTACAGTTTCACACAACGTAACGTGCTGCAGGGAGCCACGGCGTAACGTGGCAGACCATAGTAATATAAGAGACCATGGCGTGACATGGCAGTGACAAATAATAATCCAACAATGAGAAACACAAAATGAGCTGACTAAATACACATACGAATGACAAGGTGACAGGGTGCACCTGAGTGAGGGAGCAGGCCAGTAATCAGGAACAGAAAACAGCTGAGTGTCAGGAGAGAGGGGGGAGTGGTCTGGCTGGCAGATTGACAGGCAACGCCCACACCAAGTGCAGACTACAACGTGCTGCCTGACAGCCTGTCAGTCAGAACCAAAACAACACAACAACTCAGAACCAAACCAGACATGGATCGTGAAATAACACATGATATGGCAAAGGAAAATAATACACAAAGCATGGATAAATAAACACACAGAGGAAGGTCATGGAACCGAGCCCGAAGGACAAACCGGCTCGGTTCATGACAGTCATACCAGACATTAAACTGAATATTCCAGCATCAAATATTATCTGACTGTATATTAAAGTTGAATGTTATAACATTGACAATGTGCATATTTACCTATGCCAAGGGCGGACGGAGGTAATGTTTTCAGTAGTGTTGGTTTGTCTGTTTGTTGGTTGGTTTGGCTGTTACCAACATAACTCAAAAAGTTATGAAAGGACTTCAATGAAATTTTCAGGAAATGTGTGTAATGGCACAGGGAACAGATGATTAGATTTTGGTGGTGATTCAGATCACGATGTGGATGCAGGAATTTTTAAAATATTTTTTATATATTAAGCTGGTGCTTTTCATGTACTGCCCCTTTAAGACATGTCCACTCAGTTACATGCGTGGTCACGCCATAGGGCCACGCGCTTCAGCAATCCGGAAGCCAAACACTGCAGAAAAAGTATTAGGGGGCGTGTCCACCAAACTCATTTCTTCTGCTGTGGGACACTATTTTCTATTCATTCTCTACGTAGTCCAGCATTTACAGTGCTGACTGCCCTCAACGCTGAAATACTTTGAGCGGTGGCCGCTTTTTGTCATGGTGCTCAGGGTGAAAAAAATCCTATTTGTCAGACTACTGTACAGTTATGCTCATCAATACCAGACCTTTCTAAGCAGCCAATCAGAATTAAGGAAGGGCGGGACATAGGATGCCGGTACAGGAAGATGAGAATGGTAGGTGACCGTGGAGGCTGAACTTTGCTGCATCAAACAACCCGGTACTCTTTGATCTGACACAAAGGATATCATGATCAAAATTTGAAAGCAAACACTTGGAGGGACGTATCCGCCTCTGTCAGCGTGTCAGGTCAGCGTTTGTAATATATATTTGTAATAAGGATACTATGTGAATTTGTAGTTGATAACTGCAAAAAAATTGGAATGATACCACACTGTTGTGTAATATTGCTTAATAATTATGAACCTTGTCGGTAAACTGTAATGGAGAAGAGAGCCATCCATCCATCCATCCATTTTCTACTGCTTTTCCGGAGGTCCGGGTCACAGAGGCAGCAGTTCAAGCAGAGAAGCCCAGACTTCCCTCTCCCCCACCACCTGCTCCAGCTCTTCAGAGAGGATACCAAGGCGTTCCCAGACCAGCTGGGAGACATAGTCTCTCCAGCGAGTCCTGGGTCTGCCCCGTGGTCTCCTCCCAGTGGGACGTGCCCGAAACACCTCAGGTGGGAGGCGTCCAGGAGGCATCATGATCAGATGCCCATACCACCTCAACTGACTCCTTTCAAGAAGAAAGGAGTCATCTCTTCTCATCTGGAGAAGAGATGAGGGGAAAAAAACCCAAAACTGACCTGAAAGATTCAATAAACCATGATGCTGATTTAAGGTGGAATCGCCCAGCCCCAATGTATGGTTGATACAATTATGACAGTCTTCTTCTTATTATTATTATTATTATTTAGTCATATAATGTAGTCATATTGTTTTTGCTGTCATTTCTCTGTCTGTTAATAATAATAATAATAATAACAATGGATTGCATTTATATAGCGCCTTTCATTCAAATTTTCAGGAAAGGTGTGTAATGGCTCACTGAACAGATGATCAGATTTTGGTGATGATCTCAAAATGCATACCTCTGCCAAGGTTCTTATCTTCTCACAGAGTGTTAGCAACAATACTCCAAAACTACTGGATGGATTTGGATAAAATCTTTACCAGAGGTGGCCCTTGGCCCAAAGATGAACTCATTAGATGTTGGAGGTGATCTGGGAGTGCATACTTCCACCAAGGCCCTATCTCACAATGTACAAATGGGTGGCGATATGGATGGACGAAGGGACGGAGGGGAGGACAAAGGGAGGGAGGGACAGAGCCTTGGTGGAGGTATGCACTCTCTGAGTGCCCTCTAGTTCCATATAAAACTAGAAAAGCACTCGGAGAGCGCAGACCTCCGCCAAGTGGCACAGTTCCCCCCATAGAGTGTTTGTGTGTACGTTTTCAGATTCCCTGAGCATGAAAAGATATGAGTAGCAATTGGATTCACAATGATTATTTGTTTATTTGACATGGACAGTGCAATAAACAGAGAATTAATGAATGACAATCAATGTGATAGTGATAGGATTAGTGGTTCAGTAGTGTAAAATGGGGCTATAAGGGACGGCGGGTTAATAAGGGACACTTTTGTGGGAAATGTGTTAAATGTAATTGTGCTTTTTTTATTTTGAGCAGGACGCTGAGTTGTGTTGTTATTGTCAAATATCCATGAATCCTTCATCAAATGTAGGCGGAAGCAAAATTAAAAAAGCAGAATTACATTTAGAAAAGTGTCCCATATTACCCCGCCGTCCCTTATAGCCCCATTTTACGGTTGTAAAAGCATTGCCTCCTTGGCGGAGGTAATAAACTGAAGTGTTGGTGTGTCCATCTCCTCCACTGACGGATGCAGATTGGTTAGACAGGTTGCCGTGGGTTTTCTATTATATTGGGGTTGCGCTCCGCGGCAAAACAGAATTTAGAATCTTCCCCGGCAGAGAGGTCGTTTTTACGCAGCGCCTATAGCTGGGCGGGGAATTTGTGGCAAATAATGGGGCGGCAGACAGGTGTCCGTGTCAGGTTTTGCAGCGTGGCGCAAAAGCAGCCACGCTGGCGTGCCCAGTGCAGCAGTGTTTTCCGCGTGCTTTTGTGCCTAAAACGTTGAAGAACGCGGAGTTTGTGTTGGTCAGACACGACAACCAGCGCAATGTGTGCAGCGCCTATGGCTGGCAGAGGCACGCTGGGGGTCCGAGGCCAGCAGTGTTTTCCGCATGCTTTTGTGGCTAAAACGTTGAAGAAGGCGGAGTTTGTGTTGGTCAGACACGACGCCCAGCGCCCTCCATTGCGCCTGCGCACATGTTGAAAATGGCCCTATGTCACAGTGTGGAAAAATGCTTTAAAAAAATTCCTGTATCCAGACGGTGAACCGGATCACCCCCAAAATTTAATCAGTTCTTCCTTGTACCATTTCCAACAACGCCTGAAAGTTTCATGCAAATCCGTCCAAGACTTTTTGAGTTATCTTGCTAACCAACAGACAGACAGACAAACAGACAGACAAACAAACACACAAACCCTGGCAAAAACATAACCTCCTCCTGGCCTTTTCGGCCTGGCGGAGGTAATTAAGAATTAATTGTATTTGTATATATTAATATTATATTATCTCAATCAATAACACCATGTCTCCAGTTTATCTTGAGGAGATTGAGCAACAGATGCTAGAAAAGTGATAGTTCATAAGAAACAACACGTTACAAAAAAAATGCAAAAACCAGGAACATTATTATCACTGTATCTCTTGACAATTGTTTTATTCACATTACTAACTCCAGATGACTTATACATGACTTATATACATTTATACAGTTTTAAATAAATAACCATTGGCTGGATTGGAAAACTGAACATATTTGCTACTAATATTCATATATCAATGCCACCTCATGTGTGTAGAATATCTGGTAGAGTCGATCCCTCCCATAATTTATTTGAAGATAAATGAAAGTTGCTTAGTTTTTATTACGTTCACATAGCATGCACACCAACTGATATTTATATCATGTACAGTACATATTAGGATTACCGGTTCAAATTTTAAACATTATTACATGTAGTTAGCTGTAGTGTTCATCACTTGCAAAATTACAGTGTATGGTACCCTGATATTCCCCTTTGTTGTGAAGTAGGAATACTGAAATAAAATTTTGACCCCATGTCTGAGCCATAGTAAAGTATATTTTACACTGGGATATTAGTGTATTGCACGAGATTCAATTTTGGCCCCCAGTGTCCCCAGGAATGCCATTTGACCTTGGCCCATCTGTTTATATTGTTTTCCACTCCCAAAAGAACAACTGATTGTTCCGTCCATGGGATGTCACTTCCATAATAAATCAAGCCCAGCACATCCTTGATACCTGCCTGCTGCTCTGTAATTGGTCAGCTCTTCTGTAAATCATGTGGACAAAAAAGTAAGCTAACAATTTAGTTTACCAAGCGTGGTTTATATTATTTTCTTTAGATTTCAGTCACCCTAATAGACATCACTATTTCCACTTCGTTCACTAATCCACAGTCAATAATATACTGTATATCTCATGCCATTCTGGCTTATTCTGTTATATTTTTACCGTAATGTTACATTGAGCTCTGTTAGCCTTACCTTGGCTTGGCAGTTGGTCGACATTGGTCACGTGACCGATAGGCCACCTAGTATTAGCTTAACTGTTGACCCGGTTGTTTGGATCGTTATTCTCTATAAATTCTATTTATCCCCACTGGAATCCTTGTTCATCTAAACAACACTTGACAATTTGCGTCGTTCTTAGACATTATTTTGAGCAACTAGCTAATGCCAGCTGGCTGCTAATGTCAGCTAGCTGCTAATGTCAGCTAACTGCCTTGAAGCTAGCAGTTTATCCACTTATTCACAAAGGTTTCTGTGCTTATTGTACTCCAGGGACTGGTCATATTGTATCAACCACTGAAACCACACACCTCAGTCAACCAGTGATACATTATTTCATTCCTTGTTTAAGGCATATGTTAGGTGGCTCAGGGGTAACAGAGCAAATTGGCCCTAACGTAATCGGCTCTGGGATCCCCAACAGCTCAAGCAGAAAACCCCTGGAAAACTGTTAAAAAGCGATTTCTTCATCATCAACAAATGTAAGGAGTTTTTCAGAAATTCTCCATCCATGCCATGAAAGATCCCTGGGTCCAACCCGACCCATATTTGGCTCAGAATGGTAGTGGTCCCTCGGTGTTGAGGATGATGTGTCGCTGGGCAGCTATCTATGGGTTTGGGAATGGCTCGGCAGACCAAACCTGGACTTTCAGAGTCGGGAGCAGACGAGGAATTGGAATTCCGTTGTCACTGCAGGGGTGGATGCTGCTCTGTGCCGACGCTCTCTGGCAGCCTGTGCCTGGCTTCGGCGTTCTTTCTCCAGGGATGTTGAGGCGCTCTTTGTGAGGGCATGCCACTGCTGTCTGTTCTGAGCTGTGTGCACAAGTTCAGCAGGTTTGACCCCACACCACTTCAGACTGTCATTCAGAGTGTCTTTGAAGCATTTGCGGGATAACCTCTGTCCCTGTGCACTTGTGCAAGCTCTCCAAAGAGAAGCTGCTTGGGGATCTGGTTATCCTTCATCCTGATGACGTGGCCTGACCAACGAAGTCTTGTCTTCAGCAATGCAGCGTCGATAGAGACAGCGTTTGCTCTCTCTCAGACTTCCATGTTGGTGACCATGACCTGACACTTGATGCCCAGAATGGAGCGCAGGGCACGGTGGTGGAACTTTTCCAACATCTTGAGGAGGCACTGGTAGATGGTCCAGGCTTCACAGCCGTACAGCAGCAACAGCTCAGGATACATTCAAACTCAAGGCTAGAAGCAAGGCAGTCAATGTTTGCAATAGTGATGTAAGCAGGAGGGCAGAGTTGAATCCAGTCTGAAGATGTAAAGGTGTATATACTCAAACAGGCTGTTTTCAGAAATGGTGGGAAAAAAAACAAAACAACAATTTTGCTGCCACAATTAAATTATTAAAGAAAATTTAAACAAAAAAATATGCCACAAACATTTCATTAAGACATATGAGCTGTTAAAGATACACTCCTTTGGATATAAATACCCTTAAAAACAAATCTACATTGCCTAAAATGGTAGCTTAAGCTCTTTTTTCCACAAAAAAAAAAAACAAAAAACAAAAAAACAAACCTTCATTGTCTAGTTGCTTGTGAAAATTTTTGCCCTTTTCCTCTTCCTTCAAATGCCAGGATGGTTAAAGCGCCCGACCCATCCTGCTCTCCAGTCTGGTGGTCCAGCGACTCTAGGAGACCACCTGACTGACCATGTTTTGAGGTCTGGAAGCCTATGAACTGGGTTAGGCCCCCCCACCTGCTTTGTTCTCTGGTCCGATGGTCCAGGGACTCTGGTAGACCACCCGACCTGTTTTATTTTGGGTTTCGGGGCCTTGGACTTTGTTTGGCCCACAGACTATGTTCCTGTTTTGGACTTTGTGGGGGAGGGAAAGGGATTCGTTTTGGCCCACCTGACTTTATACCCCCACCACCCACCCTGGGAGGTTTTTTTTTTTTTTTTTCTGTTGATGTTACTTTTTGGGGTGTCTGGCAAAAACCCCTTATGGAGGGGGGGGGGCTCTGTCAGAGCCTGGACATGGCTGTGCTCATGTCCTCGCTTTATGTTGTCATTTGATTCTCTGTGGTCTCCAGGACATGAGTTCAACCATGTCCTCGCCCTTTGTTATAATGTTTCGCTGTGTTTAGTATTATTATCCTAGTTTATTTTACATTATTCATCACTGCCATGTCTTTAATTCTGATTTTCATTATGCGATTATTTTCCCTGCCTCAGCCAGCCTAAGTTTGGTCATTGTGTTTAGTTCCATTATCATCTTTTTGTGGCGCAGGTGTAGTGTGGCCGACTACTAATCGGAGGGTCAGTGGTTTGATTCCCTCTCTGTCTGCATTCTGCATGTTGAAGCATCCTTAAGCAAGACACTGAACACCTAGGTGCTCCTGGGTGGGTCAGGCCAGCGCTGGTGCATGGTAGCTCCGCTGCCATCAGCGTGTAAATGGGTGGATAGTAAGATCTGTAAAGTGCTTTGGTCATCCAGAGATAAGTAAAAAGCGCTATATAAGTGAACGTCTTTTATCATTTGTTATGTTCCGTAGGATTTGTTCCTGGCCGGTTTTGAGTTGTGACTATTATTATTTTTTGTCATGGTTATGTACTTCCTGGTCCTATGTTCATGGAGATTGTGCATCCTCTGTTTCTGTTTACCTTTTGTCTCAGTCCCTCATGTCTCCTGCACCTGCTGCAATGCCCTGCTGTCTCTGATTGCCCCTGATTGTTCCCACCTGTCCTGTGTTGTCTTGATTACCCCCCGTTTATATATGTGTCTCAGTCTGTGTCCTGCATGGCGACTTTGTCTCATGTTGGCGTCTCACCCACGCTTCTCTTTAGCTCATCTTACCTGAGTAATCCTGCCTGTGACCTTGTGCCCAAAGCCTGTTATGTTTTGCTTTTGTTTCAGTCCACAAACTGTATTATTTTCTGTTTGTTAATAAATTATGATTTACCAAATTTGCCTCACATTTGGGTTCTCTTCTTCCTTGTCCCAGAGGGGCAATCCTGACAGTATACTAACATTCTGCTGCTGGCTACAAAGCAAACAAGGATATTCATACACTCACAGGATTAGGGAATGTTAAGAATCAACACAAATATTTTGTTCAACAATTTTTTAATTGAATGTCAATAATCTAGAGCTATATCAAAAATGTAATGCTGTTAAAAACAGGTCAACAGAAATCAGAAATTGTACAAACCTACAGATTAAACAGTATTTATTAAACACCTGGTAAAAGGAAGTATTTCTATATTATCTTTAGTACTTCTGTGTAACCTGAACTGAGCTGCTTTTAGATTCAACTTAGATTGTGCAATTCCTTTAGAGGATAGCTTTTCAGAACCAGTTTAAAAAGAAAAGGTGCTTTAATAGCAACCTTTTACTAGGTTGATCTATGAAGATTAGCGATGTCAGTTTTCAGTCAAAATTCCTAAAATTATATGTGAAACAGACAAAATACTGGAGAAATCTCTGAAGCAAAAAAGAAAATAACAATGTACGGGGGCGGGGGGGGGGGGCTGAAAAGTTTATAAGCTGAAAAGTTCATAGTGGTCAAATATGACCAAATGTGGTTTATTTTTCAACTTAGGCTGCATTCAGACCAGGATAGTCTGGGGGTCTCGGTTCGATTGGGCGGGGAATGTGGAGAAATTTTGCACCTTGGTTCGGTTTGCATTCACACTGTAGCAGACCAAACTGCCTGGACAACGTCACGCAGTAACAACAACTGCTCGTTTGGGGCGCTGTAGCCGAAACCACCACTGACCAGGAAGAAAAAAATCTTGGCAAAGAAGAAAAATCTGGCTCATCAATTGGCCAGGACTGAAAACGGAAATCTGTTCCCTTCAGCCGGGTTGTTTGTCCGTGACAAACGAGACATTTTTTAACTTTTGTCCTCTGCTTTCTCCGGTAAAAAGATTTCTCAGATTCACGTGGTTGTCTTTATTGTTATTTTCTACCCAAAATGTGCTATGGTAAATGCCACTTCCTCTTCTCAGACTACGTGTTGCTATGGTTGCACAAACACCGAGGGGCACTTCCGCCCTTTGGTCTGCTGGATAGTCTGTTTGCATTCACACTGCAAGCGAAGCATACCAGACTTCGTTTGCAAGTGAGCCGAGAACTCCATTTTCAGGCGTACCAGACTTCACTTGTTTGCACTTCACTTGTTTGCGCAATAGAGTTCAAACATGCATTCAGATGGCACCAAACAAACCAAACTATGGATAGTACTTTGGTCCGGACCAAACAGTGGCCATGTGAATACGCCCATAGTCTCCCCTTCGGTCCACACACTTCTTCCGTCAGTGTTGCAGTGCTTGAATCCCTGCAGTTGAAAAATAAACCCCATTTGGTCAAATTTGACCACTATGAACTTTTCAGCCTATGAACTTTTCAGTCCCCCATAGGTTAAAAAAACAAAACAAAACAAAAAAAACCCTGCAGTGATATATTCATTGATGCCACACTCTTGTGGCTTAACTACAAGTCCTGTCAGTGAACTATAAGGGACAAGGAACGGAAAAATTAACTTGAAAGCTAAAAATAACCATGATGCTAATTTCAGGTCAAGTTGCCCAGCCCTAGTATATTGCTCAAATGATAAAAGTTACTTCACAGGGAAATACCCCTGCCTTTATTTAGTTTAATTCTTAAACACACTTTCTGGGTTTTGTGATGTCACACCTGAAAGTCTAGACCTTGGTTCCCCTCCAATCACATTCCAACTGGAAGTTAAACCCAAGTGCTGAAGACTATAGGTGCGTTCCAATCACCCAATAGAGTACTTTGAAATGGACTGCAATGGGTATTCCGGCATTTTCAGTGAGATTTTAAAACGAAGGAAGCGAACGGTGTTCAGTTCAAAGGGAACTAAGAACTGAGCAAGGAAGAAGTGAACAACCGTACATCATTTCACTGGAAGTTGACAAGATAATAATGGATTAGATTTATATGGTGCTTTACATGTTAAGTGACATATCAAAGCCCTTACAGTGAGTCAATTATTCATTCATTCCAGACAGACATTGGTAGTGGTAAGCTACCTCTGTAGCCACAACTGCCCTGGGGCAGAATGACAGAAATGTGGCAGCCAATCTGCGCCAATGGCCTCTCTGACCACTACCGAACATTTATACACATTCATACCCAGTGTCATGGACACTGGAGGCAAGGTGGGTAAAGTGTCTTGCCCATAAGATTACCCATAAGTCACTGCAGCTCAAATATGGGTAAAACATACAGTTGTTGCTAACCTTATTAACAAGCAAAACCAACATTAGTTATTGTTTATATCAATTGATAGTGATAAAAATATATTTGTATTAATATTTTATTAAGGAGTGTAAAATGTCCACAGTAGTATCAGTATGTGTTGATGATTACTGTGGTAACCCACGGAGGAGGAAGGGGACATTGTAGGGTGTTTCAAATGGAGAAATTTTGTGAAGGGCAGTTAACTGATATTTTCCGAAAATGGAGCAGGGAGTGGGAAGTACCACTGAAGTACACAGTGGATTGAAACGTATGTAGCCCATATTCCTCATTGCTTGTCAACAGCTCCTTCAAAAAAAGCTTTATCCAATCAGACTCAGGGCTCATTAATTTTAGTCAGCAGACTGGAAACTGTTTCAGAGAATGACAGACAGCCTTTTTAAGGAGCTGTAAAACAACACAAATGATTTGTGGTCTTTAAAATGACTACATATACAGTACATGTCCATGAGATTGTCAACACTGTTAAAATGTCCTTGTTTCTTTATTTAGTTAATGCCTCCTCAGAAATATTTTTGGTACACAGATAAAAGACTGTTATTTTAGAGTAGTATTTTAGTGTAGAGCTTCACCACCTTATCATGGTGAAGGGGTTTGCGTGCCCTAATGATCGCAGGAGCTATGTTGTCAGGGGTGATTTGCTCTTGGTAGGGTCTCCCAAGACAAACTGGTCCTGGGTGAAGGGCCAAACCAAGAGTGATCCAGTGGATCCGGAATGAAAACTCTACAAGAAGGACCAAGTTCGTCTGCCTCCGTCGGTCTATGATGACCATGGAAGAGAATCCTAAGCATCTACTCTGCTGGAACAGCACCGCCTGTGGCTGAACAGGCCGATGTGCACCGGTGTTCTACCTTCCAGCGTTGGGCGTTGGTAGGATTCAAGCCTGGGCAGGAAGATATGGAGGACAAGATGTTACCCATGCAGCATGTCCCCCCCTCTCCACGTCACTGATGAATCCAAAGGAACAGCAGGGCTGCTATAGTTTGGCACCAGCGCCGTCGCAGTAGCTGCCAGAACGATGTTGAGCACAACAGAGAACTGCCTTAGGGGCTCCGACTCCGGATTTTTCCTCAGGGTTGACTCCCAAAGCCTTTCCCGTGACCGGGTGTGCCGCAAGGCAGCGGAGGTTTGAAATCAGGGTTTACCTTCCCCTAGATGGGCTACCTTCCCAGGTTGACGAGCCACCATCTACCCGAAGCATCTGGTTTTAAGGCGCCAGAGATCCGCCCTCACCTCTTCTCCTATTAGTAAAAGCAGTTCCGCCGGGCTTAGAGACTAAACCACACGGGCAGGCTTGGAGTTGGACTTAGTTGTCAGAGGCTTTTCGAGACGCACGCCGTAAGGAGCATTTTATGAGCACTGGGAGCTTAACCCCAGTGCCGCTCCTGGCTATGACAACCTTGGAACCAGAAGGACCAAGTATACCCAAAGGAGCCACATAGGTCCACCCCCACCCCCCCAGTGGGCTCACCACCTGCAGGAGAGATCATGGGGATCATGGTCCTATGTGAACCGGGTGACAGTCAGGGCTGCTCTGTTTGGGACTGTCGCCGGACCCCCAGATAAGCATTAGAAGATGGATGGCTGCATTTTAGGTAGATGGTTACTGCTATTCAGGCTTAACATAAATATGACAACCTTCTCAGTGAAAATCAACTATTGGAAATCTAATTCAGCTGAACCTCACAAAATGAGAGGGGAGAACTGACAATTTGGGAAAGCCATTATGAGGATTAGTCTGGACTGAGGGGTTTCACATTGATTTGATGGCTGTCTTGTGCTGTTTGCCATCTAAAAGAAGCAAACTCCTACAATTGTTTACTTCTTTCAGAATACAAACAGTCAACATCCTGCAATATGGACTAAATCATTTTCAGTGAAGAACCTTTTCAAGTTCATATGTGCATCTGTTTAATCTCTGCCTGGCTGTAAGTACGACCATTATTTTAGTGTGGTCAGTCTCAATGCGTCTCTGTGAATCTCCATGTCATAAAGGTGTGTGTGTGTGTTTGTTATTTTGCCATCTGTCAGGAGGTGAAGTGTTCCCTGGACACTCATCCAGCAGGCCATCAGATTACGACTGTTTACTACACGGTCAGATTAACCCACTGAACAATAATAATCCCTTTCAATCACTCTCTTGCTTCCCCTGTCCAACATCATTCATTCTAACCATTCACTTATTTTTTATAATGAAACATACTCAACGATTCTTGGCCTTAAGCATAACGAGTAGAGTGTGGAAAAAGGAAACCACTAGTGTTAAAATACAAAAGGACAGCAATTCCTGCTCCTCCACCTTAGCATGTACTATGAAATATAAATGTGTCATAAACTCCCCGTACGCTTTTCCCAGTGCACGGAGGAGGACTGAAAGGACAAGGATGCGCTGGGTAATGCACCACACACATTTATCAATACAAATACTGACACACAGTTACAGTAATGGGTCTCTCATTAGCTAAAGGAGTCCTCAAGGGCGTTCTACAATTTTCAGGTGAGAATGACTGGGAACACACACACACACAGTGAATACTCACAGAACTGGAGCTGTCCAAGTTAGTCCAAATAAGCACAGAGAGAGAATAGTCCTTCAGCGACTTAGACTATCATACAGCCATTAACGACTGTATGTCTAGTGTAATGACCCAGCAATGCTTGACTGGAAAAAGGCTCCTAAAGTACATGCGTTGCTGGGGATGGTAAATTGGAGGCACCTGAGTGAGGACCGGGAAAGATGATCAACGGGGTTGGGAACAGCTGATGTGATCAGTGAGGGGGGCGTGGTCAGACCGGCAGACTGTCAGCAGACACACAACTGCCGGCCCCAGAGCAGTGGCTATGGGCACGGTACACACTGGAAATACATACTAAACATGCATGCACAATGGCCCCATGACCCACAGAGAGATCAGGACCGAGCCAGGGAAAACCAAGCCGGCTCGGTTCCTGTTTGGCAAACCCCATGAGCCAGAATCCATACAATACTACTAGGATAAAGGTCTTCATCGATCACCTGGAATTTATCAATTCTTTAAACAGTATATTTTCCTGGAAAATAAGCATAAATGCATTTGTAGTATCAGCAAACATTTTATTATCATCATCTCTGACTGATTTTGTGATTCATGTGTACAATCATGCCACTGTCACATTGTTTACAACTTCTTCTAAAGCCCACCTATAAAAAAAGCATTCCAGCCTTGATAAATCTTATTTTAAATACATGGTAGCAGAACCATTGACACAACTACACACACATGCCTTCTGCAAATTACTGCAAATTACTGCAAATTACCTTTTAAGTCAGGCCGACAACCAGTGACAGTTGTAGGACTCACAAATCCTGCAGATGCATATGGCACTTGTTCAATGCTGACATGAGCCCAAGCACAGATCCTTTGAGGCTGATGACTGCAGAAGTACTGCAGCAATTTACTCAAGCAAGTAAACAAACCTTTTAGTGCTCTAGCACATTAAGACTGAAGAGGAACTGAAGAGGCTTTACGAAGAAGCCCTACATATCTGAACTGCACAGCATACTGGTAAATGTGCCAAACCTCCAATGATTTAGATTTTCTTATACCTGATCTTTCCATGCTTTAGAGTGGTGCAAAGTCTATGGGGAAAAAGTGAAAGATTTTAAAATGTTGCTCCACAAGGCTGCCCCCTTTGATTACAGAAAATAATGATTGTATGCAAAAAGCTTGGCCATTTAAATAAAATTGAAGGGTCTCTACCAAAGATGGATTTGGGAATGCTAAATGATTGGCGACTGTTAAATGCTGATAAAATTTCAGGAATATACTCAGTTGGTCATTACAGACGAGCAGCCTTGTGGAGCAGCAAATACTTAAAAAAGACATTTTTGGCCCACTTTACAGTCCTTGCCTTATACTGTACATTAGGGATGTTAATGATTAATTGACTTTTGATTGTCGATAAGAATTTAGTCAACTAAATTAAATTAGTTGTCAATTAATTGATAACTCAGCAGTCCTTTTCAATGGGAGCTTATTCTATGAAATGTAGTGGTGTCGCCGTCCAGGCGGGGACGCACGTTGTCATAAAGTTTGCTCCTCCGGAGCACAGAATAAAGAGCCTAAACACCAGACTTAATGTTGCATGGATTTAATAAGGCAACACAAAATAAGAAGCAGCTCGTTTGCTGAAATAATATGAGGCCAATAACAGTAAATAATAATGAATGAAGAAGTCCAGACAGCGTGGCATGAAGAACAGCAATAATAATCCAAACTGCATGGTGAAGATAATAGTGAAGTTAACATAAGGAGGTTGCGGGGATTAATGCCCACGGCCAACATATATAGGGAAGAAAATGTTTGGGAAAACAAGGGGCAGCTGTGACAAATTAGAAGGTGAGAGGATGAGGCTAATACGGAAGATGCTATGCTAACAGGAAGTAAACAAAGGGTACTGTCAAAATAAGAGTCCATACAGAAATGACAATAATGAATGGCAAAAAAGATACTACTACTACTACTAATAATAATAAAGAGTCCAAACGAGGAACATAAGGCGTGGTCAGGGTCTAACCCTCTCCAGATGCATTACACATGTGGTCACCCACTGCCGCATTTCAACCAAAAAAGCAGAAGAAGATGCCAAGCCGCCTGAGTGCATATGCTGTGCAGAGTGAAAAAAAACTCACCCTTTTGGGTTACGTTGGAGCTCCACAAGAAGTTCTAACAGCATGTGAGCTTGAACAGACAAATTGTAACCCTCGGACAACAGATGGAAATTAACCACTGGCTACAATTTGGCAAATTTACATTGGCTGATATCAGTGTTTATCAACTTGCACTGTCCTTAAAAACAGTAATTTAAAAAAGGTCCACCTGATTCAAATTAAAATAGCAGAGAAACTGACCGGAACAAAGAAAAATGGTAAATGGCATTCATTTAGGGCTGCACAATTAATCAAATTTTGATCGCTATTACGATTTTGGCTGTCACGATTAAATTAACGTGATCGTTGGCGATATTAACATTTAAAATGCGGGCTCTGCTGCATATCAAATCAAGCATTTTCTCAACCAACAGCCAGCTGACCACCAGGGAGCAAATGCATGTTAGGGCAACATTAAGTTGCAGAACTGATAAGCGAGCACACCCTGTAGTGGCAGCTTTAAGTTTTTAATAGTGGACTGGTGTGATGGTGAAACACAAACTAGATGACGGGAGCAGAAGGTGATAGTATGGCAACACGTGGAGGCGAGGAGCTAGTGCCTCGAAAGGATCATCATCCATTGTCTGGACATGTTTTGGATTCAGGGCAAGTGATGCTGACTAAAAAGAAATTATATGCAAAGAGTGCCATAGAGCTGTGTCTGTGCCGCAGGGCAACAAAACTAACTTTTTCAACCAGCTGAAAAACCACCACAAACACAAATATGATAAATGCATAAAGGCTAAAGTGAATGTCACTTCACTAAATCACAGTCTGTGTCTGACGCCGACCCAGACAACCATAGTATCAACCTTGCACAGAGCTCCACCATATCCATCCGCCTCCCAAAGACACGCTAAAGCAACTGATGCAATAGTGTTTTTTTCGGCCAGACATCCATCCATCCATTTTCTACCACGGTAGAAGCGGTAGCGGTGGCCAAAGACGTGTCCACTAAATACCGTATGAGCAACGAAGGCTTCAGAAACATGGTCACAACACTGGACAAGAAATACATGATCCCACGTGATTCTCCAAAGTTGCATTACCTGTGCTGTATGAAAAATACAGATGGATATCACAACTGTCGAGTACTTTGCAACTACGACTGACCTATGGTCAAGCAGAGTATGTCGTCAAGGCAGCTTCTCTAAATAAATGGACGAGGCTCCAGTGCTTTGGCCACAGGTTTCATTTAGCAATTGGTAAGTAGGATGAATAAAAATAAATTAAATTTTATGTAATGTGTGTTTTTCCTAAAGTTAATGAATAATTGTGATTAATAACACAGGGCTACAAAAATAATTTTTTTGTAAGTTGTCTGTGTTTTTTCAACTGATTTAAGTCAATTTTGCACCGCTGAATCCGAAAATGACATCCATTTCTCTCGATCACGTGCTAAGTAAAAACCTGTACTTACTTAGTACTTACTTAGTACTGTGCATGTACATGTAAATTGAATGTTACGTCATCATTGTTCAAAATTCAGAGAATTTCAAGACATAAAAAAGAATTTTGCATCATATAAAGCCTAAATCACCTAAAAAAACTTCGACAATAAATTTGGTGTTGACCAGTGTAAACATCATTTCAATATTGATCAAAATAATCGCGATCATCATTTTGGCTGTAATCGTGCAGCCGTACTATACAGTACACAATTTATTAAACTACAAAAAATGCCATTGTCTGTAGTAAAAAAAAGTGCAAATGGTACAATAAATCACCAAGGAATAGAAGTTTCATGTTTTACTCAGTATATCACAAACAGTATTGTTTTTTGTATGTTTAAGATAGAAAGACAGTTAAAGATAGAAAGACTGAGAGAAATTCAGAAAAAAAATCTGGACTTTTCTCAGGAAAATTGCCACTTATCAATTAATCGTTAATTGATCAATAAGGTGAATCAATTAAAAATTAATTAATTAATCAATAACTTGCATCCCTACTGTACATATATCGCTGCATCACCTTCCTCAGTTTCTCTTGTAGGTACTGCTATGGAAAACATCTTCCACGGCCAACTGAATCACGTAGGCACTCACCCACAAGTTATATAAAAATATTGACTAAAGGTGCCTTCACACCAAACGTGAACAGGCAAATTTTTCACGCAGCACGATTACATTATGTAAATACATGAACAGACATGAATTCACTGTATAGGTGAGAGGCAGACAGGCAAAGTTGCCTTTATAACTTCTACAGCAGTGTTCAACTTGCTGTGGAAATCCCCAAAATAACGTCATGCTTAGGTTTACATTATCCGATGGGGTGCTCACCTGAAAAAGTTGTCCCTGCCTCAAAAACTTTACGGGTGTTTCCGTTGCTAGCTTGCTAGCCTTGTTAGCATGTCCGTAGCAGGAATCCGTGGGTAAATAACTCCGACATCCCGATTCAGCTGAAGAGCTCCCGATCCTTCTGTCTTCAGGTGAGTGTCAATCTCATTTTCAAACTAGTTTACTCTCCAATGTTGATACTTTTACTCCAATGATGGTAGAATCTTAAAGCCAGCGCTCTTCTTTGGACGTGAACGTGCAAATGCGCGATTTCTCATGTGCTCGCCTCTTTCCACTGATTTTCTATGGATTCACGCCGGCCGTTCACATTTGGTGTGAAAGCACCTTTAGAGTTAAATAATAATAATAATAATAAGTCATCTCTGTTGTCATTTAGTCCAAACAGACAATCACATACAGAACATGTACAAAATTAAGTTTCTCCTATCTACAATGTAAATCACATTTAGAATCACACGAAGGCTGCAGTGCACAGTCGAAACATGTTAAGAAGGTAAAGACATCTCCTTTCTATTTTTGTCTTTAATAAGAACAAAAGGTAAATAGAATCAGAGAGGTCGCTGTCATGCAAGGCGCCACCACAAACAATTTCTCCTTCCCTCATTCTATTATGCTGAGCACCAAGCTAGAAGGCAGGAAGTACCATTTTATATGGTCTTTGGTATGACTCGGCCGGGACTTGAACCCCCAACCTCCCGGTTGTGGGGTTGATGCTCTATCAACAAGGCCACCACCCCGGATAAATGCTCTCAACTCTTGTTCATCAATAGCAACTTGATATTTCAAGCAGAGCTATTATACATTTCTGTATTTATTGTTTTACAGTACACATACACTTACAAAGGCAAATACTCATGTGCAATTAATGTGCACTGTACTGTTACATTGTTTTCTTTCCAGCAACACTATGTAATATTATAATCTTAAAACAATGTTTCCCAAATCATTTTGATAGTACAACAACCTCTAACCATGTGAACATCACTTCCACCATAGCCTACGTCGGCCACATCACCTACGATAGCGCTATGTAATTTTACTTTTTAGACAGGAACACTGGCCCAGGATTTACACTGACTCTGGATGCAGCACATTGCAGATGCAGTGCGGCTGGCTCCTTGTGTCTGTCCCTACCAAATCCGTTTGAGTTTTGCAGTGGCATGGATGAGAAAAGAGTTTGAAAAACAAGATCACACGAGAATAATACAAAATAACATGAGATCTCGAGAAAGACCCGAGAGTGGCTGAGATGAACCGATCGCAATCACGTGATGACAACAAGGAAGTGTGATGTAGCGGCTCCCCACCTGGATTTTTGGGCTCTAAATAAAATGTAAGTAGCCCATTAATTTTAATTCTATGAAGCATTTGTATGTTAAGTCAAGTTTTTACCTTCTTTGAAACAGTGGTGAAGGAGTAGACCTCAGAAAATAACGGACAATCCTTAAATCATTTTAATGATCAAACAGCTATTAAATACCGGGAGATGCCACGGGATTTCCTTGTGGATTGCATTCAGCATCCATCAAAAACAGGCCTGTTGCGTTTCATTAGCGAACCGAATCTGACAAGCCGGATTCGTTCCGCAGTGGTCCGGACCAGGTGGGGATTAGAAAATTGACGAGAATGGGAAGTATTTGCTGCGAAGGCTGGATTGCAGCTGTAACATACTGCATCCGTAGTCAGTGTAAATCCAGGGTGACAGGACTGCAACTGGCAAGTTTTATGGCCTATGTCTTGATAGCCAATCATAGGGCAAGGTGTTATTCAACTGCTAACTATCCAGCTTGGTATTTTCAGAAAGGACATCATGGCAGACCCAGCGAAGAAACCAAAGAGGGTCTTGTCAAAGGAAATGAAGAAAAGAAAGCGAGAGTGACTGGGAAAGAGCCTGGACAAGTGTGACAATCGGACTGGCATAAACTTGTTAGTGAGCACTAAAAGAGACAAAGGGATGCAAGACAGATGGTGACCTGGCCTTGTTGCTATTTGACTAGTAAATCATATGTTTTAGCTTACCCTCACTGTTTTTTTTTTTTTTGTTTTGAATGAAGCAAAGGCTTCTGAATTCACCCGTTCTATTTCCATCAGCTTGTAAACAAATGTACACAGCTCACACCATGAAAAAAGTATTTATGACAGTAGTAACACAGTTACACTACACTACTGTAGAGTGACCCAGACAGCATGTTCTTACTGTATGTTTAAATGTACTAAAAATAGGAGAAAAAAATTGGAAAGCTTAGAAGAACAAGAGGTGGCTTCAGAATTTATGAGTCTGTGACATCAAGACCAAATCAAACAGTACATACAGTACTTTACCAACATTAGAGTACATTCTTTTCATTCATTTCATAATCAAACTGAATTACTTCATTTTCCATTTAGCCACAGTGGAGTTAATATTGGTTACAGGCTGTAAAACCTGAGGAGGCTTCGGCAGCAGATGTTCTATGCTGAGGTACAGGACAGACTGTACATGCTGAACATTTGTGGTCAGCTGGTTCAGTGTACCCAGCCTGGCCTGGGGTGCAGGGCACCACAGGTCAGACAACAGCTGGATAAGCCATATTTTAATCTGCCAAAATCACTGGTCCAATCTCATACATCAAACAGGGGGAATGTTATCAGTGCATACTAGTGTGAAACATGCATGGAGAGTTTCAATGGAATATATGATTCATGAATCAGACAATAATTAAAAAGGCATACAGTACATCAGAATCCAAGCAGATGATGTAAAGGACTCCCTAAATTAAGTTAAGCAATGTGATGATCACAGATTTTGGGGAGGCATCTTCTTAGGGCTTAGACTGACATATAATTGTTCAGTCCTACATCTTCCAGGGGGTGTGGTGACAAAGGAGGCATTATTCATCAAAACTGTCCTCTACATACAGGCTAATTTTTTACAGAAAACAAAATGTGTGACAAATATGTTACCATGTACATATTTCAAGGTACAGTGGTGCTTGAAAGTTTGTGAACCCTTTTCTATATTCTATATTTTCTATATTTAAGATAAGATAAGATAAGATAAGATAAACCTTTATTAGTCCCACAATGGGGAAATTCCAGGATTGCAACAGCACAGGGATAGCAACACTCAGAGCAATAATCAGAAGGCAAGAGAAAAAAACAAGAGCAGCGAGTGATACATATGTACATATAAATATAAATTTATATATATATATATACAGTATATACAGTATATATATATATATATATATATATATATATATATATATATATATATATATATATATATATATATATATATATATATATATATATAGACACACAGTGCGGAGTATTGTAGCTAGATGGAATAAATATATGAATATATAAACACACACAGTGCAGAGCATTGTAGCTAGATGGAATGAAACAGCACAACCATCTACTTAGTTATCCTACATGGTATGATTATGTACCCAAACATATTCTCACCCTCTACAGCAACCGGTATTCTCCTAGTTGTATACCGGAGGGGACCATTGTGTAAGTCTATTGCGTTTTCTGAATAAATATAGCGTAAAACATCATCAGATTTTCATACAAGTCCTAAAAGTAGATAAAGAGAACCCAGTTAAATAAATAAGACTTTTAAAAACTTTTTCATTTATTTATTGAGGAAAATGGTCCACTATTACGTATCTGCCAGTAGCAAAAGTTTGTGAACCTTTGATTTCAGTATCTGGTGTGACCCCCTTTTGCAGAAATAACTCCAACTAAACATTTCCAGTAACTGTTGATAGGTCCTCTACATCGGCTTGGAGGAATTTTAGCCCATTCCTCCATGCAGAACAGCTTCAACTCTGGGATGTTGGTGGGTTTCCTTGCATGAACTGAATGTAAACATGACGCGTCTCATTCAAACCAAAAAGTTCTATTTTGGTCTCATCCATCCATAAGACATTTTTCCAATAGCCTTCAGGCTTTTCCATGTGATCTTTAGCAAATTGCAGATGAGCAGTAATGTTCTTTTTGGAGAGCAGAAGCTTTCTCCTTTTGACCCTGCCATGCACACCATTGTTGTTCAGTGTTCTCCTGATGGTGTACTCAAGAACATTAACATTAGCCAATGTGAGAGAGGCCTTCAGTTGCTTAGAAGTTACCCTGGCTATCCTGGGGTTGCTGACTATTACACACCTTACTCTTGGAGTGATCTTAGTTGGTCGACCACTCCTGTGGGTAGCAACAATGGTCTTAAATTTCCTCCACTTGTGTGCAATCTGTCTTATTGTGGATTGGTGGAGTCCAAAATCTTTAGAGATGGTTTTGTTACCTTTTCCATCCTGATGAGCATCAGCAATCCCTTTTCAAAGGTCCTCAAGTATCTCCTTTATTTGTGCCATGATACACTTCCACAAACGTGTTGACACTTCAATAGCTCTTTAAATAAAAGATTCTTGAAATAAAACAAGGTGCTCACTCACATCTGATTGTCATCCCGTTGATTGAAAACACCTGACTCTAATTTCATCTTCAAATTACTCGCTAATCCTAGAGGTTCACAAACTTTTTGTCACGATCTGAGCGCGGGGGGATTCCACTGGACTCAGTCTTTTTGCCTTTTTTCTTATTTGTACAGTGCTGTCATTTTGAGTTGCAATTCTGTTATTTTATCCTTAATTGATTGGTTACGTATTCTGTATTGTTTCTTAGTATAATTTATTTTCCTGTTTCCGTTCATTATAGTTTGTTATTTACATTGTTGAGGTTATTTGTCGTTATTTTGCCATTTCATTACATTGTTAATCTGTTGTAGGTTGACAGCTGTCAAGTGACGTTTCCAGGGTTTTGCTCCGCGTAGGCGAGGTTCCTGTCAGCTGTCAGCCTGGTCTCTCCTCTCTCACTGCTCCCAGCTGGTCTTAGTTGTATCCTTATTATCTCTTGCCCGCTCAGATGACTCACACCTGCTATCACCTGTTTCATTTATTTTTAACCGTATTTAAGGGCTGTTGTTTTCATTTTTGGTTGCTGGAGTATTGAGGTTTTGTTCCCCTCATCCTCACCAGAACCCTGCCCTTGTTCTGGTGAGCATACTCGTAAGTTTGTTTATTTATTTGCTTGACAGTTTGGATTTTGTGTTGGTTCACTTTGTGTTTTTGTTTCTTAATAAATTTTGCAAACTAGCAGTTCAGCATCTGGGTCTTTCTCTCTGCCCTGAGGGGCGATTCATGACACTTTTGCCACTGACAGACATGTAACATTGGGGTACTGTCCTCAATAATCAAATGAAAAAGTAACATTTTTGTCTCATTTATTTGACTGGGCTCTCTATCTACTTTTAGGACTTGTGTGAAAATCTGATGATGTTTTAGGTCATATTTATGCAGTAATGTAGAAAATTCTAAATGGTTCACAAACTTTCAAGCACCACTGTATTGCAGCAGATTTTACTATTATTTATGTGATTTATAACTTGCAAATATAAAAATAACCTTGTACTAAGAATGTAGTGAAATCTGGCACTGAATCATCCTGTGTTTAGCTATGTCCAGTATGCAGTATTTAGCCTGCTTTTCAACTAAATCTGATGCCATAGTTTTTACCTTTGATTTGTGAATGGCTCACTGGTGCATTCCCTCCAGTAGAGCTGGCAGTGCCATAGTGGCTCAGCATACCCCCCCCCCCCCCCCCCAACACACACACACACACACACACACACACACACACACACACACACACACACACACACACACACACACACAAAGAGATGGATTATCACATAGATCAGTGCACTGGCCGACCTAGAAAATACTGTTAGGCTGCCTGTCACAGACACACATGTACACACAGAGTAAGAGGGGTCCTCCATCATCGGCACCTCCCCTCACCCTCCCACTTTGTTTGCATTCTCCTCCCTCCAGGCTGTCCATCTGTTTCTGTACTCTCCACTACTCTTGTCTACTCATCTGCACTGAGGTTTAATCAAGAGGAAATGGTATGAAACACAGTAATGCCGTAGACTGTGCGATAACTGTTTACAGTATCTATGACAAATTCTGCAAATGCACATAATTTTCGTTTATTACAGTGGAACATTTACACACTTAAAACCTAGACAGCTGTTACAGAGTTCAGATAAAAAAAAACAAAAAAACCCGAATTACATGTTTTATGTTGTTTCCCACCATTCCACCTCCTGTTGGGTTGCACTTCGAGTGTGGCAGAAAATGGCAGTTCTTGACAGGACTATGCTGATTTCATCAACGCTCAATAGTTGATGTGTGTGGTTTCCTAGCAACATCCAATCCACTGGGTCACACTAAGTAGTTGAAGTCAGCTGTGATTGATGGACTGTGGCATGGGTGCTTTTGAAATCTTTTAATTACATATTTAACTTGAAGGTGTGTAATCTAATACTGATACAGATCTGTGTGCACCACGTTTACACTTTGATCCACTCTACTGTAGCTCTACTGTAATTTAATGTGGTATGACTCTCTAAATTTGTGATTTTGGCTCTTCTTTTGGAGACAATGAACACCAAACACCAAATAATAAAACAGCAACTGTAAATACTAATAAAATGTAAAGACTAGTACCTTCGTTTAAATGGCATTAACAGCTCCATGTGGCACACTACCATAACACGGGAATTCGGGTACAAAATGGATTTTTGTTTTGCAGTTTTGGCTTCAGCTCTGTTATATTACAAACATTGGTGCTACAGAAGGTAAAGAGCAGTTTTTGTCATCCTGAATCAAAATGACAATTATTTTTAAATGTTAAGAAAAAATCATGATTTATTTTATATCTTTTTAGTTTGAACACACCCCTTC
This sequence comes from Pholidichthys leucotaenia, assembly GCA_020510985.1. Classification (NCBI taxonomy): domain Eukaryota; kingdom Metazoa; phylum Chordata; class Actinopteri; order Cichliformes; family Pholidichthyidae; genus Pholidichthys; species Pholidichthys leucotaenia. Next base: position 52,827,991 of record CM035839.1, on the reverse strand, counting down.
AGATAAGGTAAAAGCTAAAAGTTAGAGTTTTTCCCCTTTGGTAGGTGCGCTGACATAGCCAGCTTTAGCCATTCATAGTCTGTGACAATGTAATGTGACAATGTAATTCTAATATTCTAGCATATTCTATTCTAGTATTTCTGTGTTATACTCATATTATGTTCTCTGCTAAGTGCAAACTTATTATAGATGAACATTAGAACATTATAGATGGTAGGACTAGGCAATTTGACCTAAAACCAGCATCACAGTTAATAGATCATTTCATATCAATTTTGGGTTTTTTTTTGGTTATTTTTCCCCTTCCTTCTTCTTACTGACAAGACTTGTAATTAAGCAATATTACCCAAGAATATGGTATCATATCACTGCAGTGCGGTAATAGATGAGCATAATATAATAAAGAACAGGCCTATTGCCATTTCACACACAAAACAAGCATTGTCCAGTGTTTACAACACATACCTCTTGAGAGTTTGTGGGTCACATCACGTGTGTGGCAGCTATTAAGCTTGTTAGCAACCTTGGGAGTGTCCAAAATCCCGTGACTCTGTTACCACCACGTAGTGAGTACAAGTCTCTTATCGGGTTCATAAATACAACTTTAGCTTGTCCATTTCCTCTGTAAAACGTTTGAAATGATGCAGATAGTCGTCAGAGGCTAACAGTGACTTAGCTTCTGCTCCTTTTAGTGTTAGTTGTCTACGCACTTCACTTGGTTTTTCTTGGCATCTTCAGATGGAATACAGATTCGATCATCACATACTATGTAGATGAAGTCCGCATCTGTTTTCATTACAAGACATATTTAATTGTGCCGTCTATGTTCTGCTACATCTGAACAGTGCTGACTATGCTGCTTTCAGTTATGTACCTGCGTCTTTAACTCTGTGGTCATGTCTTAAAGAGGCAGTACATGAAACGATCTCACATACACGCACACAACAGAAAGAGGGGAAAAAACAAAAACAAAACAAAATAAAAAAAAACCCAACACGAGCAAGATGACATCGGTTCTACACCCCGAACACTGTTTCTGGTTTTATTTTGATTAACCGCCCAGTCCTAATAGATGGTGGCAGGAAAAATGTGGAAGTTGTGAAGTTTTCCAAAAATTGAGTACAGAAACCAGTGGGATATGTCATGGCAGTCGGGACCATCTTTAATTATTTTTTTCTTTTTAAAAATTGTGTAGGATCCCCTCCCAGAAGCCAATGTGATCTCAAACTGACCTCATGCTGTACTTCAACAAATAAGTCTAATGCAATAATTCATGGATCACAGAACAGAATCGTTAGCACTGAAATCCCCTGATCAGTGTGAGCAGTAGTTTGGATCAATTCTTTCATGCACACACTCACACACACACACACACACAAACAAATGGAAACTTGACAGTGAGAGGACAGGATGCTGAAATGAAACACTAACAGACTAGAACAATTACACAACACACACTATGGCCAGGAGAATAGGACTTACTACAGCAACTGAATGGTGGAGACAGAAGCACAAGGAATGACCGTCAAGGTCAAGGCACTGAAAGCCTTGTCCTCTTTTAATGAGTTCCTTTATGTGGTCAACCTTTGCCCAGCTGTACCATAAAATTCAGCTGTATGATGTAAAGTCTATCGTCAAGGTATTATTTTTTAATCATAAACTTTCAGGCATACTAAGGATTTATTCATCAATTTGTGGTAAATTAAAACAGAAGAAAATATCACTAGGTCTCTAGTGGCACAAGCATTTTTTTTCAGGATGTCTAGTAAAGCCAGATGAAAGTCAAGCTAACATTTCTGTTTCCCTTCTAGTTGATTATTTATAATTACAAATACAGAGAAATCTAAATTTGCTTATAAGTCAATAATGATTTGATGTATTTGAACAAATTACATCTTTCTGTTCTATATACTGTTAATGAACATATGACCAAAACTTTGTTAAATGTGATTGTTCAGGAACCCAGAAGAATAAAGGGGTGACTGATTGCACTTTTTCCCAAATTATAACAGCTCACAATGTCTTAATGAAATGTTTGTGACATATCTTGTTCAAATTTTCTTTCTAGCTGCCTAGCTCAGAGCCAACTAACATAAATCTGTCTCAAAGACAAGTTTACCACACACAGGTGAGCAGGGGTGTGTGGTTTCAGTGGTCGATAGGATATGACCAGTCCCTCGAGTACAGTAAGCACAGAAACATATGTGAATTAGTGGCTAAACTGCTTGTTTCAGCTAGCTGCCTTGGATCATGGTCTGCAAAAATAGAACTTTAATTAAGCTAAAATAATGTCTAAAACAAAATAGATGGTAAAGGGTGTTTAGATGAACAAGGATTCCAGTAGGGGTGAATAGAATATAAAGAAAATAGTGATCAAAACCAGCCAGATCCAGGCTGTCGATCATCCCCTCCCTGCTGAGGAAAGCTGTGTCAGGTTAACAGTGGTCAACTCGGACTGACTAGCACACTACTGCAAACAATTCAATATAAAACCACCGCAAAAATATAACAAAATAAGCCAGAATGAAAATGGGATATATATATATTATAGACTGTAAATTAGTAAACCAGGTGGAAACAGGAATGTCTATTAGGGTGACTGAATCTAATGAAAACAACAATATAAACCGGGCTTGGTGCAAGCTTGACTGGAGTGGTGGCCTAGTTGATAGAGCATCTGCCCCACAACCGGGAGGTTGGGGGTTCAAGTCCTGGCCGGGTCATACCAAAGGCCATATAAAAATGGTACTTCCTAGCTTGGTGCTCAACATAATAGAATGGGGGAAGGATAAGTTGTTTGTGGCGGCACCTTGCATGGCAGTGACCCTTCTGAGTCTACATGTGATTAACACTGTAGATAGGAGAAACTTAATTTTGTTCTACTGTACATGATTGGCTGTATGGACTGAATGACAATAGAGATGGCTTCTTCTTCCTCGTACCACTGTTAGTTCAGAAGCTAATGCTTCTGGCTCCCATCCATCTACATGACAAGCAGTAAGGTTGGCCAGTAATACAGCAGCAGGAGGGAATCAAGAATGGAACTGGGCTGGGTTTACCATTTTATGACATCCTGAGGTTAACCCATCCATCCATCCATCCATCCATCCATCCATCCATCCATCTTCTACCACTATTCCGGAGGTCCGGGTCGTGGAGGCAGCAGTTCAAGCAGAGAAGCCCAAACTTCCCTCTCCCCATCCACCTGCTCCAGCTCTTCAGAGAGGATACCAAGGCGTTCCCAGACCAGCTGGGAGACATAGTCTCTCCAGCGAGTCCTAGGTCTGCCCTGGGGTCTCCTCCCAGAGGGACGTGCCCGAAACACCTCAAGTGGGAGGCATCCTGATCAGATGCCCAAACCACCTCAACTGGCTCCTTTCAATGTGGAGGAGCAGTGGTTCTACTCTGAGCCTCTCCCGGATGACTGAGCTCCTCACCCTATCTCTGAGGGTGAGTCCAGCAATCCTACGAAGGAAGCTCATTTCAGCCGCTTGTATCCGCAATCTCATTTTTTCGGTCATTACCTAAAGCTCAAGACCATAGGTGAGGGTAGGAACGTAGACTGACCGGTAAATCGACAGCTTTGCCTTAGAGCTTAGCTCCCTCTTCACCACAACAGACCAGTACAACGTCCGCATCACTGCAGATGCTGCTCCGATCTGTCTGCCAATCTCTCGTTCCATTCTCCCCTCACTCGTGAATAAGACTCCAAGATACTTAAACTCCTCCACCTGGGGGAGGAGCCTGTCCCCAACCCGGAGAGGACAATCCACCTTTTTCCGGCTGAGAACCACGGACTCGGACTTGGAGGTACTGATTCTCATCCCAGCCGCTTCACACTCAGCGGCAAACCGTCCCAGTAAGACATGTAGGTCATTGCTGGACGAAGCCAGCAGGAAAACATCATCTGCAAACAACAGAAATGAGATCCTGTGGTCACCAAGCATGACACCCTCCGTTCGATGGCTCTGCCTAGAAATCCTGTCCATAAAAATTATAAACAGGATTGTGACAAAGGGCAGCCCTTTCGAAGTCCAACTCTCACTGGGAATGAGTCCGACCGAGTGTTGGTAATATGAACCAAACTCTCACAACTGTCGTACAGAGACCGAATAGCTTGTAACAACAAGACCGATACTCCATACTCCCTAAGCACCCCCCACAAAAAACCACGAGGGACGTGGTCGAATGCCTTCTCCAAGTCCACAAAACACATGTAAACTGGTTGGGCAAACTCCCACGAACCCTTGAGGATTCTCGAGAGGGTAAAGAGCTGGTCCGGTGTGCCACGGCCAGGACAAAAACCCCATTGCTCCTCCTGAATCCGAGGTTCGACCAACGGCCGGAATCTCCTCTCCAGTACCTTGGCATAGACCTTCCCACCGAGTGATGTTCAGTTATTGGACTTCTGTGCTAACCACAGTTTGTCCAAAACGAACACCATGTTCAAGAATAAGGGTGTCCATATGTGCACTTGGCACCAGGACACCCTAGGTCGCAGGTCGATGATTGATTTTGTTATTGTGTCATCAGACCTGCGACCGTATGTCTTGGACACTCGGGTAAAGAGAGGTGCAGAACTGTCAACTGATCACCACCTGGTGGTGAGCTGGATTCAATGGCAGGGGAGGATGCCATTCAGACCTGGTAGACCCAAACATTTAGTGAGGGTGTGCTGGGAATGTCTGGCTGAGGCCCCTGTCTGGGAGGTCTTCAACTCCCACCTCTGGAAGAACTTCAACCACATTCTGAGGGAGTCTGGAGACATGGAGTCTGAATGGGCCATGTTCTCCACCTCCATTGTTGAAGCGGCTGCCCAGAGTTGCGGCCACAAGGTCGTCAGGGCATCTCATGGTGCAACCCCCGAACCAAGTGGTGGGCACCAGTGGTGAGGGGGTCATTGAGCTGAAGAAGGAGTCCTATCAAGCTTGGTTGGCTTGTGGGACTCCCGAAGCAGCTGAGGTGTACCGGCAGGCCAAGCGGAGTGCAGCTCGGGTGATTGCTGAAGCAAAAACTCGGGTACGGGAGGAGTTTGGTGAGGCCATGGAACAAGACTTTCGGTCAGCCTCGAAGAGATTCTGGCAAACTGTCTGGTGGCTCAGGAGGTGGAAGCAGCTCCCTGTCCACACTGTGTATGGTGCGGTCACTGCTGACTTCCGACTGGGGATATTGTTGGGCGGTGGAAGGAATACTTCCAGCATCTCCTCAATCTCACTGACACACCTTCCACAGAGGAAGCAGGGCTTGTGGACGAGGGGGACAACTCGCCTATCACAGGGGCTAAGGTCGCCAAGGCGGTTAAAAATCTCTGGTGGCCGGGCGCCAGGGGTGGATGAGATATGCCCAGAGTATCTCAAGGCCCTGGATGTTGTAGGGCTGTCATGGCTGACACGCCTCTGCAACATTGCATGGAGGTTGGGAGCAGTGCCTTTGGCATGGCAAACCGGGATGGTGGTTCCTCTCTTCAAAAAAGGGGACCGGAGGGTGTTCTCCAACTTTAGAGGGATCACACTCCTCAGCCTCCCTGGGAAGGTCTAAGGTCAGGTCGGGCAGGCCGTTCCTCCCAAACACCCCCCTCCAGGTTTCACTGTCGTTGCCCACGTGCACATTGAAGTCCCCCAGTAGGACAATGGAGTCTCCAAGAGGAGCACTCTCCAGCACCCCAGTCAGAGACTCCAAAAAGGGTAGGTACTCTGAACCATCATTTGGTACATAGGCAAAAATGATGGTCACGACCCGTTTCCCAACCCAAAGGCGCAGGGAAACAACCCCTTCGTCCACCGGGGAAAACTCCAATATAGAGGCAGCAAGGTGGGGAGATACAAGAAAACCCACCCCTGCTCATCGCCTCTCGCATGGGGCAACTCCACAGTAGGCCATGCTCCAGCCCCTCTCCAGGAGACTGGTTCCGAAACCGGAGGTGTGTGTTGAGGTGAGGCCAACTATATCTAGCCGGTATCTCCCAACCTCATGCACCAGCTCAGGCTCCTTCCCCACCAGAGAGGTGACATTCCACGTCCCAAAAGCCAGTTTAGAAAGCTTAGGATCAGACCGCCAAGGTCTCCGCCTTTGACCGCCACCTGATCCACATAGCATCGGACCCCCATGGTCCCTCCTGCAGGTGGTGAGCCCACTGGAGGGCGGACCCATGTAACCCCTTCGGGCTGAGCCCGGCCGGGTCCTATGGACGGAAACCCGGCCACCAGACGCTAGCCATCGAGGCTAACCCAGGAGAATCAAAATGGCTTCTTGGGGAGAAAAAACAATATAAAGGCTGTGTGCTTTTTAAAAGGAATTAGTATTTTGACATTTTTTTTCAATAATCACATTTAACTTTCTCAAGCTTCAAGTTTCTCAAGTTTATTTCACAAATTATTTAAAATTATTTCAATACAATTATTTAAATAAATTATTTAAAATTTTAAATTATTTAAAATACAAATACAATTCACATTCTCATGCAAGATAAAAATTTTGTTACATTTTTGTGAAATGGGACTCCCCTGAAGTTAGCCATAGCTTGTAGACAGGGGACCTGTCATCAACCAACAAATGCATTTCAGAAGCTTAAAACCTACAAACACACCATTTTTCAGTCAATGATCCCTTTAAAGCTTCAAAAATTGACCCTTGCATACTGAAATTTAATTTAAAAAAAAACTGTATACAGGAATTAAAGCATTAACTAAACTAGAAAAATTTCAATACAACACATCCTATTCAGGAATTAACCTTTTCTTAAAAAAAAAAAAAAAATTGTTGCTAAAAACTTACAGTGGACGTTACAGGTAGGGAAACAGACAAACATGTAACATTTACTTTCTCTGTCTTTACAAGGTAAGCAAGCTAGCATCAAAGTGTTTTGTTGTATGTATTTACTGCACTGGGCTGATCGTCTAGATATGGAGGAGGAAATCTTTTATCCTTTTACTCCATTGAAACCTGCTGCATTGAGACTTCCTGGTTTTTATCTTGTCAAAAACTTTTCTGATGAAGCACTTGTGACCAAAAGCTTGATACTTGTGTATTTAAGAAACTTGCCTGGATCCAAGTGTGCTGAACCTTCTTCCTTAAAAAGCAAAAGTAACTGCACATGAGCAAATGAGATATGTCCATCATCCATAAAATATGTTGTACTATATTAACCTCTTGCACTTCGGTGTACCGTGGGCGGACACGTCTCTGCATCCTAGAGTGCACGAGGGCGCCCTAGAACGCACACTGTGCGTCCTAGGGCGCACTGAGAAAAAAAAACCCTGCATTTCCATTTTTCCACTACAGACACAACCGCGAACAGAAAGCCAAAGGAGTGCTTTGATTGGTTTAGATGTGATTGACCTTTCATTTGACTAATAAGAGCCTTGAATTGGGTTTCTGAAACCTTGAAGAACCAATGACTGAAAACCTAGCAAGAAGGACCCGCCTACCAACGGCTGCGAATACAGCGAGCCAATTGAAGTACAGTAGTTCGAAAGCGTGCCTCCCTTGCAAAATCTGTGTTGTTTTAGCTGCTGGGTGACACACAGGCGTTTGGCAGTCTTTTTTTCTTACTACTGTTCTTATTTGTTTTGAAAAATCGTTCGCCAAAACCGCAATCATGGAAGCGCAAAACCGCAATAATGGAATTATGGTTTGACCGGGTCGCGTGACCAGAACCACGAGTCCGTAACAAGCGGACCAGCGTCATGTTCATCTGACAATGAGGAAGAGAAGTTCGCCAGCGACACTGCTGTTGTGGACAGGTAAGTGTTATAAGCTAAATTATTCTTTATCCCTGAAAATTGTAATCAAAATGACTTTTGACCGATCGGTAAATTACAACTGTGCGTAGTAGACCACGGCGCACGAACCGTGTCCAGTCCGTGCGCCGCGGTACACGGTTCATGCGCCGCGTCCGGACCGTGAACGCCCCCCCCCCGTTACTCTTCTGTAGCGGATTGCAGATATTATTGCAGATATTTTAGTACAACTGTGCGTAGTAGACCGCGGCGCACAGTCCCCGCTTTCCGTCATGTAGCGATGGGCGATGTCCGTCCTCTGTAGCGGGTGGGTGGGGTGGGAGTTGTTATCTTCTACATTACAGATATTTTAGTATAATTTTTAGTGCACTGTAGGTTATTTTTTCTTGTAAAAAAAAGCCACACATTTTTTACGTGGCATGCTTCTTTGTGTGTGGGGGCTTGTTTGTTCATTCATTCATTCATGAATGAATAAACACCCCCCCCACACACACACACACAGCCCTTCACCTTTCATTAGAGCCCAAGATGAAGCTTCTATATTGAATCATTCAAAAGTTACAGACGTTTTTCCAAACTGTGCCATTTGGCACAATTTGGCACAGTTCAAAAACGCCTGGGAACAACCTAAGAAAAAAGCTGTGTAATATATTCATTTTTTGTGGTATTGTTACAAAATTTTGACCTCAGCTGGAGAACACTTGGTTCTACATTTCTGTTGCATTTTCCAGCCCGGATCTGACAGCTGTGTGTTATTTGCAAGCATTTGTATCCAAAAAAACACCCAGGCGAAATTTATTTTCTTCAAGTTCAGTATGTTTAGATGACTGTTACTCAGTGGCCGGAGCACTTAGAGAGATTATGACTGTTTTGCCAAAAAATTCAAAGTGTTTTCTTTTAAATGAGACCAACCCCATGAAGATGCTGCAAAGGGTTGAAGAACAGCTTTTGATTTACTTTGGGTACGTTATTTTTTGGCATTTTTAGGGAAATTGACCAGAGTGCAAGGGGTTAATGTATCTACTATTATTAGGTATCGATGCCCCTACCCCCTCTTATTTTATATGGACCCATCTGTGTGTCTGAAATAAAGATTAATAATATTTATAACTATGCATTCATTTATTTATTGTAATTTTGGGTTTACACAAAGGCTTTACACAATAACAAATAAATTATACTTAAACAGAAATAACAGTTACAATACTTTGTGCATTATGCTCTAGACTGCAATATGGACAGTCCCTTCTTAAAAGAAATTATAAAAAAATGGCATTCTAACATGATTACATACGTAATGAATGCATTGTCATGAGTCTGAGCTCAAATATTCCTTCTGAGCTCAGACTAAATTTATTTCTGAGTTTTGTTTGTGTGTCATTATTTTGTTGTCAGTTTTCTGGATATATTTTGGTTTATTGTCACTTATGTGCCCTCCACTCTCAGACACCCCCACTAACTGTTCACAGTCTGCTCTCCTGCCACCTCTTGCTCGCCTGTGTTTGTGTTCATGTTGAATGTAATTGTGGTTTGTAAATATGGATGTCACCTGACTGCAAAACAAATCTACCTACGGGTACAAATAAAATAACCTGGACCTGAACATCAGCTGTGGGCAGTTGGGTAATTAGCTCACCCGCCAGCTCAGCCCACACCTGCTGCTCATTTGTTTGTCCAAGTATTTAAGGATGGCCTGTTCATTGTTTCACTGTGGCTATATTGATTGTTTGTCTGGAGTTGAATGGACATTATTTCCTCCGGGTATCTCCTCTCCTACTCCAGAGCCATTCTCGCTCTGGAGTACATTCCTGTAAGTTATCCTCATTAGCACTTTTTGTATGTCTGCACTGTTTTGGAATTTTTTGTTCTCTTTGTTAGTAAATGTCACACTGAAGTTCAGCATCTGGGTCTGTCTCTTCCCCCGGAGGGGCCGTTCATGACAGAATATAGCCGCCATAGGCCCAGCTGCTGCAGGAGTGCATTTTTTCCTTTATTGTGCATTTTTTCCATTCACCTGTCCAGCGGAGCTGTCATGCCTCCATTAGGTGAAGCAGACCGGAGGAGGAGGAGGTGGAGTCAGGATGAGCTGGAGTTCGTCTCTATGATTGAGGACATGGCGATCGGTGCTCAGAACTGTTCATCCCGTAAGGATGAGAGGCTGTGTTGGGGTGGAGTCGCTAATTTACTGGAGATCAAACCCAGCGTGTGCTTCCATCCTTGGGTGCTGAGACTCTCCCTTCCTCCACTTCCACCTATGCCATCAGCCTCCTCCTTGCCTGCTCCATCAACTCAGCAGTGACAGCGTCATACCGCTTTGGACCGCCGGAGGAATCCTCCCGCCTCTTTAGCAGCCTTCTCCCGGACATCAAGCCCGACAATTCCTGCAGCAGTCCTTCTTTCTTCTCCTCCTTCACTGGCTGTCCCATCATTCTCCTCTCCTGCTGCAACTCCCGTCTTCTCGACGTGCTCTCCTGCTGCCAAAAGGTCCTCCATTTTTTCCCTGGCTCCGCCTGTCTCCGTGACTACAGGGGCGGCTCCTCTACAGTACTCAGGGGGGCCATATTTACCATAGTCACGGAGAGGGATGACATTCCTCCTGCTGCAGCAGATAACATCAAACACCGAGAAAACAGGCAAGTTTCATTTCATTCTATTTCAAATTTTGATGATATGCCTTGCCTGATTCCCGGTAGGGAGGCTCAGGAAACGCAGTCCCCTGAGCTCTCCCCACCTGCTGCAGTAAATGATTCCTCACCTGCCCTCTCCATGTCTCCCCCATCTGTCCCTGAGCAGAACCGCCAGACGATGGAGGAGCCCAAGGCCCTGGAGGACCCTGTTCTAGCACCAGCGGTGAGTCAACCCCCAGCTGCCACGCCGGAAGAGCCACCAGCGTGGTCCACTTCATCAAGGGAGATGAGGACTGCAACCACCATCATGCCTGCTGTGGAGGCTGCCGCAGCAGAGTTGAGACCAGAGTTGGACCTCCAAGAGACCTGGCCTGAGACGTTGTCGTCTGTATCGACTGCACTGTTTTGGAAATTTTTGTTCTTTGTTAATAAATGTCACACTGCAGTTCAGCATCTGGGTCTATCTTTTGCCCCGGAGGGGCCGTTCATGACATGCTTAGTGGTGTTGTTAGCTGTTTGCATTTTAGCTGCTAGCATGGCTACTCAAAATAAAACTGATTTCTTAATCATGGTGTTGAATAAATCCAATGAACAACTCAATTTCTAAATAAATGACAGATGTCTCTGTTAGTGACAGCTCTGCCAATTAGAACTTTGATTAATCCTACTTCTGGTTGCCAGCCAATAGGTTTGCTAGCATGCTTGCGAGCTACACACTAGCGATAAGGCCTTACTTTGCCAAACTAAGGGCACATATCACACGATCATTACCAGTTTAGTTGTAAAACTGGGCAACTTTGTTATCACCAACTAGGTCATTGTATCATTCATCCATGATCTACTGCTCATTCGGGGGTCCGTTTCATGGCGGCAGCAGTCCGAGCAAAGTAGCCCAGACTGCTGCCTGGTTCACATAGCACCGTGATCCAAATGATCTCTCCTGGAGGTGGTGAGCCCACTGGAGGGCGGACCCATGTGGCTCCTTTGGGTACACTGGATCATTGATGTAACTTTTTCACAGAGATCTACTGGACTGCTCTTGGTCTGGCTATTCACCCAGAAGCAGTTTTTTCTTGGGAGACCCAACCGGGGGCAAGTTGCCCCCAACAACATAGGAACTCAAACCCCTCCACCATGATAAAGTGTCGATCCACAGAGGGCTCACTGTATTGTGACTGTTGCATTTAGAATTTTTTTTTTTTTATAAATTAAATCACCCTTTATTGTCATTCAACCGTACAACCAATCATGTACAGTAGAACGAAATTGTGTTTTTCCTATCTACAGTGTAAATCACACACACCCCATATGTAGAATCAGAGGGCCGCTGCCATGCAAGGCGCCGCCACAGATTTCCCTCCTCCATTCCATTATTGCTGAGCACCAAGCTGGACGGCAGGAAGTTCCGCTTTTTATATGGTCTTTGGCATGACCCAGCCGGGATTTGAACCCCTGCCTCCCGAGTGTGGGGCGGATGCTCTACCAACTGAGCCACCACTCCGGTAATTTGGATACATAATAAATGGTCAACTTTGGAAACCGCCTAGTCTGGAAACTTAAAGTCCTCGGACGGTGACATTTTTTTATTGAACCAATAAACTGATTGTATGAAAATATTCCATTCTGGCCATTCCCGTGATTTAATATGTGTCACCAGCCTCCATAAATTACTTTATTTGGTAATAGCCCATCTTTCACTTAGTGATGCTGCAGTACCGCCATCTGTCGATAGGGGCAGGCAGCAGTGACGTCAGCTCAGGAAGAAGTGAGGGTGATATTGCCTGCCTGTGCTGTGAGCCTCATCAGAGAAACATTCCCATCGGATCACTACAAGGGATTTTGCCTACCAAGATTAGATTTGTGAAAAATGATATTTAAATAAAGTTTTGTAAAATCATATATTGAGTTTATTAATGTTCATGTCAATTTTATAATTCTAATATTTCAGCATTCATCAAAGTTGCATGTCATATACATTTGAATAATTTTTCTACCATTTTATGGTATAAAATTCGGGTTCAATTCGGCACTCAATGTGGTGGGAACTCTGGCTTGTACATAGTGCCACTGCTCCCATAGGTGGGTTGGATCAACCAAGGTTTTGTTGAACAGAGTATTCATCAGATCATCCACATATTCTGAAAAAAAATATATTCAATAAAAATTAGACATCCATTTGACTACAGTATGAAATACAAATTTGACCCAAATTAACATAATTTGATAAAAGCTATGAAATGTGAAAGTTGAATGAAGACCAACCCTCCACCCACTGTAAATATCATATACAAGCCTAGAAAATGATACTAATATTTCTTATACTCCCCGAAAGTTGGATTAACTTTCTTTGCTTGCAGTGTATATCCGCCTTTTTGGAATTTTGGGTACCTGATGATGAAGACAATATAAGCAATATAAGCTGCGGCTTCAGCCATCACCCATTTCGGATAACTTACGTGGAATTGTATAGTAGGAGGAGTCTTTGTCTAATTTGACCTTGTTGTTATATTATACAGTTTCTTTTAACCTGTACTGTACTATCCGAAATAAATTCATTCATTCATTCATTAAGACCGGCTCACCATCACGATTCTGTGCCTGCTTGCGGCCTGCATTTTCATTAAAGTGCATTGCAGCTAAACAAAGTCTGTAATTAGAATATTATCACAATGATTTATTTTTGGACATATAAGTGATCTGTCTATCAGCAGAAACTCTATGTAATTGGCACTGTTATTATAATTGCATTTCATATTTTTGGTCACATATTGCATCTCCTCACCTTGTCAACATTCCAAGGAATGAGAAGTGTACACTCTTTGGTGCAAAATGAATAATCAGACTGTGGAAAGCCTCCACATTTGAAGTTTGCTGCCCTGGACTCAGCTTTCGCACATCCCTGAGGACCCGTGTTTTGTTGATCATATCAACAACTTTTTCACAGCCCTTTGTCCCTGAAATAAATAAATTGTAGGTGTGAGATATGTGACCAAAAATGATGAAAATCAATGGGATAATAATTTTTATATATATATAATACATGCACTGTTGTTTCATTGTGTGAAACTGTTTTTTGTGTTAGGTTGCAGTCTCTCAGGAGCTGCGGGATCGTATGTAGTGCTTGCATCTTTGTATTTGTACTACGCAGGTGTGCGCGCAGCTGAAGCTGCTGATGAGCGGCGAGTCGTGACACAAATTGCATCTTATTCTCGAAATCGCTGTCAACGAAATGTCTACTGCACATGTTGGGTGAGTTACCGACATCATTCCAATTTTTTCGCGTTTTCTGAACGAATTTCACCCATGCCGTTCTGATTTTCCCAAGGACGGGAAATTCAAAAACACTCACCGCATGCTCCGCTGGTATAACGTCGCACCCGTAGACAACACAACGCCAAACCATAATTAATTCAATTCCTGAAATCCTAATCTTAATAAATAATCTATTTGTAATCCACAAGTACTCCGAGAAATATCCGTATTCGCCGATTTTAAAACGTAAACAACAAACAATGTCCGCCGAGCGTGTGCGTGTCTCTCCCTGTGATGATGTCACACAGTCAGTGGCCATTTTAGCCGCTGATCGCTCGGCTGAGTCAGACAGCTCTCAAGGACAGCGTACTTCAAGAGCGCATTGTCACCTTATGCGACATTTGTTGACACCAAAACATGTGCAGTTCAAATTAGCTCGTCTCACATAAAAATTTAAGATATGATTTAGCGATACTGAATTTTCGCCCGGCCGACGCCTTTAACAGTACAACTGAGAAATAAGCTGACTAGCATACATAAAACAGCAATGAAGATAATCGGTACGAAACAGTATGAATCCACAGAGACTCTGTATAGAGGGTATGCATATGTATGATGTCACCGAACAGAACTCATGGCAGTTAATAAACACTGAGTGGCAAAAATGAGTGGCAGCATTATGGGGTATGCATTAAAACACAACAAAATACACACACTATTGAATTGCAGCAGTACACAGAGTACCTGCTTGCATTGTGGAGAGCTAATCTTATCATTCCATCTTGTATTAATTGGGAAAAAATTAAATAAATACATAATTAAGGCTGCATGTCCACCAAATGTGTTTTTTGTCACCTGACCACCCTGAATGTCTTTTTTTTTTCAGGGTTTGTGTGCTGCGCTCTGGAAAAAAAAAGTCTGTGCCCTGTATCCCAGCAACAGCTTGTCACTCACAGCTCAGCACTTCCACTTTTCCTATGGTCAGAGTTTCTACTGATTTTTTAATAGCAGTCTCTAAATAACAATGGACAGGAAATGTATTCTAGCACTGGCAGCAGCTCTGGATGCAAAATATGATGACATGAAAAACAAAACAGGAGTCTGAATAGAGACTGCACAGGCATCCTATGTCTCGCCTTTCCTTATTCTGATTGGCTGCTTAGAAAGGTCTGACATTAGCCATGTTTACATGGACACAAGCAACCGGATTAAAAGCCAGATCGGAATAAAAATGCTTCATGTAAACACGCCAATCTGAATATTCTGACCCGATCACGCTCATTCGGATCAAAATTTCATTCCGACTGAGACTGGTGGGTTATGCCGATTGTTAATTCGAATGGTGTGCATGAAAACACTTATTCCGAAGGTTGGGCAGAAAATGTGTTTACTGCGCATGTCTGTACATCAGCCACATGTCAATATGATGTATTTCCACCTTTACAGCAGCTAGCAGAAGACATAGCGGGAGTAAAACAAAACTGGTCTGTATTGTCCTGCTGTCTCCCTCTGTTCGTCATATGCAGAAGTATGTACTTGTAGCTTGATTACGGAGACCAGCAGAAACAAAAGTACAGTCTGAATAACACAATACAGGCCCATTTCAAAAAAAGAAAGACACAAAGCAGGGTTTAGTTACACCGGAAGTTGCTTCTTCTTCTACTATTTTCGGAACGTCGAAATGTCGATGTGTGCATGTCAAAATGATTTAGTCTGTTCAAAAGTGTGACACATGGAAATGCACGTCCTAATAGGATCAGCTTTTTCAGGATCCATGTAAACAGTAAAATTCTAATCAGAATTGTAATCAGATTGAAGAAATTTTGCCCATGTAACCGTGGCCATTGACGAGCTCAGCTGCAGTCTGAAAAGTTGAAATTTTTTCAACTCTGAGCACCCTGAACACTGCGACAAAAAGTGGCCACCGTCGAGAGCATTTCAGTGTCGAGGACGCTCAGCGCTGTAGATGCTAGACTACATAGAGAATGAATAGAACATAATCGCCCACAATGGAAAAAATGCATTTGGTGGGCACGCAGCCTAAAGGCTCTGAATCAGTTCTTCGTTTACGATGTGCTCCTTGGTCTTTACCCACACATCACCACAGTCAGATAAATGGTGTATTATTAAAATCTAAAGTTAAAAAAGGTACTCTGTGCACTGCTGTGACTAAATATTCTGTGTGATTTTTATGTTTTGCTGCATACAAAGTAAAGCTGTCACATGTGATTGCCACTCAGTGCTGTGTTGCTATGGTAACTGTCCTGTAACTGCCAAGAATTCTGTTCCAATGCATCCCCTCTATAACCAGCTACAAAAACCTCAGCAGACTCAATACACCCTCTATTTTTTGAATACGAACTTCTCCGATCAGGAAGAAGATATAAATTGCCAAAATGTAAAACAAATCATTTTAAACTGTCATTTGTTCCGGTCTCTTAAGCTGTTGAAACATTAGTGCAATAGAATAGAACAAGGTACAATCAACACTTCTCTTGTGTGCGTCTGTGTCTGTGTGGCAGTTACAGTTACTGTGGTGATGTGTGGGTAAAGACTAAGGAGCACATGGTAAGTGAAGAACTGACTGATTCCGAGCCTTTTTATTATGCCTCGGTGAAAACGGAGGCATACAGTAATCAGTCAATGTGTGTGTGTATCTGTCTGTTACCACCTTTTCAGCTCACCCAGTTAGAATTAAGTGCAACTAAAGGCTTGTATCATTGTATCGCCATATTTTCTCGACTTTTAATTTGCCAGAATTCCAAGATAAGGCTTTGTTTTCGAAATAACCACAAATTTAACTCACCTTTAACGTCAAAGGAGCCAGGGAAAAGGGTACTGTAATAACTATGCCGGGCAACTAGAAGCGGCAGTGCAACTTACAGCACAACACAGCACGTTTTTTTTTACAGCACGTGTAGCTGAACTGTTATAAAATAGCAGTTACTGAAAAAAAAACCATGTATTTAGCAACAACACCACTTATTCATCACATTGATTGTTTTCACACTGTTTCGCTGTTTAGTTTTCCAGAGGAAGGATGAGGGAAAACTCATTTAAAAACTCACTAAAAACTACAAATCCCAACATTCCTCGCCCATAAGTGGTCACTGTGAACTACGCATGCGCCCGGAAACTCCCGCCAGAGGGAAGAGTTGACCAATTCACCAATACTGGGTGAACAAATGTCTGTCTTTTTGCCCGTCTGTTTTCTTCCCCTGCCATTAAACAGCAAAAGCTCATGTTTATCTTGACTGTCATTGTATTCATGTACAGTCCATCGGTTCTGCCATTTAAAATGTCTGCCACCGTGCTCTTCTTTTATGTTTGGATTGCAGCTGTTCAAATCAGTTTGGTGGCTCTTGGCTGTTGCCGACAGTACGAGCATGTGAACTGTGTTATTTTCACTGCACATGCGTGCACTCCAAAACTAATGGATGGATTTGGATGAAATTTTTACCAGAGGTGGTCCTTGGGCTAGCGAGGAACCCATAACATTTTGGTGATGATCCGAGAACGCATACCTCCGCCAAGGCTCTGGCACCGAGGCATCAGCACCTTGGTGCTTTCATTTAATTTTTTTTGCAAATTATTCAAGATAGAATGTTAAGATTAGCTCTCCACAATGCAAGCAGGCACTCTGTGTATTGCTGTGACTGAACATTATGTGTATTTTCTGTGTTTTACTGCATACACCCTAATGCTGCCATTCATTTTTGCCACTCAGTGATTTTTAACTGACATGAGTCCTGTTCGGTGACATCATACGCATACCCTCTATAGTCAGTTTGTCTTTGTGGTGTCATTGTGAAATGTATTAGGATTTTAATGAGAGATTTTATGTGGTTTTTGTGTTTGTGAGATGAGTTTATTCTGGAATGATGTTTTCTTTTTTACCTTTTTACCTTGTGTGTCCTTGTGTTGTCATTATGAAATGGTTTTCTTATATTTTATGGAAAGGTTTTTTTCTGTTATTATTATGAGACAGTTTTTATTCTGGAATGATTGTCATGATCCTGAGCATGGGTGGGGGCCGTGCTCAGTTCCAGTCTTAAGTTTAGTCCTTCTTTGTTCATTTGTTTTTTTGTATCTGGGCTCTGTTCATTGATGAGTTGGTGTATTTTTAGGTGTGTTCTTATAGTCTTGTCTAGTTATGGTTTTGTTTATATCTTTTGGGATTGGATTATCTTATTTTGTATTATTTAGTTCCAGTCTGTCCTTTTATTTTGACAGTGCTGTGCAGCTTACGGCTGTCAAACTGTTTCGTGGGCTGCACAGCTGTCATTTGTTGTCTTGATTATGTTCTCACTCATGTACCCACACCTGATGATGATCTGGTATTGTTCTATTTAAGCAGATCAGTGTAATGCATTCCTTGCAGTAGTCTTACGTCTCCAGACGTTGTTTTCACGTCCTGTGTTCCTAAGACAGTGTCTTCGTCTGTGTCGTCTGTGTCATTCCTCCGGGTGTTCCCCGGCATTTCCCGTAAGTGTGCGTACTTGTGTATTTTGTTTTGTAAGTCGTTCTGTTAATAAATGTGCAAAAACTCACTGCCAGCGATTGGTGTCCTTAAATTCTGCCCTTGGAGGGGGCGTTCATGACAATGATGTTTTTAACTTGCAAAGCAATGAATGCAGCCCTATGACCAAGACAAATTTCCTTTAGGGGACAATAAAGTTTACTCTACTCATCTTTATTTGTTATGTTACCTTTGAGCACTCAGTACTTTGACTCACAGTGCTTCTGTGTTTTGGCAGTGCTGACAGACCACAAGTTCTGACCAATCAGATAGTCCTATGGGTAGACTACAGCTCACACATACTGTACAGAGAGGATAAGATGCCTCATCAGAGTGAGGAGCAGGCTTTTTTCCTTATGTGTTGAGCTCAACTACCACACTGATTACCAAAGCTTGATTTATAGAATTCTAAATCTCTAATTTTTTGTAATTAAGTAATTTGATTTATCTGAGTAATAATTTCAGCCCCTATTTTTTTTTTCCCACAATATCTTTATTGAACCTTTTTTTTTTTTTTTTTTAACAAACATGATACAAACAATCAAACACTAACACTAAAGTACTACAAAAAAAAAAAAATGCACTAAAAACACCAACAACCACCAACAAAATCAAATCTTCAACAATGCTCCTCTGTTTAGTCTAGACAATCCAATACATAAGTATACATATTATGTTCACCAGTTTGGAATTTACAAGGTCCACACACATCATTCACCTTCTTCTTCAAGAGTTATGTTTAAATTTTTTACATAATCAATAAAAGGTCTCCATATATTCTCAAACACAATTTCCTTTGATTTCAGTATATATGTTATTCTTTCTAATGGAAGGTTTGTTAACATCTGTCTTAACCACTGAGTCACATCTGGTCTATGAGTCTTTTTCCATAATAGTGCAATACATTTTTTGGCATTAAGCAAACTGAGGTCTATGAATGTTCTTTCACTTTTATTAAAATTATGCTTTTCTGGGTACAGACCCAACAAAAACAGTTTAGGATTCAATATGATTTGTTTTGAGATTATTTTTTCAATTGTTACCCTCACCTCTTCCCAAAACATTCTTATTAATCTACATTCCCATAAACAATGAAATAGGGTTCCTTTACTTTCCATGCATTTTGTGCATGTATCTGGTATATTTTTGTTGTATCTATTTAACTCCTCCGGTGTAACATACATCCGCATTAACCATTTGAAATGTATCAATTTAAGGCGTGCATTTATTGATTTGGTTTGAGCTTCTGTACAAGCCAATTCCCATTGTACCTCTGAAATTTCAATTTGCAGATCTTCTTTCCAGTAGTTTAATCTTTTCAGTGAATTTTCACTTGAAGATAGTGTCAATGAGTTATAAAACTCTGAAATAATACCCTTTCTTTTACTATCTTTCATCATCATTTTTTCCAAGGATGAATAAATAGGTCGAGTGAGAGCTTTATTTTGATTTGATCGAATAAAGTTTCTAAGTTGAAGATATTTAAAAAAATGTGTTCTATTGAGATTAAATTTGATCCTCAGCTCTTCAAAAGACATTATGTTGTCTGCACATGGCAAATATAAATCCTGAATCTTTTGTATCCCTTTTAAATTCCATACTTTAAATACAGCGTCCGCTCTCCCTGGTTTAAAATATTGATTACCCCATATTGGACTAAATTGTGACAATAACTGTGGTTCTTTTAAATAGTTTTTAGCTTCACACCATATTTTGATCATATGCTTTACAAATGGATTTTTAACTTGTTTTTGTAATTTTTTTGCCGAATCTGAGTATATGAATATGGGAAGAGGTAAAGGTAAATTGTATGATTCCATTTCAGTCCAGTGAGGGAGATCATTTGATGAAAAATAATATGTCATAGACCTCAGTTGTGCCGACCAATAATACAACATAAAATTTGGACATTTCAGACCTCCACGATCAAATGGTAAATATAATAAAGACAAACGTAATCTAGCCCTCCTGTTGTTCCATATAAATTCCACTAACTTTTTTTTTATTCTTGAGAATAGATCTAAAGGTGGTGATAAGGGAATGTATTGAAATAAATAAAGTATTTTAGGTAAAATATTACTTTTAAGTATATTGATTCTCCCGATCATCGACATTGGTAGTGACATCCATCTCTGAGTTAACTCACTGATATCTGACATTAAGGCTTCATAGTTGACACTGGCGACTGATTCTAGCTTAGGCATAATTTGGATTCCTAAATATTTAAACTGATTTACAACATTGAATTGATTTACCTCAGGGGCTGGGTAATTTCTCTGGGTCTCATTTAGCATTAATATTGAAGATTTAGTTTTATTTATTTTATATCCTGATATTTCCCCAAAATTCTTTATTAAATTCAACAAGGTTGGAATTGATTTTTTTAGATTCGACATAAACAAAATTATATCATCGGCGTACAGGGAGATTTTATGTTCTGTTGGTCCAACTTTAATTCCATATATTTGTGAATGTAAACGTATCGCTATCGCTAAAGGTTCAATTGCCATAGTAAACAGTAAAGGTGAAAGTGGACAGCCTTGTCGACATCCTCTATTGATTTTTATTGGTTTTGAAATATTGTTATTTGTTAGGATTTCTGCTGTAGCATTATTGTATATTATTTGAACCCATTTTATGAAATTATTTCCAAGTCCAAACCTTTGTAGGACTTCAAAAAGAAAGGGCCATTCAACTCTATCAAAGGCCTTTTCGGCGTCCAATGATAGGAGAGCTGTATCCGGTGCTTCTTTATTAAAATAAATAATATTAAATAGTCTTCTTACATTATGGAAGCCTTGTCTACCCTTTATAAAGCCATTCTGATCTCGATTAATAATATTTGGTAAAATTTCTTGTATTCGTCTTGCTAAAATTTTACAGATTATCTTAAGGTCGGCGTTTAATAGGCTTATTGGTCTCATATTTTCACATTTATTAGAGGGCTTACCTGGTTTTGGCAGCAGTATAATTAAGGCATTATTTATGTATGATGGTAAATTATTATTTTGAAATGCTTCTAAAACCATTTCCAAAAAAGGTTTTATTAATTTATTCTTAAATTTTTTACAAAGGTCAACTGGAAGACCATCTGGTCCTGCACTTTTTCCTGATTTCATATTATCAATGGCTAGCCCAACTTCTTCTTGACTAATTTTAGACTCCAATATCTCCCTGTTTTCATTTGGAATACACGGTATAGATAGTTTGTTCAAAAACCCATTTAGTTTTGTTAAATCAGGTTCATTTTTGGTATCATATAATTTTTCATAGTAATCTCTAAAGGCTCTATTAATTTCTAAAGGATCTATAACTACCTGTCCGTTACTTATAATACTGGTTATTGGTGTTTTAATTTCCAATTGTTTAATCTGCCATGCTAATAATTTTCCTGATTTTTCACCTTGTTCATAAAAAGATTGTTTCAATCTTAGAAGACTCGAGGCAGCTCTATTCGCTGATTTTTTGTCGTATTCAGCTCTCAAAATCAGTAATTCATTCTCCAACCTTGGATCTCTTCCTGCATACACTTTTTCCTGAAGACTTTTTATTTTATGTTCCAATTTAGCTCTCTCCTCTCGAGTCTTCTTAGATTTTGATCCTGTATAACTAATAATATGTCCCCTAATAAAAGCTTTGAAAGCCTCCCACTTTACACATGCTGATGTTTGTGTAGTATTGATGTCAAAGAACTCGTCTATCTGTTTTTCTATATACTTGACAAATTCCTCATCCTGAAGCCATTTATGCTGAAATTGCCATCTGCCTGATTCCTTTGTCAATTTTTTATCTACATATATTAGACAACAGGGTGCATGATCAGAGATCACGATGTTATCATAAAAGCAGTTTTGAATCTTGGACCTTAATTCTGTGGAAATCAAAAAATAATCAATACGTGAGAATGTCTTGTAGGTACTGGAATAACAAGAATAGGCTTTAACTTGTGGTTTCATTTCTCTCCATATATCTAACAATCTCAATTCTTTCATAAAATGATTAATAGTCATCCTACATCCAATGTGCGTACAATCCAGTCCTGTTGATCTATCCACACCTGGATTCAATGTACAATTAAAATCCCCTGCTATTATATGTTGCCCTGTAAGTGATGATAAGATGAGAAATAAATTAGCAAAGAACTTCTGATCATCTATATTGGGACCATATAAGTTCACAAGATTTATATTTTCTAATAGCAAAGAACCTTGAATGATTACATATCTTCCAAATTTGTCTCCAATTACATTTTTCACTTGAAAAGGAACTGATTTATGTATGAGAGTCATAACTCCCCTGGCTCGGGATGAAAATGAAGAGGTGAATACACTTCCCTGCCATCTACTCCTAATTCTTTTAACATCCTCCTCTATCAGATGAGTTTCTTGTAAAAACACAATTCTTGAACCCATGTCCTTTATTTTATTCATAACTTGTTTAAGTTTTTTTAAATTTTGTAGACCTCTGCAATTCCATGAAGTTAAATTAAGATTAACACTTTGGTCCATGATCAATAGAGAGTTTGGGATTACCTTGCAGTGTAAACATGCTCATACAGAGAAGCAAAAACATGAGTGGTTGAACATTCATCCTACAAACTACACACAAACAAATTTCCCCTTCCCACACTTGTGGCAAACCCCCCATTATCAAAAGAAAAATTCTGTCTCCCGATATAGCCATCGACCGTTCCACACCCACGGGGAACAGCCTAAGCCACTCCTTCTTCATCCTCCCAATCACCCTAACTCTACTGCTTTTAATGACGTAACATTAACTCTCCTCTGTAGTTTTCCAACTTAACTCCAAAATTTTTAACAACTTTGTACATCATAGTTTGTTTTTTTTTGTTTGTTTTGTTTTTGTTTTGTTTTTTTAATATATAATACAATCTATATTTTGTAAACTTACTATTTACTTCAAGTCAGTCAGATGCCTGTGCAAATGCTTAATTATTCTACCTTATATTTTGTTCATGCTTAGCTCCCACCAGTCTCTTCTTCTTCTTTGATCTTCTTGATGAACTCCTGCGCCTCCTCTGGGGTCTTGAAGATGTGGGTTCTGCCCTCATACGTGGTCAGCAGTCTCGCAGGATAGATTACACCATGACGAATCCCAAGGTTGCGCAGCTCCTTACGTACGGGATCAAACTGCTTCCTCAATTGTTGGATTCCTGTGGCCAAATCTGGGTAGAACCGCACCTGCTGGTCCTGGTGTTTAATCTCTCCTTTAGCACGTGCAGCGTTGAAGATCTTCATCCTGTCTCTGTTGCTAAGAAACTTCATAATTAAGGTCCTCGGCGGTCCCTTATCTCTCCGTGGGCCAATGCGATGTGCTTTTTCCAGAACCACTGCTGATTGCAACTCCTCGCTGCCCAGCACCTCCGGAATCCACTTTTCCAGAAAGGAACATACGTCCCGACCTTCTGATTCCTCTGGAAGACCCACCAGCCTCAAATTATTCTGTCTCGACCGAGATTCCAAATCCAAAATATTATCTTCCAGAGATTTATTTTTTTTTTCCAAAGTGCGCACCTTTAATTGAAGACGGGTGACGTCATCTTCAGCACTAGCGAGACGGAGCTCCATCTGCGCCGTTCGTTCTACACAGTCACCCAATTCCTTTCTTATTCCTTCCAACGCTGTCATAATCCCATCAAATCTAGAGGAAAAGTCCGCTCTCATTGAACTCATGGCAGCCATCAGCGCATCTGCGCCTCCCCGCGCAGACATCGCACCGTTGCCAGCCTCCTCCGCCATATATGGAGTTTTGTTTGCTGCGTCACAGACCTGAAAGTCCGTTAATTTGGACTGTTTCGGCAGCTCGCTTTTTCCTTTTCCTGGTTTTCCAGCCTTAGGCTTCGCCGACATATCCTCGCCCAAATGCTGAGATACGTTCTGTCCCAAATGAGAGAGTTATTTGCCGATTTTTTTTCTCCAGGAGCAGAGCAGAGCGAGACACGTCCGTCCTACGTGGCAGCCATAACCGGAAGTCAGCCCCTATTTTTAAAATAAATGAAATAACAATAACTTATTTAAAATTTTAACACCCAAGATTTTCAGGTTATACATAGTAGCTTTAATCACTCTAAAAAAGTACCCTAACACTTTACTTTGTACGACTGACCCCACCACTAATTGCAGTATTTTTCTTTTGGTTCTCTCTACTGAGTCCATGTGTGCAAACATGGTGTTAAAGTATGTTCAGAGTTTCTATTTCTTTTCAGCTTTGGGCAGTATTTTAGTGAGCACATTGCCTTTATTCCCTGCTGTTTCTGTGCCAACTGTTGGACCAGTACAACTCAAGTATCCTACATACCTGCACAACTAAGGCTGGGTATCAACAATGATGTCAAAACCGATTCAATTCCAATTCACAAGGTCCTGATTCAATTTGATATTGAATCAGTCAGGCATATTTCTATAATAATTATTATTTTCCTTGCATATGAAAGAATTTCTCAGAGACGTAGTACTGTAAACTATACCAGGAATACTCTAACTCTGTGAACTAAACATATGACTATATGAACACATGAGTTCAGCCACTCAAGACCTCTTGTAAAAAAAACTCCTTCAATTTTTACAAACATGATGGGGCATTAGATTTAAAATCTCGATCTTACGAGTTTGTGAATCAAAATTGGATCATTCTAAGGAAATTCGATTCAATATAATTGATAGCCCACCCCTAAGCACAACATTGCGTCATACAAATCAGACTAAATTACACTCAGCCAGAAACTTCTAATTCCGCTCCACAAAATGTAACACAACAGCAAAGTCATAATGATGAATCTGCCCACAGAATCCAAATAACCATAACAGCAGTTAGCTCCTCAGCTGTCAAGAGGAGTAACAATTTTTTGTGAGAACATGTGAGTAGCACTATAACAAGTTTTAATGAATGACATTACAGTATATTGAGTATATTAGGTTGCAGGAAAATCTGTGTTTTTTTTTCTCCCAGAGTAACAATAGTTGTCTCTCTAAACGCGAAGAAGATCTATATAATATCAAGAAGGAGCTGTAAGCTAACTAACAGGAAAATGTTGTCACTGCAACAGGAATAAAACTGCAAGTTTGTCAGGGCGTGGGCTGGAGCCACATCCTCGCTTTAAGTCTTGTATTTTGGGATTTTCTGTAATTATTATTATTATAATTATTCCTGCTTTAGCCTCAGTCCATTATGATCACCCTTAGTATTATTATTTTCATCATGGCCACATCTTGTAGTTTATTCCTGTCATCATGTTGGTTTGGGCTTTTACTTTGACAGCGCCTTTTGTTTACTTCCGTTTTCACCTGGCTTGTTTCATGTCTTGTTAAGTTCTGGATTATTCATGGCTGTTTATTATTTTGTTAATTATCTTTGCCCTATTTAAGGGATGCTGCCCCGTAGTTCGGGGCAACATCCTTAAGTCATATTTGCGTGAACAACACGCTCTTGCTTTGCTTATTTTCCTGCCTAGTCCTGCCAAGCCTTTGTAAGTTTTTGTTCCAGCTTCCAAGCTGTGGATTATTTTTGTGTTTGAATAAATCTTGCAAACTGCCAGTCCAGCATTTGGGTCCTGAATTTCGTCCCTAAGGGGCTCAACTGTGACAGTGGGATGTCAGGAGTTAAGGGGCCAGCGGACTCACGGTTTGCTCAGCTATGGCCGGGTGTGTGCTGCTAACTCAGTAGTGGAGGTGTACTCTGGCAGTCTCATGAACTGCACCACTGACTAATTCTCCTTGGAGGGGTGTGTAACAGGGAGGTTAAAGCCATGAACCAGTTGAAGGACCTGGTCTCCTCAGCACGCACCTGCAGTGATCCGGAGAGCGAGTGCCAGCTCTGGACAGCAGCAGCCTGGGAGCTGTAGGGCACCCCGCATCTGGGAGTGTTTCCATGGGTACGGAAGCTACCCATTTACTGCCCTCCATGGACCACCTCTCCACCTGGAATGAGACAGGATAGGCGAAGGGGTCTCTGGCGCCACTCCTCCTGAAACACCATCTCAGCTCCAGCCCCACCTCCCATAGCTCACCGCCAGACGAGCTCCGCAGCCATCCAGAGGGACTCGCCTGGCTCTTCAGCAGCAGAAGAGTGGGACACAAGGCAAGTACCTTTTCATTTACTTACACCTATAAATGAAAGGTACTGTCTTGCTTCCAGTGGTGGGGGTCAGCAGCAGCCACCCACCGCTGCCAAGTCCTCGCCACCTGGCTCTGTTATAACATCTGCTGCCGCTTCCTCTCCCCAGCTCTCACCTGCCTCTCTTCTCTCCTCTCTCCCAAACCCGTTGCCGGAAGAACTGACCCACCACAGGGAGCTGTGGGACCTCTTCTGGCAGCTGGGAGAGTGCTATAAGCTCTACATTTGGAGAGATGGTTGGCAGGACATGGCACGGATGAAGGAACACCAGCTGGTGGCATCTAACCAACATCTGAGGGAGGACATTCCAGCCTACCTCAACAAATTCCTACTCTCCAGCAAATTCTTCCCCACGCCAGAGGTGGAAGAGCCTTCGACTTCCGGTTCATCGGAGACAGGGGTCTCCTCTTCATTTGCTGCTCTCCACCTCACTTCCACACTGCTGACGTCTGCTCCTGAGGTCGGTGCGCCTCAGCCGTTGGCTCCAGAGGTCAGCGCGTTTCCACTGGTGGTTCCAGAGGTCAGGGGACCTCCATCCGTCATCCCAGAGGTTGAGCTGTCCGCTCCACTCGTCGTCCAAGAGGTTGAGCGGTCCACTCCACCCATTGTCCCAGAGGTCGAGCGGTCCGCTCCACCTGTCGTCCCTGGGGTCGAGCAGTTTGCTCCACCCATCATCCTAGAGGTCGAGCGGTCCACTCCACCCATCATCCAAGAGGTCGAGCGGTCTGCTCCACCCGTCGTTCCAGAGTGTAGCACTGCCACATGTTATTGCATTGCCCCTTTATGGATAAAATGTTAAATACATAAAGGGTATGCCTAGTATCAGAAATGATAAGGTGCAATCTTAATACTCCATTCATTGTTTGTGCCCTTTTTCCTAGCTAAGTTTCACAATCTAGTTGCATTTAATTATGCTGGGAAAAAATCAAGCTGTCAAAACATCAGCCGGTCACGTGACGGGCAATCAGCTGATTTCCAGCAGCTGGTGACAGGATAAAAGGAAGACGGAAGACGCGAGGAGAAGGAGAGATGATAGACAAGAGGAGAGCCAGGCCATGTCTCAGACGAAGCCAGAGGAGTGCCTGACCACAGGGAGGCTATGAGAGACCTGCAGGAGTCGGCTCATCCACTCCGGTGAACGGGGAGATGGTTTGGCCCAGGAAGCAGGATGCTGGATGTAGCAGGAATCCACAGCGCACCCGGACTGAGGAGCGATGGGACTGCAGGCCGGTGAAAACGTTCCTATATTTGTTCTCCTCATTTACGAACTGTACTTTGCCAGAGCTCAGGGTTTTTTTGTTGTGACTGAAAGACAGTGACGTCCTGTTATTTTTTGGGGAATATTATTTGGACTCTTTTCTTTTTCTTCTTTTTGGTGCCAACAAAGATTTGGACATTGCCATGGATGGTTTAGCGCCGATATTTTGGTTATAAAAAAAAGGACTGAATATTGTATAGGAAACGTGTTTGGTTTAAAGTAGTTTGGGGTGTGGGTAATTTGTAAGCAAATTATTTGTTGTGTAAATATCACTGGTTCACCTGGAATTTCAATAACAACACATTAAAAATCATATTGGATTGTCTCTAGTGAAATCATTTCAACCCGTTTTTTTTTTTTGTAATAGTCCCTATTGAATAGCGGAGTGTTACAAGAGGTCGAGTGGTCTGCGCCCCCTGTTGTCGAAGAGGTCGAGCAGTCCGCTCCACCCATTGTCCCAGAGACCAGGGGACCTCCAGCTGCTTTTTCAGAGGCCGGCGGGGGGGGGGGGGGGGTCTCCACCTGCCGTTTCAGAGGCTGGGGGCTCCCTGCCTGCTGTTTCTGAGGTCAGTGTGCCACCCTTGCCTGCTTCAGAACTGAAAGCTCCAGTATTATTGTCCCCAGAGCCCAAAGCTCCTGTATTACCTCCAGAGCCAGGAACTCCTGTGTTGATATCTCCTGAGCTAGAAACTTCTGTTACTGCCTCCTGAGCCAAAGGTTTCTGTATTAGTGTCTCTTGAGCTAAAAATGTCCCAGTTATCAGTTTCTGAATCAAAAGCTCCAGTACTAGTGTCTCCTGAGCCAAAAACTCCCCTGTTATTTGTGTCTGAATTAAGGGTGTCCAGTGTTACCCCGAGTTTAGAGTTTCTGTGTTATTCCATGTACATAAAGCTCCTATGTTGCCTCTAGAGCCAGAAGCTCTTATGATGTTTAAAACTCCTATGTTGCTGTGCCCGGAGCCAGGGCAAAGGGCTCCTTTGTGGTATCCAGAGCTAAAAGCTCCTATGTTTTCTCCTTAGCAGGAGGCTCCCATGTCATCTCCCAAGTTTGGAGGTTCTGTGTGGTGATTTCCAGAGTTTAAGGGTTCCATGTTATCAGCTCCTGAGCTAAAAAAAATTCCATGTTGTCATTATCTCCCGAGTTTCAAGTTTCTGTGTTATCTCCAGAGCAACAAGTTCCTGTGTCCAAGAGCTCCATGTCATTATTTCCAGAGGTTAAGGCTCCTATGTCATCTCTTAAGCATAAAGTTCCTATGTTGTCACCTCCTGAGCATAAAGTTCCTATGTTAGCTCCTGTGTTAAAGGCTCCTGAGGTCAACGCCCCCACGGTGCAGTGTTCGTCCGTTTGGTAGCCCTTGGACTTTGGTAGGCCACCCAACATGCCGTGTTCATCCGTCTGGTGGTCCTTGGACTTTGGTAGGCCACCCCACGTGCCAGGTACATCCGCCTAGTGGTCCTTGGACAGTGGGAGACCACCCGACCCACCTTGCTCTCTGGTGTGGGGGTCCTGGGACTTTGGTAGGCCAAACGACCCGCATTGTTTTTAGTTTGGGGACATGGACTTTGGTTATGCCCCATAAACTGTGTTTCTTGTTTTGGACTCTGTGGGGGGAAGAGGGGAAAAGAATTTGTTTTTGGCCCACCTGGCCTTATGCTCCCACCACCCACCCTGGAAGGGTCATTTTCTGTTTTTGTTTGTGGGGTCATCTGGAAGCCACCCCTTAAGAGGGGAGTACTGTCAGGGTGTGGGCTGGAGCCACGTCCTCACTTTAAGTCTTGTATTTTAGGATTTTCTGTAATTATCATTTTATTATTATTCCTGCTTTAGCCTCAGTCCATTATGATCACCCTCAGTATTATTACTTTGATCATGGTCACTTCTTGTAGTTTATTCCTGTCATCATGTTGGTTTGGGCTTTTATTTTGACAGTGCCTTTTGTTTACTTCCGTTTTCACCTAGCTTGTTTCATGTCTTGTTAAGTTCTTGATTATTCACGGCTGTTTATTATTTTGTTAATTATCTTTGCTCTATTTAAGGGTCGCTGCCCCATAGTTCGGGGCGACGTCCTTAAGTCATATTTGCATGAACAACACACTCTTGGTTTGCTTATTTTCCTGCCTAGTCCTGCCGAGCCTTTGTAAGTTTTTGCTCCAGCTTCCGAGCTGTGGATTAATTTTGTGTTTAAATAAATCTTGCAAACCGCCAATCCAGCAATTGGGTCCTGAATTTCGTCCCTGAGGGGCTCAACCGTGAAAAAATTAACTTTAAACTGAGGTACACATAGAGGAATTTTGCTATGCTCTGGAGTATTTTCCATAAAATAAAAATACTCTTAACATGTTACTTTTCTAAGGAGGTAAAGGAGTAAAGTACAGAGTTTTTTTTAATGGCAGTAATCTTGTAATTAACAAGTTACTTTTCAAAGTAACATTCCCCAAAGCTGAAATATACATTTATATCTCTTCTAAATACATACCGTAAACCAGATTGTCAATGATGGAGTAGCTCATTCCAGCCTGATGAAATCACTGTGACAGTGCTCAGATCTCCTGACCCTTGACATTGAGAATGGCCTAGATGCAGACCCACTTGAGGATCATTGTGCATGAATTTGATTAACATTGGGGCAACTGTCGAGGACAAATAATGATTTTCATTAAATCATAAATGCTTAGATTTCCTGATGTTTGATAATGCCCTGCACGGTGGCGCAGTGGTTAGCACTGCGGCAGCACAGTTTACCCTTGGCCGGGGGATTGTGGGGATCGTGGGTTCGATCCCAGCCCCCGACCAACAGTGATCTGTGTGGAGTTTGCATGTTCTCCCCGTGTTGCGTGGGTTTACTCCGGGATTTCTCCGGTTTCCTCCCACATGCCAAAAACATGCATGTTAGGTTAATTGGCTGTTCTAAATTGTCCCTAGATATTTGTTTCCTATAGGCCCTTAGAATAGAGGGTTAGTATTAATGAAAGCGCTTTGAGTGGTCTTTGTGACTAGAAAAGCGCTATATAAATGCAGGTTAGTTAGTTAGTTAGTTAGTTGACCTTGAGCTTAACCTGGATGCAGACAGACCTGAGGATCATTGTGTGTGAGTTTGTTGAGAATTAGGGCAATTGCCTAGGGAGAGTAACAATTTTCATAAAATCATATAAGCGCTGAGATAGCCTGACCTTTGACCCTAACGCTGAGCATAACCATGATGGAGGCCCACCTGAGGATCAGTGTGAGGGAGTTTGATGAGCACTGAGGCAATTGCCCAGAAGGAGTATTGATTTTTCTGAAGTCACATTAGTTCCCAGGTATCCTTACCTTTGACCTTTACCTTGGCCTTGAGCACAACTTGGATGCAGACCCATCTGAGGATCATTGTGAGTGAGTTTGGTGGTGACCATCGGGACAAATGCCTAGGAGTAGTGATTCCCGTTAAATGTTAGTAGATGGACAGATGTTGTGTCATCGCATCAGCTCCTTTTGGTTTTTCTATAATTAGCTAAAAAAAAACAATAAAAACCACTGATGAATCCCTTTAACACTGTAGAACTGCAGTCTAAAAAAGTGAGATATGAAAACATTTCTGCAGCAGAAACTGAGCCATACAACTTCAGCAGGTGTGACATGTGCATGACATGACATGTGGCAGCAGTAGCCCAGGAGTTAGAGTGGATCGTCAAATAACCAGAGGGTTGGCGATTCGTATCCTGCTTCCAACCCAGCCATCCTGTCATTGTGTTGTTGGGTAAGACACTTTACCCACCTTGCCTCCAGTGTCTGCAACACTGATGTATGAATGTGAATAAATATTTGGTGGTGGTTGGAGAAGCTGTTGGCGCTGATTAGCAACCACATTTCTGTCAGTCTGCCCCAGTTCAGCTGTGGCTGCAGAGGTAGCTTACCACTAACCATGTCTATCTGGAGTGAATGAATAATGGACTCACTGTAAGCGCTTTGTCACGTGACACGTAAAATGCCATATAAATCCAGTCCATTACTATTATAATCTGTGAATGGATTTTCAATAAATGATTAAAACAACTGTTACTTTTAGGCTGTGTGTCCACCAAATGTGTTTTTCCACTGTGGGTGACTATTTTCTATTTATTTTCTATGTAGTTCAGTCTCTACAGCGCTGAGCGCCCTCGGCGCTGAAACATTCTCGGCAGTAGCCACTTTTTGTTGCAGTGCTCAGGGCGACCAGAGCTGAAAAATTTTCAACTTTTCAGACTACAGATGAGCTTGTCAATGACAAATCTTTCTAATCAGCCAATCAGAATAAGGAAGGGTGGGACATAGGACGCCGGTACAGTCTGTACTCAGACACCTGTTTTCTGTGTCATCATATTTTGCATCCAGAGCTGCTACCAATACGAGAATGTTTTCTGTCCATTGTTACTTAGAGAATACTATTAAAAAATAAGTAGAAAATTTGACCATAAGAAAAGCGGAAGTGCTGAGCAGTGAGTGACAAGCTGTTGCTGGGATACAGAGCACCGACTTTTTTTTCCAGAGCACAGTGCACAAGCGCTGAAAAAAAGACATTCAGGGCAGTTGGGCGACAAAACGCATTTGGTGGACACGCAGCCTTAATATTCAACTAGCTAATTTTCCTAGATAAATTCGAGAAAATTATTTCTTCCTCAGATGAGGAACATATTAAATGTTGAGGGAAGATAAAACTTATAGTCTGAAAGATAAATTTTAATGAAAAAAATTTAAATAGACATTTCAGAGTGAGTTAACATATTAACCCTCATCCCCTTCATGAGATACATATCATTGAGAGCTGCTTTGGTCATAACAGTGCTGTCTGCACACGTTATCATGATTGCAGCGATTGGCTCTTCCGATGAAGCTTCCGCACCAAAGGCATTATTACGGGATATCACAGGATGCATTCATCCTTGTACACTTGTTTTTCCCCACTCTCACTATCAGACTTTCTCTTCTCATTAAACTGCTCCTTGACTCTGCTCCTTCCTCTGTATCATCAAACTCTTTTTTGATTCCTCCATTCTCCATCTTTTTTCAGTATTCAACCTTCTCAAGGTGACTCACCACCTCTCTCTCACTACCATGATTTAGTCCATCTCAGCATTATGGTTGCCTTTCTTCTCTTCGTGGCCTATCTGTGACACCCTGCTGGCCTTTACTTCATGTGTTTCTTCCCACCCTTTCACTCTCCAACCGCATCATTGTCTCCTGCAGCAATACTCCCTATCAATCGATGAGCCTACGGTCGTCTTGTGAATTGAACCTCCTTCTGGACTACCCCACCCCCCACCACAGCCAATTTTACCCAAACATGCTTTGCATCACTCCACCCTATTGATGGTAAATCACAGCCTGAACATGGGAGTTACCCCCCACCCCAATTCACGATTACAACACACTCTTTCTTCCTCCTCCTCCTCCCCCTCCTTCTCTGTTTGACGCAGTGGCCACAATTGTGTTTGCAGGTTTCCCCTGAAACAATCAAATGGACAGCATTACAAACCGTGACCATTTCCTCTGTCATCCCAAACCTCCCTAAACCCAGATGTGGAGCAGAAGAGAAATCATTCGGGTGAATTACCACACACTATAAACAGAGTTACAATGCTGAGTGTAAAACCATTCCACTAACATAGTTATATACTTTGCATAGTATGTACGCATGCATGGCAGGATGTCCTTCATGAACTGACAGATCAGTGAATTTCTGTTTAAGCCCTGGGGCAAAACAAGATGGAGGAGCTGTCTGATTGTGGAGTGCACCTCCCCCTGAGACCTGTCAGTTGACATTTTTAGGGGTAAGAGATTGGAGAGGGATGATCACAGCTGAGGAACCGTTTTGACGCACATTTTTGCGCCCATTTGGCATCCAGACCTCGGATGCTTCCAAGTGTCAGCCAGGGCATCCAGTGTCAATGACAATAACACTATGCATAGTGGCATTATGTAATCCTTCTATTAAAAAAAAAATGCACCAAATGGCTGGTCGTGTCATTAAAAGAAAAACACAACCTTCTTGATTCTGAGACCTGAATCTGGAGCTGAAGGTAATCTCATTTTATTTTACACCCCCGCACTTCAAATAAACGTCACATTTATGCGCATTTATTCGCTCTGCAAAACTATAAATAACGAAAAAGGTGTTAGTGTGTTGACGATTAAGAGTTGCTGCAGTCAGACTTGGAAGGATGACACGATATTCCGCAGTCCGGGCTGCGCATTTACCACCACACAGGTTGCATATTGCTCGCTTCCCATGCGCCTAACTCCCAAAAGATTCCCCTTGCATGCGGGCGCTTCCGTGTGGTTACGCCTTCGGGGTAATCGTGCATTTTAGAGCCGTGAATTCCCTCAGTCGTCTGCAGCAGGTCGGACGCCTGATGCCAGATGCTCAGTCTGTTAATCTCGTTTTTTTTTTTTTTTTTTTGAACCGCTCCACAAAGCAGCACATCCTCCCACAGCTTCAACACCAGAGCTGCCTAAAATATCCGGGAAAACTAGGCCTATTCTTGGGTTTACTTCAGTTTTTCGTTACATTACTAGAAGCATGGGTGAATCAAGTACATATTAATGCTCATCTGATGGATTAAAAGGTCGAAGGTATTTGGCATTTTCTACAGGATGGTGATCGTTCCTGTAACGCGTTACCCGCCCTGCACCCGGCACTGGCGTCTGCGGCGTACTGACTCACAAATCTGGCGCATATTCCTCCATAAAAATAAACAAATAAAGACAGTGTTCTGACATCAGACATCAATCGCCCCCATTATCCCTTAATCTCAGCCCGTTATCGTAATTTCGCACAGCTCTGATTGTGTGTGATAAATGGTGTGAATAATGGCAGGCTCCTAAACGTAATGACTTCCCAGAGAGGGAAATGACATCAGTTTAACACGATGGTAAAAATAGCAGTAATAGGAACAATAGTGCAGCAGTGTTTCACGGCTAGCATAGGCAAGTCTTGCATATCCCACCGTGTTCAATGTCATTCTAACATCATGCTTCAGCCTCCATGTACTTTAACCCTTTCCTCAACTGAAAAACGCTCCTAAATCCTAACTAACGTACTCAGAGAAGACATTTTAAAGAAGCTACGGACAAGAAATAGACCTCTTACCCCCATTTCGGCGCTGTCAGTCGGGTCTCCTCAGACGATGGACGCTTTTTTTCGGCTTGATGCAACCAGAACAGCTGGTTTATAGGCGAGGAGATGGGGGGGCAAAAATCGGTTACTGGTCTGGCAGTCAGAAGAAGAAAAAAAAAATCCTCCCTATTTTACTTGCTATTGCTCTAAAGACCAGAAAAATAAATTAACTAGCTAACATTATATCCCGAAATAAAATTTTCTTACAGGAACGGGCATACGTGGTAAGCTCACAAGGCAACGTTTCATAAAGACCTCTATTTAGCTTCGCCCCGTTCTGATAAAAATTGGAATAAAATTATATATGTCGCTGTAAAATGTTAAAATATAAAGCAGCCGTTGGTGGAGAATCACCAACCGTCTCCCAGGCTGAAGTGATGCCGGTGGAAAGTAGCGCCGCCCAAAAGGCTTCTTCGTCGGATGCCGTGTCCCTCCGCGAAGGTGCGCAGGCTGCCTCTGTACCTATGGGTTTCCTTTGTTGTTCCTGCGCGGATTAAATAAACACAAAAAAAGAGATTAATCCTAAAAAAAAAAAAAATTACAGCAGTAAAAAAACGAGCATTTTTTTTTTTACCACAGTCATATTAAATTGCATTTAATGTAAAAAAAAACAACAACAAAAAAAACAAGATTTGTTGAAGAGAATCCCAGACAGCAGATAGAAAGATGCAAGAGGTGGTTGTAGGTCTACACAGCCACTAAATTACGGGGTAAGCAGAGGGTACGTAAAGGAAAAAGACAGGGAAAAACAGTAAGTAATAAAAAATGTGGAAAAAATGAGTTATTTCAAAACAGGGGAAAAACATGGAAAAACTAGAAAAGCACTCAGAGAGCATATACCTCCCCCAAGGCTCCTTCTGTCCCTCATGTATCACCTCCAAAATGTAATGGGTTTGTTTTGGAGTATTTTTGCTAACAGTATGAGAAGATAAAAGCCTTGATGGAAAATGCATTCTCGGATCATCACCAAAATGTTATGGGTTTGTCTCTAGCTCAAGGACCACCTCTGGTAAAAACATTTCATCTACATCCATCCAGTAGTTTTGGAGTATTCTTGCTAGCACACCATGAGAAGATAAGAGCCTTGGTGGATTCAATTCAATTCAATTCAACTTTATTTATATAGCGCCATTTCACAACAACAGTCATCTCATAGCACTATCAACTGTAGGGGGGAACCCCCACAGCTGCAGAAAGACCCCAGCAATCAGGGGTGATGTATGCGTTCTTGGATCATCACCAAAGTGTTATGGGTTCATCTGTAGCCCAAAGACCACCTCTGGTGAAAATTTCATCTATATCCATTTAATAGTTTTTGTGTAATCCTGCTGCACAAATACAAACAAGGTCCCTGGTGGAAGCATGCACTCCCAGAACATCACCAAAATTTAATGGGGTCGTCCTTGGCCCAAGGACTAAAATTTCATCAAAATCCATCTAGTAATTTTTGCATAATCCTGCTAACAGACAGGATTAGTCTGGGTCCAAGTTACCCCTTATTTATCCTATTTCTGCCTAGCTAATTCCCAGTTTCCCCCTGTTTTTCCAGTCTTTTTACATGATATTCTCCTCTTTTCCCCAGTTTATTTGTGGCGATTACTCAGTTTCTTTCCCTGTTTTGACCCTCTTTTATCCTGTTCTTTTTTTATTTGCCCCCAAACCTGTAGTTTGTGAGTTGTACTATTAAGTGGCACTAAGATTTCTTTATTAAACCCATGAAAAATGTTGAAGCTAAAAAAAGGCACATACCAAACATTGTAATCTTTAGCTTCTGTCAAAAAAAACCCAAGCAAAAACAAAATTTTTCATTCCATAAAATCTTCCGTATTCATATAACCAAATAGACTGAAAACCTCCTATTATTCTATATTTGAGGTTGTAAAAATTAGCTTTAATAAAGCTTGCCGATACAGTTTTATAACTGCGTCATAACTGTAACTGTCATGATCAGGTGAGCACGCACTCCCCCTCCCTTCCTGCAGGACTTTCCCCGGCTCCGCAGGCAATCACCACACCTGCGTGATTAGACACACCTGCTACCTCTTCCCTGCCAGCACTGAAAAGGACCAGTCTGTAAATGCTCCAGTGCTGGCTCGTTGGGTACACTGCTCCTAACAAGCAAATAACTTTATATCCATTCTCTGAGGAACAAAATTAATTCCTCTTTTCCTTTCTTCCTCTTTCAGGTTGTTGCCATCTTCTTGGTGGGTATCTGGGGTTCGTTGTGCACTCACCTGCCTCATCATTATCATCACCACTTCAGCTGTCTATTCCACCCGGTCAGACGCCTCACCCAGCTCTGCTACTGCTTACCAGCATCCTCTCTTGGTTCACTGTTTTTGTGCTGGGTTCCACTGCCGGGCTTCCTGCTATTCCCATGTAAGTGCTGTCCTATTTTTCCCTTACCAGTCTCCCTCCTCCACTCTCGTCTCCCCTTACAGGCTGGGTCTTCCTCTAGCGAGGGGCGTCTTTTGTTAACTAAGCCTCCTTTTTGAATCAATAAATAGCTCACGTGAGCTGTTCATTATTGCCAGTCATGATAGAACGAGCCAGCCACAGTGCAAGCTCGGCGGGAGCAGCATCAGCGGAACACTCCACTTTAGACCACCTCAATGCCACAGAGAGGCAGGTGGTCATGCTTATGCAGCAGCTGCAGACAATTATACAGCAGCTGGGCACAGTCACCGAGCATTTGGCCCACCTGTCTTGCCCGGGTTCCACCCTTCCCCCTGTCGCTCCAGCTTCTTCCACCGTGTGCCGAACCACCTCTGTTCCTTCACCTGCCCTATACGTGGGGGAGGTGGGGAAATGTAAGGCAGTTCTCTGTCATGTTTGGCTTTATTTGGGCCAGGTGGGTGGAGAATACCCGGATTATACTGCTAAAATTCATTTCATGACCCTCCAACTGCGGAAACGGGTCCTCAGCTGGGCCCAATCCATTCTCGACAGTCCAGAGGGTCCTAGCTATTCTTTTGATAAGTTTGTTCATGAATTCGCCTGCGCGTTTGACCGGACAGAGAGCGAGGGGAACATCATGAACCGGGTGATGTCACTCCGTTAGGGGAGTTGGTCTGCCGCTGACTACTCTGTGGATTTTCGGGTCGCTGCGGCCGACTCTGGGTGGAATGACGCTGTGCTATGCAGCGTCTTCCTCCAGGATTTAAACAAAAACCTCCTTGATGACCTAGCGGCTCATGCAGTTCCCTCCTCCATGGACGGTCTTATTGATCAGGCTGTTGTTTAGACAACCGATACCACGACCGCATGAGGGAGCACAAGACCTCCTCCAGCCCACCCAGTGCACACACGCCCTCTTTGGCTACTAACACATGTGGAGTCGACTCTTCCTCTGAACCCATGGAGCTTGGCCAAGCCTGTCTGACTCCGGAAGAGCACCAGTGGCGGAGGAGAGCCGGCGCATGCATGTACTGTGGCTCTTTGAAGCACACACTGCCTAAGTGCCACCTGAAGCCAAAAAACGCAGCCAATCAGTAGCCGTGGGAGGTCTGACAGGCGGGAAATCTTTTCATCCCCCGGTTGCTTCTCCATTTCAGCCCTCATCCAGTTGCTGGGGGTCAAGAGGAGAGTCATGGCTTTAATTGATTCAAGGGCAGAGCAAAATTTTATTTCTGAGCACCTCGTGTAGGAAGTAGGCATCCCCATGACCAAACTGTCCCCGCCCCTTAATGTCACTACACTGTTGGGCGATAATGTAGCATCTATCACTGAAAGCACGAAGCTGGTCTCCGTCCTTCTTTCCGGTAACCACAGGGAGACACTTTCATTTCTCATTCTCCCTAAATCGTCACACCCAGTGGTTCTAGGGTTCCCGTGGCTCCGGAAGCATAATCCCATTATTAATTGGGCACATAATTCCATCTCTTCCTGGAGCCCGTACTGTTTGGCATCCTGTCTTAGCTTGACAGAGTGTTCACCATCGCTACCCATCTCCTTCCCTCCGGTAGAGCTGCCAGACCTCAGCTTAGTACCCGAGGTCTATCATGACCTTGGGCAGCACGGTGTTGCAGTGGTTAGCACTGTTGCCTTACAGCTAGAAGGTTCCCGGTTCGAATCCCCAGGCTGGCAGGGGTTGTAACCTTTCTGTGTGGAGTTTGCATGTTCTCCTTGTGCTGCGTGGGTTTACTCTGGAGGCTCTGGTTTCCTCCCACAATCCAAAGACATGCATGTTAGATTAATTGGCTGTTCTAAATTGTCCCTAGATATCTGTTTCCTATAGGCCCTTAGAATAGAGGGTTACACTATTGAAAGCGCTTTGAGTGGTCTTTGTGACTAGAAAAGCGCTATATAAGTGCAGGTTAGTTAGTAGTTAGTTAGTTAGAGGTCTTTAGCAAGCCGAGAGGGCTTTCTTTACCTTCCCATCACTCTTACAACTGTGCCATAGACCTTCTCCCGGGTGCACGACTGCCCTCCAGCCGGCTCTACAGTATTTCCGTGCCAGGGAGGGAGGCAGTGGAGAGCTAGATTAAAGATTCTTTGAACGCCGTCCTCATTCTGCCCTCCTCGGCCCCTCTTGTGGCAGGATTCTTTTTTGTCGGGAAGGACGGATCGTTGCACCTCTGCATTCATTATCGGGAATTAAATGCTATAACTGTCAAAGGTAAATATCCTCTGCCCCTGATTAACTTCGCGTTTGAGCTCCTTCAGCGCATGCGGGTATTCACCAAATTGGATTTCCGTAACGCCTACCATCTGGTTTGCATTCGCGAGGGGGACAAATGGAAGATGGTCTTTAAAACACACTTAGGGCAATGTGAATATCTGGTTATGCTGTTCGGGCTCACCAATGCCCCCGCCGTCTTCAATGACGTCCTCCGCGATATGGTAAATCAATTTGTTTTTGTCTACCTTGACGGCATTTTGATATTTTTCCTGCACGCCAGAGGAACATGCAGTCCATGTCAGGGCCATTCTACAATGGCTCCTGGAGAACCAGCTCTACGTTAAAGCTGAGAAGTGAGTTTTTCACCCGCTCCACTTCGTTCCTCGGTTTCATAGTAGCTGAGGGGGAGCAAAGGGCCGACCCGGCCAAGGTAAAGGCTGTGCTTGATTGGCCCACAGCCCTCTCCCGCAAGGATCTCCAGCGCTTTTTGGGGTTCGCAAATTTTTATCGCTGTTTCATTAGAAACTATAGTGGGGTAACAAAGCCTCTTACCCAGCTGACCTTGGTTAAAGTGCCCTTCAGTTGGTCTGAGGCAGCTGAACGGGCCTTTTCCAAATTAAAGGGCCTGCTCTCTAACACTCCCATCTTGGCCCAGGTCAACCCCCAGCTCCAGTTTATTCTGGAGGTGGAAGCTTCTGACTCGGGGGTGGGTGCTGTCCTATTACAGTACTTGGCCTCCGATCAGAGGCTCCACCCATGCGCGTATTTCTCTCGGTGGCTCACGCCGGCCGAGAGGAATTATGACGTAGGGGTCTGAGAGCTCTTGGCCATTAAATTGGCCCTTGACGAGTGGAGGCACTGGCTGGAGGGAGCGGCCCATCCCTTCAGAGTATGGCCCGACCACAAAAAATATAGAATATCTCTGGTCGGCCCGCGGATTGAACACCAGGCAGGCCCGTTGGGCCTTATTCTTTGCCAGATTTAATGTTAAACCAGATGCTCTCCCCCGCTAGTTTTGTCCCGACCCCACCACCCCTCACTCCCTTCCCCAACCCATTGTCCCACCCTCTTGCATCCTTGGAGCTCTTACGTGGGATATCGAGCAGAGGGTCTGATGGGCTCAATTTGCGGAACCCAAGCCTGAAGAGGGGTCCTGACAACCGTCTTTGTCCCAGCCGCCCTCTGCAGTGACATCATCAGGTGGCCCTATTATGTCTTGAAATGAGGGAGTCGGAGGCGAGACTTCATGCAACATAGAACTCTCCTTTATTATGCTTGTAGTTTTTTTTATTTATTATTTAGCGAATGCAAAGTCCTTAAGCCAAGCAGTTGCCTCCTGGTTTGCTGTATGGAGGGTGTGTAATCCTCCTTCCAGTCTTTGGAGCGGGCAAGCCTCTATGATGTGTTCCATAGTTTGCTCCTCTCCACATGCGCACAGTGGGCTAGGGCTACTGCCCCATCTGTGAAGGCTGGCCAAGCAGGGGCCATGTCCAGTCCTGAAGCGATTGAGTGTAGACCACTGTCTCCTTGGGAGGTTGGTGCCCGGGACCTGTTGGTTGGGGTTTATCACCAGCTGTTTGTTTGGGACCTCCTTGGTCTCCCATTCCTCTTGCCAAGCTGTCTGGATGGTAAAGTCAGCTGGGGGAGGGTTTTTCCAAA
Source organism: Pholidichthys leucotaenia (assembly GCA_020510985.1). Classification (NCBI taxonomy): domain Eukaryota; kingdom Metazoa; phylum Chordata; class Actinopteri; order Cichliformes; family Pholidichthyidae; genus Pholidichthys; species Pholidichthys leucotaenia. The sequence goes on along the minus strand of CM035839.1, from coordinate 52,787,051 downwards.
TCGGCCGTCTGGATGAAAGTCGGGCAGTGGGTGGGGTGTAGATATCTGCATGGATTGGTAAGTGAGGAAAATCTTTAACTTTTTGGAGCATCCTTTGAGTTAATGCTGCTCGCCGGATGTGTGGAGGGGCTATGTTTGACAGTACAGAGAGCCAGGGGAGTGGCGTTGAGCGGATTGTTCCAGTTATAGTTCTCATGGTTGAGTTGAGCTGGGTGTCTACATGGTGTGTGTAAGATGACCTGGACCAGACAGGGGCACAATATTCTGCTACAGAGTATGAAAGGGCCAGTGCTGAGGTTCGCAGGGTGGAGACTGCCGCCCCCCATTTTGCACCAGCGAGCTTGCAGAGCAGGTTGTTTCGTACTTTCACCTTAGCAGCCGTCCCCTTTAGATGTTCCTTGAAGGATAAGGTCCTATCAAGGGTCACTCCAAGATAAGTTGGATTGGGGGCATGCTTAAGCTTGAGTCTGCTCAGATGGATGTTTAGTTCTCTGGCAGCTTTTGCATTGTGAAGATGAAATACACTGGAGACGGTTTTTGCTGGGCTTGGTTTTAGGCGCCAGATTTTGCAGAACTGGTCCAGTTTAGCAAGATCTTTCGTGAGCACCCGTTCCAGTGGTTCAAAGTCTGGTGCTTGGAATGCCAAACAGATGTCGTCTGCATAGATGAATTTGCGGGATTTTGTAGTAGGCAGGTCGTTTATGTAGAGGTTGAACAGAGTTGGAGCTAGAACTGAGCCTTGTGGGAGTCCGTTTTTCTGCATTCTCCATGCACTTGTGTTCTGACTGAGGTGGACTCTGAACCTTCGGTTGGTCAGCAGGGTTTTTATAATTGCTGTTGCCCAAGCAGGGATCGCCTTTATAAGTTTCAGGAGGAGGCCTTTGTGCCAGACCGTATCATAGGCGGCTGTAAGATCGAGAAACACAGCCCCTGTCCTCAGTCTGCTCTCGAAGCCATTTTCAATGAAGGTGGTTAGGGCCAGTACTTGTTCTCCTGTACTGCGGTCCTTGCGGAAACCTGCTTGATCCACACTTAGAATATCCTCTATTTCTGGGGAAATGCGTTGCAGTATTAGGCGCTCCATGATTTTGTAAGGAACGCTGAGTAGGGAGATTGGGCGGTAGCTTGCTGGTAGTTTGTGGTCTTTGCCAGGTTTTGGGATGGCAATGACCTTTGCTGCCCGCCATTTCTTTGGGATCGAGTTCGTTTGTGTGATCCTTGTGTAGAATTGTGTCAACCAGGTTAGGGCTTGGGGGCCAAGATTTTTCATGAATTCTGGGAAGATGTTATCGTATCCTGCTGCCTTTCCACATTTCAGGCCCTGTAGGACTTTCTCCAGTTCAGCAGCCTCGAAGGGTTCAGGGTTCGTTTCCTCTACAGGCATTTTTTGGTGTTTTTTTAGCTCTGGTGTCTTTGTCTTGGGGTGCTTTGGCGATAGTCAGTAGGTGGGATGCAACTTGGTTGGGTGTGACGGATGCTCGGCTTTGGCTAGGGGGCTTCTGTGCAGCTCCTAGGCGACGGATGAGGCTCCAACATTTCCTGCTAGAGTGGGTAAAGCTCCGGTCAGCAACTGTCTCCTCCCATTTCTTTCGCCGGGCTGTATTTAGCGATTCAATGAGATGGTCTGCTATCTCTGGGTCCCCTGATGTTTGATAGGATTGTAGGAGGGCAGCACTTTCTCCGTCCAAACATGGGACATAGAGGGGTCGGTAGCCTCGTGGGATTGCAGTATGGGCAGCCTTGAAGATTGCGCTGCAGAAGCGGTTGTATGCTTCATCTACAGTGATGGTGTGGAGTGGGATGGTAACAACGCTCCGGTCCAGAGTTTCACTGAATTTCTTCCAGTTGGCTTTGCGGAAGTTCCAGCGCATCTTCCTTGGGCTGTATATGACTGGAAGTTGTAGGCCAATGTGTACAAGCAGGGGTCGGTGTTGGCTGTGTGGAAAATCATCAAGAATGAGGATCTGTGTAGGATATGGCTCCCCATTCAAAGAGCTGACCCAACACAGGTCAGGAGAATAGTCCTTCTTCCACCTAGCAGAGTGGAAGGTTCCTCTTTGTTTGGGGTCGTATATCAAAGCGAGGTCATTTCTGGATGCCCAGTCTGAAAGTGCCTCCCCATCACTGTCCACTGCTGGGTACCCCCAGTCAGGGTGATGGCTGTTAAAGTCCCCCACATAGATGGCAGGGTGGGGTAGGGTGGGTAAGACCTGCAGATCCCAGTTGGCGTTAGGGGGCTTGTACACATTGACAATATGGAAGCCACCAATGATTATGGTGTCTGAGAAATGTGTTGTTATCAGGTGATTTGCTTCAACTATGTCAGAACGCACATAGGTGGCACGTCCATGTTTAGCATGTAGAACATAGCACAGGAGATCAAAGCCTTTGATGGTGAAGCGGCCAGCTTCCTCTGTGCCAATATGAGTCTCTTGGAGGCAGATTACATCAATTGAATGTTGGAAGGTGAGGACTTCAATAAGGCTTCGCTTGGCTGCAGATAGGCCTTCAACGTTTAGTTGTAATATGCGAAGGGCAGATCCTACCACAAAGTGCTCTTGGGGCTGTTTGCTTTCGGCTTTAGGACTGTGACTAGGATTCTTCTTTGACTTGGCACAGAGGCGTCGTCTCTTCGAATTTAGTCTGCTGGTAGGATCATTAGCTTCCCCAGGCGAGCCCGGGTACTGGCGGAGGGCGCGACGAGAACGCTGATCCATTGCCCCCCATGCTTGTAGTGATATTTAATAAGATATAGTGTAATAATGTACAGGAATTATTTATTTTATTCAATAGTGGGTGTGCAAGGGGACAGAGTTAGACCGTCACCCCAACACTCACTAAATAAAATAAATAGGAAAGCACTCATAAAAAGGGGGCACCAGTTCTAAAATAACAACTTGTTAATGAATTAATTTCAATTAATTAATTTCCGTACCTTCAATTACTTAATGAATGAGTCTCAAAATTTAGTGAGTTCTTTTACTGCCATGACCCAGAAAATATGCAAAGGAAAAAATATTTCAGCTTCTCTCGTTTACAATTTTATTAAATGAAACTCATTCAGGTTACATGACATGGCATTCAAATGATGGATAAACAGATTTAAATGATAAACAGGTGTTCGATATCACATCAACTGTTAGTGGATTCCTGAACATAAAATCTATAGTTAAACCTTTGTGGAACCAAGAGGAAACCAGATTTTATGTTTCAACTGTAATGCAATGGAAGGCTGAAGTATCTAACAAAATCAGAACACAATTTTATGGGGAAAAATTCCACAAGCTGATTATCTAAAAAGGAACTTCTGAATTAATCTACAAAAATGAAAGGAGGCTGCTTAAAAATGAATAAGAATTTTCCTTCAGTTTATAGCTTTGTCCTACGGCTGAGGGACTAATTGTACCATGAAATATTGGTTATGTTCAATTGTAATTGATATTTTTAGGACATCTTGTTTAAACCCAGCAGATAGGAAAATGGGAGTCTCACGAACAGCTGTAGGTCCAGGTGTTCAGTGGTGGTCAGCGCCAGCCGGTGGTATAAGTTCGGGAAGGCTCAGTGGCTCTTCCAGACAGCGTTCAGAACACCGGGAGAAAGCAACTGCTGGTCGGCTTTCCGATCGTTCACAGCTGTGAGAAGCGTAGACTCAGCTGGGAGCTCCCATGGGGCAGGCAGCGAGGAGCTGGCAACAGAGTGAAGGCTGGCCCCGGAGCAGACGTGGAGTCCTTTGGCAACCAGTCTGAATTTAGGATGTCTCCAGCCCACAGAACAAAACCAAAGACTGAAGGAAGAATGTTTTGTCAGTTTCACCCACGAGCTCCTAGTTTCTTGACGGGGTCAGATGTGGATGAGGCAGGAAAAGAGATGTCCAAAAATCTCTATCAGTTCACTTTATAACAGGAAAATTAAAAAGTCCACTTTAATGGCAGGAAAAGTCAAAAAGTCTAAGAAAAACACGTTTAAATAGGATAAGAATGGCTTCTGAGGTGAAGGGAAAAAAAAAGGGATTAGAGCGCTTAACCCTTTGTGTGTATGGTGCCAAACTGCAACATACCCTCTAGTGGTCAAGAGTGGTAAATATTTTTTGTCAATAAAATAGTTCAGATTTCCAAGGCTATAACTTGAAAGTGGTAAGAGATAATGGCTTACTGTCAATTAGAAAGATGTAAGATATGATCCAAAGTTTCAGATAGGAATAAATTTATGAATCTAATTTGCATAATGTCGCGACACCTCTTTAAATTCCATAACTCAGTCAAAACTGGACTTTGGACGTATTTACACAAAAAATGGTTCAGTCTTTTGACACCATTTTTTGTACAGAGGTACCTCATTATCTTATCTTGAAAGAATATGAACAAGAAATCTGTACATTTAAAAAAAAAACACCAGAAATTTCTCACTTACTTTTGACAAAGTCAGAGTGAAAGGCAGGCACAGTGCCGCGCTCTGCCACTAGGGGCACGCAAATTCTCACACTCAAAGGGTTAACTCTCTTTAAGGCAAGCTCATAGAAAAAAAAAAAGATTTCTCCTCAGTTTACCAGAAAACAAGTAAAACTTATCAAAAGACAATTTAGGAAAGTTAACACAGGATTTGACAAGGTTCACACACACAAAAGACTTCTTTAACAGAACAATTTAGACAAAAGAAAACTGCAAGGAAATACAAAGAACTCTGAAGAAGTCTCTAGAAGAAGCGAAAACAAAACAAAACAAAAAAAAACTCTCTGTATGCAGGACAGCTCTGATGCATTTAAACTGAAGCGCACTGCTGGGTCATAAAATGGGACCGACTGCAAGACGGGCCAATCATCTTCCATAAAGAGGAGTTTGAATGGGCTTTTGTCCAATGAGGGAACATTCCTTTGTTTGTGAACGGCTAATCAAACGCCAGGATATTATCCAGCAGGGAGGCAGCCTGGTGATTGGTTATCACAAGAGGAATGACAGACAGAGCTTGGTAAAACATTCAGTTCTTATGGAATTATATACTCAATATAAAATCTAACTAATTTAAGTGACTCAAGGCTAATATTCTGTTCAGGTTCAGGTTACTTTATTTATACCTGTAGGTAGATTTGTTGACCATGCATTTATACCATTACTAATAATTTTAACATTCATTTGAATAACACTCATGAAAATAAAACATTCCTAAGACATGCACTCACATTTAAATCAAGGATTAATGAATCATGGCAAGCCATTATTGGCGATTATATTCACAGTGTCCTTAGAATCCTGGGAAATGATAGCTGGAAGAAACGCTTAATGTTTAGTCAGAATTAACAGTCTTAGATTACACAATGAAACATATTCCATAGATGTCCACTAGGAGGTACTGTTGAGCTGTAGATAATTTTTTGGACTTTGGAATGTGGGCAGGGGGGCCTAGAGGGTTCTGGGATATGTCTAAAAGAAGAAGGGGGCATATATCTGCCAGGTTAAGAAGTTTATGACTTTTTAAGAGTATCAGTTCCCGGTACGAATGGATACTATCAGTATGAACTGTCCAGTTGGGATTTGACTCCAAGAGTTTATGGTCCACTTAACCCTTTGAGTGTGAGAATTTGCGTGCCCCTAGTGGCAGAGCGCAGCACTGTGCCTGCCTTCTCACTTTGACTTTGTCAGAAGTAAGTGAGAAATTTCTGTTTTTTTTTTAAATGTACTGATTTCTTGTTCATATACTTTGAAGATAAGATGAGGTACCTCTGTACAAAAAATGGTGTCAAAAGACTGAACCATTGTTTTTGTAAATACATTCAAAGTCCAGTTTTGACTGAGTTATGGAATTTAAAGAGGTGCCGCAGCATTATGCAAATTAGATGTGTAAATTTATTCCTATCTGAAAATTTTTGCATCATATTTTACATCTTTCTAATTGACAGTAAGCAATTATCTCTTATCACTTTCAAGTTATAGCATTGGAAATCTGAACTATTTTATTGACAAAAAATATTTACCACTCTTGACCACTAGGGGCTATGTCGCAGTTTGGCAACATACACACTCAGAGGGTTAAGCCTTTAAAAGCAATTTCTTATCAGGTCTCTCACAAAAGTAAAATTGTTTACACTGGAGCCCTGTTGAAGACACATCGCATTCTTGACCAGACCTTGAGTGAGAGTTGCTTTAAAATGAAGAAGAATGAAATTTCTTTAAAATGAAGAAAAGTTATCTCCTGGATGGGCCTGAGGAGAAGTTAATGCTACACATTCCCCCCCTTTGTAGCAATGGTGAGCGTTGGTCAGCGTTGGTACACATCCGTGGCAGCTGCGTCTCCTTGGCAACACTTGACCTAAATACTGGGCTAAAGGTTTTGATGACCATACACACTAGCATGTAAACAGTATCTATTACTAAGTAGAGATCTTTGAATTTGGTTTACTGGAAAGACTTCCAGGAATTTCCAAAAATAATTTGAATATGGACAAATGAAAATTGTAAAATTGTCTATGAGTAGTAAGCTAAGGTATATGTCTTGAAATTACTCAAAAATTCTTGTTACAAAAGTACAAAGATAAAAAGTATGTAGTTTTACATACCTGAGGTAAGTGTTTTGGTTTACAATAAAACAGCTATTAGAATTGTTCAAAAATAGTTTGAATTGTGCACAAAAATAAAAATAGAGTGCAAGGAATATATATGTTTGTATATAGGCATGCATATAAATAAGAGTAAAAAATAAAATAAATAAGAGTAAAAATCAAAAATGAAGAATGCAAAACAAACAAAAATTATTGCTTATTTGAGATAGATGTTTAGGTTAAGCAATATTGAGGAAACTCAAGGAGGTTCAAATTGAATTAGTTTAGCTGGACTAAACCATGGTTCCACAGAGGTCTGACTCATAGGGTGTTTGAGGCCTTTACTCTGGAAAACTGAGTGAGCATGGAATGTCATCATTGTTCTTTGAATGGCAACGAGGAGTAAATTTGTAACAACTGAAACAGGGACAAGAGGAGGTGAAGGCAGGCTCATTGTTAAAGTGTTAGCTGAAAAGCTAATGTTTCTAGCTACCTCTTGAAGGAACATAGACATTAGCTGTGTGTGAGCATGGTCAACCTCTAACACGAAGGGTGACAAGTTCAAGACCTTGTTGAGTTTGAATGAGGCTTTGGAGCAAACATTCAAAACCATCACAGTATCTTGCAAAGTTTTTGTAATGGTTTGTGATTCAACTACCTGGCGTTTCGGTGTAATGGTGTAGATTGAGTTAACAGTGAATGTGCTAAGGCTAACAAGAGGCCTTATTGATGAGGCTGATATTGAGAATCTACCTAAGGATTGTTGACCTTTTGTCTTGGCTCTGCCCAGTTCTGACTGGGTAACGGTAGGTGTGAGTGCTAGGTAGAGGGCTAAACTGAAAAGCAGGAGGGCCATCATCCTGGCAAGCAGATAAAAGTGAGTGATTTTAATTCCAACCTTCTTGCTGGTTTTCCTTGAGACACCTGAGTGGTCGGTGAAAATTATTTTCAAAGGTGGAACAACTTTGTCAGAGATTGAGCTCTAGGCTTTTAGTGCTTTATCACCTTAGTGGGAATTTTTATATTATTAGCTCAAGCTAATGATAGTGGAGGTTTTGTGTGTACTATTTTGAAATAGTAAGTTGATGACACTGAATGAAACTTTGCAGGGTCTTTTGATGTTAGGTTTTAAGGAAGTCAATTAGTTTGGGTTAACTCTTTCCTTTTGGAGGTTTAATGCAGTTAACTGATTGAAAGAGAGAAATGTGACCGAGTATACCTGAGGCTGATAGTTAGCTAACAGTTATCTATCAGGCGCAAACAAGATTTTAAGTTTGTTGACTGACTTAATGGAACAGTGTTGTCCCTGACAAGTCCCATGGGGTTTTTGTGAGCTTTGATCTGATTACGATGGACCCATTTGGAGATGGGGTGCTGGTGACCTTTGCGTATCTTGATTTGGTAAATGACCGGTGAGAGTTTATCTGTGATCGTGTATGGACCTGCCCACCTGGGGAGGAACTTCCGAGCAAGTTTTCTTGCCCGTGCGTTGGTCTGTCCTGTTTGAGGAATGAAGGAGTAGTGGAAAACCTTGTCTCCCACTTGGAGTTTGTCATGTGAGACTTCCTGGTCGTAGTAGGCTTTGTGTCCTTCAGCTGATTGGTCCAAATGTTTTTGGGCAAAGGCAAAAGTCTGTTGGAGATGTTTGGTCAGGTCAGTCATGTATTGGTGAGTAGTGTAAGATGTGGCAACACTGGCCTCTCCAGGTTGGTAGAGTAAATGCAGGGGCACAGTCATTTGCCGGCCTGTCATCATTTCAAAAGGTGAGACCCCAGTAGCTTCATGGGGTGTGACTCAGATGGCCATCAAGACCAGCGGAAGTTTTACATCCCAGTCTTTTTGGTGTAGTGAAACATACTTCTTCAGTATATTGATCACAGTTTGGTGGGCTCTTTCAACCTGTCCGGAGGATTGTGGGTGGTGGCTAATATGGAAGTTAGCTTTAACTCCCAAGGTTTCCCACAGTTGTTGCATGACTTTGGTGGTGAAATGAGTACCGCGGTCAGAGTTGATTCGGCTTGGCAGACCGAATCTGGAGAACATATGGTTCATCAACAAGTAGGCCGTGGTTTCTGCCATGTCATTAGGAGCAGGCAAGCACTCAATCCATTTGGTGAAAGCACATGTGACTGTGAGGAAGTATTTGTTACCTCTGGCTGACCGTGGAAGGGGACCTACCCAGTCGATTTGGAGGTCAGACCATGGGAATGATATGCTTCTTTTCTGTGGGGGTGCTCAGTGAATCGGGTTGGTTGGTTGAAACTGGCAACATACGAGACATCCCTTGATGTAGTCCGCTACATCCTTTCGCATGTATGGCCAATATGCCACTTGTTTGAGTGTGTTGTACGTCACTTTGACGCCTTTGTGTCCTGCAGTTGGGAGATTGTGGGCATGAACAATCATCACCCCTCTTTGGTTACGAGGAACCACAAGCTCAGGCATAGGGAGTTCATCGGAAACATGAACCAGAATGCCATTGTGCAGCTGCAGGGATGATTGTGTGGCATAAAGTGGTTTCAAGTCTGCAATGTCAGCAAGATCTGAGTCGGATGGAGCATTGAGTACAGGATCCAAGAGATGTTGTATCATTTTATGGATCACAGGGTCAAGGGTTTGAAGAGAGATAAGGTCAGCGTCAGAGAAAACAGGGTCAACCGCTAGGGGACCTGTGGTTTGTGTCGGGTCCTGGGCCCTGTTTTTCTGGACCCTGGTGACTGCACAGACTGTAGGGGTGGGTTGGTGGGTGGGACTATGTAGTCGGCACCAGAGCAGAATCAAAGGACCAGGGGGTGCCTTGTATGGTTCCTTGTTTTGCAAGTGAGTTCACAAGGTCATTCCATTCTTAGTCCTGACCTGGTGTGCGCGAGTGACCTCTGACCTTTTTCCAGTACACCTGGAGGTTGTTGGAGGTGACCAGGTGATCACATGCCTTGAAAAGGTCTTGATGTTTAACCGGTTTGCGGTTGGAGGTTACAAAACCTTTGGCCTTTCAGAGTGCCAGATGACATGTGAAACTGAGGCGTGTGTAGTTGGAGTCAGTGCAGATGACCAATGTGTGAATGCCATGGTCTACGGCAAGTTGCAGTGTAATGAGCACTCCTGCGATTTCCGCATACTAGGATGATTGGGAACCCAGTTGAAAGTTGTGGGGTTCACAAGGCTGATTGTTCAACCATGCCACTCTCACACCAGCACGGATGTCAGTTTCATGGTGGAAGGAACAACCATCGACATAAGTGGTGACCATATTTTGACAGATGTTCTTGTCGAAGTAGTGATGGTTCGGGTCTTCAGTGACTGTAGGTGGCTCTGCACAAAAGAATGGTCTTGGAGTGTCCTCAGAGCACCGTTGGCAGGCAGCCAAGTCTGTGCCGAGAAGGCTTCTCAACTTCTGTGCATAGCGGACCTCCATGTCAAAGCTTTGTAGAGCCATCAACCAGGAGGCTATTCTGGCATTCGTCACAACGCCTTCTCTGATGCGTTGACTGTTGAGAAAAACCACTGGTTGGTGGTGTCTCAACTGTGATTTTCTGGCCACCCACGTAGATGGAGAAATATTTGACTGCCCATACAGTGGCCAGAAGGGCTTTTTCACAGTTAGAGTATTTCAATTCCGGACCAGAGAGGGTTTTGCTGGCATAGGCCATGGCACGTTTGTCATGGTCGTAGACTTGGTATAATCCAGCACTTAAGCAGTTGGCAGAGAACCCCACTTGTAGGAAGAATGGCTGGTCACAGTTGGAATAGGCCAGACAGGGTGCTGTGCATAACTTTTGCTTCAACGCTAGCATAGCCTGTTCTTGAGCCTCAGACCAAATGAAAGGGATGTCCTTTCGTAAGTCTGTAAGTGGTTTTGCCAAGTCTGCATAATCCTCAATGAACTGGCGTGAGTAGTTGCATACCCTTAGAAAGCTCCGGAGTTCGGAGATGTTGGTAGGGTGGCCCAGTACAGGAAATTCAAGGTGTTTAGGACACCTTGAATTTGTGATGTTTGTGGTAGGACCCCTTTGGATCCCACCAAGAGACCAACATAGTTGACTTTGGTTTTGCACCATTGGCACTTGGAAAGAGAAATTTTGGCTCCTGCTCATGTGAGCTGGCCAAGGACATGGTCGATTTCAGTCAGGTGGGCGTCCAGAGTTGGACTCCAAATGAGAATGTCATCAGCATAGATGAGATTACCTCTGTCTCAGGCGTCTGGACATGCCTTGTTCAAGAAGATATTGAACTCTGCAGGAGAGTTAGCATACCCAAAAGGGCATTGGGTGAATGTATATTGGCAATGGTGAGTCACCACTTGCCATTGGGCTTTAGGACAGGCCATAAGGGGGCCAAGTAGGTACTGTTACATGGGCTGATTATGCCACAGTCCAGTAGGTCATCGATTATTTCCTGTACTGGGCCATACGACGCCAAGGGAATCTTGTACTGCCTGACGTATGTGGGAGGAGCGTTAGGTGGTGTAGGAATGTGTACAGAGTGGAATGTGTTTAGCCCACAGTCCAAGGAGTCTTTGGAGAATGATTGTTTGTACTTAAGAAGAACCTGGTGAAGTTTTTCATATTCTTCATCAGAAGTTAGGGCATCAGCATCAGCTACCACCTGTGCAATCTCTTCGGCGATGGTGAGGACCAGTTTCGGTGGAGCATCACTGGGATTGTCAGGGGTCTGCTGATTGGACGCCGATGGAAGGAGTTCAATGGCTTGGACAAGCATTTGGTCATTGTTGGTCAAGTCAATCCGTCCCACTGACTTTTTGTCAGGGGTTGACATTGACACAAGGGTGATGGCCTTAGAAGGTTTAATGTACATGACTGTAGATTCAAGAGAGTCGGCCCAAAGAGAATCAGGGAGGCCGCCTAACACTGGAACAGTCAGTTCAAAATCAGTGGTGATGAGCCAGCCGAGAGGGGTGGCCTTGGGCAGGACGATGGTCTCTGCCGTGGGATTGTTTACCGGCAACGTGGTGGTTCTTAATTCTAGGCTTAAAAGGAGCGTAGCCTCCAGAGTTAAGCCAAGATTGTCAAAGGAGCCGGTTGGAAAAATGCTTGCGGATGCATGATTTTCTGTCTGGTCTGAATGCATAGTTGGACTGGGTAGCATGTGACATTAGCAGGTATGACACAGTGTTGAGTGTTCAGTACCTGGCAGGCTTCAGGGATGGTCTGGCCTGACTTTAGAACATCTAGCTCTGGTGTAGAGTGAGCGTCTTGGACTGGGGTGAGAGACCATAAAGCATTGTTTATGGTATCAACCTGCGTTCCGAGTCTCACAAGAAGATCACTGCTGATGTAGACTGCATGTGGCAGGTTGGGAATGACCAAGAAAGGGTGAATTAGCAGTCTGTGGTTCCACTGATGGTGGAAGGTGCAGATTCCTGTGGTGGCCAATGTTTTGTTTATTTGGCCCCAGCAGGGAAACGAAAAGACTTGTTAGTGACCAGAAGGTCAGGGTATTTCTCGTGCAGGGAATTGAAAAGTTTCTGGGTGATCATGGATTTATCAGCCCAGAGAGCCAGTACCATGTCTTCTACATGGGAGCTTTGGACGACTACGCCTTTGATCACTTGGGGGCAGTACTCGTCTTCGGCTGCCCCTGGCTTTAGGGTGCAAAGGAATGAACTATGTTCATTTAGGGTCGGGTTGTCAGATGTGGTGACATTGGAAGGGGTGCCTATTTCGACCCGGTCCCCAAGGTCACCTTCTGTCAAACTTGGTTGGGTCAGCAATGCGAGTGGAGTGACTCCTGGGAGGTCCAAGGTGTCAAGAGTGTAGCACTGTGATCCGAGTGCTTCAGGTAGAGTGGTTGGGTGAGGCTGTCAAACTTGAGCCCATAGTTTGAGATTCTTGAAATCTATCAGAGGCTCAAAGCGATTAAGCAAATCCTTGCCTATCAGCAATGGAATTGAGTTGAGATTGGACATATAGACTGGATGGCTCAAGGTCATGGGTCCAATGGAGATCTTTACCAACAACATGTGTGACAGAGTCGTGTTTGAGGGTGCATAAGGTTGAATCGCTAAGGAGCAAGGTCTTAGTTTCAAGTCTTTGTGCTCGCGGTTAGCAGCGACATGTAGGTAAATGGTAAATTGCATTCACTTACATGGCGCTTTTATTCTCATCTCTTGATGACCAAAGCGCTTTACAGATCCTGCTATCCACCCATTCACACACACAATCACACACTGATTGTGTGTGTGAGGTGGTCAAAAAGGTCCTGCGACATTAGGGTGATGTCCGCTGCGGTATCCAGTAGGGCTTCATGCGTCATCACATCTTCCAGGGTCAATGAAAGGAAAAATTTCCGTGCAACCCCCCTTTTGGTCAAATCACACAGAAATTGTTGGACTGGTGGTTCAACATGGATTAAGGAGTCGCCTGTTTCGGGCGAGTGGAATTTTTCAGGTAGCTGGACTACCAAAATGGCACTGGGTGGCGTTGCATTTTCAGGCCCCTCCGGAGCCTCGGGTGGAGGATATTCAATTGTGTCTTTGGTATCTCCCCCCCCCCCCCCTTTGTAGTAGGAGATTCTTCAGGGCTGGGTTGTGGCAACCCTAAAGGATCGTTTGAGGTTGTCACAATATTTATGGCCAGGACATCTGGCTTCTTGTCCTCTTTCTTCTCCTTTTTCCTCTTCAGTTCGTCAAGTATATGTTTGAGAGCTTCCATTTCTTCTCGACTGAAAATGGGCGTTTCTTTCTTCTCCCAGGGTTTGGAGCTAAACTTACCAGGGGGAGGTCTTGCTTCCCTGTCGAAGTTTTTCCAGTGGTACGAGGGAGGTGACCATCTCCCGCGGTTACGTGAATCTCGAAATCGATATCTTTCATCCCGAGTATCTGTACCGTATTCTCGTGACTTACCTGGTGGGCTTGGCCTCCGACAGCAGTCAGGCTTTGGTGCTGTTGACTTTGAGTTGGGTGTAGAAGATTTGGTCAGGTTCTGACTCGACTTAGCTTGGCTAGAGGACTGTCGTGGTTTTACTTGTGACCGAGGTGCTGGAACAGGGGCTGGCCTTGGGGCGCCCTCTAGGTCCAGGGTGTCCAATGCGGTGTTGACAGCTAACACCATTGTAGGCTTGGTATGCTTCTGATTACTTTGTCATTGTTTCTGGAATGCATAATGTGCAAACTCTCTTAGCTGGTTTATTGAGTTTGACCTTGGGTTAGCCATGATGGTGTCTGACCGTGGGATGGCGATTCTGAATGAAGAGAGCCTTGAAATTGTGGTCTTCTTCCATCCCTGGCATGTTTTGAGATCCAAAATATGCGCGCAGGAGTCGCTGGTAGTATGCCTGTGGGGGCTCTGGGTGACCCTGTTTCACAGCTAGGGCTGTCGCTAGCCCTGACTGTAAGCAGTTGTCAGAGAACTCCTTTTCAATGGCTTTGTAGAGTTTCCGGTGGTTCATCTTGATATCCAATGGCTGTCGGTCTATAAATTTTGATACCGACCTGTTGGATGTCAACTTGATCAAATAAATGCGATAGCTGACCATAGCATCATGGTATTTACGCAAGTAGTAGTCAATGTCTTGCAAATAAGCCCTGGTATCAGGTGACCCACTGGTTGAGGGGTCAAATTTGGTGACATGGCGAGTGATCTTATCGAGGTGTCTATCGGACGGGATTTGCAAACATCTTTTGCGTTGCTGTTCGGGTCCGTCGAACGGGTCAGGCGAGTGTGCGCCGGGGGAGTCCCCATCCCATGAGGTGGTGCCCCCCTTTGTTGAAGGAACTGGCCTGTTCATGGCTTCTGGTCTCGGTTCCCTTTGTTTGCAGTAATCTTCCAGCTCTTCTTTGACATCCTGAAGGCCCTTTTGTGCTTCTTGTAGGAGCACTTTACATTTCCTGTAGTCAGAGTTTGTGTTATCCAGTTGACCTTCAACTCTCTCGAGGTGGTTCTCTTTGTCCCGAAGGGCGGTTCCTAATTCCTAATTTTCTTGCTGAAACGAGGTATTGTCTTCCTCCAGTTGCTGCTTTTCTTGCTTTGCTTGTTCCAAATTTAGCAGCACCTGATCAAGTGTAGCTTGGGTATCTTCTTGCTCTATGCGAGCTTGTTCCTGCTTTCTCATAAGTGATTAGTTCTCTTCCTGGAGAGAGAGGATGGTTGATTGTTGTTTCGCCAGTTCCTTTTCGGCATAGAATACTTGGGATTCAGCTACTCTCAACCTTGCAACTAATGCTAGTGCAAACTTTCCTAACACACCGGGGATTTCCTTTGCTTTCGGTGGATTAGTATCGCATTCATCCAAAGGTTTTTTCGTGATTTGCTTCAAATCTTTGGGTGGAGTTTCCTGAACTTGTTTGGAGAAACCGGGTATAAGGTTGGAAGCCAACTCTTCCAATGTTGCTTGAAGGTCATCCAATTCGGCAAGTGGATTCGACATGTTTGACCGTTTGTGTAATGCTTAGCTTGAAATCATTTCGTTGATTATAGCTAAAGTTGTTAGTCAAGCGTTAACCTTGAGTGTTTTACAGTGAGGGTAGTTATAAGCTCCTGTTTAGAACTTGTTTCAACTTACAGGTTTGTAAGGACGGAAGTGAATATTTTGGCATTGTTTAGAAATGTGGAATATGTCTTAATTTATTTGTTGACACTGTATTTTGATTTGTATTTCACAAAACAAAAAAAAATGTGTGGATTGACTTCTTTCGTTCAGTTTTCAAAGTGTAGTTTTTCAATTCAATTCAACTTTATTTATATAGCGCCATTTCACAACAACAGTCATCTCATAGCACTATCAACTGTAGGGGGAACCCCCACAGTTGCAGAAAGACCCCAGCAATCAGGCGATCCCCTGTGAGCAAGCACTTGGCGACGGTGGAGAGGAAAAACTCCCTTTTAACAGGAAGAAACCTCCAGCAGAACCAGGCTCAGGGAGGGGCAGTCATCTGCTGCGACTGGCTGGGGGGTGAGGGGATAGAGAAGAAGAAAAGAACAGACATGTAGAGAGCAAACAGCACGATGGGGACTCAATCTATGGGAGAGAACAAACAAATGTTCATGACCAGCAAAAAAAAAAAATTTCATTGAGAGTGAGGAAAGGAGTGAGGCCCAGTGCATTACTGGAGGTCCCCTGGCTGACTAAACCTATTAGCAGCATAACTAAGGGAGGGTTCAGAAACACATGATCCCTCCCTAATTGTAGGCTATATCAAAAAGGTAGGTTTTAGCCCTATTCTTAAGATTGGCAGCTGGTTCCACAGGAGAGGAGCTTGATAACTGAAGGCTCTGCCTCCCATTGTACTTTTGGAGATTCTAGGTATTACAAGTAATCTTGCATTTTGGGAGCGTAGTGCTCTGTTAGGATAATACGGTAGTATCAGATCTTTTAAATAAAAAGGAGCCTGATTGTTTAGAGCTTTGTAAGTAAGAAGAAGGATTTTAAACTTAATTCTAAACTCTATGGGAAGCCAATGAAGGGAGGCCAGAACCGGAGAGATATGATCTCTCTTTCTAGTACCTGTTAAAACTCTTGCTGCAGCATTTTGGATCAGCTGAAGACTTTTTAAAGATGTTTTAGGACAGCCTGATAATAAAGAATTACAATAATCTAATCTCGAGCTAACAAAAGCGTGGATCAGTTTCTCAGCATCACTCTGAGACAAGATGCTCCTAATCTTGGCAATATTACGCAAATGATAGAAGGCAGTCTTAGAAACAAATTTAATATGTGAATTGAAGGACAGATCCTGATCAAAAATAATTCCAAGGTTCCTCACAGAGCTATCAAGAGAAAGAGTAACCGCATCCAAACTGAAAGTTTGATTTGGAAAGGAATTTCTAAGGTTTTTTGGACCAACAAGAATGACTTCAGTCTTATCTGAATTTAATAGCAGGAAATTACAAGTCATCCAAGCTTTGATTTCCTTAAGACAGGCTTCTAACTTGGCTAATTGATTAGTATCATCTGGCTTCATTGACAGGTATAATTGTGTGTCATCTGCATAACAATGAAAATGTATACAGTGCTTTCTAATAATGTTGCCTAACGGAAGCATATATAAACTAAAAAGAGTAGGGCCTAGCACAGATCCCTGTGGAACTCCATGACTAAGCTTTGAGTTGAAAGAAAACTCATTATTTACATGAACAAACTGGAACCTATCAGATAAATAAGATCTAAACCACTGCAACGAAGTTCCATTAAGTCCAACATAGTGTTCTAATCTATCAAGTAGAATATTATGATCGATAGTATCAAAAGCTGCACTAAGGTCTAAAAGGACAAGTACAGAAACCAGTCCATTATCAGATGCGATGAGGAGGTCGTTAGTGACCTTCGCTAAGGCTGTTTCAATACTATGATGGATTCTAAACCCAGATTGAAACTCTTCAAGTAAACCAAGTTTTGGAATAGTCATCAATAACTAGGTTGTGAATTTTTGTTGAATCTTACTTGAAAGTAATGATTTTATTTACAAAAAGGAAAACAGCAAAAATAGAAAAGGTTAAATGCTTTAGGGCTTCAGAGTTATCAGTTTTCACTTTGTCTTAAAGTTAAAACTGGCTTTGTTTTAATTTGTTAAAGTCAATTTTCATCTAAATGAAAATGTGCATTTAATGTGGACATTAAATATGAGCTTCTTGCTCAAAAAATACTCATGTTTAACCACAGGTAGGAGCTGTTGGGGGCTACTCACTGCTGGGACAACAGGTGATCAGGGCTCGATATGAGAAGTTGCCACCCCCACGGCATTTCTTCCTACCGGGCTGTGGCGTGAATTGGGGCAGGACAGGAAACCCCACGGAGGAGACTGACAGTTGCGCCAGCTATGGTAGGGTCAGTTTATTTGCACTAAAAATATCTATCCATATTAATAAAATGAGTAACGTGAGTAATGTATCTGATCAAATTTCAGTAACTGTAACGGATTACTGAATTTTTAAACAATAATTTCATTACACAGCACGTTACTGCAAAAGTAGTGGCATTACAATAACACGTTACTCCCAACACTGCCGCTCACAAGGCAAAACTGTCATCCTCACCTTCGTGGATCACTTTTCTAAGGCGATCCATCTGGTGCCCCTTCCCAAATTATCCTCTGCCTCTGAAACTGCGAACCTCCTCACTACCCACGTCATCCGTTTGCTTGGCGTTTATATTGCATGCATGACATTGTGTCTAATTGGGGCCCTCAGTTCACCTCCCAGGTCTGGAGATCCTTTTGCCGCTCCCTAGGCATCACTGTCAGTTTCACATCAGAATACCATCCCCAGAGTAACGGGCAGGCTGAGCGCACCAACCAATCCCTGGAGGCTGCCCTTAGGTGCGTAGCAGCCTGCAACCTGAGCACCTGGAGCACCCATCTGACCTGGGTGGAATATTCTCACAATTCCGCAGTCTGAACGGCTACTGGACTGACCCTGTTCGAGGATTCCATGGGGTATACCCCCTCCCCCGTTACTTATGGTGGAGAGGGACGTTGCTGTACCATCGGTGGGGGCCCATGCACGTCACTGCCGCCGGCTCTGGAAGGCCACTCAAGCTGCCCTCATCTGCTCGGCCGAATGCAACAGCCAGTACGTGGACCGCAGGAGGACCCCTGCTCCCAAATACTCTGTTGGGCAGCACGTGTGGTTGTCGGCGGACCAGGTGCCCCTGAAGACGGATTCCAGGAAACTTTCCCCTCACTTCCTGGGCCCGTTCCCCATCTCCAGCGTCATTAATGACGTCACAGTCCACCTGAAGCTCCTGCCGAGGCTTCGGATTCACCCCACCTTTCACGTCTCCAAAATCAAGCCCCTCTCTGCCAGGCCTCTCTGCCCCCCAAAGCCGCCTCCTCCCCTAAGCTGCCTCCTCCCTCCTGGGTCCTCAACGGTCAAACCACCTACATGGTCCAGAGGATTCTGGATGTCCGCTGTCGGGGTCAGGGACTACAATATCTAGTCCACTGGAAGGGCTATGGACCAGAAAAAAAGGTCTTGGATCCCTGGCTCCAACTTCCACGACAAGGAGATGGTCCGGACCTTTCATAAGGCACACCCCAACAAGCCCAGTGGACCGCCAGGAGGTGCCCCATGGGGGGGGGGGGGTGGCTGTCATGATCAGGTGAGTGCGCACTCCCCCTCCCTTCCTGCAGGACTTTCCCCGGCTCCGCAGGCAATCACCACACCTGCGTGATTAGACCCACCTGCTACCTCTTCCCTGCCAACACTGAAAAGGACCAGTCTGTGAATGCTCCAGCGCTGGCTCGTAGGGCATACGGCCTCTAACAAGCAAGTAAGTTTATATCCAGTCTCTGAGGCACAAAATTAATTCCTCTTTTTCTCTCTTCCTCTTTCAGGTTGCTGCCATCTTCGTGGTGCGTCTCCAGGGTTCATTGTGCACTCACCTGCCCCATCATTATCATCACCACTTCAGCTGTCTATTCCACCCGGTCAGACACTTCACCCAGCTCTACTCCTGCTTACCAGCATCCTCTCTTGGTTTGCTGTTTTTGTGCTGGGTTCCACTGCTGGGCTTCTTGCTATTCCCACGTAAATGCTGTCCTATTTTTCCCTTACCAGTCTCCCTCCTTGCCTAATCCACTCCCATCTCCCCTTACAGGCTGTCTTCCTCTAGCAAGTGGCGTCTTTCATTAACTAAGCCTCCTTTTTGAATCAATAAAATTTTATTACTCAGCTTCTGTGTTCATTATGTGTTTTCCTGGTGTCGTTCCCTGCACGTGAGCTGTTCATTATTGCCAATCATGACAGTAACATTCTGTATCAAACAGGTTATTTTGCAGCAGCTGTTCAAGGAGCAGATTCTTGCTGTTTTTCAAAATGTCTGGCAGACAATGTGAACATCTGCATCATCATGAAGCACCAGGGGAAAAGCTAGACCTACACAGAGAATTCTCCAAACACAAAATGTACCCTGCATCATATCAAACAGATGTGAGCAGCAGCGCTGAAAAATTCTGATTATTTGTAGATGATTGAGCAAAAAGAGAGAGATAAGAGAACATAAGAGTAATCATCAAAAATATAACAATGGAAAGAGAAATAGAGGGGAACATTTATAAAAGAAATATAGATCAAAGGTGGATTTACACAGTGCTGAAGAGGAATAGAAATCCTGATGTGATTGCTCATTGCTGGGCAGAGCCAGGCTGCAGCTTATCGTACTTTATTTCTGTATGCATCACCCGCTGTGGAGGATTAGGAAATTATCATGCTGTTTTTAGAGTCTTCAAATGGAGCAGGAGGCTATGAATGTAATGCAGCTGCTATATGGAGACATACACATGCACTGAGCCTGACAAAGGTGATGCAACCACTGATTGATGGAAAGGAAAACCTACCACATTGCATAACACATCTGATAATGGTTTCAACATGTATGGATATCATTAAGCAGGCATGTGTGCTGCTATGTAAAGATCTCAGTGAATGTGTGCATGAGTGCATACTGCATCCAGATGGGATCAATATTTTCCTCTATATAAATCAAGTGTGGCCTTATTTCTAAATTGCATAATTATCTACTGTGCACCTAAAGTTGATTTTCTTTATAAAATGTGCTTGCATTGCAGATGAGGCAATGACTATGCTGAAGATGAACTCTAGTGCCCGTGACATGCCCTTTTTCTACATGTTGGCACAATTCCCAGTAGAGTTTGCATTAACTGAATATTGTATGTCGCTGCCAGATTTTTTTTTAGCAATGACAGAAAAAAATCTGAAGGCTGTCTGTCATTTTTAAAGATTAAACTAAGCATTATCTATTGTGATTTGAACTTGTAATTTCCACCTGTCCACTTTATGGTGCATATTAAATAGTGATGATAAAGTACTGTCTTCCAGTCTATGTTTTTCAGTTCACTTAATGAATGATACATGGATAATCTGTATACTATATTCTGTAGGTTCATGATTAAAACTGAACATGTGGGAAAGACAGGTATTGATATCACAGAATTTTTACAATCTTGCCTGTCAAAATGACAGATAAGAATGTGTAGTACAACCTTTGAGTCCCAGAGGTGTTAATGTAATGTCTGTGACATTTTGGTCAAAACAATTCAGGGATTAGATTTGGCACCACCAGTTTTCACCCAGTTTAAGCAGTCTTTCTTAAAATGACACTTTTCATTGCATTTTGCTTTAAATTCTGTCCACCCCAGTCTTTCTTTCATCTCTTCTGTTAAGGAGGCCATATTGGGCCATATTTTGATATCCAAGTCTGAAGTCAATTGTCAGAGGTGTAGGGCACGTTTGTGGGTGTGTCCGAATCAATTTCGCTATTACAGCAGGACAAAAACGAATTTTGCATGGGGCGCAAAGTGCGAAGAGGTTGTCCCAATGCTCTTAATTTTTCATAAGTGTGTTTAGGGCATGATGTGAAATAAAACAAGCAATGCCTTTGTTCAATTCAATTCAACTTTATTTATATAGCGCCATTTCACAGTAACAGTCATCTCATAGCACTTTCAACTGTAGGGGAAACCCCCACAATTGCAGAAAGACCCCAGCAATCAGGCAGTCCCCTGTGAGCAAGCACTTGGCGACGGTGGAGAGGAAAAACTCCCTTTTAACAGGAAGAAACCTCCAGCAGAACCAGGCTCAGGGAGGGGCAGTCATCTGCTGTGACTGGCTGGGGGGGTGAGGGTACAGAGAAGAAGATGAAAAAAACAGACATGTAGAGAGCAAACAGCACGATGGGGACTCAATCTATGGGAGAGAACAAACAGATGTTAATGACCAGCAAAAACATTTCATTGAGAGTGAAGAAAGGAGTGAAGCCCAGTGCATTATTGGAGGTCCCCCGGCTGTCTACACCTATTAGCAGCATAACTAAGGGAGGGTTCAGGGGCACATGATCCCACCCTAATTGTAGGCTATATGAAAAAGGAAGGTTTTAACCCTATTCTTCAAAACAGAGATCGAGTCTGACTCCCGAATCCAGATTGGCAGCTGGTTCCACAGGAGAGGAGCTTGATAACTGAAGGCTCTGCCTCCCATTGTACTTTTGGAGATTCTAGGTGTTACAAGTAATCCAGCATTTTGGGAGCGTAGTACTCTGTTAAGATAATAGGGTAGTATCAGAGTATTAGAGTAATCGTTCTTATTTTCTTTAATAAACAGGGATGCGAGATCCAAGGCTTAATTTGTTTAAATGGGAGGACAAATCCATTTTGCGATGAGAACAATATGTGCTCTTTCATGAAGTGAAAATATATTTAAAGGCAAGGAGCTCTTAAGGAGCTTTCTAACCTCCTCCATAGCCCTGCTCCTACTGGGGAGACTTGATCATAATTATGCATGGATGACAGCTGTATAATTCAGAGATTATGCCAGTCTTTCTCTTTGTCCATGATTTTGCAGACAGTGTTGTAAAATTTCCTGCAGTTATATTATCATTCATCCAAACTACTCTTTTAAACCAAGAAAGGGGAGCCACTCCTTTCTGCTCTGCTGAATGCAACAACTCAGCACAACTGTCAGGATGCTTTCATTTTCAGGTTCAGGTTCAGGTTCAGGTTACTTTATTTGTACCCGTAGGTAGATTTGTTTTGCAGTCTGGTGACATCCATATTTACAAGCCACTAATTAAATTCAACATAGACACAAACACAGGCACACATGAAGCTGACTATAAACATGATAAAAATACTCAAGGCTCCATCAATCAGGGTATAAAAAGACAAAGAGATGAATCATTGATGAATCATCATTTTGAATCATTCTGTTAAGTGAACGATACCATCATATTATAATTAAAATAATAGGTGATTAGACTATAATTGTTACAACTCTGTCCATTAAAATTATTGAAAATCCCATCGCTTGCTGGCTTGCAGGTGGAATTTCAAAACCTATCCCTGAAAGAGTATTAACAATGCGCTTCTGATGACAGACCTTCTTTTTCTTGATCAAAAATACATTGTCAAAAAATGAACCAAAATACTGATGCACATGTGATTGCACACTGCCACACCTCTTTGAAATGAGCCCACTCCTACAAGCACAAAGCTGGCGGACTGTCTACTGGTAATTAGATGGCATAAAGCGTAAATAACAGACAATGCGCTGACAGAAACTAGCAAAAGCACTGGCACAAGGCACGAAGTGAGGCACAAAAGCCCGCTGTTGACTGTCAAAACAGAACCCATTGAGCCTAAAGTTTGTTGGTTAGCCATTGGCTCCGGTGACAGTCTGAGCTAACTAAATGTAAGAATGCAAGAACTCAAATAAAGGGTTACTGGGGAGAGGGCATGATTTGAGTGGTTGATAGGACAGGACCATTAAAACCTGCCCACCCACCACTGGCAGGTATATTTCAGCTGTGGCGGGTAAGACAGTGACTCCCATTAGCTACTTAGGCGGGTGTAGTTTTCTCAAACGACATCTAAATAATAAACCTGTTGCAAAGTGAGACTACAAAACTACAACTCCCATAAGTACTATCTGTGCACACACAGTGTATTCTCATTGGTCCACTGTCAGCCAGCTGCAGCCCAGGAGTCTGGCTCTGCAGGTCAGTTCATTTTCTTTCTAGTCTGGAGAAACGTCAATGACCAGACAGCAGCCGCTCTCAGTGATCAGATCACGGGGACAACTGCCCCTGATCTCCTGTTGTCCCAGCGGTGAGAATAACCTGTGCTTTCCCCCACATTAGCTCCTACCTCTGTGGTTAAATATGATTATTTTTAGAGCAAGAAGTTCCCGTTTACTGTCCGCAGTTGTGCAAATTTAAGTTTTTGTATGACAGAGAGAGAAAGTGACTAAACTTTATGTTGCTGTAAAGCAGGGGTGTCAAATCATGTGCCATGGAGGGCCAAGACCCTTCAGGCTTTACCTCCAACCAATGTCTTCAACAGCAGATTCCACTGAATTTCTTCCCATTGATTGCTGATAAGTGAAAACACTTGCTAAAGAGACTGGGTAGGAGAGAAAACCTGCAGGGTCTTGGCCCTCCATGGCACATGATCGGACACCCCTGCTGTAAAGAGCAAATCAAGCTTCTTCTGAGGTAAACTTTTGTTTATCTGTGATTATGTATGATACTGTATCTGTGATTTGCTGCTATTTCATGGAAGTAAAACCTCTAATTATGTATTTTTAATGAGCTGGTCCAGGGGTGTCAAACATGTGGCCCATGGGCCAAAAACAACCTGCCAGGGGGTCCAAGTTTTTCTCTGAATTTACATGTTTCTTTCTAGTACATTTCAGACTTTTTCTACTGATTAGAATTGTTCATGTAAATTTGAGACATTTTTTCTCCTTAAAATGAGATTTTTTTTCTCATCAGTTTTCTTTTTCTTCTTCTTGTCTGGTGAAAACAGATAGTGTCCATTTAGATCACATCCATCAGTAATTACAAATGACATCGTGCAGCCCTGAAGGGGTGTCCCAATTCATAGGGGTCATTTTCAAACCCTACCCCTTGGCTTTTGATTTCAAGGGCCAAGGGGTGGGGGTAGGCAAGGGGGAAGAGGTACAAATGAGAATTGGGACGGACCCCAAATCTACCTGTACTTCACTCTTATATTGCAAATATTTTTCTTGACTGTTTTACAGTATTTACTCCAGTTAATAATTAAACAATGACCCTGTTTACATGGTCACGAGTAAAC
Source organism: Pholidichthys leucotaenia (assembly GCA_020510985.1). Classification (NCBI taxonomy): domain Eukaryota; kingdom Metazoa; phylum Chordata; class Actinopteri; order Cichliformes; family Pholidichthyidae; genus Pholidichthys; species Pholidichthys leucotaenia. The sequence goes on along the minus strand of CM035839.1, from coordinate 52,762,953 downwards.
TGATTACTGGAGTAAACCGATAAAGGTAATAAACGGCTTATGGTGTTTACATGTACCGAGTAAACAGTTTATTGGGCAAATAAACTAGGTTTGTTAATCCGTTTTCTTATAAACTGATAATGGCCTTTAAGTGATAAAGGTAATCAGATTACTCTGTTTACATGACAGTTTGAATAATCAGGTAACTCCAGAAAGTTGATTATAATCGGTTTACTCATGACCATGTAAACATGGTAATTGCTTATTTTGCTATTTTTATGTATGTATAAGGGTCATTTACATTTAAAAAAGGTTGTAAATTTAGTTCAAGTAAAGTTTAGCATGTGATAGTCAAATTTGATCATGTTTAACATAATTTTCCAACCACAAAATTGTGGCTAGTGAAAAGGCTGAGTGGCTATTAACTTTGGAAAATCACTAGCCACAGTGGCCGGTGAGCAAAAAAGTTAATGTCAAGCCCTGAATATGACCAATCAAAAAAATTCCTCCTATGACACCACAGTGTGCATGTCTTGCAAGAAAAGTCTTGCAAGCAAGAGTACACAAGACTTAAGCAAAATAAGTTTACTTTTAATAGAATTATTAGAGAATATATATACCTCATTTTTGAGACTTTTGGGACCTTTAAGATGATAATTCATTGTTGTAACAGTAAGTCAGAAAACATGCCATGGTCCCTTTAATGTAACTGAAATATGGTACACATTCTTAATTTGTGTAAAATACAGCTTGGCTAGAAACAGTAAATATATTTACAGATAAAGCTATACCAATCTGTGTTAATTGTAAATAAACAGAAACCAGCTGCTTTACCCTGAACCTCCTCCCAAATGCCTGAGCTACTCATCTTTAAAGCTGTTTTCACACATATACTGCAGGCTAGATTTTTTTTTCTAGACATGTGAGATGCAAATGTCAAAAGCAGTCAGATCAGGCATCAAATAACGCAAATATCTTAAGAGGAGAAAAACAGTAAGGGAAACCAACGAAAATATAATATATAAAGTAACATCTTTTTAATCAGACTGAGCAACAATTCAAAAAACGAGTTATAGAAAAAAAAAAGCTGTGTTAGATCATGAAAACAACTGTTAAAGCTGTAAAATCTCCCAGCAGACTCTGCTGACAGGTTGGATTTATTTATTCCATCTGACCTTTGCATATACCTAAAGTCAAATCTACCAAGGTTAATGCACACATGATGGATAGCTAAGGTTAAATACATAATTTATAGGAGCATGAATTACAGTTACATGAGTTAAAAGACAGGGTGTGGTACGAGGAAGAAGCACACAGGAGCTGAAGGTTAGTTCAATTTTTACTCCTCAACTGCCACCAACAACTGCCCTCTTACAACAGACGAACTTCCAACCCGGGAAAATAAACCATGCCCCCAACCCCAAATCCCGCAGCAGCCCCCCCCCCCCCCCGAACACCCAGACGGGACTCCAGGAGTAAAAGTCAATCTCTCACTGGGGGCCTAATAAGCCTGCCATAATGGCTGTCCTCCAGGTGGAATCACAGAAGAAACCTGTTGTACAAAGTGTCCACGTGGACGTCGTGCAGGCGAAACACAGTCCATTGCAGGCTGGAAAACAGAACACTCCTCTTGTGAAGACATAGCCGGGGTCCTGGAAGGAGAGTGACCCTGACAGGGGACTTGGGCCGGAAACATAACCTCGTCCGCCATAATGTGCACTGGCTTAAGCCTGGCTTAAGCCTATCTAATGTGATGTGCTTCTTGTGCCCACCCATATCCAACATAAAACTCTTAGGGCCCGTCTTGAGAACCTGAAATGGGCCGTACGGGGGTTGGAGGGGCGAGAGGTGAGCAGCATGCTGCACAAAAATGAAACGGGCTGAACTGAGCTCAGTAGGCACGAACGATCATGGAAAACAGTGATAAACGGGGCTCAGAGCCAGTGTCCCTTCAGAAGAAAAAGGGTAGACGGCGGGACCGGGTTGCAGAGCGGAACTTTTGGGCAAAAATTCTCTGGGGACGTGGAGCAGTTCACCGAACATAAGTTTAGTAAGTGAAGCATTGAGGTCTTCCTTAGGAGCCAAACGCAATCCGAGCATCACCCAAGGCAAATGATCCACCCAATTACCATCGGAGAGTGCAGCGCGCAGCACCGCTTTTAGCGACTGGTGAAAATGTTCACACAAGCCGTTAGCTTGAGGGTGTTACGCGGTAGTACGGTGTACCTGCACTTCCAAGGACCTTGCCAGTGCCAGCCAGAGCTCCGATACAAACTGGGAGCCAGGCAGACCGCGACCCAGGCAGAAACACGCGACCCAGGCAGAAACACGTGCGCCACATCTGCAGATGTAGTGGAGGACAGAGGGACCGCCTCTGGTCACCTGGTGGTCTGATCCACTACTGTGAGCAGGTGCGTAAAACACTACCCGAAGGAGGTAGAGGGCCGACCAGGTCCACATGCATGTGGTTGAAACATCTGGCCGGAATCGGAAATGGTTTGAGGGGTGCCTTCATGTGCTGGTGAACCTTAGCTCATTGACACGCCACACATGCGGCCGCTAACCCCTTGACACCCCTGTGGAGGCCGGGCTAGACAAACTTGGATCCAACCAGTTTCACCAACACTTGAACTCCAGGGTGTGAGAGGGAGTGAATTGAGTTGAAAACCCGATGGTGCCAGGCTACTGGAACAACAGGGCAGGGGCGGCCAGTAGAGACATTGCAGAGGAGGGCAGGACTGCCTTCCTGCATCACTGCCTCCTTGAGATTGAGGGCTGTACATGCAGACAGAAATGGTAAATGGTAAAGTAAATGGTGTTCACTTATATAGCGCTTTTTCTCATCTCTAGATGACCAAAGCACTTTACAGATCCTGCTATCCACCCATTCACACACTGATGGCGGCAGAGATGCCATGCACCGGTGCTGGCCTGACCCAGCAGGACCAACTGGGGGTTCAGTGTCTTGCCCAAGGACACTTTGACATGCAGACAGAGTGGGAATTGAACCCTTGACCCTCCGTTCAGTAGTCGGCCACACTACACCTATGCCACAGCCGCTCCAAGGGCAAGGATGTCCGGGTCGCTGGGCTGCTCGGCGGCCTTGGCAGAAACATCCACTCAGAGGTGCATTGGACACACAAGCACACATGACAGACAATATGCAATGGGGTTGGACTTACCAGCCCCATGCTGAGCATCTGTCATAAATTCTGAGATAGCCGCTAGGTGGCACTGTTGGCGAGCAGACCACAGTTCAGTCACCTTGGACATAGCAAAAGTTAGTGGTTTATGACCCACATAAGCTGTGAAAGAGCGGCCCTCCAACAGGAAATGGAAAAGACAGGTCGCCAGATACAGCGCCAGCAACTCCTGGTCAAAAACGCTGTACGTGTGCTCACTATCCTGCAGCTTGTGGCTGAAGAACGTGAGGGGCTGCCACGCACCTGCCACGCACCTGCCACACACTGCTTGACCACTGCCCCCACGGCTATGTCGGAGGCGTCAATTGTGAAAGCTATGGACGCCGTGGGCACAGGACGGGCGAGGAGTGCTGCATTAGCAAGTGCGGACTTAGCTCCCTCAAAGACTTGGATTCGTCCAGGAGTCCAGTCAACAGGATCATTGGCTTTCTTCAGCCTCGGAGCCTCGTAGAGCAGCAGCAGGAGGTGGGCAGGGAGGAAACAATTACAAATTTTTTTGAAACAATTACAAAAAAATTTACCATACCTCAAAATTCCTGCAGCGCCTTAATGGAGCTGGGACGGGGAAATTCTGCTACTGCTTGGGCCTTAGAAGGTAATGGAATTGCACCCTGCGATGAAATGCAGTGTCCTAAGAAGTCATTCACCGGCAGCCCAAACTGGCACTTGGCTGGGTTGACAATCAAGCAGTGTTCATCAAGGCATTCGAAAACTTGCTTCAAATGCAACAGGTGCTCTTCAGCTGACGGGCTGGCCACTAAAATGTTGTCGAGCTAAACGAACACGAAAGTGAGGTCAGGTAACACCAAGTCCATCAGCCTCTGAAATGTTTGGGCTGTGCCTTTAGGGCCAAAAGGCATGCACAGGAACTCGAAAAGCCCAAACGGGGTAATTACCGCGACCTTGGGGACATCCTCCATGCACACAGGACGTTGGTGATAACCGCGTACCAGATCCACCTTGGAAAAAATGGTGGATCCCGCCAAACGAACAAAAAAGTCCTGGATATGCGGGATAGGGTAACAGTCATTCATGGTGACATTGCTAAAGTGACGAAAATCGCCACATGGCCACCACGACCCATCCGCCTTAGGCACCATGTGAAGTGGCAAAGCCCACAGGCTGTTGGAATGTCTCACTATACCCAAACACTCCATAGTGGCAAACTCCTCCTTCGCTATGGCCAACTTAACCGCATTGAGGCATCACATGCTTGCAAAAACTGGTGGTCCTACGGTGGGGAGGAAATGTTCCACACCATGCTTAGTGACTGCGGTGGAAAAAGCGGGTATTGTCAGCGATGGAAAATCCGCCAGCAAATATTGAAAAGCATTACCCGATGTTAAAAAGTTAGCATGTGTTAACAGCCCAGCCCCTCCAGTCTCACATGGAAAGGTGGCGAAAGACACAGTGTTACGGCCCCGCTCCTCTCCGGAGTGGGACCTCTGTGTGTTTTTTTCTATGTTGTAGGTGGAGCTGCGAAGGACCACCCCTCTATAAAAGACATCTCTGTGCACCTGTCAGTAGTGCTTCTGTTCCCGTTGAAGGCCGGTCGCCTTCCTTGTGTTCGTGCTCTGCCTATTGCTGTTGCCTGGTCGGGGCTGTGCTGGCAGTCCTGTTTGTGCTGTGTGTAGTCTGTGGGCTTTTTGGTTTTAGGTTTGTTGCTGGACATAACTGCAGCCCTGACAAAGGCATGTGGTTGTTGGGTTGGCAAGTGACTAGTTAGTTGTTTTGTTTGTTTCACACATCCAATATTCACACTCACCACTGATTATTACAGACACTTCTTTTTATTGCTTTTCTTTAAAAATAAACTTGTGTTTAAACTGGCACCTCCGTGTGGTCTCCCTTCTTTGTCCAAGCCGCGAGCCGGGCTTGTGACAAACAGCATCAATTAAACTGTGGTTAGCAACATTGACAAGCAAACCATTAGCACACAGAAAATCCACGCCGACAACAGGAACTGTAATGGAAGCAATTACAAAGTCCCACTTGAAACTGTGTCCCTGGAAACAGTCACAGACCTTGTGCCAAATGTCCCGATGGAAGAACTGATGGGTACACTTAAATGCAGGCTGCTGCCTGCTGCTGGCCTGTTATGCTAGCTGGAGGGTGTAGGCTCTTCTGCAAGACGGAGTCCACTAGGAACCATTTTCCTGACAGCGAGTCTCTAATGAACAGCAGCTCACCTCATTCACCAGTGACCACAGCTACTACTGTGAGTGCTGACCCTGGAGTTTCCCATCACCTCAAATGTGCATGGAGGAAATCAGCACCTAGCCTTGCTGCCAAACCACAGGTAGAAGAAGCACAGGCCTTTCCATTGCCGGGTCTGCATCCTCCGTTGTGGTCTGCAGGGGATCCAATGCCTTGCTTTGCACAGCAAACTGCCTGGTAGCCAGCAGGACCTAATCAGCTTCCTCAGCGAAATGTGGGGATAACCAATGGGTTAGCCAACACCGTGCGCACAGGGGTTGAGAGCTGGTGCAGGAAAATTTGCAGAAAAAGGAAACCATCTTTGTCAGCTCCCAGCAGTGATAGCATATTGTCCATAAGATCTACAGCCGTGCCGTCACCCAAACCCGACAGGGAAAGGATTTTATCTGCTCTCTCTGCGGCCGATAGACCATATCTCTGGAGCAGAAACTGCTTGATGGTGGTGTATTTACCATATTGTGGGGGCGCGCAGGGCAACTGCATGACACGCCATGTAGACTGCTGATCCAGAGCAGCAACGACCAAGTAGTATCTGGGAACGTCTGCAGTGATTCCTCGCAGGTGGAGCAGTGCTTCGATATGCTGGAACCATGAAGTTGGGTCGCTCTGCCAAAACTCTGGAAGAATCACCCTCACCCTGTCATCGCAGCTTCTTATGCCTGTAAGCATAAGACAACAAAATTCATCATCCATATCCACCTAGTTATACTAACCTCTGCTTCTGTTCTTTTCCCCACAGGGCTGCCAGATCTTTATGCACATTTATTCACTATTGCATTATTTTTGTAATAAGGAGTGTTGTTTAAAACTCTACTTACTCTTTCCCTCCACGTTGCTTTTGGGTCTTGGTCTCAGATTTCCTGTCAGTTCTGACAATCTAAAATGCTTCATTGGGTCATATGACTACAGTAAAAATGTTAAGATCTCTCTTCACTTAGAAATACTTGAACATTTTGACAGACAGAAGCTAATTTTGCTCTTCCGGATCTTTTCCTCTACATCACAGACAAATGCGTTGATCTTCAGTTACAACATCACTGTGCAACATGACTGTGATGATCCAGTCCATACCCAGATGAGCGGAGAACCCAATGCGTTGCTTCAAAGCTAACAGTACTACTAGGGAGTTAGTTAACCAAGCATAGTTTATATTGTTATTTGTTTTAGATTTCACTCACTCTGATAGACATTCCCGTTTCCATGTGGCTCACTAATCCACAGTTGATAATATACGTAGCCATTTCCTCCATACGGTGAAGTACCCAAATGCTATGGGCCCCAATAGTTGAAGGGGCCTCCAAGACACAGGGTGCATCACAATGTCAGCATTAACTGTCTTTCATGTTCCATTAAGGGGTGAAATCCCTCTCACACAATGCTGCAATGAAGGGGCATCTACCCTTGCCATACTATGCAAGCTAATGGTGGTCTTCTTCTTTCGGCTGCTCCCTTTAGGGGTTGCCACAGCGGATTATCTGCCTCCATCTCACCCTATCTCTTGCATCTTCCTCTGTAACACCAACCCTGTCCATGTCCTCTTTCACTACATCCATGAATCTTTTCTGTGGTCTTCCTCTTTTCCTCCTGCCTGGTAGCTCCATCTTCAACATCTTTTGTAAAATATATCAACTATCCCTCCTCTGTACATGTTCAAATCATCTCAGCCTTGCCTCTCTTACTTTGTCTACAAACCACTCACCCTGAGCTGTCCCTCTGATATACTCATTTCTAATCTTGTCCCTCCTAGTCACTCCCAGTGGAAATCTTAGCATCTTCAACTCTGCCACCTCCAACTCCATCTTCTGTCTTTTTGTCAGCGCCATTGTCTCCAAACCATACATCAGAGCAGGTCTCACTGCCGTCTTGTAAATCTTCCCTTTCACTCTTGCTGCTATCTTTCTGTCACAAATCACCCCTGACACTCGTCTCCATCCACTCCACCCTGCCTGCACTCTCTTCTTCACCACTCTTGTGCATTTTCCATTGCTTTGGATGGTTGACCCCAGGTATTTAAACTCATCTACTTTCACTGCCTCTACTCCTTCCATCTTCACCATTGCAGCTGCCTCCTTCTTATTCACACAAATGTATTCTGTTTTGCTTCTAGTGACTTTGATTCCTCTTCTCTCCAGAGCATACCTCCAACTCTTCAGGTTCTCTTCCACCTGCTCCTTAGTCTCACTACAGATCACAATGTTGTCTGCAAACATCATGGTCCATGGGGACTCCTGCCTGACCTCATTTGTCAGCCTGTCCATCATCATGGCGAAGAAGAAGGGGCTTGGAGCGGATCCCTGATGTAACCCCACCCCCAACTTGAACCCATCTGTCATGCCTACAGCACACCTTGCCACCGTCTCGCTGTCATCATACATGTGCTGCACCACCCTCACATACTTCTCAGCCTCTCCTGACTTTCTCATACAGTAACACACTTCCTCTCTTGGTACCCTATCATATGCTTTCTCTAGATCCACAAAGACGCAGTGCAACTCCTTCTGACCTCTACACTTCTCCATCAGCACTCTTAGAGCAAACATTGGATCTGTAGTACTCTTTCTTGGCATGAAACTGTACTGCTGCTCAATGATTGTCACCTCTCCTCTTAACCTGGCTGCAACAATTCTTTCCCATATCTTCATAGTGCTGCTGATCAACTTTATGCCTCTGTAGTTACTATACCTCTGAGCATCACCTTTGCTCTTGAAAATCGGTACCAAAGCATTTCTTCTTCACTCCTCAGGAATCCTCTCACTCTCCAAGATTGTGTTAAACATCAATCCATCCATCCATCTTCTACCGCTTTTCCAGAGGTCCGGGTTGCGGAGGCAGCAGTTCAAGCAGAGAAACCCAGACTTCCCTTTCCTCAGCTACCTGCTCCAGCTCTTCAGAGAGGATACCAAGCTGTTCCCAGACCAGCTGGGAGACATAGTCTCTCCAGCGAATCCTGGGTCTGCCCCAGGCTCTCCTCCCAGTGGGACGTGCCCGAAACACCTCAAGTGGGAGGCGTCCAGGAGGCATCCTGATCAGATACCCATACCACCTCAACAGGCTCCTTTCAATGTGGAGGAGCAGTGGTTCTACTTTGAGCTTCTCCCGGATGACTGAACTCCTCACCCTATCTCTGAGGGTGAGTCCAGCAATCCTATGGAGAAAGCTCATTTCAGCCGCTTGTATCCGCAATCTCGTTCTTTCGGTCATTACCCAAAGCTCGTGACCATAGGTGAGAGTAGGAACATAGATTGACTGGTAAACCACTGCTTCTCCAACAACAGACCATGGGTCACCAGTGACCTGAAAGCACTTCTGAACAAAAAGAAGAGAGCTTTTAGGGCTGGAGACAAGGAGAAGCTGAGGGGAGTGCAGCATGAGCTGAGAGAGATGTTGAGGAGGTGCAAGGACAATTGTAGGGGGGAAGTTGGAAGATAAACTCAGGCAAAACAACACTACAGATGTGTGGGAGGGAATGAAACAAATAACTGGGTGCAAGGGGAGAGTCGGGCAGCCATCTGGGAGCCAGAAGAGAGCTGAGGAACTGAATCTGTTTTTTAATAGGTTTAACACACAGTCTGTCACTCGAGCAACACAACCAGACCCCCACGCACCCCTCCCCACCCACCCTCCTGTGCAGAACCTCTCTCCATCTCCCCCCTCCTCCTCCTTAGGGGGCACCAGGATCCTCCCTCACTTCACGGTGACTACAGATCAGGTGGAGAAACAGCTGGAGAGACTCCGTCAGCAGAAGGCTTCGGGCCCTGATGGCATCTCCTCAAGGACCCTGAGGACCTGTGCCAACCAACTAGCTCTGGCACTGAAACACCTGTACAACCTCAGCCTGAGTCTGGAGAGAGTACTGGTGCTGTGGAAGACATCCTGCCTGGTTTCTGTCCGCAAGAAGTCATCTCCATCGAATTTGAATGACTACCGACCAGTTGCCCTCACATCTCATGTGATGAAGGTCCTGGAGAGACTGGTCTTAGCCCACCTGAGGCCGCAGGTGAAGACGTGGCTGGACCCTCTGCAGTTTGCATATCAGCCCCATTTAGGAGTTGAAGATGCTGTCATCTACCTGCTGCAGCGAGCCCATCTGCACCTGGATGGTGGAGGAGATACTGTGAGAATCACTTTTTTTGATTTCTCCAGTGCCTTTAACACCATCCAGCCACTGCTGCTGGGTGAGAAGCTGCGGGTGATGGGGGTTGACAGCTCTGTGATCTCCTGGATTACTGACTACCTGACAGGCAGACCACAGTTTGTCCAGCTGGGCAATGTCTTGTCTGGAGTGTTGGCTAGTGATACGGGAGCTCCACAGGGGACTGTGCTCTCTCCTTTTCTTTTTACCTTATACACCACTGACTTTCAGTGCAACTCTGAGTCATGCCACCTGCAGAAATTCTCTGATGACTCAGCTGTTGTGGGGTGTATAAGAGGAGGAGAGAAGGGGGAGTACAGGACACTGGTAGACAGATTTGTGGAGTGGACGGAGCAGAATCACCTGAGGTTGAATGTCAGCAAGACTAGAGAGATGGTGATTGACTTCAGGAAGAGGAAGACGCCTTCTCAGCCACTGCAGATTAGGGGGGGGGGGGGATGTGGGAGTGGTTGAGGACTACAAATATCTGGGTGTCAGGATCAGCAGCAGGTTGGACTGGAGATCCAACACCGATGCTGAACACAAGAAGGGGATGAGCAGACTCTACTTCCTGAGAAAGCTGAGATCCTTCAACGTGTGCAGCAGGATGCTGGAGCTTTTTCTACCAGACCGTTGTCGCCAGCACCATCTTCTTTGCTGCTGTCTGTTGGGGTAGCAGTATTAGGGCCAGAGATACCAACAGACTTGACAAGATTATCAAGAGGGCTGGCTCTGTAATTGGTCTCAGACCGGAGACCTTTGAGACAGTGATGGAGAGGAGAACACTAAATAAACTGCGATCCATCATGGACAATCCAGATCACCCCTCTACCACACACTAGATAGACAGCGAAGCACTTTCTCCAGTAGACTACTACAACTTCGCTGTATAACGGGCAGGTACAGGAAATCTTTCCTGCCACATGCAATTTCACTGTACAATAACTCACTATGATGTTGTATTCTGGTCATAGCTATGCTGCCACACTGCACCTTACAGACTGGTACCTCACATTTTCACTCTGCTCCTGATAGTCCTTCTTTGTGCAATGGGATGATTCATGTGTTTACTAACTACTGGATCCCAGCTTGCTGTTGTCTGTCTGCGTCCAACTGCGACCGCCGAAAAGAAATTATGGAGTTAATAAGCTGGGCTTTGAACACAATTGACACTATTTTTTCAACAAGGAAAAGTGCTCCGGGGGAAGCTGTCTGCCCCGCTGGAACGGCTCCAGTGGGCTATTTACGTGACACAGGTAATTGGAAAATGCTGTGTCTCTCTAATCTCTCTATCGAAGATATTGAAGATTTGTTTATCTTCGTAATCTTGGTGATTGGGATAATTCTGATTGGGACGGGAATTGTCTTGGTTTACCGCAAATTGCTGAAGATGGATTCAACCTATCAAAATGCTGGCCAGGCGAGGTGCATCCAACAAATTGAAAAACTGGAGAAGACCCTGATAGCGACTACTGGAGAACTGTCTCGTAAGGTGGATTACATCATGGGTTTGCTCAGGTCTTTCCACGACGAATTCAAAGCTGCGCAATGAAGGATTAATGTACTGAATCTACAGAAGAAATACAAGTCTTCTCTGTGATCAGTCCTATTTGGCATTATTATTCCCCATGAAAATTCCTCCTGGCTGTCTGCAGACTGTGTTTTTTCAAAATCATGAGCACAAGGCCTTGGACAGCCAGCTGCAGCGCCAGATAAGACTGGCGCCAGACAGACAAAACATCTTCTGCCAAGGGTCCTTGGGTCTCTCTTATTATCATCAACACTGCTCAACACCGCACACACATTGATCCATGAACTGAATAAAGATAACACTGCTCTCTTGTGTCCTGTGAATTCTGTGTGTAGCGAATATATGTGCATTGAGCTTTTTTTTCCCTTGAACTCTTAATATTGATTAAGTATGTAACCAGTATTTTGAATCAATGATTTTTTTGCTCCTTCCTATTGTATCATCTTTATGCGACCTGTACCCTCCTGCTGACAGGCGCGTTGCAGATGCGCCACGGCACGGAAATGCAGGTTCATTACTGTGTCAAGTCAAATTCTCTCGTATGTTATCAGTGATCTATTAATGTACTTGGCAATAAATCTTTTTCTGATTCTGATTTCTGATTCTGATTCTGGTTTATACGGGTCATCGTATATTAAGCTATGATGTATATAGGTTTTTTATAGTCGTGTTAGTTTTACTTTCCATGGGTAATCCGTTTGTCTGTCATGTGTGTGTTTCTGTTGTTTGGTTGTCTACTGTCATGCTGCTGTTGCACTGTAATTTCCCAGTTGGGGATCAATAAAGTACATCTATGTATCTATCTATCTATAAATCGACAGCTTTGCCTTAGAACTCAGCTTCCTCTTTGCCGCAACAGACTGGTGCAACAGCCGCATCACTGCAGAGGCTGCTCCGATCCGTCTGTCAATCCCTCTCTCCATTCTCCCCTCATTCGTGAGTAAGACTCCAAGATACTTAAACTCCTCCACTTGGGGCAGGAGCCTGTCCCTAACCTGGAGAGGACAATCCACCTTTTTCTAGCTGAGGACCATGGACTCGGACTTGGAGGTGCTGATTCTCATCCCAGCCGCTTCACACTCAGCGGCAAACCATCCCAGCAAGAACTGTAGGTCATTGCTGGATGAAGCTAACAGGACAACATCATCTACAAACAACAGAGATGAGATCCTGTGGTCACCAAGCATGACACTCTCTGTTCCCTGGCTCTGCCTAGAAATCCTGTCCATAAAAATTATGAACAGGATCGGTGACAAAGGGAAGCCCTGGTGGAGTCCAGGTCTCACTGGGAATGAGTCCGATCGAGTGTTGGCAATACAAACCAAACTCTCACAACGGTCATATAGAGACCGAATAGCTCGTAACAACAAGCCTGATACCCCATACTCCCGAAGCACCCCCCACAAAAAACCACGAGGGACGCGGTCGAATGCCTTCTCTAAGTCCACAAAACACATGTAAACTGGTTGGGCAAACTCCCATGAACCCTCGAGGATTCTCGAGAGGGTAAAGAGCTGGTCTGATGCGCCACGGCCAGGACAAAAACCACATTGCTCCTCCTGAATCCGAGGTTCGACCAACAGCTAGACTGTCCTCTCCAGTACCTTGGCAAAGACCTTCCCAGGGAGGCTGAGGAGTGCGATCCCTCTAAAGTTGACGCACACTCTCCAGTCCCCTTTTTTGAAAAGAGGAACCACCACCCCGGTTTGCCATGCCAAAGGCACTGCCCCCGACCTCCATGCAATGTTGCAGAGGCGTGCCAACCATTATAGCCCTACAACATCCAGGGCCTTCAGGTACTCAGGGCAAATCTCATCCACCCCCGGGGCCCGGCCCCCTCGTCCACAAGCCCTGCTTCCTCTGTGGAAGGCATATCAGTGGGATTGAGGAGATCCTCGAAGGATTCCTTCCACCATCCGATGATTTCCCCAGTCGAAGTCAACAGTGCCCCATCCACACCACACACAGTGTGGACAGGGAGCTGCTTCCCCCTCCTGAGCCACCGGACAGTTTGCCAGAATCTCTTCGAGGCCAACCAAAAGTCTTGTTCCGTGGCCTCATCGAACTCCTCCCATACCCGAGTTTTTGCTTCAGCAACCACCCGAGCTGCACTCCACTTGGTCTGCCAGTACACCTCAGCTGCTTCGGGAGTCCCACAAGCCAACCAAGTCTGATAGGACTCCTTCTTCAGCTTAATGGCCCCCCTCACCACTGGTGTCTACCACTTGGTTTGGGTGTTGCCACCACGAGATGCCCCGACGACCTTGTGGCCGCAGCTCTGGGCTGCTGCTTCAACAACAGAGGTGGATAACATGGCCCATTCAGACTCCATGTCTCCAGACTCCCTCGGAATGTTGTTGAAGTTCTTCCGGAGGTGGGAGTTGAAGACCTCCCGGACAGGGGCCTCAGCCAGACATTCCCAGCACACCCTCACTATACGTTTGGGTCTACCAGGTCTGAATGGCATCCTCCCCTGCCATTGGATCCAACTCACCACCAGATGGTGATCAGTTGACAGCTCTGCACCTCTCTTTACCCGAGTGTCCAAGACATATGGTCGCAGGTCTGATGACACGATAACAAAATCAATCATTGACCTGTGACGTAGGGTGACCTGGTGCCAGGTGCACATATGGACACCCTTATGCTTGAATATGGTGTTCGTTATGGACAAACTGGTTAGCACAAAAGTCCAATAACTGAACACCACTCGGGTTCAGATTGGGCAGGCCATTCCTCCCAATCACCGCATTCCAGGTTTCACTGTCATTGCCCACGTGCACATTGAAGTCCCCCAGTAGGACAATGGAGTCTCCAAGAGGAGCACCCTCCAGCACCCCAGTCAGAGACTCCAAAAAGGGTGGGTACTCTGAAACATCATTTGATGCATAGGCAGAAATGCTGGTCAGGACCCGTTTCCCAATCCGAAGGCGCAGGGAAGCAACCCTTTCATCCACCAGGGAAAACTCCAATATAGAGGCAGCAAGGTGGGGGGATACAAGATAACCCACCCCTGCTCGTCACCTCTCACCCGGGGCAACTCCAGAGAAGGCCAAACTCCAGTTCCTCTCCAGGAGACTGGTTCCAGAACCAGAGCTGTGTGTTGAGTTGAGGTCGACTATATCTAGCCGGTATCTCTCAACCTCATGCACCAGCTCAGGCTCCTTCCCCACCAGAGAGGTGACATTCCACGTACCAAAAGCCAGTTTAGAAAGCTTGGGATCAGTCCGCCAAGGTCTCCGCCTTTGACTGCCACCTGATCCACATAGCACCTGATCCCTTGATCCCTCCTGCAGGTGGTGAGCCCACTGGAGGGCGGACCCATGTAACTCCTTTGGGCTGAGCCCGGCTGGGTCCCATGGGTAGAAATCCGGCCACCAGACGCTAGCCATCGAGCCCCTCCCCCAGGCCTGGCTCCAGGGTGGGGCCCATGCCAGGCGGGGTACACTGAATCCTTGTTCTAGTATTTATCATGAGAGTCTATTGGCTCGTTCTTATTCTGGCCCTTCACCCAGGACCAGTTTGTCTTGGGTGACCCTATCAGAGGCAAATTGCCCCAGACAACATAGCTCCTGGGATCACTGGGGCATGCAAACCCCCCACCATGATAAGGTGACGATCCATGAGGGGCATTATGTTAAACAATCTGGTTAAAAAGTCCACCACCATCTCTCCTAAACATCTCCATACCACCACAAGTATGTAATCTGGACCAACTGCCTTTCGATCTTTCTTCCTCTTCAAAACTGCCCTCCCTTTTGCCTTGCTAATCCTTGAGACTTCCTTGTTCACCATCTTTCCTTCATCCATCCTCCTTGCTCTCTCATTTTCTTTATTCATCAGCTCTTCAAAGTACTCCTTCCACCTTCTCAACACACTCTTGTCATTTGTTAGTACATTACCATTTCTGTCCTTCATCTGCCTAACCTACTGTATATCCTTTCCAGCTCGATCTCTCTGTCTAGCCAGTCAATACAAGTACCTTTTCTCCTTCCTTAGTGTCCATCCTCTATATGCCTTTTTCTTTGCCACCTCTCTCTTTGCCATGTGCCTAGATTCCAAATACACCTGTCTACTTTCTTCATCTCTCTGACTATGCCACTTTTTCTTTGCTAACCTTGTCCTTTGAATACTTTCCTGTACCTCCTCATTCCACCACCGTCTCCTTGTCTTCCTTCCTGTCCACTGGATACACCACATACCGACCCATTTCCCTTAATACTTTTGCTGTACTTTCCCAGTAATATGGTAATTCTCCTCTACCATCCAGAGCCTGTATCAACTCCTTCCTGAACTCTGTGCGACCTTCCTTCTGTTACTTCCCCACTTCATCTTTGGCTCTACCTTCACTGTTTTCCTCTTCTTGCTTTTGAAAGTCATCCTACAGATTGCCATCTGATGCTGTCTAGCTACATTCTCCCTTCCCACCACCTTGCAGTCTCCTATTTCTTTCAGATTTCTCCTTCTACATAAGATGTAGTCCACCTGTGTGTGCCTTCTTCAATGCTTGTAAGTCACCCTATGTCCCTCTCTTTTTATAAAGTATGTGTTCACCACAGTCATCTCCATCCTTTTGGCAAAATCCACAACCATCTGTCCTTTAACAATTCTTTCCTTAAGACCATACCTTCCTAGAACTTGTCATGACTTGCCCTTTGAGGCAGGAATGGAGATCCATACCCTGAACTGTAATTTGTGGTATTTATTAACAGAAACACAAAAGTCCCAAACAGTGCACTAACACAAAAATCCGAACAGAAAATAAAACAAACTTACAAACAGATGGTACAAAGCTCACCAGAACAGGGGATGGGTGCTGGTGGAAATGGGTATGCAAGACTCCGCTAATGAGGGAGGAAAATAACAACACTTAAATAGGGCCAGAAACAAATGATAACAAATGATGGCAGGTGTGAATCACATGAGCAGGCAGGAGGTAACAATGATTACAACAGGGGTCAGCTGGGATTAATGAGAGGGAGAAGACGGGAGTGACAGCTGACAGGAGCACCACCCACAACAGACCAACAAACCCGGAAGTGCCACTTGGGCGCATGCGCACGCAACGACTGGCAGCTGGTGAAAAAAGTCTGTCATCTGTGTCTCTATTTTTAAGCACTTTAATGTGTTTAAACGAAATTCTCTGTGTCGTTTTTGTCCTTGAATGTTTGTGGACTGTATAATGAAGAGCTCCCTGCTTCCATCAATATGGATTTCCTCGTTATTTTTGCACTGCTGCTTCTTTCCCACCGGCTCTTTGTCTCTGAGGTAAGCGCAATCACGATCATGCCGGGGAGAATACAATATTCCAGAGACATGTTACTGCATTTAAACACGGATAATGCAGCATCTGTGATTGAGGCTATGCCGCAACTGCCGGACTTTATTTTAAGAGACTTTCATGGACACAGCGATGAAAAGAGAGACAAGAGGAGGAAACGCGGAAAGCGTGGAGGCGTGAAATTAAGCCTGAGGAGACGTCAGTTTAACAGTATTCCTCTTCCTTCCATGATTTTGGGGAACGTACAATCCTTGAGAAATAAAGTAGATGAAATTCAAGGGAATGTACGCTACCAGAAGGACTTCAAAAACTGCTGTGTCATGGCTTACACGGAAACGTGGCTTACGGTGCAAGACCTGGATGCGGACCTGTGGATTGACGGCTTTGGAGCCCCACTTCGCTCAGATCGGCAGGAAGAGGTAACGGGGAAACGTCAGGGGGGCGGCGTATGTTTATATATTAATAAACAGTACTGCATATCTGTCATGGTCAGAGAGCGCATCTGTACACCCGATGTGGAGCTTCTGTCCGTATCGCTACGCCCCTTTTATCTGCCCCGCGAGTTCCCCCAACTTTTCATCACAACTGTGTACATTCACCCGAGGGCAGACTCTGACTCCACCTCCAGCATCGTCTTTGATGTGGTACAGCAGCTGCAGTCAATTTCTCCAGAGGCTCCAAACTTTATTCTTGGGGATTTTAACCATGTTTCTTTAAAGAAGACACTTAAAAACTTTTATCAGTATGTCTCCTGCCCAACCAGGTCAAAAATGACATTGGACCTGTGCTATGGATCCATTGAGAGGGCCTATAAATCACTTCCCCTTCCTCCTTTAGGATCCTCAGATCACAACTGTACATTTGCTGCCCACATATAAAACTGCTCTCAGAAGAGTCAAGGTGAAGACCAGAGACATAGATGTGTGGACAGAGGATTCAGTGCACTGCCTCCAGGAATGCTTTAACTGTACGGACTGGGAGGTTTTCATACTGTCCTGCGGGGATGATTTGGACTCTTTGGTAGACATCCCATGCTCATACATGGCTTTCTGTAAAAAAATGATCGTTCCACCTAAACATGTCAAAATATATCCCAACAACAAGCCATGGGTTACAAAATCAGTTAAATCCTGCTTACAGAGGAAAGCACTTGCCTTTAAACAGGGGTCTGTTTCTGAGCTACAGGTTGCTACAAAAGAGCTGAAGTCCAAAATTTTAAGAGCAAAACAGAATTATAAATCAGAATTGGAAAGCAAGATGGCAACAAAGAAACCTGGTTCAGCCTGGGCCAGTATGAAAACTATTGCAGGCCTTCAGAGCACAGAGCGCAGTAATTGTGTGTTTTTAGATGGTTTTAATTCAGACACAGAGCTGGCTAATGCTCTTAATTGTTTTTATGGTCGTTTTGATTCCTCTGATTTTAGCACAGAAACCCAAGATTTGAAACAGAAACTTAAAGACAATCAGCACTTTAATATTGAGGTGCAGGATATTAAAAGGGAGTTCTGTGCTGTAAAAGTGAACAAAAGTCAGGGCCCTGATAATATATGTGGGCGCTTGGTAAAGTCCTGTGCACATGAACTGAGTCCTGTATTTCATTACATTTTCAATAGGTCCTTACAGACACAATATGTGCCTAAGATCTGGAAAGATGCCGTGGTTGTTCCTGTTCCAAAATCCAGCTGTCCTAAAACGGTAAACGACTTTAGACCAGTTCCTTTGACTTCAATTTTAATGAAAATTTTTGAAAAACTGGTCAGATCTGAGGTCCTAAAGCAGACTGAACATGCATTGGATCCTTTGCAGTTTGCATATAGGCCTCACAAAGGAGTGGAGGACGCCAGTGTCACTCTGTTTAACATGCTTTTTAAACATCTGGATTTTAATGGGACACACGCCAGGCTTTTATTTGTGGACTTTTCCTCCGCCTTTAATACAATCCAACGTCATATTTTAGTTGAAAGGCTCCTGCAACAATTTGATTTGAGCAATAATCTGGTGGGTTGGATTCTGGATTTCTTAACCAACAGGAGACAGAGAGTAAAGGTCAATGATACATTGTCTGACCAAAAATGTTCTTCTACTGGCTCTCCTCAGGGGTGTGTGTTGTCACCACTACTCTTCATCCTGTACACAAACATGTGTCGGAGCACACATGACAACAGACACATTATAAAGTATGCTGATGATTCAGTTATTGTCAGTCTCCTCCAGGATGGTGAGAGTGGCCATGGCCCAGTAGTTGATGATTTTGTTCACTGGTGTGAAGATTCCTACCTGCAGCTGAATACGACAAAAACGAAAGATATGATTATTGACTTTAGGAGGAAAACTCCTAGGCACAAAGTCACCGTACTAAAAGGCCAGACCACTGAATGTGTACAATCCTACAAATATCTTGGGACGATTATTGATAGTAATTTAAACTTTGAAGAGAACTGTGAAAGGGTGTGCAAAAAGGGTCAGCAACATTTGGATTGTTTAAGGAAACTTGCACGCTTCCAAATTGACCAAACCATAATGACAATGTTTTATCGGGCTTTTATTGAATCTGTTTTATCCTTTTCTTTAGTGTCAAGGTTTGGTCAGATAAAACTGAAACAGAGGAAATCCTTGGATCAGGTAGTTAGATGGTCCAGTCGTTTGCTTGGTGAGTCACAGCTGAGCCTGACATCCTTGTACACCAGACAGGTACAGAGGATTGCTACCTCCATTTTAAATGATGACTCCCACCCTTTGCACTGCCACTTTCAGCTTCTTCCCTAAAGACGGAGGTTTGCTGTCCCAAAAAGTAAAACCCAGCACTACAAAAACAGCTTTGTTCCTGCTGCTGTCAAAGAGTTGAACAAGTTGTAACAATATATTGCACATAATTTAGTTACCTAGTTATTAACTCCATTTTATATTTACTTATTTTTGTAGGATTTTTATTTGGGTTCTAAATCTTTTATTGGGTTTTAGACCTTTGAGTTTTTAACCTCTTTGACTAGTCTTTAACTTTTTAATATGACCCTTCTCTCTTATCTCTGGTTTTTCTCTCATCTCTTTGTCTTTATGTCCTGATTGATGGAGCCTTGAGTATTTTTATCATGCATATAGTCAGCTTCATGTGTGCCTGTGTTTGTGTTTATGTTGAATGTAAGTGTGGTTTGTAAATATGGATGTCACCAGACTGCAAAACAAATCTGCCTACGGGTGCAAATAAAGTAACCTGAACCTGAACCTGAACCTGAACCTGACAGCTGCAGCCCCGAAGAGGGAGAGAAAAAACACAACAGAATATGAATATAATGTGATAACAAAATAAAGACAAGTAACCTCAAATATGTAAATAACAAAACTATAATGAACGTAAACAGGAAAATAAATCAAACTAAGAAACCTAATCCTTGGTGCGCGACCAAAAGGTTTCGCAGGTCCTTCCTACCTACGGCTGTCAGACTGTATAACCTAAGCAGGCCTGCTTGCAGAGATAGCAAAAAAAAAAAAAGTGACGACCTAATAGTATTGAATCCAAAAGGCGCAACAGACTTACACAAATGGTCCCCTCCAGTATACAACTAGGACAATATCAGTCGCTACGGAGGGTGACAATATGTACGGGTACATATTCATACTATGTAGGATAACTAAGTAGATGGTTATGCTGTTTATTGCATCTAGCTACAATGCTCCGCACTGTAGGATGAAGAGCCTATAAAATTATTTGTCATAAGGTACAGGAATTATTTATTTTATTTAATAGTGGGTGTGAAAGGGGGCAGAGTTGAACCGTCACTTCTACACCCGCTAAATTAAATAAAAGCACTCGTAAAAGGGGCACCAGTCCTAACGGACAATAAAATTAACTTTAGTTTTAATTAATTTTGTACCTTAAATTACTTCATGAATCAGTCTCAAAGTTTCAGTGAGTTTTTGTCCTGCCGTGATTAGGAAACCTGTATATGCGAAAGGAAAACGCTTCAACTGCTCTTATTCACTCGTTTATTAAAATCATTCAGGTTACATGGCATGGCGTTCAAATGATGAATAAACAGATTCAGATGATGACAGCGTAAAATATCACATCAACTGATATTGGATTCCTGAACATAAAATCCAGCATTACACCTCTGCAGAACCAAGGAGAAACTAGACTTATGTTTCAACGGTAAGTGAGGCTGGAATGTTTTAACAAAACATCGCAATTTTATGGGGAAAATTCATAAGCTAATTATCTAAAAATGACTCCTGAATTAATCTACAAAATTTAAGGGCAGTTACTTAAAATGACTAAGAGTTTTTGCTTCAGTTTACAGCTCTATCCTGCGGCTGAGAGACTAATTGAGCCCTGAAATACGGGCCATATTCAATTGTAATTTAATTGTTAGGACATCACGTTTTAACCCAGGAAATAGGAGAAATAAGAGTCTCACTCACACACGGCCGTTGGTCCAAGTTCCGCGGGTCGGTACCGCTGGGTTTTGAAGTTAGGACGTCGGAGGAAGCTGCTGCAAGATGCCTCCTCACAGCCTTGGAGGTGATAACTCAGCTGGGGGCTCTCCAGACAATGGCAGCAGTGGGTGGTCTGTCACAGAGCGGCGTGAAAAGTCCTTTGAAAAAGAGTCCAAATTTGGGGTCTCTTGTAGTGGGATCGACCCGAAAACTGAAGAAAAATCTTCTCAGTCTCTGTTCTCTTTAACTAGGCAAATTAAAGGTCCACTTTAATGGCGTGAAAAGTCATTAAAAAAAGTGTTAGAAAAACATTTACTAGGATAAGAATGGCTTCTGAGGTGAAAGAAAAAGTTTGAGAATTTGATTCTCTAAAAAGGGACGAGCTCTAAAGAAAAATGGTTTCTCCTCAGTTTCCAGAATATAAGAAAAGATTTGACAAACACACAGAGAATAAAATAAAACTTTACAGGGCCTTGAAACGGTGGAATAAAATCTTCTTCTGAGGTCTAGATTACTATTCTGCTTCTTTAATCTGAATTTAGTTCCTAATCGTTCTCAAAATCTCTTTCTTCTTTCTGTGTTTCTAATTCTTAATTCTATTTCTAGCTAATCTTCCTGCCTGTTGTCTGATCTCTGACTTTTTTAAAACTCTTAACTGTGCTGTGACTCAACTGTTAACCCTGTTTTCCTGTGTACTCAAATCTAACTTCTGTCTTTTAAAGTTACCTCGCCGGGTCGTAAAACTGATGAGGTCAGTCGTCAAACGACCAATCTACTCTTTCAGAATCAGTTTGAAATGGCTGTTATCCAATGTGAAAACATTTCTTTGTTTGAGAGCAGCCAACCAAATGGAGACACCATCCCATGAATTTTCAGAGGGAAAAATCAACAGTCAGTTCTTATAAGATAAATGCTCAATATAAAATCTAACTAAATTAAATGACTTGGCTAATATATGGTGATCATGCATTTATACCATTACTCCAATAACACTCATGAATATAACATTTCTTATACATAATTATAATACATGCATTCACATTTAGATCAAGATTAGAACAGCAGAACATGCAGCAAACCATGGTTGGTGATAAGGGGGATGATTTTCAGTGTCCTTAGGATCCAGGATAAGCTGAAAGAAACTTAATATTTAGAACAAATTAAAAGTCATCCTACGTACTGAAAACACATTCCGTAGGTATCCGCTAGGAGGTACTGTTGAGCTGTAGATGATTTCCTTAGTATCTGGCGAAGGCCTGGACAGCATAGGCTATAAAACCGTCAGATTAAGTGGTTTATGACTCTTTTAAAAACATTGGTTTCCTGTGAAAAGGTACGTTATCAAATGCAGTGTTCATGTTGAGAGGTCTGGTCTCCTGAGTTTTATGTTCCTTTGAGCCTTTAAAAGCAAACTCTGATCCTTACAATCTCTGCAAGCGGCGATTGTTTACATTGGGGTCCTGGGAAAGCAAGCATCTTTGGTCAGGTCTGGAAGAAGCCTGCATGAGTCAGCAAAAAGCCAGTGATATTCCTGAGAAGGCAGAAAGGTGATATTCCTGTGTAATGAATAAATTGAAATTCCTGTAAACTGGAGAGAAGTGATCTTGTCTTGGTTTTGAGGAGGACGATGATGCTACAGTTCCCCCCTTTGTAGCGATGGTGAGCATCGGTCAGCGTCGGTACACATCCATGGCAGCTTCGTCTCCTTGGCAACACTTGACCTAAATACTGGGTTAAAAGGTTTGTGTGATGTCCATACACACTAGCATGCAAACAGTATCTATTACTAAGTACAGATCTTTGACTTTGGTTTACTGGAAGGACTTCCATGAATTTCCAAAAATAATTTGAATATGGACAAATGTAGATTATAAAATTGACTTGGAGTAGTAAGCTAAGGCATAGGTCTTGAAATGACTCAAAAATTCTAGCTACAAAAATAGGTGCGTAGTCTTACATACCTGAGGTAGGAATTTTGGTTCACGATGAAATAGCTATCATAGTTGTCCAAAAAAAAAAAGAAAATAGTTTGAATGGGTACAAAAATCAAAATGGAGTGCAAGAGCTATATATAAAAATATAGGTTTGTATATAAGCATGCATATAACTTTTAAAAATTCTAAAAATAAAGAAAAATAAAAGTCAAAACAAAGAATGCAAAACAAAAATGTATTGCTTATCTGAGGTAGATGTTTAGGTTATGCAATATTGAGTTAATTCAAGGAGGTTCGAATTGAATTGGTTTATTTGGACTAAACCATGGTTCCACAGAGGTCTTACTCAGAGGGTGCTTGAGACCTTTGTTCTGGAAGACTGAGCGAGCATGGGAAGTCATCATTGTTCTTTGAGTGGCAATGAGGAATAACTTTGTGACATCTGAAACAGGGGCAAGAAGCGGTGGAGGCAGACTCGTTGTCAAAGTGTTAGCTGAAAGTCTAATATTTCTAGCTACCTTTCGAAGAAACACAGGCATTATATGTGGGTGAGCAGGGTCACCCTCTAACATGAAGAGTGACAAGTCCAAGACCTTGTTGAGTTTGAATGAGGCTTTGGAGCAAACATTCAAAACCAACACAGTATCTTGTAAAGTTTTGGCAACAGTTGGTGGTTCAACTATCTGGCATTTCAGTGTAGCGGTGTTGACTGATTTAACAGTAGACGTGCTAAGGCTAGCAAGGGGCCCTAATGATGAGGCCGTGGTTGAGAATCTACTTAAGGATTGTTGACTTCTTGTCTGGGTTCTGTCCAGTTCTAACTGGGTGAAAGTAGGTGAGAGTGCTAGGTAGAGGGCTAAACTGAAAAACAGGAGGGTCATCGTCCTGGCCAACAAATAGAAGTGAGTCATTTTAATCTTGAGCTTCTTGTCAGTTTTCCTTTTCTTGAGGTACCTGAGTGATAGGTGAAAGTTATTCTTAGAGGTGGAACAACTTTTTTAGAGACTGAGCTCTAAGCTATTAGTGTTTATCACCTTTAGAGGGTTTTGTGATTATTGACTTAAGCTAGTGATGTTGTTGATTTTGTTTGTACTACTTTGAAATAGTAACTTGATGATACTGAAAGAAATTTTTGCGGGGTCTTTTAAGGTTAGATTTTAAGGAAGTCAGTTAGTTTGGGTTAACTTTCTCCTTTTGAAGGTTTAATGCAGTCACCTGATTGAGGAAGAGAAATGCGACCGAGAATGTCTGAGGCTGATCGTCAGCTAACAGTTATCTATCGGGCACAAACAAGATTTAGGTTTGTTTACTGACTTAATGGAACAGTGTTGTCCCCGACAAGTCCCATGGGGCTTTTGTAAGCTTTGATTTGATTACGGTGGACCCATTTGGAGATGGGGTCCTGGTGACCTTTGCTTATTTTGATTTGGTAAATGACCGGAGAGAGTTTATCTGTGATCGTGTGTGGACCTGTCCACCTGGGGAGGAACTTCTGAGCGAGTTTTCCTGCTCGTGCGTTGGTCTGTCCTGTCTGAGGAATGAAAGCATAATAGAAAACCTTGTCTCCCACTTGGAGTTCATCATGTGAGGCTTTCTGATCGTAGTAGGCTTTGCGTCCTTCAACTGATCGGTCCAAATGTTTTTGGGCAAAGGTAAAAGTCTGTCGGAGATGTTTGGTCAGGTCAGTCATGTACTGGTGAGTAGTGTAAGCTGTAGCAACACTGGCTTCTCCAGGTTGGTAGAGTAAATGCAGGGGCAAAGTCATTTGCCGGCCTGTCATCATTTCAAAAGGTGACACCCCAGTAGCTTCATGGGGTGTGGCTCGGATGGCCATTAAGACCAGCGGGAGTTTTACATCCCAGTCTTTTTGGTGTGGTGAAACATACTTCTTCAGTATGTTGATCACAGTTCGGTGGGTTCTTTCAACCTGTCCGGAGGATTGTGGGTGGTGACTAATATGGAAGTTAGCTTTAACTCCCAAGGTTTCCCACAGTTGTCGCATGACTTCGGCGGTGAAATGAGTGCCGCGGTCAGAGTTGATTCGGCTTGGCAGACCAAACCTAGAGAATACGTGGTTCATCAACAAGTAGGCCGTGGTTTCTGCCATGTCATTAGGAGCAGGCAGGCACTCGACCCATTTGGTGAAAGCACATGTGACTGTGAGGAAGTATTTGTTTCCGCTGGCTGACCGTGGAAGGGGACCTACCCAGTCAATTTGGAGGTCAGACCATGGGAATGAAATGCCTCTTTTCTGTAGGGGTGCTCGATGCATCGGGTTGGTTGGTTGAAACTGGCAACATACGAGACATCCCTTTATGTAGTCGGCTACATCCTTTCGCATGTATGGCCAATATGCCACTTGTTTGAGCGCGTTGTACGTCGCTTTGACGCCTTTGTGTCCTGCAGTTGGGAGATCATGGGCATGAACAATCATCACCCCCCTCTGGTTACGAGGGACCACAAGCACAGGCGTAGGGAGTTCATCGGAAACATGAACTAGAATGCCATTTCGCAGCTGCAAGGATGATCGTGCGGCAAAAAGTGGCTTCAAGTCTGGAGTGTCAGTGAGATCCGAGTCGGATGGTGCATTAACTGCAGGATCTGAGATGTATTGTATCATTTTATGGACCGCAGGGTCAAGGGTTTGAAGAGAGATAAAGTCAGCGTCAGTGAAAACAGGGTCAACCGCAAGGGGACCTGTGGTTTGTGTCGTGTCCTGGGCCCTGTTAGTCTGGGCCCTAGTGACTGCGCAGACTGTAGGGGTGGGTGGGTGGGACTGTGAAGTCGGCACCTGAGCAGAATCAAAGGACCAGGGTGTGCCTTGTATAGCTCCTTGTTTTGCAAGTGAGTCCACAAGGTCCTTCCATTCTTTGTCCTGACCTGGTGTGCGCGAGTGACCTCTGACCTTTTTCCAATACACTTGGAGGTTGTTGGAGGTGACCAGGTGATCACATGCCTTGAAAAGGTCTTGATGTTTAACCGGTTTGCG
This sequence comes from Pholidichthys leucotaenia, assembly GCA_020510985.1. Lineage (NCBI taxonomy): Eukaryota > Metazoa > Chordata > Actinopteri > Cichliformes > Pholidichthyidae > Pholidichthys > Pholidichthys leucotaenia. The sequence goes on along the minus strand of CM035839.1, from coordinate 52,737,253 downwards.
GTTGGAGGTTATAAAACCTTTGGCCTTCCAGAGTGTTAAATGACAAGTGAAACTGAGACGTGCATAGTTGGAGTCAGTGCAGATGACCAATGTGCGAATGCCATGGTCTACAGCAAGTTGCAGTGTAATGAGCACGCCTGCGATTTCCGCATACTGAGATGATTGGGAACCCAGTTGATAGTTGTGGGGTTCACAAGGCTGATTGTTCAGCCATGCCACACCCACACCAGCACGAATGTGAGTTTCATGGTGAAAAGAACAACCATCGACATAGGCGGTGACCATATCTTGGCAGATGTTCTGGTCAAAGTAGTGATGGTTTGGGTCTTCAGTGAATGTAGGTGGCTCTGCATGAATGGATGGTCCTGGAGTGTCCTCAGAGCACCGTTGGCAGGCAGCCAAGTCTGTGCCGAGAGGGCTTCTCAACTTTTGTGCGTAGCGAACCTCCACATCAAAGCTTTGTAGGGCCATCAACCAGGAGGCTATTCTGGCATTTGTTACAACGCCTTCTCTGATGCGTTGACTGTTAAGGAAGACCACTGGTTGGTGGTGAGTCTCAACTGTGATTCTCTGGCCTCCCACATAGTTGGAGAAATGTTTGACTGCCCATACAGTGGCCAGAAGGGCTTTTTCACAGTCCGAGTATTTCAGTTCCGGACCAGAGAGGGTTTTGCTGGCATAGGCCACGACTCGTTTGTCGTGGTCGTAGATTTGGTATAATCCAGCACTTAAGCAGTTGGCAGAGAATCCCACTTGTAAGAAGAATGGCTGGTCGCAGTTGGGATAGGCCAAACATGGTGCTGTGCATAACTTTTGCTTCAACGCTAGCATAGCTTGTTCTTGAGCCTCAGACCAAATGAAAGGGGTGTCCTTTCGTAGGAGGTCTGTAAGGGGTTTTGCCAAGTCTGCATAATCCTCAATGAACTGACGTGAGTAATTGCATACCCCTAGGAAGCTCCGGAGTTCGGAGATGTTGGTAGGGGCTTTGATGTTTAACACACCTTGAATTCGTGCCATTTGTGGTAGTACCCCTTTGGATCCTACCAAGAGACCGACATAGTTGACTTTGGTTTTGCACCATTGGCATTTGGAGAGAGAAATTTTGGCTCCAGCTCGCGTGAGCTGGCCAAGGACATGGTCAATTTCAGTGAGGTGGGTGTCCAGAGTTGGACTCCGAATGAGAATGTCGTCAACATAGATGAGGTTACCTCTGTCTCGGGCGTCTGGACATGCTTTGTTCAAGAAAATGTTGAACTCTGCAGGAGAGTTGGCGTAACCGAAAGGGCATCGGGTGAATGTGTATTGGCGATTCGCGAACGTGAAGGCCAGTTTGTGTTGGTCTTCAGCTTGGACCGGAATAGTCCAAAAACCAGAAGCAATGTCCAGTGTTGAGAAGTATTTGGCATCTTTGACTCTAGGGAGTTCTTGCTCCAGTTGAGTCATAGGCCACCTAGAGAGAGGAACTTGAGTGTTCAGTTTCCTGTAATCAATGGTGAGTCTCCACTTACCATTGGGCTTTAGGACAGGCCATAAGGGAGCCGAGTAGGTACTGTTGCATGGCCTGATTATGCCACGGTCCAGTAAATCATCGATTATTTCTTGTACTGGGCTGTACGAGGCCAAGGGAATCTTGTACTGCCTGACGTAGGTTGGAGGGGCGTCAGGTGGTGTAGGAATGCGTACTGAGTGGATTGTGGTCAGTCCACAGTCCAAGGAGTCTTTGGAGAAGGATTGTTCATACTTAAGAAGAACTTGGTGAAGTTTTTCACGTTCTTCGTCAGAGGTTAGGGCATCAGCATCAGCTACCACCTGTGCAATCTCTTCAGCGATAGTGAGGACTGGTTTCGGCGGAGTGTCGCTGGGATTGTCATTGGTTTGCTGATTGGACTCCGATGGAAGGAGTTCAATGGCTTGGACAAGCATTTGGTCATTGTTAGTCAAGTCGATTCGTCCCACTGACTCTTTGTCAGGGGTTGGTATTGACACAAGAGCGATGGCCTTAGAAGGCTTAGTGTAAATGACTGTAGGTTCAAGAGAGTCGGCCCAAAGAGAATCAGGGAGGCCGCCTAGCACAGGAACAGTCAGTTCAAAATCGTGGAAATCTGTGGTGATGAGCCAGCCAAGAGGCGTGGCCTTGGGCAGGACGATGGTCTCTGCCGTGGGATTGTTAACCGGTAATGTGGTGGTTCTGTATTCTAGGCTTAGAAGGGGCATGACCTCCAGAGTTAAGCCTAGATTGTCAAGCAAAGGAGCCGGTTGGAAAAATGCTTGTGGATGCATAAGTTTCTGTCCTGTTTGAATGCATAGTTGGACCGGGTAGCATGTGACATTAGCAGGTATGAGACAATGTTGAGTGTTCAGTACCTGGCAGGCCTCAGGGATGGTTTGGCCTGACTTTAGAGTGTCAAGATCTGGCTTAGAGTGAGCGTCTCGAACTGAGGTGAGAGACCATAAGACATTATTTATGGTATCAACCTGGGTTCCGAGTCTCACAAGAAGATCACTGCCGATGTAGACTGCATGTGGCAGGTCGGGAACGACCAAGAAGGGATGCGTTAGCAGTCTGTGGTTCCACTGAAGGTGGAGGGCGCAGATACTTCTGGCGACCAATGTTTTGTTTGATTTGGTCCCAGCAGGGAAATGAAAAGACTTGTTAGTGACCATAAGGTCAGGGTATTTCTCGTGTAGAGAGTCGAAAAGTGTCTGGCTGATTGCAGATTTATCAGCCCAGAGAGCCAGTACCACGTCTTCTACGTGGGAGCTTTGGATAGCTAGTCCTTTGACCACTTGGGGGCAGTACTCTTCATCGGCTGCCCCTGGTTTTAGGGTGCAAAGAAATGAACTGTGTTCATTTAAGGTTGGGTTGTCAGATGTGGTGACCTGAAAAGGGGTGCCTGTTTCAGCCTGGTCCCCAAGGTCACCTTCCGTCAAACTTTGTTGGGTCAGCAGTGCGAGTGGGTTGACTCCTGGAATATCCAAGGTGTCAAGAGTGTAGCACTGTGATCCGGTTGCTTCAGGTAGAGTGGTTGGAAGAGGTTGTCGAACTTGAGCCCATAGCTTTAGATTCTTGAAGTCTATCAGAGGCTCAAAGCGATTAAGTAGATCCTTGCCTATCAGCAATGGAATTGAGTTGAGATTGGACACATAGACCGGGTGGATCAAGGTCATGGGCCCAATGGAGATTTGTATCAATGACATGTGTGACACAGTCGTGTTTGAGGGTGCATAAGGTTGAATAGCTAAAGAGCAAGGTCTTAGTTTCAAGTCTTTGTGCGCATAATTAGCAGTGACACGTAGGTGTTCAAAAAGGTCACGCGATATGAGTGTGATGTCCGCGGAGGTAACTAGTAGGGCTTCGTGCGTCATCACATCTTCCAGGGTCAATGACAGGAAAAATTTTTGTGCAACCCCCCTTTCGGTTAAATCACACAGAAATTCTTGGACCGGTGGTTCAACGCAGATTAAAGAGTCGTCGGTTTCGGGAGAGTGACGTTTTCCAGGTAGCTGGACTACTAAAATGGCACTGGGTGGCGTTGCATTTTGGAGCTCCTCCTGAGTTTCGGGTGGAGGATGCTCGGTTGTGTCTTCGGTATCCTTCCCCTTTGTAGTAGGAGAATCCTCAGGGTTGACTTGTGGCAAACCTAAAGGATCATTTGGGGTGGTCACAATATTTATGGCTAGGACGTCTGGTTTCTTGTCCTCTTTCGCCTCCTTCTTCCTCTTCAGTTCGTCAAGTATGCGTTGGAGAGTCTCCAGGTCTTCTTGGCTGAAAATGGGCTTTTCTTTCTTCTCCCAGGGTTTGGAGTTAAACTTTCCAGGGGGAGGTCTTGCTTCCCTGTTGAAGTTTTTCCGGCGGTATGAAGGAGGTGACCACCTCCCGCGATTATGCAAGTCTCGAAATTGATATCTGTCATCCCGGGTATCCGTACCGTATTCTCGTGACTTACCTGGTGGGCTTAGTCTCCGACGGTAGTCAGGTCTTGGTGATGTTGGCTTGGAACTTGGTGTCAAAAATTTTTCCGGGTCATGACTCGACTTATCTTGACTAGAGGACTGTCGTCGTTTTATTTGTGACCGAGATGCTGGAACAGGGGCTGGCCTTGGGGCGCCCTCTAGGTCCAGGGTGTCTGATGCGGTGTTGACTGCTAACACCGCGGTAGACTCGGTATGCTTCTGATTGCTTTGTCGCTGTTTCTGGAATGCATAATGTGCGAACTCTCTTAGTTGGTTTATCGAGTTTGTCTTTGGGTTAGCCATGACTCCAAGGTGGTGTCCAATCGTGGGATGGAGATTCTGAATGAACAGAGCCTTGAAATTGTGGTCTTCTTCCATCTCAGGCGTGTTTTGAGATCCAAAATATGCGCGCAGGAGTCGCTGGTAGTATGCCTGTGGGGGCTCTAAGCGACTCTGTTTCACAGCTAGGGCTGTCGCTAGCCCTGACTGTAAGCAGTTGTCGGAAAACTCTCTTTCGATGGCTTCATAGAGTTTCCGGTGGTTCATCTTGATGTCAAATGTTTGCCGATCTATAAATTTTGATACCGACCTGTTGGATGTCAACTTGATCAAATAAATGCAGTCGTCAATAGTAGCATCAGGGTATTTACGCAAGTAGTAGTCGATGTCTTGCAAATAAGCCCTGGTATCAGGTGACCCACTGGTTGAGGGGTCAAATTTCGTGACGTGGCGAGCGATCTTATTGAGATCTCCATCGGATGGAATTTGCACACGTCTTTCACGTTGCCGTTCGGGTCTGAACGGGTCAGGTGAGTGTGAGCCGGAGGAGTCCCCATCCCATGAGGGGATGCCCCCCTTTGTCGAGGGAACCGGCCTGTTCATGGATTCTGATCTCAGATCCCTTTGTTTGCGGTGGTCTTCCAGCTCTTCTTGGACGTCCTGAAGACCTTGTTGTGCTTCTCGTAGGAGCAGTTTGCATTTCCCATAATCGGAGCTTGTTTCGTCCAATTGACCTTCAACTTCCTTGAGTTGATTCTCTTTGTAAAGCAGGGCGGTTCTCAATTCCTCGTTTTCTTGCTGAAGCGAGGTATTGTTGTCTTCTAGTCGTTGCTTTTCTTCCTCTGCTTGTTCCAGATCTAGCAACGTCTGATCGAGCGTAGCTTGGGTGTCTTCTTTCTCTATGCGAGCTTGTTCCTGCTTTTTCACAAGGGAGTTGTTCTCTTCCTGAAGAGAAAGGATCATTGTTTGTTGTTTCACCAGTTCCTTTTCGGCGTAGAGTACTTGGGTTTCAGCTCGTTTTAGCCTTGCAACTAATGCTAGTGCAAACTTTCCTAACACACCGGGGATTTCCTTTGCTTTCGGTGGGTTAGTTTTGCATTCATCCGAAAGTTTTTCCGTGATTTGCTTCAAATCTTTTGGTAGAGTATCCCGAACTTGTTTGGAGAAACCGGGTATAAGGTCGGCAGCCAACTCTTCCAATATTGCTTGAAGGTCATTTAATTCGTCAAGTGGATTCGACATGTTTGACCGTTTGTGTAACGCTTAGCTTGAAATCAATTCGTTGATTATAGCTAAAGTTGTGCGTCAAGAGTTAACCTTGAGTGTCGTTTTACAGTGAGGGTAATTACAAGCTTCTTTTTGGAGTTTGTTTCAACTTCCAGGCTTGTAAGAAGGAAAGCAAGTATTTTGGAATTCTTTAGAAATGTGGAATAGGTCTTAGTTTATTTGTTGACACTGTATTTTGACTTGTATTTCACAAGACAAAAGCAAAAAAAAAAAAAAAAATTGTGTTGATTGACTTCTTTCAGTTCAGTTATCAAAGTGTAGTTTTGGAATAGTCCTCAACTAGGTTGTGAATTTTTTTTTTGTTGAATCTCACTTGAAAGTAATGATTTTATTTACAAAAAAAAGAGAAACCAACAAAAATAGAAAAGGTTAAATGCTTTAAGGCTTTAGGGTTACAGTATAAGTCTTCACTTTGTTTTAAAGTTAGAACTGGCTTTGTTCTATTTGTTAGAGCTTATCTTCATTTAAAGCCTTTCAATGTTTTAATATTGACAAGTTAGGAAACAAATGAACTGTCTTTGCGTATTGTCACTAAGGCTTCCTTAGGATTAAAGTTAATGATTATTTAAAAATAGGAAAAATTAAAATGTTTTACAGACTAGTCAAAGTTTTCACCTTTTGACTTATTTCAAATCCTGGTGAGAAATAGTGAGTTGGTTAAATGGTTCCCTTCTCCTGGGGAGGAAACATGAATCAAAAGCAACACTGACTGTAAATAAGCTAAAGCTTTCAAGTGTTAATTGCTGGATGTGGTTTCCTAATTTTGGAGAATTTTGGTTAAATATTTAGTAAATCACTAAATTCTTTACCAACATGCACAGGAGTAACATTAACTTGAGTTTAAATGAACATTGTCATTTATTTGAGTCCCTAAGTTGAATGGCTTCCTGTGAAAGAAATTGCACAACGTGATCTTTAAAACAAAACACATATATATAGCTTCAAAAGTTTGCAGACTTTTAGCATAAGATGTGTGAATATATGCTTTTAACTAAAAAGATTAAAATATGTGGTTAACATATGTGAGTAAATACAAAGTCTATGCTTCTATGTTCTTTCACTGTGTATGTATGCAGTCAAAAGCTCTTCCACCAATGAGAACAAACTTCAAACCCACAAGTTTCCTTTTCCTTTTTGTTCTTGGGATAAAACTTTGAATTGGGTTTAAATTTAGATTGTTCCGGATAATTCGGATTGATTTAAAGTCAATTTGGAAGCTCTGTTTGATTATAAATCAGCTTAATAGATTTGCTCTGCTTTAATCCGAGTGTGCATTCAGGCAAGAAATGCAACTCCTATAGTTGACCACACGATGGAGGCAGTTGTCTCTGCCCTCCCAGGGGGAGGAGACACTGGTGACGTCGCTCTGGGCGGGTTTACCGGTCTCACTCAAAATGGCGGCTAGGGTGACTCCCTCTTAGCGCCTTCAAGATGGTGTCTGCACGCTTACTCTGCTCATGCGCAGTTTCTCGTGCACGCCTTTCGGTCACGTGCGCGACTGTGCGCGTTCACGTGACACGTGATGCGGCGCGAGTCTCAGCAACAACGCCACGCCTTGCTTTCCAAAATGAGAGTTTAATCTCCAACTTTCATAAATAATGTTACCCCTTTAATTTTGGGTATAGCTTAGCGCTACTTTCCCCAGCGGTTTATTCAGTGACCAGATCAAACCGCGTCCAGCTTAATCTGACGTCACCACGCTTGGGTAATTAAATTACAGAACTGGCCAGTTTAATTACTCCTTTTGGGATAATCGCCGAAAGGTTAAACTGGCGAGAGACAGGACGGTTTTCTTCGCGTTTCTGTCGCTCTAGGCCTCTGTTTCTTATTCCAGCATATAATAATACTGCTTAAACTTCTTTGCATGCATCAAAAACTGTTGACTTTTTAATGGGCGAATTGCTCACCCCCCCTTTGCTATCAGTCAGCCTCCTCAGCGGGAGGTTAGGTAAGCAACACAGTGGATACACACACAGGCAGGAGGAGAGATGCAGGCCTCAGTCTCAAACAAAAACACAGACTCGCCAAATAGTGGATCAACATTTGCAGGAAAAAATTATGATTTCAATGAATTTTCTTTTTGCATATACGTTTCCCAATTACAGAGGCCTCACACGGGGCACAATTAATAATGTAGGATGAAGAGCCTATAAAATTATTTGTCATAAGGTACAGGAATTATTTATTTTATTTAATAGTGGGTGTGAAAGGGGGCAGAGTTGAACCGTCACTTCTACACCCGCTAAATTAAATAAAAGCACTCGTAAAAGGGGCACCAGTCCTAACGGACAATAAAATTAACTTTAGTTTTAATTAATTTTGTACCTTAAATTACTTCATGAATCAGTCTCAAAGTTTCAGTGAGTTTTTGTCCTGCCGTGATTAGGAAACCTGTATATGCGAAAGGAAAACGCTTCAACTGCTCTTATTCACTCGTTTATTAAAATCATTCAGGTTACATGGCATGGCGTTCAAATGATGAATAAACAGATTCAGATGATGACAGCGTAAAATATCACATCAACTGATATTGGATTCCTGAACATAAAATCCAGCATTACACCTCTGCAGAACCAAGGAGAAACTAGACTTATGTTTCAACGGTAAGTGAGGCTGGAATGTTTTAACAAAACATCGCAATTTTATGGGGAAAATTCATAAGCTAATTATCTAAAAATGACTCCTGAATTAATCTACAAAATTTAAGGGCAGTTACTTAAAATGACTAAGAGTTTTTGCTTCAGTTTACAGCTCTATCCTGCGGCTGAGAGACTAATTGAGCCCTGAAATACGGGCCATATTCAATTGTAATTTAATTGTTAGGACATCACGTTTTAACCCAGGAAATAGGAGAAATAAGAGTCTCACTCACACACGGCCGTTGGTCCAAGTTCCGCGGGTCGGTACCGCTGGGTTTTGAAGTTAGGACGTCGGAGGAAGCTGCTGCAAGATGCCTCCTCACAGCCTTGGAGGTGATAACTCAGCTGGGGGCTCTCCAGACAATGGCAGCAGTGGGTGGTCTGTCACAGAGCGGCGTGAAAAGTCCTTTGAAAAAGAGTCCAAATTTGGGGTCTCTTGTAGTGGGATCGACCCGAAAACTGAAGAAAAATCTTCTCAGTCTCTGTTCTCTTTAACTAGGCAAATTAAAGGTCCACTTTAATGGCGTGAAAAGTCATTAAAAAAAGTGTTAGAAAAACATTTACTAGGATAAGAATGGCTTCTGAGGTGAAAGAAAAAGTTTGAGAATTTGATTCTCTAAAAAGGGACGAGCTCTAAAGAAAAATGGTTTCTCCTCAGTTTCCAGAATATAAGAAAAGATTTGACAAACACACAGAGAATAAAATAAAACTTTACAGGGCCTTGAAACGGTGGAATAAAATCTTCTTCTGAGGTCTAGATTACTATTCTGCTTCTTTAATCTGAATTTAGTTCCTAATCTTTCTCAAAATCTCTTTCTTCTTTCTGTGTTTCTAATTCTTAATTCTATTTCTAGCTAATCTTCCTGCCTGTTGTCTGATCTCTGACTTTTTTAAAACTCTTAACTGTGCTGTGACTCAACTGTTAACCCTGTTTTCCTGTGTACTCAAATCTAACTTCTGTCTTTTAAAGTTACCTCGCCGGGTCGTAAAACTGATGAGGTCAGTCGTCAAACGACCAATCTACTCTTTCAGAATCAGTTTGAAATGGCTGTTATCCAATGTGAAAACATTTCTTTGTTTGAGAGCAGCCAACCAAATGGAGACACCATCCCATGAATTTTCAGAGGGAAAAATCAACAGTCAGTTCTTATAAGATAAATGCTCAATATAAAATCTAACTAAATTAAATGACTTGGCTAATATATGGTGATCATGCATTTATACCATTACTCCAATAACACTCATGAATATAACATTTCTTATACATAATTATAATACATGCATTCACATTTAGATCAAGATTAGAACAGCAGAACATGCAGCAAACCATGGTTGGTGATAAGGGGGATGATTTTCAGTGTCCTTAGGATCCAGGATAAGCTGAAAGAAACTTAATATTTAGAACAAATTAAAAGTCATCCTACGTACTGAAAACACATTCCGTAGGTATCCGCTAGGAGGTACTGTTGAGCTGTAGATGATTTCCTTAGTATCTGGCGAAGGCCTGGACAGCATAGGCTATAAAACCGTCAGATTAAGTGGTTTATGACTCTTTTAAAAACATTGGTTTCCTGTGAAAAGGTACGTTATCAAATGCAGTGTTCATGTTGAGAGGTCTGGTCTCCTGAGTTTTATGTTCCTTTGAGCCTTTAAAAGCAAACTCTGATCCTTACAATCTCTGCAAGCAGCGATTGTTTACATTGGGGTCCTGGGAAAGCAAGCATCTTTGGTCAGGTCTGGAAGAAGCCTGCATGAGTCAGCAAAAAGCCAGTGATATTCCTGAGAAGGCAGAAAGGTGATATTCCTGTGTAATGAATAAATTGAAATTCCTGTAAACTGGAGAGAAGTGATCTTGTCTTGGTTTTGAGGAGGACGATGATGCTACAGCACTGTGTATATATATTTATATATTTATGTGTACATACTGTATGTATATTCACTGCTCTTATTTTCTTATCTTCTAAATTATTGCTCTGAGTGTTGCTGTCCCTGTGCTGTTGCAATCCTGGAATTTCCCCATTGTGGGACTAATAAAGGCTTATCTTATCTTAAACAATACAGAATATGTGAAAAATCAACCAAAGATAAAATAACAGGAATAAGAATTCAAAAATACAACACCATACAAATATAGAAAAAAGGTAAAGAGACAGAGCACGGAGGGATCCCCTCATGCTCAGATCATGACAGAGCACCACCCTCAAGTGGTGTATACCAGACACCCCGGGCAACATCGAAAAAAAGGACTCACCCACACAAAGAACCCACCCCACCAAAAACAAGAAAATAACCCCACCCCGGGCGGGAGGAGGGGGACCCAGGCACGGAGGGACCGAAACAAACCAGAGAAAATAGGAAAAAACTCTCATAACTCACACCCCAGCAAACCCAGACTAGGAGGGAATGAAAAACAAAAAACCCCGCTCAGGACCCACACCCACTCAGGACCAGGCACTTAGATCCCCTGGACCAGACAGCTAGACAGTTTGGGAGGTCGGCTAAGGTCCCAAACCTGGCAGATGGCATGATGGAATGAATTGGGTGGCCTGCCGGAGAACATCGGCGACCCAACCCAGTGGCACAGTCTGTCAGGCGGTAGACCAGGTTTCTTCATCCATCTAACCAGAAGAGGTGGCCAAGGAGGCCTCTTCTTCATGGGGAAGCTAATGAAGAAGGAGACAGAGGAGTTGGGGGAACCACGACAATGTCAGGTGGAGGAGAGGGAACCACAACGGCCTCGGGTGGAGGAGAGGGAGCCATGATGACCTCGGGAAGAGGAGAGGGAACCACAATGACATCTGGCAGAGGAGAGGGAACCACAACGACATCTGGCAGAGGAGAGGGGACCACAACGCCTTCGGACTGGCCTGTAGCACCCTCGGTGGCCCCGGACTAGGACATAGTAGCACCCACGGTGGCTCCAGCTTGGAGCAAGGCTGCACCCATGGTGGCCCTGGGCTGGAGCAAGGCAGCACCCATGGTGGCTCTGGGCTGGATCATAGCTGCAACCATGGTGGCTCCTGGCTGGAGCAAGGCTGCACCCATGGTGGGCCCGGAATGGGCCAGAGCTGCACCCACAGTGGCCCCCGGGCTGCTGGAGCGTAACGCTAATGGTGGGCCCACACTGGAGCGCAGCACCCATGTTGGTTTCAGGCTGGGATGCAGCACCCACAATGGTCCCCGACTAGGACACAGCATCCATGGAGACCTGGACTGAGGAGGAGCTGCACCCACGGAGGTCCCAGGCTGGGGCAGTCTCTATCACAAAGGTCACACCTGTGTAGTCTCTGGTCTGTTGGAGCTGCTGCTTTCTTTCCTGCAGCAACGGTCATCATTTTCTCCTCCCCTGATTTCAGGTGTTGCGTCAGGGTCCCTTTCCACTTTGCATGGTCACCTGCTAGGCTCTCCCAGGTCTCTGTGTTGATGTCGGTTGCCTCCATGTCTCTCTTAACGACATCTTTGTACCAGAGCTGGGGGCGACCAGTGGATCTCCTCCCAGATGCCAATTCTCCATACAAAATGTCCTTTGGGATGTGCCCATTATCCGTGCAGTGGACATAGCCTAACCAGCACAGCCTGTGCTGTCTGAGGAGAGTGAACATGCTGGGAAAACCCGTGCGATTCAAGACATCTGCGTTGGTTACCCTGTCCTGTCAGGATATGCCCAGGATGTGGTGGATGCTTTGCAGATAAAAGGTGTTGAGTCGCTTTTCCTGTCTGGCATATGTTGTCCATGACTCACTGCCATACAGCAGTGTGCTGATGACACAGGTTTTATACACTGCCATCTTAGCCTACACCGACAGCTTGGGGTTTGTCCACATTCTGGTTGTGAGGCGAGTGAGTGTTGTAGCTGCCTTCCCGATCCTCCTGTCTATTTTACATGTCTATTACATGTATAGTTTATTTCTCTTATCTTATCATGTTTAATGTTGCAGCATTGTACCGAGACAAATTCCTAGTTTGTGTACTACATGAACAATGGCAATAAACCTGATTCTGATTCTGATTCTGATTCTGATTCTATTTCTGTGTCAAGGGAGAGGTTGTCAGTTATGGTAGAGCCAAAGAAGGTGAAGTGGTGGATGATGTCAAGTTCACAGTCATTGATGGTGATGGCAGGTGATGATTCAATGTCTTGTCCCAGGACATTGGTCTTTTTCAGGCTAATGGTGAGTCCAAAATCCTTGCAGGCCTGTGAGAAGTGGTCCATTAGTGTCTGCAGCTCCTGTTGGGTGTGTGTTGTAATTGCTGCATCATCAACAAAGAGCATGTCTCTGTTGAGTGTTTCAGGAACCTTCGTCTTGGCTCTGAGGCAGGCAAGGTTGAACAGCCTGCCATCTGACCTGGTGCATAGGTAAATTCCTTCAGTTGCAGTGGCAAAGGCATGATTTAGGAGAATGGCGAAGAATATCCAGAAGAGTGTGGGAGCAAGGAAACCCGCCTTGTTTGACGCCACTGCAGATGCTGAAGAGGTCGGAGGAACTCCCATTGAACTGCACAGTCCCCTTCATGTCTGAGTGAAAAGACTTGATCACGCTCTGCAGCTTTGGTGGGCAGCCTATCTTTGGGAGAATCTTGAACAGGCTGTCTCTGCTGACGAGGTTGAATGCCTTGGTGAGATCTATGAAGGCGACAAACAGGGGCATCTACTGTTCTCTGCACTTCTGGAGTTGGTGGAGGAGAAGACCATGTCTACCGTTGATCTCTTGGCACGAAAGCCACACTGCGACTCTGGGTAGACACATTCTGCCAGCTTCTGCAGGCGGATCAAAATGACCTGAGCAAAGACTTTGCCGATGATGCTGAGTGGTGTGTTAACGCCACAATAGTATCTAAACACTGCTCTCCGTTGGTGGAGTTCCTTATTGTAAATTGTCGGCCATATTATCTGCCAAGGGAATTCAGCAACGTGTTTGTAGCGGCTGTTTACTTAGCACCGAGCGCTAACGCTAGTGCTAAGAAGGCACTCGGGGAACTGCACGATGCTATTAGTGAAATCCAAACTTCACATCCGGACAGTTTTGTGGTGGTTGCGGGGGATTTTAACCACACCAGCTTAAAGACTGTGCTCCCCAAGTTTAAACAATGTGTAGATTTTAAGACCAGAGGAGAGAATATATTGGACTTAGTGTACACAAACACAGATGCATATAAGGCTATACCCCGCCCCCACCTCAGCCTTTCTGACCACATATCCGTGATGCTGGTGCCTGCCTACAAACCTTTATTGAAGCGCAGCAGGCCAGCAGTGAAACAAATCAGGATTTGGCCAGAGAGTGCAACCTTTGCACTGAAAGACTGTTTTCTGCTCACAGACTGAGAGGTCTTCAAAATAGCAGCCTCCCAGGAAGACAAGACATATGTGGAGGAGTATGCTGAAACAGTCACCAGCTACATTGCGAAGTGCACAGAGGATGTCACTACAGTGAAGACCATCACTATGCGGGGAAACCACAAGCCCTGGATGACCGCAGAGGTGCGCTCGCTGCTTACAGCCAGAGATGCAGCCTTCAGAGCGAAGGACAGGATCGCCCTCCGTTCAGCCAGGTCTGCGCTCTCAAAGGGAATTAAGACGGCGAAGCGTGCCTATGTGGAGAAAATCCAGGGACACCTCTGTGACACTAGGAACACCAAGCAGATGTGGCAGGGAGTTCGGACACTGACTGGCTATAAGTCTAGGCAGGGGGTCAATGATGATGACGCTTCGCTTCCAGAAAGGCTCAACAACTTCTTTGGACGTTTTGAAGCATCAAACCTGACAATCAGAGGGAGGGCTGGCCCACCCCCACCATCGGTCGGACCAGCTTTTACCATCAACACAGCGGACACACGGAGGACCCTAACCAGAGTCAACCCATGTAAAGCTGCAGGTCCGGACAACATCCCGGGACATGTGCTCTGAGACTGTGCGAGTGAGTTGGCGGATGTCCTGACTGATATTTACAACATCTCCCTGAGTCAGGCCATCGTTCCCAGATGCTTCAAGACCTCTATCATTGTACCGGTGGCAAAGAAACCAGTTGTGTCCTGTTTGAATGACTATCGTCCTGTTGCACTGACACCAATTGTGATGAAGTGTTTTGAATGGCTTGTCAAACCACACATTACAGCCTGCCTCCCTGCATCACACGACCCGCTCCAGTTTGCATATTGTTCAAACCGCTCCACAGAGGATGCTATAGTCACCACCCTGCACTCTGTCATCACCCACCTGGACCAGAAAGACACCTACGCCAGACTCCTGTACATTGATTTCAGTTCAGCATTCAACACCATTATTCCCCAGAGACTGATGGAGAAATTACTCCTTGGTCTGAACACCGCCACATGTTTCTGGATCCTGGATTTCCAGACTGAGAGACCCCAGTCTGTCCGGGTTGGAAACAACATCTCCAACTCTGTCACGCTGAGCACCGGATCCCCTCAAGGCTGCGTACTCAGTCCACTCTTGTTTACACTTCTAACACATGACTGTGTATCCAGACACGAGGGGAACCAGATTATTAAGTTTGCAGACAACACCACGGTGGTGGGACTTATTCAGAGGGATGAGGAATCAATGTACAGGGAAGAAGTGAGAGACCTGGAGGGCTGGTGCAGGGAGAACAATCTGGTGCTCAACGTGGACAAAACGAAGGAGCTGATTATTGACTTCCGGCGGTCACAGCCTGAACACGTCCCCCTCAGCATCGGCGGCCATTTAGTGGAGAGAGTGGAGAACATCAAGTTCCTCGGAGTGCAGATCTCGCAGGAGCTGACCTGGAGCAAGAATTCCTTGGGGATCAGGAAGCGGGCTCAGCAGAGACTGCACTTCTTGAGGAAACTCAAACAGGCCTCTCTCCCCATCTGCATCCTCAGGACCTTCTACAGAGGTGTGGTGGAAAGTGTTCTGACGTACTGCATTGTTACATGGTACTCCAGCTGCAATATATCAGACAAAAAATCCCTGCAGAGGATAGTCAAGGGAGCTGAGAGGGTAATTGGAGTCTCCCTCCCCTCTGTCCAAGAACTTTTTCAGAACCGTTGTAGGAGCAGGGCACTGAACATTGTCAAGGACCGTTCTCACCCTCTGCATAAACACTTTGAACTTCTGCCATCTGGCAAACGATTCCGGAGCATCAGAGGCAGAATCACCAGACTGATCAACAGCTTTCTTCCACAAGCTGTTAGGATGCTGAACAGTTGACCCGGAATCTCTCATATTCACTACTGCACCTACGGACATTATGTGTATTATTTGTATATTATAGTTAGTTAGCTTTTTCAAGTATGTCTCAGGGATGTGTGAATGGATGGGGGGGGGGGGTGAAGATATGTGTGAGTGTGTCTTAAATCATGTTCTTCTACTTATATGGATGCCGAGAGAAACGCAATTTCATCTTGCCTGCACTACAGTTGTATGTACAGCAATATGACAATAAAGGTTGATTTGATTTGATTTGATTTGAGTAGAGAGATGCTTCTGTAGTTGTTGCAGTCACTTCTTTTGCCCTTGTTCTTATAGAGGGTGATGACCTTGGCGTCCCTCATGTCCTGTGGTACAGCCCCTTCTTGCCAGCACTGACAGAGGACTTCATGCAATGGGAGCAGGAGGGTAGTCTTGCAGTGTTTGATCAGGTCCGGGAGAATCCCATCACTGCTTTGCCTAAGGCCAAGCTGTTGATGGCCTTCCTTAGTTCCTCTATGGTTGGCTCTACATCCAGCTCCCCTATGATTGGCATACACTCAATAGTGTCAAGAGCTGTGGGGGACACTGTGTTCTGTCTGGAGTAGAGGTCGGAGTAGTGTTCCACCCATCTCTTATCTGTTGGCCCTTGTCTGTAATTACTACCTCAGTGGAAGATTTGAGGGACGCTGTCTTGTTCTGGACTGGTCCAAGCGCCTTCTTGATGCCATCGTACATCCCTCGAATATTGCCTGTAGCAGTAGCTGTCTGGATGTCTTCACTGAGCTGTCCAGTATTCGTTGGCACAATGTCTGGCAGTCTGCTGAGCCTTGCTCCTGGCAGCCCTGAGAATCTGCAGGCTCTTCTCACTGGGTGGCCACTTATACGCGGTGAGGGTGGCATGCTTGGCTTCGATGACGGGAGTCATCTCTGTGGACTCTTCCTCAAACCAGTTGTGAGACTTGGAGGACTTCCCAAAGGTAGCCAAGGTGGTGCGGTGCATGGTGTCTCCAGTACTTCCCATTTCTCTGTGGCAGAGTCTCTGGACTGTGAGGTTTGCATTTCCTTTTCAAAGGTCTCTGCAAACTTTTCCACGAGGTCTGGTTGAGACATCTTTCTGACATCGATGCAGGGTTCCCTTGTTTCTTTGAGTGGTGGATCCTCTCTGGCTGTAGCCTGATCTTGCAGCAGAGCAGGGAGTGATCTGTGTCACAGTCTGCTCTGTGGTAAGAGAGTGTGTGGAGGACTTTCTTGATGGCGGCATGCCTGACCAGGATAAGATCTAGCTGATGCCAGTGCTTTAAGTGGGGGTGTCTCCAAGAGACCTCGTTCTTAGGCTTGGTCCTGAAGTAGGAGTTGGCAATGCACAATTCGTGGTAACTGCAAAGCTCAAGCAGTCGTTGGCCATTCTCGCTCATTTTGCCCACACCAAACTGTCCAAGGCAAGAGTGCCACGAGTTATGATCTGCACCCACTCTGGCATTGAAGTCACCCAGGAGAACAAGTTGCTCCTTGCTGGGGATGCTTGCGACGATGGATGCGAGCTTCTCATAGAACTCATCCTTTATGTCTGGTGTGGAAGACAGTGTTGGGGCATACATGCTAACAAGGGTGACTGGACCTTCAGTGGTGTTGAGGTGAAGAGTGAGGAGATGCTCTGTGCCGTTGCTGCCTGGCTCTACCATATTCAGCAGGTTGTTCCTCACTACAAAGCCAACTCCATGCTTCCTTGGCTCGTTAGAGCCTTTCCCCTGCCAGTAGAATGTGTAGTCCTTCTCCTTCAGCATGCCTGAGTCAGCAAGGCATGTTTCTTGAAGAGTGGCAATGTCCACAAGCAGCCTCCTGAACTCATCATTTATGACAGCTGTTTTCCTGGAGTCACTGATGTCCTGAAGGTTTTCAAAAAGACCGATCATCATTGTCCGAACGTTCCAACATCCCAGTGTCAAAGCTGGTTTCTTTTGTTTTTTTGTTTTGTTTCCTGGTGCGACAATTACAGCCTGCTGTTTGGACGTTTCCTAATCCCCATGCACCCAATGAGGATGGCAGACTGTGGCAGGACAACACTTTATTGGCTGGGGGCTGCCCAGCTTGAGGTGGGCGGTAGTTGTCCAGTGAGATCCAAGGATCCCTCCCACTGTCGGGAACAACCCCTGGTGCCAAGTTCTACGCCAATCGAACAATGACTTATAACTGGTCACTGTTGTTCCCCGTGTTGTGTCGACGCTGCAAGTGAAGCTGGAGTGACCTCTCCAGGGTGTAGGGTGTGAGTTTGTGTTGGTGGTTATTGCTAGATGCTAGCCTGGGCAATGTGATATGGAGGACAGGCCGTTGCCCATGTAACATGTCCCCCCTCTCCATGTCACTGATGGATCCAAAGGAACAGCAAGACTGTTACAGTTTGGCACTAGTGCCATCGCAGGAGCTGCCAGAACGAAGTTTAAATCAACGACGGACTGCCTTAGGAACTCCGACTCCAAATTTTACCTCAGGGTTGACTCCTAAAGCCTTTCCTGTGACCGGGTATGCCACAAGGCAGATTGTTGAGCCCCATCTACCCGAAGCATCTGGTTTGAAGGTGCCAGAGACTTGCCTTCGCCCCTTCTCCTGTCAGTTGAAGCAGTTCTGCTGGGCTTAGAAGCTAAGCCACATGAGCAGTCCAGGAGTTGGACTTGGTTGTCAGAAGCTATTTGAGGCGCACGCCATAAAGGAGCATATTTTGAGCTCTGGGAGCTTATCCCTAGCACCACTCTTGGCTATGACAACCTTGGAACCACAGGAAATTCAATATATTTATATCTTCAGCCAGTTGGGCATTCCCAACTGACATCCAACAATGGTCTTTGTTCTTCTGACTCAAACTGGCTTCAGCGGGTCCCTGCTGTGATGCCTTCACCTCCCACATCCTGTTACTCTGTCTCACTCTAAGCTCTGCATTCCTTCACTGATAAGAAACCTGTGTGTGTGTGTGCGTAAGCATTTCTTCACAATGAGAAGAAGGGGGTGTAAGGCCTAAATGTAAGCATATATTGCAAGCACGTTGTGATAATTTCTAATAATATATAGCAATATCAGCCCATGAGCATTAGCTTGGTTGGGAGGTCAGAGATAGTCAGTTTAACTGCATTAAAGCTTGCCTCAACAGTGAGAGACTGACAGACAGCCTGGCCTTAGGTTAACTGTTGAACCAGCCAGTTTTGATCCATTTTATCTAAATTCTATTCCACCTCACTGGAATCCCTGTTCATCTACCAACACCTGACCATTTATATAATTCTTAGGCATCATTTTAGCTTAGTTTATCGGTTATTTTCTCTAATCAAGACCCATTGTGACTCGCTGAAGCTAGCAGCTATCTAGTGTCAACTAGCCACCTTGGGCCACTATTTAATCATTTGCAAATGTTTCTACAGTGGTCTGAAAAAGTGTTTGACCCCTTCCTGAGTTCTCATTTTTTTGTATGTTTTTCACATTTAAACGTTTCAGATCATCAAACAAATTTAAATATTAGACAAAGATAACACAAGTAAACACAAAATGCAGTTTTTAAATGAAGGTGTCTAATATTAAGGGAAAAAAATCCAAACCTACATGGCCCTTTGTGAATAAGCGATTGGTCCTAAACCTAATAACTGGTTTGTCCACCCTTAGCAGCAACAACTGCAATCAAGTGTTTGCAATAACTGGCAATGAGTCTTTTACAGTGTAGTGGAGGAATTTTGGCCCACTCATCTTTGCAGAATTGTTGTAATTCAGCTACATTGGAGGGTTTTCGAGCATGAATCATCTTTTTAAGGTCATGCCACAGCATCTTACACGGATCCAAGTCAGGACTTTGACTAGGCCCCTCCAAAGTCTCAATTTTGTTTTTTCTCAAGCCATTCAGAGGTGGACTTGCTGGTGTGTTTTGGATCATTGTCCTGCTGCAGAATCCAAGCGCGCTTCAGCTTGAGGTCACAAACAGATGGCCAGACATTGTCCTTCAGGATTTTTTGCTAGACAGCAGAATTCATGGTTCCATTTATCACAAGTCTTCCAGGTCTTGAAGCAGCAAAACAGCCCCAGACCATCACACTACCACCACCATATTTTACTATTCGTATGATGTTCCTTTTCTGAAATGCTGCGTTACTTTTACAGCGGATGTTATGGGACACACACCTTCCAAAAAGTTCAACTTTTGTCTTGTCAGTCCACAGAGTATTTTCCCAAAAGTCTTGAGGATCATCAAGATGTTTTCTGGCAAAATCTCAGACTGTAGAGACTGGGTTAATCATCTCAGACTGGATGCAGAGGGTAAACAGAGAAGGACAATGGCTATAGAGATTATGGTGAGGTAGCAGGAAGACTGAGTTGGAGGGAGAAGGGATGAATGTATTGTGATGTGAGATGTCATGCAGATGTGAGATGGGTGGTTGGTATAAAAGGAGAACCCATGGTGTATTGAGACATGCTTTTTCTGTGTATGATTGATGTGAGAATGAATAAAGTCGTCTGCTATATGAACCAGTCTTGTTATTTACACTCTCCACAAGATGAGCCTTTGTTCTTTTTGCTCAGCAGTAGTTTTCGTCTTGGAACTCTGCCATGCAGGCCATTTTTGCCCAGTCTGTCTTACGGTGGAATCATGAACACTGACCTTAAATGAGAGAAGTGAGGCCTGCAGTTCTTTGGATGTTGTTGTGGGGTCTTTTGTGACCTCTTGGATGAGTCGTCGCTGTGCTCTTGGGGTAATTTTGGTTGGCCGGCTGCTCCTGGGAAGGTTCACCACTGTTTCATGTTTTCGCCATTTGTGGATAATAGCTCTCACTGTGGTTCACTGGAGCCCCAAAGATTTAGAAACGGCTTTATGACCTTTAACAGACTGATAGATCTCAATTACTTTGTTTCCCATTTGTTCCTGAATTTCTTTAGATCGCAGCATGATGTCTAGCTTTTGAGGATCTTTTGGTCTACTTCACTTTGTCAGGCAGGTCCTATTTAAATGACTTCTTGATTGAGAACAGGTGTGGCAGTAATCAGGTGTGGAAGTGGCTAGAGAAATTGAACTCAGCTTTCCACAGATGTGATAAACCACAGTTAATTTATGTTTTAATGGGGGGGGTGTCACTTTTTCACACAGGGCAAACACTTTTTCACACCACTGTATGTTTACTGTACTCCAGGAACCTGTCATATCTTATCGACCACTTAAGCCACACACTCCTATCCACAGTGTTGCCAACTCTCACTCTTTTGCAGTCTATCTCACACCACAAACCTTATTTCTCTCTCCAAAATGAACAAATTACTGCCAGTGTTGTGGTGAATTTCTTCAGCTTTTTCCCCCCACAGTGAGCTCTCAAGGAAGCATGAAGCAGACTGAACATTTTCTAGACTTATTCTGAGGTAAATGTGGCATACTGCTAATACCACCTTAAGTGCCATGGATGTGGGGAAACAGTCACATGATGACTGTTGATGGTGGTGATAAAGTGTTCCACCCCGTGTTAAGCAATGGCCGCCGAAAACGTCGGGACCGTGAGTGCTGGGAACTGAGTGAGCAGTGTGTGGAACTTATCGCCTGGAGCTGTGACATTGGCTTGTGTTATTGGCCTGGCCCCTCGAGCTGTACAGGGGAGAGAATCAAAAGACATTGCATTAACCAGGCGTCTATTAGCAACATCGACTAGCAACCCGTGTGCACACAGAAAATCAGCTCCCAGGATTGGGAAACTCAATGCCGCTATGACAAAAGTCCACTCGTACATACGGCCATGTAGGGATAAAGTCAGTGTTCTCTCACCAAAAGTCTTAATGTCCGAGCCGTTTACTGCTACCAGCCCGGGGCCGCTAGCTCCCGCTAGCCGGTCGGCGTAGGATGGCAGAATGATGCTCTTCTGGGCTCTGGTGTCCACGAGGAACCGTCTCCCCGAGCGCGAGTCCGTCACGTAGAGCAGCTTGTTCTCTTCACCGGCGGTTGCAGCTGCTATGGACTGCCGGCCTTGGCGTTTCCCGAACGCTTGATTTGGCACGGTGGCGCACATCTGCGTGCGTTCTCTCCAAAGCGGCGGTGGTAGGAACAGAGCGTGTCTCTCTGGCGCTTCCTGGCCCCCACTGCCGCTACCATCGGTGGCTCCTCACCAAAGCTGGTCGTCTTGCTGGGTTCCGACGCTGCCGCGTTCACTGTGAGGGCTCTGGTGATGAGGATGATCTGATCTGCCTCCTGGGCTAGCGCACGGTAGTCACGTGCGTCCAGCAACGGCGAATTGGCAAGAACCGCTCTCGCCTCTGTCGGGAGGTTCCGGAGGAAAAGGTGGGCAAACAGAAAATGCCCGTCGTCCGTACCCATCAACGCCAACATTTTCTCCATCAGTTCGACTGCCGACCCATCTCCTAACTCGGAGCGCCTCAGGAGCCTCTCCGCTCTTTCACAGTCTGATAGCGTGTAGCGCCGGGTCAGCATGGCCTTGAGAGCCCCATATTTGTCGTGGGCTGGAGGCTGTTGGAGCAGGCTCGCTACTTGCTGAGACGTGCGAGCGTCCAGCGCTGCGACCACATAGTAATATTTGGTGTCGTCTGCCGTTATTCTCCGGAGGGCGAACTGAGCCTCAGTGTGGTGGAACCAAGACCGCGGGTCGTGCAGCCAAAAGTCTGGTAGTTTGACCGAAACAGCACACGTGTTGCTGGGGGTTCCCATCCGGGCCGTCTCTGGGATGCTTGCCGCGTCGCTGGGGCTTCCCGTCCGGGCCGACTCCGGGGTTCTTGCCTCGTGTTCCATAATTCGCCAAGGGGTCACCAGGGTGAAGAGTGTGAATAACGAAAACAGATTTATGCAGCAGACAACTTTATTCACTCTCACATCAGTCATACACAGAAAAAGCATGTTTCAATACACTGGGGGTTCTCCTTTTATATCAACCGCCCATCTTACATCTGCATGACATCTCACATCACAATACATTCATCCCTTCTCCCCCAAACTCCTTCTTCCTGCTACCTCACCATAATCTCTCTCACCTCCATAGCTATTGTCCTTCTCTGTTTACCCTCTGCATCCAGTCTGAGATGATTAACCCAGTCTCTACAATGTATGGAAGTGCAGTAACCTAAGGAAAAAATGTAGAGGCTTAGCCGTTTGAATTAAACAACTGCTGTATGCATTGTCACACACACCCACCCACGCAGTGAACTGAACCTTTTTGCACAACCACTGTTTCCATCCTTAAATGTCGGGTCTAACTCCAGGCAGGGTGATAAAGCTGCTGTGACCAGTGGAGTTGCTTTGTTTTCTTACCAGTGTCTGTGCCTGCGAGGCTAGACTTTTTTCTTTTAGTGACTCTTTTCTTTTAGTACTTTTTTCTCCGAGTCTGAACTCATGTTCACTGATTTTCAAAAATGTGTTACTCTGTCAGTGCAGCTGCCCAAACAAATGTGAGCTTGTGGAGAGTGTAAGTAACGAGACTGATTCGTGCAGCAGACAACTTTATTCACTCTCACATCAGTCATACACAGAAAAGCATGTCCCAATACACTGGGGGTTCTCCTTTTATATCAACTGCCCATCTCACATCTGCATGACATCTCACATCACAATACATTCATCCCTTCTCCCCCCAACTCCTTCTTCCTGCTACCTCACCATAATCTCCATACCCATTGTCCTTCTCTGTTTACCCTCTGCATCCAGTCTGAGATGATTAACCCAGTCTCTACACTGCCCCCCCCCCCCCCCCCCCCAGAATCTCAGACCGAGTTTCAGTCCTCACGTCCTTTTGGCTTCAGTCTCCTCCCATATCTGCTGTAACGGGGGTTTACCGCCTCCGCGGCGCTGCTGTGTTGGTGGGGGGTTCCTGGGGGTGTGTCTGTCTGTGGGTGGGCAATGGCGAGGGGGGAAACCTTCGACTTGCCCGTGTGGCTGCTCTGATGAATCGTTTACCTGGGGAGTTCTCAGTGGGGGTCTTCCGCGCCGAGGGGCCTGAGCCAACAGCACTTGCTCGTCCGCCACCACAAAGGTGGGCTTAAGTCTGTCTATGCATATTTTCTCCCGACGACCCCCCAAGTCTAACAAAAAAATGTTGGTCCCCTGCTTCCAGCACTCTGAACGGGCCATCACAGGGTGGGCGTAATGGAGGGCGGTGGGCATCATGCCTGACAAACACAAACGCCGCGTTCTTCAAAGTTTTTGGCACAAAAGTGCGTGGAAAACAGCGGTGGGCCGGGCCGGGCAGCGTGCCTGTGTCTGCGCTATGCTGCAAACGCTGAGACGGGCAGTCGTCCGGCGTGGGATTATCTGGCAAAAATTCCCCCGGCAGCCGCAGTGGCTGAGAAAAAACAAGCTCCACCGGGGAAGCCTCCAAATCCTCTTTTGGTGCTGAACGCAACCCCATTAAAGCCCACGGCACCCGGTCTACCCAATTTGCATCCGTAAGCAAAGCCCTGAGCACTGCTTTCAGTGACCTATGAAAGTGCTCGCATAACCCATTGGCCTGTGGGTGGTATGCGGTTGTGCGATGAATTGCAACCCCCAGGCTACAGGCCATCGAGGACCAGAGGTCGGAAACAAACTGAGGGCCCCTATCGGACGTGATGTCCGACGGGATTCCAAAACGTGCCACCCATGTCATCAAAAAAGCGCGCGCCACGTCTGCGGACGTGGTTGCCGCCAGCGGGACTGCTTCTGGCCAGCGTGTGGTGCGGTCCACCACTGTCAGAAGGTGCGTGCACCCCTGCGATGGCGGGAGGGGGCCCACGAGGTCCACGTGAACATGGTCGAACCTCTTCGCCGGTATACGAAACGGCTCCAAAGGAGCCTTCGTGTGTCTGTGTACTTTGGCTCGTTGGCATGCTACGCAGGCTGCAGCCCACTCTTTCACTTGTTTGCGCAGGTCTGGCCACACAAACTTCGCTCCCACCATTTTGACTGACGCGCGCACTCCTGGGTGCGCCAGAGCGTGAACTGACTCAGACACGCGGCGGCGCCAAGCAACTGGGACCACCGAGCGTGGGTGTCCCGTGGAGACGTTGCAGATTAGGGGGGGCTTGCCGTCTTGCAGTACTCTGCTCTCCAGCCTTAACCCTGTTGGTCCAGACTGGAGCGCGCACACGTCCGTATCGTCAATCTGCTCTGCGGCCATGGCTGTATAATCTATTCCCACACAGACCGGGGCCACTACTGCGTGCGAGAGGCAGTCCGCCACCACATTCAGTTTACCCGACACGTGCTGAATATCGGTCGTAAACTCTGAGAACGTGGCCAGTTGTCTCTGCTGCCGGCCCGACCATGGTTCCGAAACCTTGGCCATCGCCAACGTTAGCGGCTTGTGGTCCACGAACGTGGTGAAGCTTCGCCCATCCAACCAGAACTGGAAGTGGCGTATGGCCAGGTGGAGAGCCAGCAACTCACTGTCGAATGCACTGTATTTACGCTCACTGTCGCGCAAAGCCCTGCTGTAAAAAGCGAGCGGCTGCCAAGAACCGGCGACACGTTGCTCCACGACGGCCCCTATGATCACGTCCGAGGCGTCGGTAGTGAGCGCTATCCAGGCCGCCGGGTCCGGGTGCGCCAACAGTGCGGCGTTTGCCAGGGCCGTTTTAACCTCGGAGAACGCCTGCTCCCACTCCGGAGTCCATTCGACTCTGTCCGCGGGTTTCTGTCTCTTGAGCATGGCGCACAATGACTGCATGAGTTGAGCTGCGCGGGGGAGGAACCGGTTATAAAAGTTAACCATCCCCAAAAATTCTTGCAGCGCCCTGACCGTCTGAGACCGGGTAAAATTCGCCACGGCGCGCACTTTGTCGGGCAAGGGTATTGCTCCCTCCGGTGAGACGCGGTGCCCCAAAAAATCAATCCCCGTCACGCCAAACTGGCATTTTCGCCGGGTTGATTATTAACCCGTGCTCCTCAAACCTCCGGAAAACCGTCCTGAGGTGGGTTACGTGTTCGTCCTCGGACGCACTGGCCACCAGGATATCATCCAGGTAGACGAACACAAATGGGAGATCGCGCAACACCGCATCCATCACACGTTGGAATGTCTGTGCCGCTCCTTTTAATCCGAATGGCATGTGTAAAAACTCAAACAAGCCAAACGGCGTTATTACCGCTGTTTTGGGTATGTCCTCCGCGCGCACTGGGACCTGGTGGTAACCGCGGACCAGGTCTATTTTAAAAAAAATGCGTGCCCCAGCGAGGTGAATGGAAAAATCCTGAATATGGGGAATTGGGTAGCGGTCGTGCGCTGTGGCATTATTCAATCTGCGGAAATCTCCGCACGGTCGCCACGATCCCTCGGTCTTAGGGACCATGTGTAGTGGGGATGCCCATGGGCTGTTCGATCGCCTGATGATGCCCAACCTTTCCAGGTTGGCAAACTCCTCGCGCGCTATCGCCAGTTTAGCTGCATCCAAGCACCGAGATTGTGCAAAAACGGGCGGCCCGGTGGTGGTGATAAAGTGCTCCACCCCATGTTTAGCGATGGCCGAAAACGTCGGGACCGTGAGTGCTGGAAACTGAGTGAGCAGTGTGTGGAACTTGTCGCCTGGAGCTGTGACGTTGGCTTGTGTTATTGGCCCGGCCCCTCGGGCTGTACAGGGGAGAGAATCAAAAGACAGTGCATTAACCAGGCGCCTGTTAGCAACATCGACTAGTAACCCATGTGCACACAGAAAATCAGCTCCCAGGATTGGGAAACTCAGTGCCGCTATGACAAAAGTCCACTCGTACATACGGCCGTGTAAGGATAGAGTCAGTGTTCTCTCACCAAAAGTCTTAATGTCCGAGCCATTTACTGCTACCAGCCCGGGGCTGCTAGCTCCCGCTAGCTGGTCGGCGTAGGACGGCAGGATGATGCTCTTCTGGGCTCTGGTGTCTACGAGGAACCGTCTCCCCGAGCGCGAGTCCGTCACGTAGAGCAGCTTGTTCTCTTCACCGGCGGTCACAGCTGCTACCGACTGCCGGCCTTGGCATTTCCCGAGTGCTTGAATTGGCACGGTGGCGCACATCTGTGTGCGTTCTCTCCAAAGCGGCGGTGGTAGAAGCAGAGCGTGTCTCTCTGGCGCTTTCTGGCCTCCGCTGCCACTACCGTCGGTGGCTCCTCGCCTCCGCTGGTCGTCTCGCTGGGTTCCGCCGATGCCGCGTTCACTGTGAGGGCTCTGGTGGTGAGGATGATCCGATCTGCCTCCTGGGCTAGCACATGGTAGTCACGCATGGCCAGCAACGGCGAATTGGCAAGAACCACTCTCGCCTCTATTGGGAGGTTCCAGAGGAAAAGGTGGGCAAACAGAAAATGCCCGTTGTCCGTGCCCATTAACGCCAACATCTTCTCCATCAGTTCGACCGCCAGCCAATCTCCTAACTCGGAGCGCCTCAGGAGCCTCTCTGCTCTCTCACAGTCTGAGAGCGTGTAGCGCCGGGTCAGCGCAGCCCTGACAGCCCCATATTTGTCGTGGGCTGGAGGCTGTTGGAGCAGGCTCGCTACTTTCTGAGACATGCAAGCGTCCAGCGCTGCGACCACATAGTAATATTTGGTGTCGTCTGCCGTTATTCCCCGGAGGGCGAACTGAGCCTCAGTGTGGTGGAACCAAAACCGCGGGTCGTGCAGCCAAAAGTCCGGTAGTTTGACCGAAACAGCGCACGTGTTGCTGGGGGTTCCCATCCGGGCCGTCTCTGGGATGCTTGCCACGTCGCTGGGGCTTCCCGTCCAGGCCGACTCCGGGATTCTTGCCTCGTGTTCCATAATTCGTCAAGAGGTCACCAGTGTGGAGAGTGTAAATAACAAGACTGATTCGTGCAGCAGACAACTTTATTCACTCTCACATCAATCATACACAGAAAAAGCATGTCCCAATACACTGGGATTCTCCTTTTATATCAACCGCCCATCTCACATCTGCATGACATCTCACATCACAATACATTCATCCCTTCTCCCCCCAACTCCTTCTTCCTGCTACCTCACCATAATCTCCATACCCATTGTCCTTCTCTGTTTACCCTCTGCATCCAGTCTGAGATGATTAACCCAATCTCTACAAGCTAAGCATCGCTGATGCGATTGGCACATTGGCACATTTGGCAGTGAGGAGGAGCCAGCCTGATCAGTTATCAGTTTCTGGTGATGTGTGGGTGCTCACACAAATCAAAATGACGTTTTTTTTGGGGGGGGGGGTATTGTGAAAGAATATTCACAATAAGGCTGCAATAATTAAATTAAAAAAAACTGCCAAAGTATGTCACAAACATTTCATTGAGACCTGTGGGAACTGTCAACATGTGGAAAATGTGCAGAAAATGGGACCTTTAACTAAGTGACAATTCTGGCATACCCCCCACCCCCTTCCGAAATACAGTTAGGCCCAGAAATATTTGGACAGTGACACAATCTTCATGATTTGGGCTCTGCATGCCACCACATTGGATTTGAAATGAAACAACTACAATGGAATTGAAGTGCAGACTTTAAGGTTTAATTCAAGGGGTTGAACAAAAATATATGATTAAACATGTAGGAATTGTAGCTATTTTTATACAAACGCTCCTCATTTCAGGGGCTCAAAAGTAATTGGACAAATAAACATAACCCTAAGTAAAATGTTACTTTTCAATATTTTGTTGAGAATCCTTTGCAGGCAATGACTGCCTGAAGTCTGGAACCCATGGACATCACCAAACGCTGGGTTTCCTCCTTTGTGATGCTTTGCCAGGCCTTTACTGCAGCTGTCTTCAGTTGTTGCTTGTTTGTGGGTCTTTCTGCCTTAAGTTTTGTCTTGAGCAAGTGAAATGCATGCTCGATTGGGTTGAGATCTGGTGATTGACTCGGCCATTGCAAAATATTCCACTTTGTTGCTTTAAAAAACTCCTGGGTTGCTTTTGCAGTATGTTTTGGATCATTGGTGAAGCGCTGCCCAATCAACTTTGCTGCATTTGGCTGAATCTGAGCAGAAAGTATATCCCTATACACTTCAGAATTCATCCGGCTGCTTCTGTCTTTTGTCACATCATCAATAAACACAAGTGACCCATTGCCATTGGAAACTATGCATGCCCATGCCATCACATTGCCTCCACCATGTTTTACAGAAGATGTGGTGTGCTTTGGATCATGAGCTGTTCCAGTTCTTCTCCAAACTTTCTTCTTCCCATCATTCTGGTACAGGTTGATCTTAGTCTCATCTGTCCAAAGAATGTTGTTCCAGAACTGGGCTGGCTTCTTCAGGTGTTTTTTGGCAATGTCAATTCTGGCCTTTCTATTTTTGAGGCTGATTCATGGTTTGCACCTTGTGGTGAATCCTTTGTATTTACTCTCATGAAGTCTTCTCTTTATGATAGACTTAGATACTTCTTCTTCTTGAAGAAGGTAGCCAAATGCCTCGTCATCTAATTAGTGACGCGCATGAATGGATGAACGAGATTCACGCCAGAAGCGAGAGCCCGCTCGGGGCTCGCCTCCCCGCCTCACCGGGTAAGTGAAAAAACGATAAGAGTAGTGGTATTTCACCGACGGCCGAGGCCTCCCACTTATTCTACACCTCTCATGTCTCTTCACAGTGCCAGACTAGAGTCAAGCTCAACAGGGTCTTCTTTCCCCGCTGATTTTGCCAAGCCCGTTCCCTTGGCTGTGGTTTCGCTAGATACGAGAGATAGACTTAGATACTGATACACCTACTTCCTGGAGAGTGTTCTTCACTTGAGTGGATGTTGTGAAGGGGTTGTTCTTCACCATGGAAAGGATTCTGCGATCATCCACCACTGTTGTCTTCCGTGGACGTCCAGGCCTTTTTGAGTTCCCAAGCTCACCAGTGCACTCTTTTTTTCTCAGAATGTACCAAACTGTTGATTTGGCCACTCCTAACATTCTGCTATCTCTCTGATGGATTTCTTCTTTTTTTTTCAGCCTCAGGATGGTCTGTTTCACGTCCATTGAGAGCTCCTTTGACCGAATGTTGTGTGTTCACAGCAACAGCTTCCAAATGCAAACGCCACACCTGGAATCAACTCCAGACCTTTTAACTGCTTAATTGATGACAGGTTAAAGAGGGAAGAGCCCATGCAGCCTTGTTATTTTTTTTTTTTGCAGCCTTCTGAGTCAATTGTCCAATTACTTTTGGTCCCTTGAAAAAGAGGCGGCTACGTATTAAAGAGCTGTAATTCCTAAACCCTTGCTCCAATTTGGATGTGATAACTCTCAAATTACAGCTGAGAGTCTGCACTTTAAGCCCATATTGATTATATAATTGTATCCTGAATATGTTTTCGTAGACAGCTAAAATAACAAAACTTGTGTCACTGTCCAAATATTTTTGGGCCTAACTGTATCTAAGGCTGCAGTTCTTCAAGTCACCACTTCAGGCCGGCTTTGAAAGTGAAAAAAATTCCCATAGACTCCCATGTTATAATTCCACAACTTATACTATTTTCTTTATGACAGTGTGGCGGGTTCTACAAGGGTAAAGCACATTAAATAATTTGGATACACCTAAAGCGAATGATGTGAAGGACCAACAATGCCACCTGGAAATTCACTCCTCCAGGAAAGTACAAAAAGGAACACAGGTTCGGGATACACACTCCGACAACAGATGTGAGTTCGAAATACAAAAATACATTTTATTTAAACAACTTGTATTTTTAAAACATTCATATACATTGACGATAAAATTCCCATCATACTGGTTTGTTGTGGTTCTCCTGAAATTACTGCACAAAATAAAGTTAAATAACTAATGGAAATAATGTAGATTGAAAACCTTAAGAAATCAAAATCCATCCATCCATCTTCTACTGCTTAATCTTTTTCGGGTTGTGGTGGGGGGGGGGTGAGGGGGGTTGGCTGGAGCCTATCCCAGTGTCTTTGGGTGAGAGGCAGGGTACACCCTGGACAGATCACTAGTCCATCGCAGGGCAGAAATCAAAATGAAACCCCCCCTAAAATACTGCAAACATGCACAAAAGAGAAAAACAAGACACACAGCAAATTAACATGCAAAACAAACTCAAGCAGGATCATGCAAGCCACAAAGATCATGCATAATCATGAAAGACAAACTAACTCATGCAGCAAGGCAATTAAAACAGGCCATGACACAGCTAGTTAGACAGCAAGATACATTAAGACTAAACAACAATAGACTGTTGATGATCACTGTGCCTGTAAAAGTGCACAATATTCAAACTATGGCCAGCAATAATTAAGGATCAATATTTGGCTTTTTCATACCAAATTGGAGGCACAGCTGGTGTCGAAATGGTGAGGAGGAAGCAAGCCACTAGTTTAGAGAATGAAAATGTTTATAATCAGCGACCTAAAATAAGAAGATGTGAGAAATTAAAAAAAGTGGCTTACCCTGAGAAAAATAACCACAGAGGGCTTCAACCCCGACGCAGTGGCCAGCAAAACCACCACCACCACCATAATGGATGAGATAAGACACGGCATGCCAGCGACCACAGCAAATACTGTTTTATTTCATGTCAGTGAACCTGTAACCACGTGACTATGATCCTCGGGACAGCAGCATTATATATCAAATTAATCACACCTGTGGATGTACACCTTATATATACACCCCTTGCATCCACCCACTCTTCCTCTTTCTATCCTCCTGGTCGGTAAGAGCTTATACCAGTCTGTTTAACATTGTGTTTTTGTGCTGTTTGGGCTGCCTTACCCTGGGTACCCCATCACTGTGTCATAAAATTGTTGTGTTTTCTGCTGAATGAGAGAAGGTTTTCAGCGGCTGTGCAGCATGATGTGCACTGTCCGTGCCTGCTTAGAGGTTACCGACTTTGCCTACCTCTTTAAGAAAGTGGACATCTCTGCAGATCCACGGTATGTACGTCCTTAAGCAGTTACGCTGTGTGTTTGTTTTGGCGGTTGTTACAGAGTTTAAGTGTGAAGCGGCTGTATGTGTCTCCAACAGAGAAAGGAGAATAAAGACCCACTGTTGTGAAGGTATTAATGTGTGCTCCGTGGTGGCTGCAGAACCTACCTAGAGCAAAGCCTGTTACTAGCTAAGGAGTCAACCTAAAATATGGACATTTTAGCTTTAATTCACAGCGAGTCCATACTACGGTTAGGAACTGCCAAGCTGTGAAAGTCAAGAAGGTAACACTGGGGGCTCGTCGCAGGAAGTATACTGCAAAAGACTGGGGTTTTAACCAGAGAAAAAAAATGCTTGGAAATAGTGCTACAGCTGAGAATAAGAGACTTTTTAAGGTAAAGAAGCAAAATAGCAGCACCAACCCATTCTTAACAGATGACATAGAGACTATTCGAGCTGATGTGCATACTGTGAGCCGGACGGCAGACGTTAATGGCGGTCACACTAACCCGTTTCTGACTAGCATGGAGCTAACGCTAGCTGCGGATGAAACAAAGGAGCAAACACCAGTGCAACCTCTGCATACAACGTGACAGCTCACTCTTTCAACATCAGCATCCACCAACCCCTTCATCACATCAGTAAAAGCAGCCAGTGGTGAGCTTATGGGTCATTGTTAGCCAGAATGGGATTTTGAAAATGCAGCATTCACTCCACTTGCTAAAGATGCATATAATGAAAACAAAATCAACCAGAGCTCTGCTGTCACTGTTCACAACCACCTAGCAGCCCCTTTCACTCCCATAGACTGCCACTGCTGCAAAACTAGTACTCCAGCCATCCATACACAAGCACAGCCCAGTTATGGTGTGGTAGCCCAAAGCTGCAGCTCTCCCTCACCCCGCACTGTAGCATGACAACTAGTTACACAAAATGAGGTGTGCCAACATAGCCAGTGTGTGCAAAAGCAAACCCAGTCAGCACCACTTTACTACCCTTCATGTTTTGTGCACAACACTTGAGTCCAGTGACAGCAGTGATGATGAACACTTTGGACAAAAAGAGAGAATTCCCACTGTTAACCTTTCCTGTTTTGGTCTCCTAACCGTGGTTGGGGGACACAGGGGAGATCTGTCTTCTCCAGGGCCGGAGGCACCTTTTCCTCCGGGGTCAACTCCCGAGTAAACTTAACGGTTGTTAACAACAGTATGGTGGTACACAGAAGAACATGCCGTTTTGCTGAAGAGTTGGGGCTTTATTGGCAGACTGCACTGTTATTAGCAGCAATTCTAGCTTGCTACCTGCTCCGGTTGCCTCTCTCTCTACTCACCCGCATATTTCACACACACCGTCCGCTCCGCGGGGCCATTCACACAGGGGTGGGGGCACGCCTCGGCTGCGCACACGCACTCACTCACTCACGTTCACGCACTGAGCTGCCCTATCTAAACATATGAGCTAGACACATCCTACAACACCACGCTGCAGCCAGGTCAGTTTGATAGGTCAGGGTCATGGAAAGACTTTCTTTATCAGTTTGAAAGCTGTGCAAAAGCAAATCATTGGACAGAAAAGACAAAGGCTGTACAGCTTTGTTTTAGTTTAACTGGCCCAGCTGGTTCCATCGTTCACAAGAACCCAAAATCTGCTCACTGGAACTACCAGCGGATTGTGGAAGAAATTGAAGCTGCTTATGGGCCATGTTCAGAGCATGCTGCAGCCATTGGCATTCAACTGAGACAAAGAGTCAGAAAACCAGCTGAGGCTTTGCACACCCTCAAAGATGACATCTATGAAAAAGTCTTTATTGTGTATGCTGACTGCACTGAGGCAGAGCAGGACGTGTGTGGAGAATTTTACCAATGCTTTGGCAGATGCTGAAGTGGTCAAAAAGTTGTTAGAGAAGCAATCACGCACCCTGGCAAGAGCACATGAAATTGTGCACAGATATGAGGCAACTAAGCGGGCAGCCAGGGCCGTCACACAGTTAATGCGAACACAGGCACGTGGTTCTACAACGCCGGGGACCCGAGCAGCAATGGTACGTGAAAATGCCAATGCTTTGCTGTTTGAACAATCAGCTAGTGTACCCAGTACTCCTACCCAGCTACCAGAGAGGGCGCTAGAGTTTCATCAGCAGCGTCAACCTAATAAAAACAAGCAAAAAAAAATCAATTCATGGGAGATGATTTGTCACAATTGCTCCGGAGTGGGACATTTGCAAAAACACTGCCCATCTCCTTACCAACCTCCACAGAGCATGCCAAGTGTCAACATGAACCCATTCCCCAATACCAGCACTTTGGTTGTGTGAAAAAAAGACTCCAGAAGAAGAGGTATGAGCTAAGATAGTGATTCATGGACTACAACTCTGTGCACTGCTAGACACTGGTGCACAGAGGAATGTGTTGCCACTCCATCATTTTAACTCCATCCCAGCAGACTCAAAACCCCGATCCAACCATCTCTCACACAGGTCTTACAGGGCATTGGGCCAGAGGGTTTGACAGTCTTAGGAGAAGTTGTTTTGCCAGTGCATGTTGGGAGCAGAGTGATTCATGTAAACTTCATCATCGCAGACACAGCAGAGAACACTGAAGTTATCCTGGGGCACCCCTTCCTGCAGCAGTCACATGCCTACCTAGACTATAGCCATGGAGAGATAATTCTCTTCGGTGAAAAAGTGTCCCACTATGATCCTAGCCACCAACCCAAAACTCACATAATCACAGTGGCTCGCACAACAATTTTGGAGCCTGGATGTGAGTACATGGTGCCTGGCTTCTCCTGCCTTCATCATTCTGCTGGTAAAGAACTGATAATTAGCCCCACCAAAACTTTTGGCACAAAACACTGCGTCCTCATTGCCCATGCTGTGGTGCAGCCCCAACAAGTCACCGGCATCCCTATCAGAGTCTTCAACTTGGGTACCACACCTGTCATGCTTAAAAGAGGAGCTGTTGCTGGAGTCCTCCAGGTATTGGGGGAGGTAAACCCCCGCCCACCACACACGCCAATATTTCTTGAACCTGTTAACCCTGTCTCTGTTCCCAGTCACCTGCAGGCCCTGTACAATGAAAGCTGCAATGGTCTACCAGAGGGTGACCACCACAAACTA
The DNA here is from genome assembly GCA_020510985.1 of Pholidichthys leucotaenia. Classification (NCBI taxonomy): domain Eukaryota; kingdom Metazoa; phylum Chordata; class Actinopteri; order Cichliformes; family Pholidichthyidae; genus Pholidichthys; species Pholidichthys leucotaenia. Next base: position 52,703,007 of record CM035839.1, on the reverse strand, counting down.
GCCCACCTGCTGTGGTTCTATAATGACGTCTTTTCTACAGGCCCCACTGACCTTGGCTGCACCAGTATTGTGCAGCATGACATCATGACTACCCCAAGGCCACATGTAAAGCAACCACCATGCAGGATGGCCAGGAATAAACAGGAAGCAGCAGACCAGCAGGTACAGCAAAACCTGGAGGCCAGCCTAGCTCAACCCAGCAACAGCAGCTGGACTGCTCCGATTGTAATGGTGAAAAAGAAAGACCAAACGACCAAACCTCCAGACTGTGTGTAGGTTATAGACTCCTGAACGAACGAACAATAAAAGATGCTAATCCCCTGCCATGTATCCAGGAGACCCTGGACACACTATTCACCGCCAGATACTTCAGCACGTTAGACCTGACATCGGGGTATTGCCAGGTTGAAATGACCCCTAGACCCCGCAAAGCTGCAGCCTTTTGCAAAAGAAAGGGTGTTTTTGAATGGAATGTGATGCCCTTTGGACTTTAATGCACTGGTCACATTCCAGAGGCTAATGGACTGTGTGCTAGTTGGACTGCAGTGGGAAACATGTCTGGTGTATCTGGATGATATCGTGGTCTTGGGGCGAGACAGTGCACAAATGTTGGAGCGATTAGCGCAAGTGTTTGACAGACTGCGTGAAGCTAACCTGAAACTTAAACCATCTAAGTGCTGCCTGTTTCGTGAGCAAGTGGCCTACCTGGGACACATTGTTTCAGCCAATGGTGTTGCCATGGACCCAAACAAAATCCAGCAGGTGAGAGATTGGCCCATACCACAGAATGTCACAGAGGTGAGGCAGTTGGTTGGCTTGGCCTCTTACTACCGTCAGTTTGCTGCCAATTTTGCCACCATAGCCAGGCCACTGCATGAGCTCACCAAAAGGTATGCATGCTTCAATTGGACAGCCAAATGTCAGGAGGCATTCGAAGAACTGAAAGGAAGGCTGACATCAGCCCCTGTCCTCAGCTATCCCCTTGATGAAGGTGAACTCTTCCTCGACACTGACACCAGCAACTGTGGGATTGGAGCAGTCCTCTTCCAACTGCAAGGGGGTGAGGAGAGGGTACTAGCCTATGGGAGCAGAAGATTGTCAGCCACAGAGCAAAATTACTGCACCACCAGACGAGAACTCTTGGCAGTAGTAGAGTTCAACTCCCATTTCAGACAATATCTACTCAGCCGGCCATTCGCCATCTGGACCAACCATAGCAGTCTGCGTTGGTTAACAAGGTTGAGAGAGTGAGAGAGCCTGAGGGCCAGTTAGCTTGCTGGCTGGAGAAACTGGCTGAATACGACTTCAAAGTGATCCATTCGCCAGGGAAAAACCATCAGAACACAGACGCGCTCTCACGACGACCCTGCAGGGTGTCCTGCCCCTGTATGCTGCCAGACCCCAACCTCAACAGCAACCAGTGCAACACAGAGGGGTGCAGTGCAACCTGATCGTAAACTCAGCTGAGACTACTGTTTTCTTAACCTCTACGGAGCAATGGCCAGTGGGGGTAGTGGAAGAAGATGGATGCAGAGCAGCAGCAGAACCAGAACCACCACCAGTGGGGGTACAGCGTCCCAGTATCATCAGCTGCAATGATGCCACAGCTCATCCAAGCATATGCCGGGTGAGTGAGACACCACACACCAGCCTGTTCTCCGGCTGGACCCCAGAACCACTTGGTAGAAAACAAAAGACTGATTGTGACATAGCACCAGTGTGGTGGTGGAAAGAAAAGGGAGGCCACCGGCCGCCATGAACAGATGTAGCAGTTTGTAGCCCTGCCACAAAAGCCTACTGGGCACAGTGGAAGAGACTGTAATTGAAATATGGAGTATTACTGAGGAAATTTTACTGCACAGAAGGTAAAATCTTTTATCCATAAATCCTGCTGCCGCACACATACCGCAAATCTGTTATGGACAGATGCACGATGGTCCTGTCTGTGGTCACTTTGGAGCAGAGAGAATGTTGGCATGCCTTAAAACCTGGTACTATTGGTACAACATGAGAGACGATGTCACACTGGTGTCATACCTGCACCAGTTGTGCTGCTAAAGCCCATCCCAAGAAAAGTCCTCAGGCAGCTATGGGCATAGTATGCATTGGAGCCCCTATGGAAAGAATTGACCTAATGGGACCCTTAAATGAGACTGAAAGACACAACCACTTTATACTAGTAGTGCAGGACTACTTCAGTAAGTGGGTTGAAGCTTATCCTGTCCCTAATGAACAGGCATCAGTGGTAGTAGAAAAGATAGACTCTGAGTGGGTGTGCAGGTACAGTGCCCCTATTCTCTACACAGTGACCAAGGCACCAACTTCGAGTCAGCCGTTTTCCAGGGGATGTGTGAACTACTCTGCATTGAAAAGACACGGACCACTCCATTTCACCCACAGTCCGATGGTCAAGTGGAACATTTTAATGCCACCCTGCAAAAAACTTTAGCAGCCACAGCTGAAAGATGCCACTGGGATTGAGATTTAATGATCCCGTATGCAGTCATGGCTTATCGTGCAACTAAGCATAGCTCCACTGGCCTGACTCCCAATATGATGCTGTTTGGCCGAGAAATATATGAGCCCATCGACCTGGTTGCTGGGCCACCTCCCGACCATGAACACCTCAACACTCCACCACAGTATATTCTACAGCTCAGGGAAAGGTTGGAGCTCTCTCACCAGTTTGCTAAAGAAGCCCTGGAAAAGTCTGCTGAACGTGCTAAACGACAATATGACAAGAACATTTGCCAGGTTCAGTACCAGCTTGGTGCAGCAGTATGGCACCTGATTAAAGGCAGCAAGAGAGTGAAGAACAAGGTACGGAAATTCTTACCTTCCTACGAGGGGCCCTACTTCATCGTGGACCATCGGATGACCTAGTCTATCGAATAAAGCGAGGTCCCAGGTCAAACGCCAAGGTGGTTCACCACGACAGACTCAAACCCTATCACTTGAGAGCCCCGCTGGACAACAGCTAGGTCTTCCAGAACCTCAACACATCAACACCAGTGGAGGTGCCAACCCCTGCATTAGAGGAGGATGCTTCTGACATTGACATTGGTCCCCTCGACCTGTGGGACACTTCATCAGAGACAGTGGCTCCTGCTCCAGAGACTCCTGGGGGCAGCCACTCCCGGCTGTTCACCTGTCCCAGCAGCAGCCAGCCTCCTGCCAGCCCCTCACAGTCTCGATTGGATGAGGTTGGCACCCAACACTCTACCAGGAGGGAAGGCTGCTCTTCTCTTCTGCCTGTCACACCGGCTTGTCATCCACGGAGGACTCTGCGAGCCCCAGACATGTATGGTGAGTGGGTCAGTTACTAGACACCACTAGGACAAAAGCACTCAACCTGGGTCAGGGTGTAGGTGGATCGGTACCCTACCCAGTTTAAAAAAAAAAAAAATTAAGAAAAGAAAAAAATGGTTGTAAAAAAAAGAAAAGTTTGCACTGTTGAAACTGTTGCAAATAAGTTGGACTGTTCAGATGTTAAATATGACTGTTATATAGAGTATATAGCTAATATATAGTATTAATAAGTAATAATAATAATAATAATAATAATAGTAATAATAACAACAACACTGGTCAACACCAAATTTATTGTCTAAGTTTTTTTTTAGCTGATTTAGAACAATTTTGATGTGCTGAATCCAAAAATCACATTGGTTTTGTTCAGTCAGGTCAACTTTTTGAACTATGGCCACATTTTTTTTTTTTAACGCTTTTGTTTACATGTACGGGTATTTTTGCTTTATATGATGCAAAATTCTTTTTTATTTCTTGAAATTTCTCGAACTCTGAAGAGTTTGCATGTGCCACTTTATGACATACCGGAGTGGTGGCTCAGTTGGTAGAGCATCCGCCCCACACCCGGGAGGCAGGGGTTCATATCCCAGCCGGGTCATACCAAAGACCATATAAAAATGGTACTTTCTGCCTTCTAGCGTGGTGCTCCGCATAATGGAACGGGGAAAGTAAAGGTACGCACAGAGCTACCAGAGGACTGACCCCCCACTGTAGCTTTCACTACTTACAGTAGCTGTGTGGCCTAGGGTCAGAGAAACGGAGATGGGCGCCGCCCCATGCGCCTTCATGGCGTGAAGGGAATTAAGATTAAGAGACTTTATGACATGATGTCATAAATTGTCATGATGGCTGATTACTGTTGGACTCTGAAGAGAGACATCCCTGCCGCTGAGCATTCTAGAGGTTTGAATAAATGGAAGTTGAAGCTCTGAATTTTGAACAATGATGACATAACATTCAACTTACATGTACTTACCTTTATCAGTATCTACTATTCAATTTACAGTAATCAAAGTTTGTAACATTTAATCAATAAATTGTGTTAGAAAACAATTTTTTCTCTTAAAAATCTATTTTGGATGAGAAATATTAACAAAAATCAACCGATAATGTCACAAAAATGTAATCAATTTAGTCAGAAGATCAGATTTTTTAAAAATCAACTTAGCATAAAAACCTAACCTGATCAAGAGAAATGCATGTCATTTTTTGATTCAGTGGTGCAAAATTGTCTTAAATCAGTTGAAAAAAACCAGACAACTTGGTCAATGGTACATTGTCTAACCAAAAGTTCTCTTCTACTGGCTCTCCTCAGGGGTGTGTGTTGTCACCACTACTCTTCATCCTGTACACAAATATGTGTCGGAGCAGACATGACAACAGACACATTATAAAGTATGCTGATGATTCAGTTATTGTCAGTCTCCTCCAGGATTGTGAGAGTGGCCACGGCCCAGTAGTTGATGATTTTATTCACTGGTGTGAGGACTCCTACCTGCAGCTGAATACGACAAAAACTAAAGATATGATTATTGACTTTAGGAGGAAAACTCCCAGGCACAAAGTCACCGTACTAAAAGGCCAGACCACTGAATGTGTACAATCCTACAAATATCTTGGGACGATTATTGATAGTAATTTAAACTTTGAAGAGAACTGTAAAAGGGTGTGCAAAAAGGGTCAGCAACATTTGCATTGTTTAAGGAAATTTGCACGCTTCCAAATTGACCGAACCATAATGACAATGTTTTATCGGGCTTTTATTGAATCTGTTTTATCCTTTTCTTTAGTGTCATGGTTTGGTCAGATAAAACTGAAACAGAGGAAATCCTTGGATCAGGTAGTTAGATGGTCCAGTCGTTTGCTTGGTGAGTCACAGCTGAGCCTGATATCCTTGTACACCAGACAGGTATCAGAATCAGAATCAGAATCAGCTTTATTGCCAAGTATATTTACAAGTAAACATACGAGGAATTTGACTTGACATTGGACGCGCACGTTAGGCGCATCCAATGACGCGGCAGCCATGCAAGGCGCCTGTCATACAGTGGGGGTAAAGAGGGGAAGGGAGGGGGAGGAAAACACAATAGGAGAGAGAAAAAACTTAGTTAATCAGAATAACACTCGTATAAGCTCATATAAAGCTCAAATGAGCCAAATTTTGACTACACAGAAAAAAACCCTCTATACACAATTAGCAGACAATATACGTAGATCACACAAACAAGAGTTGAGAGAGGCAGTGTATGTATGAGTCAGTATATATGTGTCAGTTCGTGTAATGTTGTATGCATTTGTGTAGTGTAGGTGTGACAGTTGCTAGTGAACAGCAGAGGGCGCCTCCAGGCAGTGGATAGATGTTATAATCATGTGACTTATAAACAAGTCCGGAGTCTATCTCTTCGCTTGCAGATGAAGGCACATGGACTGTCCTTGAGAAGTTCATACGCTGAAACAACAGCAGCTGTCTGTCGAATGTTTGGGTTAGCAGCCACCACTCCTGCTTATCTCATCAAGGAGGAATGTAAACAGGGCATCAAAACAAGGTCAAATCTACACAGCTCAGAGCCCACGGAGAATAGAATTTTTCTCTCTCATGCGCTTTGTGCTTCATAATTTTAATATTAATATACAGGCTTAAACAGGCATTCCATTCCATGGAGAGCACAGGGCTCCAGATGTATTCCTCCGCTGAATCACTGTCATTCAGTTCATCGTTTGCCGCTACTCGTGCCCTCCCCAACTGGTCGAATTTGATGAAGGAGCTTGCCGGGTCCGCTTTGATCAGCTCTCTCACCTTCCTTCAATTTCTGATACATCAGGGAACTTCACAGCCAAAAATAGAAGTCCTGAGATCATAACCAATAATGTTTCCTGCCAAATCTCCACAGACGCATGAATTCCAATGTCCATGAGTCTCCTCGTTGGGTTCCTCCTGACCTGATCTTCTTTTGAAGTGGTGACAATCACAGTTAAGCCGCTTTCCAGATCCATAATTTCCATTTAGATTAAGATTTAGCAGAAGAGCGACTAAACACAGACAAAAAACGCAACATTGCAAGCTGGGATCAGAAAGGAAAAGAGAGGATTAGAAAAGCGTCTACTCTCTCTCAGAGCCGGAAGTGAGGTACAGAGGATTGCTACCTCCATTTTAAATGATGACTCCCACCCCTTGCACTGCCACTTTCAGCTTCTTCCCTCAAGACGGAGGTTTGCTGTCCCAAAAAGTAAAACCCAGCACTACAAAAACAGCTTTGTTCCTGCTGCTGTCAAAGAGCTGAACAAGTTGTAACAATATATTGCACATAATTTAGTTACCTATTTATTTACTCCATTTTATATTTACTTATTTTTGTAGGATTTTTATTTGGGTTCTAAAACTTTTATTGGGTTTTAGACCTTTGAGTTTTTAACCTCTTTGACTAGTCTTTAACTTTTTAATATGACCCTTCTCTCTTATCTCTGGTTTTTCTCTCATCTCGTTGTCTTTATATCCTGATTGATGGAGCCTTGAGTACTTTTATCATGTTTATAGTCAGCTTCATGTGTGCCTGTGTTTGTGTTTATGTTAAATGTAATTGTGGTTTGTAACTATGGATGTCACCAGACTGCAAAACAAATCTACCTACGGGTACAAATAAAGTAACCTGAACCTGAACTTACAAAAAAATGATTTTTGTCACCCTGTGTAATATATAGTACATAGTTAAGCAAATGATAATGAGCTGCATATTCTGCGCAGTAATATTTTATATTTGGTGTTCAATGAACAGTAGAGATTATCTCGGTGGCGTTTTGAACAACTGAGTGGAGTTAACCTTATTACCCTGCCTTACGTGAATAGAGATATCAGCTACTCTGCTAATCTTCTGGGCCAAGTATGCAATGGGGTATTTCACCAGATTTGATAAGAATGCACTTAACCATATCATCTGTCATTCAGGGTGTGTGTAATTGTTTGATGTGGACACTTTATGGACATTGCACATTCTCCTTCAGCTTTCTTTCCCTTAAGTACTGCCCTACTAAAGACTGTGGGTGGGGAACAGCAATTATTAAGAGATAATGTTTGATATATAATGTCCTATGTTTTTGTCAATGCTGGAGTGATGTGAAAGGAGTTAATCATCATCCAGAGTGGGGGTAGTGTTATCGACTTTGCCTGCCCCTTTAAAGCGAGGTAGTCGGATCCGGGAAATTTTTTTTTTTTTGTGTGCATGGAAAGAAAATCCTATAGACACATATAGCGCGATTGTCTGCGAGTGTGCATGACCTGTTCCGTGAGCAAATGTACGTTTTTTGGTCCGTGGCTGTTTACATCGGCCAGGATACTTCGTGCGCCGATGGGCCGTAGGGATCCCGTATTTTACATCCGGAAAAAACAGTGAAACGGGAACAGCAGGAAGAGCCATAGTATCGTTGTCTAATCATTTTATAACACATTTCACAACTAATAATAGTAACATTTCCACAAAAAATGTGCTATATTAAAAACACAATCGCATTTTGCACACGGCTCGCTCTCCAGCGGCGGCCCCGAGAAGTAAACAAATGCAGGGATGCTTGAATTCTTTCGTCCCGAAAATATCATTTTTGAATATTAATTACAGCTAAATGGGAGCAGTTTCGATGCCGAAATTTCACATACAAATCCTAATATACGTGTTCTATACACCATCGGCTTTTGGGTATCCGACTACCTTGCTTTAAGAAAGTGAACGTCTTCGCAGATCCATGGTGTGTACGTTCCTACGCAGTTACACTGCGTGTGTGTTTGTTTTGGCAGTTGTTACAGAGTTTAAGCGCAAAGCGGCTGTATGTGTCTCCAACATAGAGAAAGGAGAATAAAGACCCACTGTTGTGAAGGTATTAACGTGTGCCTCATGTCTGTCTGGCTGCAGAACTTACCTAGAGCAAAGCCTGTTACCAGCTAACAAGCAAGGCTAAAATATGGACATTTTAGCTTTAATTCACAGGGAGTCCATACTACGGTTAGGAACTGCCAAGGTGTGAAAGTCAAGAAGGTAACAGAGGTATGTAATATACACTTGCCTTCTTTTCAGCCGTAACTGTTAACAGTTTAGCAGCATGAGGTATATACTACCCTTACCTGCTCAAGGTTTGTGATGTATTTTTGTGCCTTCTCTTCAGGCAGAAGAACTGTTTAACAGTTTAACAGCACGTGATATGCTTTATCTGCTTGGGATATGTGATATATATTTGCCTTCATGAAGCAGGAATTGCTTAACAGTTTAACATTCATTCATTCATTCATCTTCTTCCGCTTGATCCTTTTCGGGTCGCAACACGGTACGATTTGCTGTTAATTCAATATTGTTTTCTTTTTCTCGACTGACAGTTGTCTTCTTAAAAAAAGGGGGGGGGGAGATGTCTTCTTTGTTTGGGTACTGAGTGCTCCTGTGCTTGGTGCACTCTCGCCACCTTTTGTGGGGGAGTCGTACTGCACATAGGTGGGAACTGAAATCTGATTTGTTATGTTGTCTTCTGACTAGTGCACTTGTACCTCATGGAACAGCCCTTTGGCCTGTTAATAATAATAAATGTCTTGTTTTCCCTCCTATTGTTCTCTTGGAGGAATAATGGCTTCTGCGGGGAGTGAAGGAGGGGGAAATAGCCCGGACACTGGTACGCCACCAGTCCAGGGCTCCATCCTTCCAGGTTCAAGTGCTCCAGCTGGAACTGGGAAGGCCAGCAGGAAGCAGAAGCAGGTTGAAGGAAGCCAGCCACACAATCCAGCGGGTGGATTTCATGCAGAGCCAATTGGAGAAAGTGCGTAAGACCACTGAACATATGGCTGCAAATCACTGTCACCTTTGGGTATGCCTCACTAGGCTCCCGTATGTGCCCTGAGACCACATCCTGATGCAGCGTCTCTCATGACCTCTGATAACCTGGGTAAAACCATTAGCTATGGCTGTGGTACCACTGGGAGAGTGGATGTCTCTCTGAGGATGATGATGAAGTCGACGGTGACTCTCCGGTCGAGAAGACCTTCCTGAGTCCTATGATATATCTCTCAGGGCATGGCTCTCTGGGGCAGCATCAGCTGCTGGGCTTCCTCCACCATCGTCTCCGCCTAGGGCTTTGGCTTTGGACAGAGGTCCTGCAACCCAGAGGCGGGTTCCCTTGCCAAGTTATCCTGGCTGTGTGGAACATCTGCAGAGGTAGTGGGCATATCTAAGAAGGCTGCTGCCCCTTGTTCTAGACTCAGTATTTTGAGTGGTGCTGCGGAGCAGGGCTTGGATGATGCATTGAAGATGGCTCTCCCTTTGCACTGCTGGCTGGAGCTCCCGCCACAGGCAGCAAGTCTATACGCTACCCTAACGGCAAGTGTTGTGCCACTGATGGGTGAGTGGCTAGTGCCTACCAGTCTGTGGCTATGGCCTCTAGGCTGGCAAATGCTAATACACTTCTTTTAGTGTATTTAGAAGGTCTGGTAAGGGACCTAGAGTCAAAAGTGGAACTGACCTACCGGAGTTGGTAGAGGTGGTGGGCACTGTGATTCAAGGAGCTAGCTCACAGGCTACAGCACTTGGAACTCCCTGGCCCAGCTGACCATGGGCCGTCGGCATGTGTGGTTGAGCCAGTATAGATTGGCGAATATGGACAAGGCTGTGGTAGCGCCTGGTGAGGTCGCTGGGCCTGCAGCAGAGGCGGTGTTGGACGAAGTGCAGAAGGTGAGACTGAACACACAGTCCTTTCATCAGCCAGGACCATCCAGGTCGAGTGTCTGGAGACCTAGGGCAGTGCGATTTGATGATATATATCCGATAAAAACGTCTATCATTTCATAGAATACTCTATCATTTATATCATTATTTAAAATGCACATACTCCCGTTTATTCAGTAAAGCTCCTCGCCACTACTTGTCAGCACCCCGTCTCTCCTCTGCAGTGCGCAAAGCAGAACAGGTGTGTCGTGGGTGGCTAGGCTTCAGTCCGGTGGATACTAATGCTAACTCCAAACTACTGGTTCAGATAGCTGCTACTCCTGTTTGTTAGGGATGTGGGACTGTTTTTCATCATGCTGGTCAGAGAGGATAGTTCGCTAACCTCGTTTTAATAGGAGGTAAGTAACATTAACACCATGTCTAATTATAAAATGCTAAATGACGATGCTAAGTTATGCTAACTGGAAACCGTAGCAGCCATTGTTTTTGTTTTTTTTGGGGGGGGGGGGTTAAATTATTCCCAAGTTTCTTAGTTTTGTTTTCTGCAACAGTGTATGATGTAGCACATACATGCAAAATAAATAATAAATACATTAAAATGGGTCAGAGGAGCAAGTTGGCTCTTAATGTACTTGATTTGATTTCTAAACATTTTAATTAGCCAAGCATTAATAATGAATAAAGTTAAAGTCATCACGTTTTTTATTACATTACCTTTTGTGTCTTTGATTTTCAGATCATGACCAATCTGAAATATTTTTTACTAAGAAGCAAACAGGTTAAATCAGGCCAGAATGGCAGGCTGCAGGTCTACAGTTAAATTTTCACTGATTTAAAATAACAGCTAATTTATATCTGTAGGTGACAGCCTTGGGTAATTTTCTCATTTTCAGACATTTTCTTTATCTGTTTTTTGTTTTTTTGCTTTCTCCTCTGGCTCAGGAAATATTTAACTTATTGATGTTTACTTTATTCATATATGATTGAGAAGAAAAACCTGAAATTTATGAGAATCAAGTCTCAAATGCACATTAAAAAACTATTTTATAACATTGCAACATTATGAGGGAAAACGGTACATGTAAAAAAGTTTTTAAAAAAGATTGTACTTTTTATGTGATTGAACTGAAGAATTTACAGAAAATGCATATTGTGATATATATCGTTATCGTGATATAAGATGACGTATATCGTGATATGAATTTTTTGTCATATTCCACAGCCCTACGGAGACCTTTTGAGGGGTGTGGGAACCCACAATGGCTTTGTTTCACAGAGCCAGGTTCACTTCAGAACCTGGGTCACCCGAGGCAGTGGACCTCTTGGCAGTGGGTGCATGTTCAGCAGCACTCACGTCTGCGCTCTCAGGAGCATGTAGGCCGTGGTCCTCCCAAGCCCTGCCAGCATCTCTGATGGTACACTTCCCCTGACGTCAACCTTCTCCGCAGCGCACCTCATGAGTTGGCATCGGTGCACCTCATATCCATGGGTGATCGATACACTGGAGTGTGGATACCGCCTATAATTCAGATCCCATTCCCCAACTTCAAGGGGTTTTGGAAGCAAAAGTAAGGAGGACACTCTCTCCGCAGTTCTGGGCAGTGAGGTTTCTGCCCTGCTGGGAAAGAATGTAATATGGGTTCTGTCACCAGGAGAAGAGAGGCGAGACTTTTTACACTGCCTATTTCTTGTCTCCAAGCAAACTGGTGTGTGACGCACAGAGCTACTAGAGGACTGACCACCCCACTGTAGTTTTTGGTACTTGCAGTGGCTGTGTGGCTTAAGGTCAGAGGAACGGAGATAGGCGCCACCCTATACACCGTATGGTGTCCCATATGCTGTGGGAGGGAATGAACTAACTAACTAAGCAAACTGGGGGGTCTCCGTCTGATTTTGGACTTGAGGCGGTTCAGCAGGTATCTCAAGGTGCTCCCTTGTCTGGTGCTCAGGCTGAGGACATTATTCAGGCCATAGGGCCAGGTGATTGGTTCACAACAGTAGACCTTCATGATGCTGATTTCCATATTCCCATAAATCCAGCCCACAGGAAGTTCCTCAGGGTTCCTTCAGAACAAGCCTTCGGTTACAATGCCCTGCCTTTTGGCCTGTCCCTGTTGCCTTGGACGTTCACCAAGTGTATGGACGCTGCACCTGCCCCACTACGGCAGAAGGGCATTTCACTTTTTAATTATCTGGATGATTGGCTGGTTTGTGCACCATCGGAAGTCATAGCGAGGAGCTATATGGAGACCATATTGGCTCACCTGGTAGCACTTGGGTTGCATTTGAATCCGGAGAAAAGCTGCCTGGTTCCAATCAGGGCTGTCGAGTACTTGGGGCTCACCCTGGATTCAGTTGCCATGAGGGTATCCCTGACTCCAAAGATAAGATAAGATAAGATAAGATAAGATAAGATAAGATAAGATAAGCCTTTATTAGTCCCACAGTGGGGAAATTCCAGGATTGCAACAGCACAGGGATAGCAACACTCAGAGCAACAATCAAGAAGACAAGAAAAACAAGAGCAGTGAATATACATATGTACATATAAATATATAAACACACAGTGCGGAGCATTGTAGCTAGATGGAATAAACAGCATAACCGTCTACTTAGTTATCCTACATAGTATGAATATGCACCCATACATATTGTCACACTCCGTAGCGACCGATATTGTCCTAGTTGTATACTGGAGGGGACCATTGTGTAAATCTATTGCGTCTTTTGTATTCAATACTATTAGGTCATCACGTTTTTTTGCTATCTCTGCGAGCAGCCCTGCTTAGGTTATACAGTCTGACAGCCATAGGTAGGAAGGGCCTGCGAAACCTCTCGGTTGCGCACCTAGGATGATGTAGTCTGCTGCTAAATGAGCTCCTCAGTGCGTTCAGTATGTCCTGCATAGGGTGGGACTCGGACTCCAGCAGAGATGACAGTTTAGCCACCATCCTTCTCTCTCCTATCTCCTCCACTGGGTCAAGGCACTGCCCCAGGACAGAGCTAGCTTTCTTGATCAGAGAAGGCATACTATCAGGAAATACATCAAGAGCTACATCTCACAGAGGACTGTGTCAGTGCAGCAGTGCCAGAGGATCTTGGATCTCATTGTTGCAGTTGCCCAGGTGGTGCCACTGGGTCTTTTACATACTTGTCCCCTTCAGTGGTGGTTCACGCTTCAGAAGGTGGTTTTACCCAGAGACAAAAGGAGGAGGCTAGTTCTTTCAGAAGAGGGCCTCATGGTTCTCAGGTGGTGGAGACACTCCTCAGCAGTCTGAGATGGTGTTCCCCTGGGCCAAGAGGGCTGTAGGGTGACCATTACAACTGACACCTCCCTAACAGACTGGGGTGCAGTCTTGGAGGTCAAGTTTGTTCGGGGACATTGGGCTCTGGCTCAGCAGTCTTGGCACATAATCATCTCGGGATGGAGGCGACTGCATCCAGAGATCATCAAGCAGATCTGGCTTCAGTTGGCCAGGCGGAAGCAGACCTGATTGTGATGGCGGAGAACACCCACTGTGCTCTCCGGGCCCCGATGCACAGCCTGCCAGGTCCACTAGGTGCAGATGCTCTGGGTGTTGCCCAACCTCCAGTGAAACTGCTGCATTTCCACTACTGCCTCTTCTGCCAGCTTTCCTCACAAAGGTGGGACTACTGTCTGTTCAAGTAATCTTGATGGCTCCGAATTGGCCACAAAGACCATGGATGGCAGAGATCCATGAGATGTTGGGGGGGCATTCTTGGCCTCTCCCAATCAGATGGGATGTGCTCTCACAGGCACAGGGCATTATTTGGCATGTGAATCCCCAGCTTCATGTATGGCCCTTGAACGGGAGCGATTGTGTAAACTTGGCTTAGAGAAGGAAGTTATAGACGCCGTGTAGGCTTCACGGGTCCATCTACCCAGCAGCAATGCAGTGTGAAGTGGAGAGTGTTTTGAACTGGTGTCCGACCAAGGGTGAGAATCCCTTGACATGTCACGTCTCTGTCATCTTGTTTTTTTTCCTCCAGCAACTCTTCGCCGAGGTTGGGGGAGTCAACTATCAGGGGCTACCTGGCAGCAGTGCCAACTGCCCATGAGAAATGTGATGGCTTTTTGCCTGGGGCACATTCCTTGGCTAAGCAATGTTTGAGGGGCGTGAGATGGAGCCGTCCATCCTGGTGTCCTTGCTGTCCACTTGGGATCTCCAGGCAATTCTCGGGGCTCTGTGCTTGTCCCCTTTTGAGCCAATCTCCATTGCTGACCTTCGTCTGATCTTTGGGAAGACTGTTTTCTCTTGGCAATTGCCTCGGCTAAGAGGGTCAGTGAATTGAATGTGGTCGCAGCATGTCTTAGGTTTGATGGTGATCGGGTGGCCCACCTGTGGCCCAACCCAGCTTTTCAACCCAAAGTTCTACTAGTGGGGTTGTTTTTCCCACCCTCTCATGCTTCAAGCCTTCTACCCTCCCCACACACTTCTTCTGAGGCCGAGAGGCTCCTTAGTTGTGCCGGTAGTGTCATGATGGCCGCCAGGCCGTCATCAGCATCATCATCATCAGCTGCGCTCACTCCAGCAGGTGGCAATCAGCGGGCTTTAAAAGCCCGACACACGGACTCCTCAGCACAGAGTCGTCTGTCTTCCTTGCCAAGCAATGCGCCAAGATCTCGACCACAAGTCAAGAAGCCATCGCCAGTCAAGCCAAGCCACGTAAGGAAACCCAGCACTCATCATCTGCAAGTTCTATCCCCTGTGCACAGGTGGACCTCCCAGGCGGCGGACAATCCTCCTCAGCTGACGAGGCACAGCCTCCTCCTCCTCGGAGTTCCTCCTCACCCCCGCAATGCCGAGCACCTCGAGCACTACGTCACACGGACACCAGGAGCCAGCCAAACTTACACTGTGGGACCTGCAAGTAAGCCCCTGCAGCATATGCGCCGTTATTGTTATTTGTACAGCAGTAACCTTTGTGCCTGTGTGTTTCCAGGGTTGCCAGGTCGCCACAAGACGTGCTCAGCTCCAGTGACCAGACAAACACACATACACGCACTACACCCACACTTTAACAATAAAAGATAATTTTCTGTATTCACTCGTGTCAGCGTCTGTCTCTTGGGTCGTAAATCATGTCAGGTAGGGCCTTTTAGGTTATGTTGACCATACGAGGTCTGTCCGCTCTTCAGACCAACTTTTTGTGTTCTATGGGGAGTCCACAATGGACAGGCCTGCCTCTAAGCAGTGCCTGTCCCATTGGATAGTTGACCTGATTGCTTTCGCGTATGTAATGTAATGTACTGTACTTTATTTATATAGCCCTTTAAAACAACCCGTAGGTGACCAAAGTGCTTTACAGAAAATTAAACAGCATTAATATGTATGTGCAAGTTGGAGTGGAACCATCAGCTGGGCTGGTGGCTTGCTCAACACAGGATTGGCCATGACATGGGCATTGTTTAGGGGTGCACCCCTGGAAAATGTATGCACAGCCATTGGCTGGGCTTCTTCCTCAATATGTTCCCATTTCTATAGGCTCAACCTGGCCTCATCAGTCATCCCCTCATCTGTTCTGGGGGTTGCAGCAGATTCTTAAGTTGCATCTTAGTTTTTCGTCATGTAAGCCGGCATGTGTGCCTTGTGCTCGAAAGTTTTTTGTTTCAGCTCCGGTTACCTGTAGGAACCGGCTTAACTTGTGCACACTCAGTTAAGTACAGTAAAGAAGCCAAACTCATCTGATTGTGTTTGCGCTTAAAGGTGTGATTGGGGCATTGTGCCTCTTTAGCCAGTGGATGATGCCACCTCCATTCTCCTCACGACTCATTTGGTGTACGGTTGCCACATGGTTACAGGTTCACTGAAATGAAATAAAATGTACGTTTATGGATGTAAATGTGGTTTTATGAATGAAAGTGAATCTGTAACCATTTATTGTCCTTTGTCGGTGGAGGCAGGCTCCTCCCATATGTTAGAAAGAGGAAGAATGGGAGGATGCAAGGGAATATATATAAGGTGTGCATCCACAGGTGTGATTAGTTTGGTATAATGCTCCTGTCCTGAGGATCATAGTCACGTGGTTACAGGTTCACTTTTCATAAAACCACGTTTACATCTGTAAACGTACGCTCTTTTACAAAGATCAAAGAGACTTGTGCTTGTTAACAGACAGGTATACACCCGTATTGTGAGCAGCACCTAGTTATAGGCACTGAGGCCACACCTCAATCAGTGTGCTGCAGCGCAACAGGTGCGGCCAATCACAGGTGAGCGAGTGAGGGGAAAAATCCCTCCTGCCACATTCTACCCCCCAGTTTTGCATCATCGCCCCGATGATGGATAAATACACTGTCATGGTCCTTCTGCTGACTCACTCTGCACTCAGGTTGTCCGGTAGTTCCCCGTTCTCTCCTCAGGCGCACCACTTGGCCTCCAGGTGTTTATTGTGACAGCATCTTGGCGGGGCTTCCGGCTGTCAGAGCCGAGCTCCACAGGACGGCTGGATTCCAATCAGCTGATGACTTTCTCATCAGCTGATTAATCTGTCAGCCCTATTTAAGGGAGCAGCTCTGTTTACTCGGGGCTACGACCTTCGCCTTTCCAGTCTGGTTTCCCTAAGCCCGAAGCCAACTCTTTCCAGCGTTCGGTTCCATCCTCGCTAATTGTATGTAAGTGTTGTGTCTTGCCTTTATTTGTGTTTTGCCCCACGAGGCTCATTATTTTGTAGTTTATGTCCTTATTTAATAAATGTGCAAACTCATCGGCTGGCCTATAGTGTCTCATTCGTGGTCCGCCAGGACCTCACCATAACATACACATCAACACCAAGGCCGAAAAACAGCAACCTGTGCATTGGACAAAGGTCTTTGAGTAACTGAATGCCCGTAATCTCTACGTCTCACTGACTGGGGTAGATGAAAAACATTTTGAATGTTGAACAGCATTTGAATGGGTGGTACGACATGGGGCCAATAGCCCAGCATTGGGTGCATCTGTGAAGAATGGAGCTGGACCTGCAAGGCTAGAACTTTCTTGCACTGCAGGCTTAGTGATGGGCTGAGGACTCACCTCTGTGGAATGAGACCTTGTATCCTTCGAGGTCCTTGGCACAACAGGGGCAGTTGGTCCAGATGTGTGTGGGACCAACAAGTACAGATCATCCCCACTAGACTCTGATGGTGTTGAGGTGCATGAAGGTGGAGACTGAGGGAAAGGATGGACTTCACGCTGAACTTGGGCCATTAGCATGTTACAGTGCACGTTCTTCACCTTCTCCAAGTCATCCACTGCAGCAATGGTGTAAATAACTCCTTCACCGGAGAGGGCTCTCAAGACCTGATAAACCCCAGGGCTCCACACATCCTGAATCTTTTGAGGGCCTTGAGCACTGTGGTCATGGAGATAGACCAGTTGGCCCACTTTTAGGGGAGCCTCACAGACCCACTCATGATGCCTCTTTCTACGCTCTGCAGCTGCCAGTAATCGCTCACTGGCACTGTCAAAGGCCACCTTGAGTTTAGATTGGTGCTAAACCAAATCATGAACCTCTCCTGGTACAGGGTCTTGGACACGACCCAGAAGGAAGTCCACAGCAAGCTTGGGTTTGAACATCAAGAAGAATTGTGACTCTCCAGTACTTTGGTGAGGAGTGGTGTTAACAAAAGACAACTTGTGGGAGAGAGGAAACCCAATCCCACTTCCGAGAGACCAGTAAGGTGCGTAAGAGATCATTAAGAGTCCTATTATTGCACATTGCCGGTAGGATGGCAAGAAGTAGTATGTGATTTTACAACCCCATACAGGCAACAGAGCTGGTGGATTAAGGCACTCTCAAAGCTTCTGCCCTGGTCCAAATGAATGCGACTTGGAACACCGAACTGAAAGAACCACTCATTCAGCAAAACCTGGGCAACAGTAAATGCTCTCTGATACCGAGTTGGAACAGCCACAGTGTATTTACTGAACACATGTCATGACAAGAATGTTCTCCATTCCATTACGGGATAGCTCCAGGACAGTGAAATCCATGGCAACAATCTCATTTGGCCTAGATACCGTTCTTTTACAAGGGCCAAAGAGACTGCTTGTTAACAGACAGGCATACACTCGTATTGTTAGCAGCGTCTAGTTATAGGCACTGAGGCCACACTGCAATCAGTGCGCTACAGCGCAACAGGTGCGGCCAATCAAGGTGATTGGGTGAAGGAAAAATCCCTCCTGCCACAACAGCAATATTGGTTATATAGTTTTCTTTTGTAACTCACTCATTTACAGTGCATTCAGGAAGTATTCACGGTGCTTAATTTTTTCCACATTTTGTTATGTTACAGCCTTATTCCAAAATGGAATAAATTCATTTTTCCCCCTCAAAACTCTACACACAATACCCCATAATGACAACATGAAAAAAAGTTTCTGAGATTTTTTGCAAATTTATTAAAAATGAAAAAAAAACCCCTAAGAAGTATGTTTAAGTATATGTAAGTATATGTAAGCAACATAAATATTCACAGCCTTTGCTCAATGCTTTGTTAATGCGCCTTTGGCAGCAATCACAGCCTCAAGTCTTTTTGAATATGATGCCACAAGCTTAGCACACCTGTCTTTGGGCAGTTTCGCCCATTCCTCTTTATAGCACCTCTCAAGCTCCATCAAGTTGGATGGGAAGTGTCGGTGCACAGCCATTTTCAGATTCAAGTCTGGGGTCTGGCTGGGCCACTCAAGGACATTCACAGAGTTGTGCTGAAGCCACTCCTTTGATATCTTGGCTGTGTGCTTAGGGTCGTTGTCCTGCTGAAAGATGAACCGTCACCCCAGTCCAAGGTCAAGAGCGCTGTGGAGCAGGTTTTCATCCAGGATGTCTCTGTACATTGCTGCATTCATCTTTCCCTCTATCCTGTCTAGTCTCCCAGTTCCTGCTGCTGAAAAAAAAATCCCCACAGCATGATGCTGCCACCACCATGCTTCACTGTAGGGATGGTATTGGCCTGGTGAAGAGCAGTCCCTGGTTTCCTCCAAAAATGACGCTTGGCATTCACGCCATAGAGTTCCATCTTTGTCTCATCAGACCAGAGAATTTTGTTTTTCATGGTCTGAGAGTTCTTCAGATGCCTTTTGGCAAACTCTAGGCAGGCTGCCATGTGCCTTTTACTAAGGAGTGACTTCTGTATGGCCACTCTACCATACAGGCCTGATTGGTGGATTGCTGCAGAGATGGTTGTCCTTCTGGAAGATTTTCCTGTCTCCACGAAAGAACACTGGAACTCTGACAGAGTGACCATCGGGTTCTTGGTCACCTCCCTGACTAAGGCCCTTCTCCCCCAATCGCTCAGTTTAGACGGCCGGCCAGCTGGTGTGCTTGGTTTTTGCTCTGACATGCACTGTCAACTGTGGGACCTTATATAGACAGGTGTGTGTCTTTCCAAATCATGTCCAATCAACTGAATTTACCACAGGTGGAGTCCAATTAAGCTGTAGAAACATCAAGGATGATCAGTGGAAACAGGATGAACCTGAGTTTAATTTTGAGCTTCATGGCAAAGGCTGTGAATACTTATGTACATGTGATTTCTTAGTTTTTTATTTTTTAATAAATTTGCAGACATTTCAAATAAACTTTTTTCACATTGTTTTTACAGGGTATTGTGTGTAGAATTTTGAGGAAAAAATGAATTTAATCAGTTTTGGAATAAGGCTGTAACACAATAAAATGTGGAAAAAGTGAAGCACCATGAATACTTCCGGGTGCACTGTATTTTGATTGATGCCTTAAGTCTAGGCCCCTGCCATGTTGTTTGGCACTGGCAGCTTTTGCTTATGGCTGTTAGCAAAGCCTAACTTCTGCAAATCTGAGTCACTGAAAAGGACATCATGACAGTTTTGGTGTTGGTGATGCCTTTCAGAGTGTTTGATTAAATTAGACAGAATGGATCAGTGGTGTAGTCACTGAAAGTCACATAATTATAGCCCACACTCTCATAATACACAAGACACCAAAAGAGTCCTTTATTCAATTCAATTCAACTCTATTTATATAGCGCCATTTCACAACAACAGTCATCTCATAGCACTATCAACTGTAGGGGGGAACCCCCACAGTTGCAGAAAGACCCCAGCAATCAGGTGATCCCCTGTGAGCAAGCACTTGGCGACGGTGGAGAGGAAAAACTCCCTTTTAACAGGAAGAAACCTCCAGCAGAACCAGGCTCAGGGAGGGGCAGTCATCTGCTGCGACTGGCTGGGGGGTGAGGGGACAGAGAAGATGAAAAGAACAGACATGTAGAGAGCAAACAGCACGATGGGGACTCAATCTATGGGAGAGAACAAACAAATGTTAATGACCAGCAAAAAAATATATTTCATAGAGAGTGAGAAAAGGAGTGAGGCCCAGAGCATTACTGGAGGTCCCCCGGCTGACTAAACCTATTAGCAGCATAGCTAAGGGAGGGTTCAGAAACACATGATCCCTCCCTAATTGTAGGCTATATCAAAAAGGTAGGTTTTAACCCTAATCTTAAAAACAGAGATCGAGTCTGACTCCCGAATCCAGATTGGCAGCTGATTCCACAGGAGAGGAGCTTGATAACTGAAGGCTCTGCCTCCCATTGTACTTTTGGAGATTCTAGGTATTACAAGTAGTCCTGCATTTTGGGAGCGTAGTGCTCTGTTAGGATAATACGGTAGTATCAGATCTTTTAAATAAAAAGGAGCCTGATTGTTTAGAGCTTTGTAAGTAAGAAGAAGGATTTTAAACTTAATTCTAAACTCTATGGGAAGCCAATGAAGGGAGGCCAGAACCGGAGAGATATGATCTCTCTTTCTAGTACCTGTTAAAACTCTTGCTGCAGCATTTTGGATCAGCTGAAGACTTTTTAAAGATGTTTTAGGACAACCTGATAATAAAGAATTACAATAATCTAATCTCGAGCTAACAAAAGCGTGGGTCAGTTTCTCAGCATCACTCTGAGACAAGATGCTCCTCCTTTATGTACAGTAACTTTCTCAACTGACTTTTTTTGGTAAAGTCCAACCCACTTCCAATATCCTAAGAGGGCAAAAATCCAGAAAATTGCCTTGACAGTCCAGTAAAGAGCTCGTCCTGCCACAAGAAATAAAGAATCCCATCCTTTTCAGATGTTTTTAAAAAAATGACATGTAAGGTGTATACATATAGCCAAAGTCAGCAAATGATGGATGCAATTGTCACGATGCTGAGCATGGTTGGGGAACCATGTGTCATAAATGGCCCTTTCAGGGCAGAAATAAGGCACCAATTGCCTGCTGTGAGTTTGCACATTTAATAAATAAAATAATGGACACAGATACCAGCCACAAAGGGCAAATACCAAAAGGCTGTTTCCAAAGACCACGAAGGATGATTACAGAAAAATACAAATAAGGAAAAACCATGAAAGATTACTTACAATTAAAGTTACGAAGCAGAGAATAAAGCACAGACTTAGACAAGAATCAGGTGTGGGGATTCCTGCCTATACAAAGTGAGGTCGCAGCGAGGAATAGCCCTCGCCAGCGAGCTTAAATAATACAAAAGGAGAAACCAAAATATGAATCAGGTGTGGATGCATGAGTGAGAACGTAATCAAAGACACTACAGAGCTGTAACAGGCCGCGAACAGACTTGACAGGCGGAAGTCATGTCACGACGCTGTCAAAATAAAAACACAAATAATAATGGCAGAAAATCTGGACTAAATTCATATACAGAAAAAGGATAATCACCAAAAGACCCGAGAACGGTACAGACCCGTGCTCGGCATCATGACACCATGCACACGCTTTAAGTTTATTCTGATTATTTTCTGTACTTTCCCCATCTCAGTTTACTTATTGAAGGTGGTTATGGTTTTGGCTGTATTTTGTTATTTGAGTTTGCTGTGTGTTTCTATTTGTTTATGAGTGGTCCTGTTATAGTAATCTTAGTCTGGTCATTCTAGTCTTGCTTATTTGTGTGTCTATGGTCATCCTATCTTGCATTATAAATTATATCTGCCTGTTTTGGACATGAGCCTACCCTCATCTTTGCCTTCAGCTCTCTTTTTGTAATGTTGGTTTCTATTAGTATTATATTATTAGCATCTATTGGTTGTGTATTCTATCTTGTCCTTGCCTTGGTGAGTTATTATTATTTTCTCCTTTTGTAGTACTTGGTTTGACTCTCGTTTTGTAAACATTTCTTATTTATAGCCAGTTACCTTTTGTCATGTTCTCATGTGCCTTTACAGCATTCTTTATTTTCTTCCATTGCTTCTTGTCACAAACCGAGCCGGTGTTTTTCTGTAGGCTCGGTTTTGACCGTTTCCTGTGGCTCAGGCATTGGGATTATTATGTATTGTTACCTTTTGAGTTCTTGTTGTTTTGATGTCTGTGTTCTTTTTCTTTTCCATGCCTGTAGCCGCCACTCTGGCCGGCGGTTGTCAGTCAGCCTCTTTTGACCCACTTTCTGGTGGGCGCTGTCTAACATTCGCCTGTCCGACCACGCCCCCTCTCTCTTTGACAGCCAGCTAATTCGCCCCAGTAATTATCTTTCCCACGCCTCGCCCAGGTGTGTCCAATTTGTGTTTCCAGCAGTGTTTGTACTTAGGCGACTCTTGCCAATCAAACACTACTGGACCATTGTGCATCGCCATGCGGACGTTAATTGTCACACGGTAGAACTGTCTTTGAGAGAAAGCTGCACTGTCGCCATTCCCCTCAGTGTAGCTGTTATTGGTGTATGTTCATTGGTGACTTGGACTTTTTGGACTGCTCCTGGCCGTGAGTACAAACTGTTCAGCGTAGCCCAGTTCCCTCCTCCAGCTACAGTAGATGGAGGAGGTTCTGTTGCGCCCTTGAAGCGATGTTGGCTCTGGGGCGCAACCGTGGTTAACACGTCTCCTCTCCATGCATTCGCTGGGCAATGTCAGCCCCGAACGCCAACTCTAAGTGTTTCTGTTTATTTTTGTAAGTCTTCTGTGGCTTATATATTCATACCTGCCTATGTTTAAGCACAAAGACACGTTTGAGATTACATACGTGGCTGACCTCACGCCCTAGAAGAGGACAATGGGCCGGGACTGCCTGCGGAGAACACCTGGACATGGAGACGCAGCGGCAGAGGCCTGAAAGGACTTCCTGACCCCCTGGGGGCCAGGTGGGAGACTGGAGGACACGGAGGGGGGTTAGAGGCAAGAGGGGGATGTAACAAGGATGTGTGATTAAGTCTTTGTTGTCACTGGTATAAAGAGAGAGGTCCTGACTGCGTTCAGCCTCTTATGTGTTCTGAGAGATTTGATGGGGATGTGACTTCAAGAATAAAATCTGAATTATGAAACTATTCAGCTTCTTCATTTCACGCTCCCCACATCTTCACCTTTTTGGGAACTGTTGTCATCAATCTTTATGTTCAATAAATGTGCTGTGGTGAATCCTGCATGTAAATCCATTTGTCCTTCTCCTTATCCATGCGCTGCGTAAAAGTGCACGGGGAGGCTTATGACAGAATGGTCCAGCCAGCCGGGATTTAGCGGATTCACCCTTACATCTGTTTTTTTCTTTTTGAATTGTTTTCTTTTTTCTACCCATCTGTGCTGGGGTGGTCATGGAGGTCGCGAGCCCAAGATATCCTTTGAATTTGGGGTGGGTATGCTGTTGAGCCTTGATGAACCATTGATGTGCTCATCTCCTCGGCTAGCGAATACTCTACCCCAGAGAACATTTTATGGTACGTGGGTCTGGCGGAGGCAGAGGTCCGGCAATGCCCGCAGCTTTCTGAACACGCTGAGGGTATTAAGAGGATCAACCAGTTGGCAGCATTACGGAGTGAGAACGGCGGGAGGGAGAGGAAGTCCCCAAGTAAGACCAGGCTTGCGCCAAAAGGGATGCGCTCCCGGGCCCCCGGCATTCTTGGTTCACACCAGAGTACTGCGCTCACTCCCACTCCGGCCAAACCAGCTCCAGCATCCAGCAGACAGTGTCGTCCGGTGGGCAGATGCCGGGAGAAGCCTCCTTTGTCCTCGGCAGCCATTTCCCCTCCAGCTGCTGTGAGAACTGTCAGGGGTATCCCGCCCACACCCACCTCCACGTCATCGGGACCGGCTCCTCCGACATCTTCTGAAGGGGCCGGGAGCATCGTAGACACAGAGAGGGATGACTGTCAGCCTTCTGCAGCTGTCACCAACAAGCACCAGGATGACAGGCAAGTGTTTTTTCATTCTAATCAATTAAATTGTGATAAACCTTGTCTGTCCCCCGAGGGGGGGGCCCAGTCTTTTCAGTCTGCTGGGTCTTCTTCTCCAGCTGCAATCAGTAACTCTTTATCTATTCTCTCCGTGTCTCCTTCAATTTTTCCTGAGTGTCTGCTGGCCTTGGAACTTAGCCGCCGGACGATGGAGGAGTCTGAGGCCCTGGAGGATCCTGCTCCAGAGCCTGCATGGAGTCAGCCCTCAGTCCCCTCGCTGGCTTCATCTCTAGTGGGGATTACTTCACCTGAGGACATGAGGACCGTCATGAAAATCTTGCCTGCTGTGGAGGCTTCTGCAGCGGAGTGGGAGCCTGAGATGGACCTCCTCGAGGCTGGACCTGGGATGTCATTGTCTAGATCGACGGAGTCCTGGACGGCGGTGGAGCTCCAGCTCAGGCAAGTTCTCTTATTTTTCTCATGTCAGTATTGGAAAGATCTTGCATGGTTCTAGGTGATGGGAGTCAGATGCAGCCCGTAGCCGCATCTGAACTCACTTTGCCGGGCTCTGCCGCTGCTGGCGACCCTAACCACCTTTCCTCTCCTGCCATCTCTAAGCCTTCGTCTAGGGTCACCGGAGAGTGTGTGCCATTGCCAGAGGTCGTTGTGGGTCCGGTCCAACCAACACAGGACACCGCTGTTCCAGCTCCTCCTGCCAGGGTCATCAGGGCTCCCCCCATCGATTGCCTCCTCAGCTTGGTGCTTTGGCGGGCTGGCCCGTTCACCGTGGGTGCAGCATTGGCCCAGTCGGGGCCCACCACGGGTGCTCCTGAACTCCAGCTGGAGTCTACTGTGGGTGCTGCAGAGCTCCGGCCGGGAGCCACTGCGGGTACTGCAGAGCTTCAGCCGGGAGCCACTGCGGGTGCAGTGTTGGCTCGGTCGGGGTCCACCGAGGATGCACCGTTGGTCCAGTCGGGGTCCACCGCGGGTGCAGCTGTGTCCCAAGTTGGGACCACCAAGGACGCTGCGGGTCAGCCTAAGGACACCGTAGCCTTCTTCTCCTCCCTGTCCGACGTCGTGGGGGTTCCCTCCCTTCAGTCCGGTCACCCACCAGCGAGCCTCCTGGTGGGCAGGCTGCTTCCTGCATCATCCCACCGGCCCTGGTGGCTGTACAGCGCTGGCCGACCGCTGGAGGAACTCAGTCTCTGGGCCAGATGGCCTGTGTTTTCCGGCAGGCCACCAGACTTTGTTCTTCCGACTGCCTGCTGGGCCTGGGACTCTGGGTGGCCTTCCGAGCCTCCACTTCTTTGGACTGGGGGGTGGGTTTAATTGTGGACCCTGGGCGGGGTATTGTGTTCCCTCCTTTCCCGTTCCCCCTACCTCCCACCTGGGTTCGTGTTGTTGTTCCTGTTGTGGTGTGTGTGTGTGTGTGTGGGGGGTTCTCTCCTTGTGATGTTACCATGGGTGTATAGAATCCACTCCTAGAAGGGGGGGGGGAGGCTCTGTCACGAACCGAGTCAGTGTTTTTCTGTAGGCTCGGTTCTGACCATTTCCTGTGGCTCAGGCATTGGGGTTATTATGTATTGTTACCTTTTGAGTTCTTGTTGTTTTGATGTCTTTGTTCTTTTTCTTTTCCATGCCTGTAGCTGCCACTCTGGCCTGCGGTTGTCAGCCAGCTTCTTTTGACCCACTTTCTGGTGGGCGCTGTCTAACATTCCCCAGTCTGACCATGCCCCCCCTCTCTTTGACAGCCAGCTGATTTGCCCCCGTAATTATCTTTCCCACGCCTCGCCCAGGTGTGTTCAATTTGTGTTTCCAGCAGTGTTTGTACTTAGGCAGCTCTTGCTAGTCAAACACTACTGGACCATTGTGCATCGCCATGCGGACGTAAATCACCACACGGTTGAACTGTCTTTGAGGAAAAGCTGCACTGTCACCATTCTATCTACTGGAGGAAAAAGCCCCCCAGGAAGCAGCTAGCCACCAAGGCTGCTTGAAAAAAGCGCTCCGGCCACCGGCGGAGTGAAGAAGCCTCACCGTTACAGGCCCAATACCGTAGCTCTGAGAGAGATCCGTCGCTACCAGAAATCCACGGAGCTGCTCATCCGTAGGCTGCCCTTCCAGCGCCTGGTGAGGGAGATCGCTCAGGACTTCAAGACCGACCTGCGATTCCAGAGCTCTGCCGTCATGGCTCTGCAGGAGGCCAGCGAGGCCCACCTGGTGGGTCTCTTCGTGGACACCAACCTGTGCGCCATCCACGCCAAGAGGGTCACCACCATCATGCCCAAAGACATCCAGCTGGCCCGCCGCGCCCGCAGAGGGAGAAAGAGCTTAGACTTTCTGCTGCACATTCACCAACCACAATGCTTCGCACTGTGTGTCTATATATATATTATATATATACGTATATTAATATGTACATATGTATACTAGCTGTTCTTGTTCTTTTCTTGCCTTCTGATTGTTGCTCTGAGTGTTGCTATCCCTGTGCTGTTGCAATCCTGGAATTTCCCCATTGTGGGACTAATAAAGGCTTATCTTATCTTATCTTATCTTATTCCCCTTGGTGTAGCTGTTTTTGGTGTACATACCTGTCAAGTGATACGGTTTCGCCGTATTTTAATACGGGGAAAATGCAATTTTAGCAAATACGGGCGTATTCCCATTTCTGTACGCCAAAAAGAAAAATATACGGGAAAAAAAATTATTGAGAGTGTGGAGGAACACCTCGTGTGTGACCCCCACAGCGTATGGGGCTGGCAGAGCGCTCAGCGTGAGCAATTATCAGAACAGTGAGAGGTATGGATTGATCATTATGCAGATGTGCCTCGCACCCTCTTTTGTCCTGCAGCTCCGGAACAGAGAGGAATCCCGGTGCCAGTAATCCTGCGGCTGATATGTGTGACTCTAATGCAAATGTCCATGCTTTCTTGCTGTATACTGTGATGCTAATGTGCCATGCATGCATTGTCTGAGCTGGGTATATAAGTTGACTGCATATCTCTTGCTCTCTCTCTTTTTGATCACTCGCATTGTTTGTTGCTGACTTTGAGACGCAGGGCTCGCTCCAGTACGCTGCCACAGCGCTGAGCGAGCCTCGTGATGGAGGATGAATAAAGCACCCTTTTAAACTTCAGTTTGCCGTGTCCGCCTGCACTTATTTTGTTCCTGTAACAGTAATTCGATGCCTGGCGAAATTGAGCGCACCTAACCAAGTTCATCCAAGTGCAGTAGTGTAACAAAGCTGACAATTAAAAAACTCTTTAATTCCAAGTGTATATATCTAGCTGACAATTAAGAACTATATTCAGAATTATTCTTATTGTGTACTTTCAAATTAAGCAATCTACCCTGTGCTAATGTAAATTAGAAAAATATTGTTTTTTTATTTATTTTTATTTGTTTATTATTAATATTATCATTTTTAAAGTTTATTTATTTTTTATTTTTTTATTTATTTTTTTTGTGCTACTTGGCTTATTATTTTCACATTACCAAAAAGTTATGGCTCAAGATTGTGTCCATATAAGTGTACATTTGAATAAATATGTTTGAAATAGTTCATGTTGCAATTGTTGTTGTTTTTTTGTTTGTTTTTTTTGCTTCAGTTTTCTTTCATCTGCTGATAAATACAGTTTTTAAGTACTCAGTATAGGTGTGAAAGCCCCCCCAATAAGGGAGGCATGAGGTATGCCTTGACAGGTATGGGTGTATGTTTGTTGGTGACTTGGACTTTTTGGACTGCTCCTGACCGTGAGTATGAACTGTTTAGCGTAGCCCAGTTCCCTCCTCCAGCTACAGTAGAGCGTCCTGGTGTACTCTAAGTCAACCCCAGGCTGTCCATGTTTGCATCATCTGCCATGTTGTCAGCCAGCATTTATTGTCAACACTATCACGACGTGTTAGCCACTCCACACAGCCGTGGTTCTGTTGCGCCCTTGAAGCGATGTCGGCTCTGGGGCGCAACCGTGGTTAACACGTCTCCTCTCTATGCATTCACTGGGCAATGTCAGCCCCGAAGGCCAACTCTAAGTGTTTCTGTTTATTTTTGTAAGTCTTCACCTTTTTGGGAACTGTTGTCATCAGTCTTTATGTTCAATAAATGTGCTGTGGTGAATCCTGCATGTAAATCCATTCATCCTTCTCCTCATCCGTGCGCTGCATAAAAGCGCATGAGGAGGCTTATGACAGCTTCTAGTTCAGTTTTAAGGTTGTCTCAGATGTCATTATTTTGGGCTAATTATCCTCGCTCTTGTCTCTTTATTATCCACACCTGTATCTCATTCTGATTAATCATTCCATGCCTTATTTAAGAGATGCTGCCCTGCAATTTGAGTGACGTCCTACTTTGTCTATCTTGTCAACCCGGCGTGTTTCCCACACTTAGTCTACTCTGTCAATTCGGCGTATACTTGCGCCTTAGCCTGTGTGCTATTCTGCCTGTTAATCTTTTTCCCAGTTTGGAATTCTCTCGTCTGTATCCTGCCTCACTTATTTTTGTGTTTTGTTAAACCACTGCAACTCACAGTCCTGCATTTGGGTCTCCATTCTGCCCCGCCTGGGCAATTCATAACAGCAATAACATTAGGACTCCTCAGAACAAAATGTATTCCCATTTTTCTTGTGCCAACAGCAGACAAAAGTGTGGAGATAAGGGTGGAATATTGTTAGTAAGTGCTACAGATTTTTGTGTATTATTATCAATGGCCATTTTTCTTTTTGAGGAAATTGGTTGGCACAAGGGAGGAGTACACACAAAGGTTAATTGTACAAAACTGTGTTTATTAAAGTACATTTAATAACTCCTAATAAAACACAAGGACTGTACCAGGTGTAATGGAATTTGATGTGGGAAACAGAAAGAAACCAAAACAAAAGAAATCCTAAACCAAGAAACGGACAGATTGGATCAGTAGACTTTTTATATAGCTGCCATTTGCCATTTCTATTTGCAGCTAACCTGGTGTGAAAGACAGAACTAGAAGAGCAAAGAGTGAGGAGTTGACCAAACCATCATTTTAAAATCAAGTGTATGAAATTTGTAATTTATGCATTTGATGGTTGCATGGTAAAACTGTCTTCTCACTAGAATAAAGTATGTTTTTCAGCTGGGAAGCGGCAGTGGTGCAGGTGTAGTGTGGCCGTCTACTGATCAGAGGGTGAGAGGTTCGATTCCTGCTTTGTCTGCAGTCTGCATGTCGGAGTGTCCTTGAGCAAGACACTGAACCCCCAGTTGCTCCTAGTGGGTCAGGCCAACACCTGTGTATGGCAGCTCTGCTGCCGTGAGTGGGTGGACAGCAGGATCTGTAAAGCACTTTAGTCATCCAGAGATGAGTAAAATGTGCTATTTAAGTGAATGCCATTTGCCATCACATTTTCTCTTTCAAATGACCAACTGAAAGGTCATGGCATTGTGTTTTCCCATCGATCACCCAGAGCATCAGTTCCTTTAATTGATCACCACTCACCTTTCCACACCTTTTGTACCATGTCAACATGTTTGACAGCTTCCCAATTCACTGCACAGTTTTAGAGAGCAGCTGAAAGTAAAAGGAAGGGGAAAAAAAGAGCATCTGAAACGCATGTTGCATCTGTTCATGAAGGTTATACAACAAATAGTGTATTTTAAGGCTAAAGGGAAAAATTGAGATGATGTGGAGAGAGGAAAGAACTGAACAAAAACATTTCAAACCTGGTAACCATGGTAACAGCTGTCAGGTAACCTTGGCTCCCGTAATCATCTGGCTGACACAAAACAAGATTGAGGAAATTGGAAAGGATGAATGAACAGAAGATGAAAACGGACCTAATGGAAAAGATGCATGACATTAAAGTAACTGCAAATCTGCCTTTTTGTAGAACCTTAATGCTGAGTGAATTTTAATCTTTTTCAACAGCACAGGATGGGCTAATATATGTAAAAAGATCTTGTGACAAAACAAGCTTTGTCACCATTTCCATTGAAGGCTAATGGGAGCTTCTTTTCGCACGTAATCGTAAGGAATCTGAGGATTGGTTTCTTAGAAGAGCTGAATCAACTGTGTCACAGATCAGGAGAAAATCACACTATATTACTTTAACCCTGATCAAACTTATGTAATTTGAACAAATACTGCAGCCAAAAGCCTTCATTTCAAGAGAAAATTCATGTTTTTGTTATGTTTGACTGCTGGGGAGCCAGAGAGGATGGACCCAAATGCTGGTATGTGTTTCAGTAATTTAATAATAAAGTAAAGGTGCAGCATAGGGGTTGGTAATACAAAACTAAATGTAAACACAAGAATGATAACCAAAAGTACAAAGCAGACTGGAGTGTGGTGAAAGGCAGAGTACTGATGAACACAACATGAATCTATCATGCAGAGGGGAACAAAGGAATCAGGGGAAACTATTTTTGCATGTAACAATTGATTATAAGTGTGATAAGGTACAAGGATTATTTAATTGATATTTAGAGTTGTGTGTGTGGAGACGGAGGTTCACTTCGTGACCACCAACACTAACAAAACAAGAGAGAAACACTCGTAAAGGGGCACCAGTCCAACTTAGATAGATAGATACAGTAGATAGATGTACTTTATTGATCCCAAACTTGGAAATTACAGTGTAACAGCAGCATGACAGTAGACAACCAAACAACAGAAACACACATATGACAGACAAAGGGATTAACCATGGAAAGTAAAAACTAACACGACTATAAAACCTATATACATCATGGCTTAATATATGATGACCCATATAAACACATGAATCATCCCATTGCACAAAGAAGGACTATCAGGAGCAGAGTGAAATGTGAGGTACCAGTTAGTCTGTAAGGTGCAGTGTGGCAGCATTGTTATGACCAGAATACAACATCATAGTGAGTTATTGTACAGTGAAATTGCATGTGGCAGGAAAGATTTTCTGTATCTGGCTGTTCGACAGCGAAGCTGTAGTAGTCTACTGGAGAAAGTGCTTTGCTGTCTGTCTAGTGTGTGGTGGAGGGGGTAATCAAGATTGTCCATGATGGATCACAGTTTATTTAGTGTTCTCCTCTCCACCACTGTCTCAAAGGTCTCCGGTTTGAGAGCAATTACAGAGCCAGCCCTCTTGATAATCTTGTCAAGTCTGTTGGTGTCTCTGGCCCTGATACTGCTACCCCAACAGACAGCAGCAAAGAAGATGGCGCTGGCGACAACAGTCTGGTAGAAAAGCTCCAGCATCCTGCTGCACACATTGAAGGATCTCAGCTTCCTCAGGAAGTAGAGTCTGCTTATCCCCTTCTTGTGCGCAGCATCGGTGTTGGATCTCCAGTCCAACCCGCTGCTGATCCTGACACCCAGATATTTGTAGTCCTCAACCACTCCCCCCCCCCCCCCAATCTGCAGTGGCTGAGAAGGTGTCTTCCTCTTCCTGAAGTCAATCACCATCTCTCTGGTCTTGCTGACATTCAACCTCAGGTGATTCTGCTCCATCCACTCCACAAATCTGTCTACCAGTGTCCTGTACTCCCCCTTCTCTCCTCCTCTTATACACCCCAAAACAGCTGAGTCGTCAGAGAATTTCTGCAGGTGCTATGACTCTGTGTTGTACTGAAAGTGAGTGGTGTATAAGGTAAAGAGAAAAGGAGAGAGCACAGTCCCCTGTGGAGCTCCCGTATCACAAGCCACCACTCCAGACAAGACATTGCCCAGCTGAACAAACTGTGGTCTGCCTGTCAGGTAGTTAGTAATCCAGGAGATCACAGAGCTGTCAACCCCCATCACCCGCAGCTTCTCACCCAGTAGCAGTGGCTGGATGGTGTTACAGGCACTGGAGAAATCAAAAAAAGTGATTCTCACAGTATCTCCTCCACCATCCAGGTGCAGGTGGGCTTGTTGCAGCAAGTAGATGACAGCATCTTCAACTCCTAAATGGGGCTGATATGCAAACTGCAGAGGGTCCAGCCACGTCTTCACCTGTGGCCTCAGGTGGGCTAAGACCAGTCTCTTCAGGACCTTCATCACATGAAATGTGAGGGCACTTGGAACTTGGACAATTTTGAACTTGGACAATTTATTAATAAATAATCCTTGAACCTGTCATTAACCAGTCTCAATATTCGTGAATTCTTCTGCTGTGATCCAGAAAAGCACACACAAAAGAAATCAAGCAGAAACTTCTCTATACCATTAACAGTTTTAATAATCAGACTCAGGTTAAATGACATTACATTCAAATGATTTGTAAGCAGGTGAAATGATCAACAAGTGTCAAATATCATATTAACTGGTAATGGATTCCTGAGCATAAAGTCTATAGTTAAACCTTTGTGGAAGCAAGAGAAACCAGATTTTGAATTTGTGACTGTAATGCAATGGGAGACTATGGAATAACTAACAACAATATGCATAAAATTGGACACAGTTCTATGGGAAAATGATAGAAGCTGATTTTATGAAAATGAAAATTCTGAGTTACTCTACAAAAATAATGGAGGTTATTGAAAAGGGGATATTAATTTTCCTTCAGCTTATAGCTCCTATTGTAGCTTATGGACTAACTTTAACATGAAAAATTGGTCATATTCAATTAGAATTAGATATCACATTTAGCCCAGCAGATAGTAAGTGGGAATCTGGCTTACAAACAGCTGTGTCTTCAGAGTCCAGCGGTGATCTTGAACACCAGGAAATGGCAAAAAGGACGAAAGACTGCTACAGTCCTTTCCAGTTGTTATAGCTTTTACAGACTTAGCAGCGGGGCGACCATAGAGTGTAGCCGGCAGGAGAGTGGACGGCTGGCCCCGGGGCAGGTGTGACGTCTTTCTTGGGCAACAGATCCTTTCCTAGCCCGCAAATTTAGAATGTCCACCAGCCGATAAGAAAACCACAGGCTGAAGGAAAATGAATGTAAACAGTTCCACCCACGAAATCCTAGTTCTCCTGACATTGTGATAAATGGGTGAGGCAGGGAAAAAGTCCAAAAATCACTTTCAGTCCACTTTAACAGTGAGTTAAGGTAAATCAATAGAAAAAGTTCAGCAGAATAAACACGGCCTCTGAGGACAGGGAAAAAGATGTTTTGGAGTTTCACTCCAAGTAAGAAGATTGAGCTCAACAAGAAGGGATGATCTCTCCTCAGATGCCAAGGAAAAACAGAAAAAGACAACACAAAACTTCTGAAACTGACAAAACTCACAGAAAACTCACTAAAGACTGAACTGAACAAAGACAGAAACTGAACTAAAAAAAACTTAACTGAACTGCTAGGGTGTTTTCTCTGTTTAACAGAGTGCACTCCTTGGATCATAAAATATGACTGGCAGCAGGAACAACCAATTATCGGCTATCATGGGAGATTCAAATGGGCTATGGTCCAATAAGACAGCAGTCCTTTGTCTGTAACCGACCAATAGAATGAAAGAGGCGTCATCCAACAGAGACAGCTTAGTGATTGGCTGGTACCAGTCAGATGACTGGCATAAGTTTTTGAAGGCATATACACATTTTAACTGTGAAATTCATTATATACTTAATATGAAATCTAAGCTAGCTTCAGTGATTCATGACTAACTTTCAGTGAGCATGCACTTTTATAAACTTGTCCTATAATTAACATGCATTAGAATAAGGTTCATTTAAGCATTTTCAAACATGCAACACATTTAAAATCAATGATTAATGAAACATCTCAAACCCATCATTGTCCAACACAGAGGCAGTCATCTTCAACAGTGTTCTGAGCAGTATTTCCTGGAAAAATAAAGTCTTGAGGAGAAAGGATTATTTCAGCAGATAAAACCCAAAATTCCAATGTTGATTAAATCCAACATGTCCCTGAGTTGACAGAAGGGGCAATGTTGAGCTGTGGAAAATTCCTAGTGACCTGTGGAATGCAGTCAAAGGATCTGGGGTATCTCACAGAGTACTTTAAGCATAAAACTGCCTGGTTGGGGAGGAAGCTTCGGGATTTATGACTCGTAAAAGAATCCGTTCCTGGCACAAAATGTGATCCTTATCGGCCCTTTCACCATGGAATGTGTTTTTAAATTGTGGTCTTTAGGTGAAGGAAACAATTGATGACCAGACTTTTGGGTGAAACAATTTCTTTAATGTGAAGAGTGATTTTCTAGATTAGAACCACATGGATTGATGCTACACTATATACAAATACTAATGAGGGCAAATAAGAAACAGCTGATGAGAGTTATGATACAGACATGTAAATTGTAAATCATAAATCATGACAACAAACCAGAAGAAGGATTACAACAATAAGAGTACAGGAAATGAAAGGAATGATTTCAGCATTAACCTCTTGCACTCCGGGATACCACGGGCGGTCACATCTCTGCGTCCTAGTGCGTCCTAGTGCGCACTGAGACGCACAGTGCGCACTGAAAAAAAAAGAGCTGCATTTCCGTTCTTCCAGTACAGACAGCCGCGAACAGAAAGCCAAAGGAGTGTTTTGATTGGTTTAGATTTGATTGACCTCTCATTCGACTAATAAGAGCCTTGAATTGGGTTTCTTAAACCTTGAAGAACCAATGACTGAAAACCTAGCAAGAATGACCCGCCTACCAACGACTGCGAATACAACGAGCCAATTGAAGCAGAGAAGTTCGACGATTGAAAGCGTGCGTCCCGTGTGTAAAATCTGTTTTGTGTAAGCCACTGTGTGTAACGGTAGCGTTCACCAGTCTTTTTTTATTACTACTGTTCTTATTTGTTTTGAAAAATCATTTGCCAAAACCGCAATCATGGAATCATGATTTGACCGGGTCACGTGACCAGAACCACGAGTCGTAACAAGCGGACCAGCGTCATGTTCGTCTGACAATGAGGAACAGATGTTCGCCAATGACACTGCTGTTGTGGACAGGTAAGTGTTATAAGCTAAATTATTCTTTATCACTGAAAATAGTAATAAAAATGACTTTTGACCGATCGGTAAATTACAACGGTGCGTCATCGCCACATGACGGACCGTTGACAGACCGTTTTTTTGTGCACTGAGCTCCTCTATAGTGGGTGGGGGGGGGAATTGTTATCCTCTACATTGCAGATATTTTAGTATAACTTTTATTGCACTGTAGGTTATTTTTTCTTGTAAAAAAAGGCCACACATTTTTTACGTGGAATGCTTCTTTGTGTGTGGGGCTTGTTTGTTCATTCATTCATTCATGAATGAATAAACAACACCCCCTCACACACAGAGCCCTGAGTGTCACCTTTCATTAGAGCCCAAGATGAAGCTTCTATGTTGAATCATTCAAAAGTTATAGACGTTTTTCCAAACTGTGCCATTTGGCACAGTTCAAAAACGCCTGGGAATAACCTGAGAAAAAAAGCTGTGTAATATAGTCATTTTTTGTGGTATTGTTACAAAATTTTGACCTCAGCTTGATAACACTTGGTTCTACATTTCTGTTGCATTTTCCAGCCAGTATCTGACAGCTGTGTGTCATTTGCAAGCATTTGTATCTAAAAAAAACACCCAGGCAAACTTTATTTTCTTCAAGTTCAGTATGTTTAGATGACTGTTACTCAGTGGCAGGAGCACTTAGAGAGATTGTGACTGTTTTGCCAAAAAATTCAAAGTGTTTTCTTTTAAATGAGACCAACCCCATGAAGATGCTGCAAAGGGTTGAAGAACAGCTTTTGATTTACTTTGGGTATGTTATTTTTAGGTGTTTTTAGGGAAATTGACCAGAGTACAAGGGGTTAAAACAAAAACAGAAACTAGGATAAACTAAGCAGCAAGAATAATTATGATAATAATAATAATAAAAATAACACTCAAGAATATATAAAAGCACAGAAAATGGTGGGCATTGCCAGAAGCCAAGCCCACACACTATAGTTTTATTTTATTTTTCTGGGTATTAACTGATTAGATGGTTCACATAAATGCAGCACATAAACAAAAGGGAAACATGAATATCAGAGCTCAGACGTTATATCCAGAGGGACTTAGCTCATGCAATGCTACTCAGTTGGTCAGTTTCTACTTATCGGTCCTTCACCCAATACACAATGTGCACATCAGTCAGTGCATCTAACCGGTGGGCAGTCTGCTCAAGTAGTCTACCCCCGTCCAATTTGGAGGGGGAGTGGTAAACTTCTGTCTTCAAAACTAAACAGCAGAACATGTTTCTTGAATCATTTGGGGTCAGGGAATAGTGGCTTTTAAGATTCAAGATTCAAGATTCAAAGGCTTTATTATCATGTGCACAGTTAAGAAATGCTACATTTCCTGAGCAATGAAATTCTTACTTTGCTCTCCGAACGAATGCCAAGTTAAAGGTACAGAAACAACAATTCTAATAGGCCATGATACACTAACACAGTAACTCAATCCTAGTAGTGATGGATGCTAAGACACATACACCAACACACAGTTAGGTAGTAGAGGAATGAAAATGAAAGTCACTGGATGATTAAAGTGATAGTGGTTGTGACGACGGAGTGTCGCCATTGTATGGTCTGGTAATTGAATATTATATGTGTAAAATGATTTATATTTGCAAATAATAATAATAATTTCCATAATGATGGAATTGGAGCACTGAATCCGTAAGAGAATAGAAAGTTTTTTTTCTCTGAAGTCAGTGCTATTCAACCTGTTTTTTTCGGCACCCTCAGCACTCAGTCCTCCAGATAATCAACAGTATATTTGTTTTCATAACATTGGCAGGCAGCATCTGACTCTCAGGGACAGCTGTCTGGCTCAACTATTCCATCTGCCGTGCTCAAGGACACGTGCCTTTGCTTCAGACTGTAGACATAACATCTGCTGAGGAAGAGACTATTGTTGTCCACCTAACTGATTTGCCACTGATTGCACCCAACTCACTCATACTGACCCACTTATACTGATTGATGAAGATATACACTCACTGCTCTCTTTGTGTCATTGTGTGGATTCTATTGTCTGCTAACTGTGCATTGAGAGTTTTTTTCTTGTAATCATAATATCGGTCATATATGAACTTTATTCTGATAAACAATGCTTTTTTCTCTCTCCTACTGTGTCTCCCTCCCCTTCCCCCCACTGCCTTCTGTTCCCCTCCTGCTGACAGGCGCCTCCATGGCTCGCCGCGTCATTGAGAATGTCATTTATGACGTTTTCAGTGTCAAGTCAAATTCCTCGTATATTTACCTGTTATTTACTTGTAAATGTGCTTGGCAATAAACTTATTCTGAAATGTTAACATGTATTGGATTGTAAAAATGCACATATAATTGTAGAATGTGTTTTGACTGAATTGAATCTTTTTGTGAGATAATTGTTAATATTAATTATGTTAATTGGGTGAGGCAATTGATTAATCTTGAAACCACATACAGTACCTTTGCCAGTATGCTTCCTGGTGGTATCCAGGCAAAAGACTCCTCAGGGGTTTGAGGGCCTTTAAAGGATACCAGCAGGAGGTAGCATAGGATGGTGGAGTAAAGGGGGAGTTTAATATGTAAATAGGGGTTTGAATTATTTATTGTGTTATTTATGGGGTATTTATGGTGTTATTTATTCTGTAAATATTGTGGGGAAATTATTTATGTATTTATGTCCTTTTTAGATATTATTGGGTATATGTGGGAAGATGAAATATTCATTGTCTTACCTGAGATTATGGTATGTGCCAATTAGGTTAATTATCTCACTGAGTATATTAACAGGTGTTTTCCCTTGGTTTGTGTGGGGTGTCGGATGTGCGTTGGGGTTATTACCTGTGAAGATTGTTGGAATAAACAGAAATTGCTGGATGCAAACTTTGGAAGCCTCCGTTTTTTTCTCTGGTGCCTTGACCGCTCGGCTATCGCTCGTGACATTTTGGTGTCAGAAGTGGTCCATTTCTTGACATTTGGCGTCAGAAATGGTTCGTTCCTGCTAATCGGTGACAGAAGTGATCCGGTTTCACGGCTGTGGTGAAAAGGAAAGTACAGCCGGACGAGTGGTGTCAGGAATTTTCCACTCCCACCACGGCTACGGAGAAAGACAGCGGAACCTATGACAATGATATCAAATTAAGCGGACTGTGTGATGTTTGGTCAAAAAAAAAAAAAGAAAAAGTGTCAAAAGTAAGGAGTGATAACACGGGACAAGAGGAGTGATGGCCAAAAGGACCATGAAGAAACAACAGGAGCAATTAGACTACTTGGAAACTAGCATGGCAGTTGAGGAGCAGGGGACCAGTGGACTAGACAAGCTGGGAGAATTGACGAACTTGGTGAAGTCCCTGGTGTGTTCACTGACAGAGACCGTCAGATGGAGGAAGAAGCCTCTCTGCAAGAGCAAAGGTGGCAGACTGTGCAGCATCAATTTCGTCAGATGCAGTCACAAGTGACGGAGCTGAGAGAGGATTATGGGAGCTGGGCTGAACGCAGCGGTGACAATGGCGCTTCAGGGGAAGACCCCAGGGTGACGGCCAGTCGGGTCGGCCCGCAGGAGGAGGAGCTACCACTGCAGGTGCAGTCAAGGACAACACAGATGCACCGCGAGCCCAGGCTGAATCCGCTGTCTCCCGATGACGACATCGAGCATTATCTGCCGACGTTCAAGAGGATTGCTACGGTCTGCCGCTGGCGTAAGGAGGAGTAGGCTATTCAGTTGGTTCCTCTGCTCACGGGTAAAGCACGTAGTGCGTATGTGCTCATGGACATCGCTGACACAGAGAACTATGATAAAGTGAAGGAAACAATTTTAACTAAGTATGAAATAACACCCGACACCTATAGGAGAAGGTTTCGCACCCTGGACATTCATTAGGACGAAACCTCGTACGTTATACATACAAATATTATGTACACTACCGTTCAAAAGTTTGGGGTCACCAAGACAATTATTTTGTGTTTTCCATGAAAAGTCACACTTATTTACCACCGTAAGTTGTAAAATGAATAGAAAATATAGTCAAGACATTGACAAGGTTAGAAATAATGATTTGTATTTGAAATAATAATTTTTTCCTTCAAACTTTGCTTTTGTCAAAGAATCCTCCATTTGCAGCTATTACAGCATTGCAGACCTAACATGATTGCACAAGGGTTTTCTAATCATCCATTAGCCTTCTGACGCAATGAGCAAACACATTGTACCATAAGAACACTGGAGTGATAATTGCTGGAAATGGGCCTCAATACACCTATCTAGATATTGCACCAAAAACCAGACATTTGCAGCTAGAATAGTCATTTACCACATTAGCGATGTATAGAGTGTATTTCTGATTAGTTTAAAGTTATCTTCATTGAAAAAAAGTGCTTTTCTTTCAAAAATAAGAAAATTTCTAAGTGACCCCAAACTTTTGAACGGTAGTATACGTTTGAAAGACCTGTTTAACAAATGGATTAAACCAGAGACCTCAACGGTGAAAGACATTGCAGAACTGTTGATCTTGGAGCAGTTTCTGTGGATGGTGGACACGGAACTGGGAGTCTGGATATGAGAGCGGGACCCGAAGACTGCGGAGGACGCGGCTCGTCTGACGGAAGTCTTCCTGTCAGCCAGGTCTGGGAGCAAGAGACCTACTCTCAGCTGTGATGGCTCTTTCACCACACGGAGTAAGTTTGATGGGGGTGAAAGGGGTGGTCAAGCACAAAATAGACTGTATTCCAGCTCCAGTCAGGTCACTGTTAGCAAACATAATGGTAGTAGAAAGTCATGTTTTGTTTCGAGTCAAGTTATACGCTGTTACCAGTGTAATAAAATTGGCCACACACAGTATTCATGTCCTGCCACAAGAAATAGTAAACCGTCATTATTATGCTCAGTTCCTAGACCCTCACACAGTGAAATGTATAAAATGACGGTGTTGCTTAATGGTCAGTATGAAGAGGCCCTTTCAGACTCAGGTTGTTTTCAAACTGGTGTGCTGCCAGTTTGGTCCCTAGGGATTTGTGGAGTGAGTCTGAATTAAATATCAGTTGTGTCCATGAAGATAAAAAGCTGTACCCGACCGCTGAGGTCTATCTAACAGTAGGGGGTTAGACTTATCTCCTTTCTGTAGCTCTTGTGCCTGATTCACCATACTCAGTGATTCTTGGCAATGATGTTCCAACTTTATTGGACATCATACAACAGGTTAGGGACGAACACCAAACTGAGGAGAGACAGAACTTGGGGGAGGAAGCATCACAGCTAAGCCAGTCAGTAGATTTTAACATTCCTTCTGACATAGCTGCGCTGCAGGAAGCTGACCCATTACTAAAACCTTGGTTTGAAAAGGTCTCTGAGATTGATGGTGTGAAATAGGGCAGAGTGGACTTTTTGGCTGAGGCTGAGTATGTCATTAGAGATGGCATTCTGTACCAACAGCAAGGTGAAGTTAGGGCCATAGTTTTGCCACAAGGCCTCACACAAAAAGTGATGGAACTGGGACATGTTATCCCTTGGGCAGGTCATCTAGCGTTCCAGAAAACATTACAGAGAATTGTTAGAAGGTTTGTGTGGCCAGGAATGTATACCCAAGTTAAGGAGTTTTGTGCAACAGGGTCACGTTCAGGTTCAGGTTACTTTATTTGTACCCATAGGTAGATTTGTTTTGCAGTCAGGTGACATCCATATTTACAAACCACAATTACATTCAACATGAACACAAACACAGGCACACATGTAGCTGACTATAAACATGATAAAAGTACTCAAGGCTCCACCAATCGAGAGAAGGGTCATATTAAAAAGTTAAAGACTAGTCAAAGAGGGTAAAAACTCAAAAGTCTAAAACCCAATAAAAGATTTAGAACCCAAATAAAAAACCTCCAGAAATAAGTAAATATAAAATAAAATTAATAAATAGGTCACTAAATTATGTGCAATATATTGTTACATCTTGCTCAACTCTTTGACAGCAGCAGGAACAAAGCTGCTTTTGTAGCGCTGGGTTTTACTTTTTGGGACAGCAAACCTCCGTCTGGAGGGAAGAAGCTGAAAGTGGCAGTGCAAAGGGTGGGAGTCATCATTTAAAATGGAGGTAGCAATCCTCTGTACCCGTCTGGTGTACAGGGATGTCAGGCTCAGCTGTGACTCACCAAGCAAACGACTGGACCATCTAACTACCTGATCCAAGGATTTCCTCTGTTTCAGTTTTATCTGACCAAACCATGACGCTAAAGAA
Source organism: Pholidichthys leucotaenia (assembly GCA_020510985.1). Taxonomy (NCBI): domain Eukaryota; kingdom Metazoa; phylum Chordata; class Actinopteri; order Cichliformes; family Pholidichthyidae; genus Pholidichthys; species Pholidichthys leucotaenia. The sequence goes on along the minus strand of CM035839.1, from coordinate 52,661,778 downwards.
AAGGATAAAACAGATTCAATAAAAGCCCGATAAAACATTGTCATTATGGTTCATCAATTTGGAAGCGTGCAAGTTTGCTTAAACAATGCAAATGTTGCTGACCCTTTTTGCACACCCTTTCACAGTTCTCTTCAAAGTTTAAATTACTATCAATAATCGTCCCAAGAGATTTGTAGGATTGTACACATTCAGTGGTCTGGCCTTTTAGTACAGTGACTTCCTGCCTGGGAGTTTTCCTCCTAAAGTCAATAATCATATCTTTCGTTTTTGTTGTATTCAGCTGCAGGTAGGAATCCTCACACCAGTGAACAAAATCATTGACTACTGGGCCGTGGCCACTCTCACCATCCTGAAGGAGACTGACAACAACTGAATCATCAGCATACTTTATAATGTGTCTGTTGTCATGTCTGCTCCAACACATGTTTGTGTACAGGTTGAAGAGTAGTGGTGACAACAGGCACCCCTGCGGAGAGCCAGTAGAAGAACACTTTTGGTCAGACAATGTACCATTGACCCTTACTCTCTGTGTCCTGTTGGTTAAAAAATCCAGAATCCATCCCACCAGATTATTACTCAAATCAAATTGTTGCAGGAGCCTTTCAACTAAAATATGAGGTTGGATTGTATTAAAGGTGGAAGAAAAGTCCACAAATAAAAGCCTGGTGTGTGTCCCATTAAAATCCAGATATTCAAAAAGCATGTTAAATAGAGTGACAGTGGCATCCTCCACTCCTTTGTGAGGCCTATAGACAAACTGCAAAGGATCCAATGCATGCTCAGTCTGCTTTCGGACCTCAAATCTGACCAGTTTTTCAAAAATTTTCATTAAAATTGAAGTCAAAGCAACTGGTCTAAAATCATTTACTGTTTTAGAACAACTGGATTTTGGAACGGGGACAACCACAGCATCTTTCCAGATCGTAGGCACATGTTGTGTCTGTAAGGACTTATTGAAAATGTAGTGAAATACAGGACTCAGTTCATGTGCACAGGACTTTACCAAGTGCCCACATATATTATCAGGGCCCTGACTTTTGTTCACTTTTACAGCACAGAACACCCTTTTAACATCCTGCACCTCAATATTTAAGTGCTGATTGTCTTTGAGTTTCTGTTTCAAACCTTGGGTTTCTGTGCTAAAATCAAAGGAGTCAAAACAACCATAAAAACAATTAAGAGCATTAGCCAGCTCTGTGTCTGAATTAAAACCATCTAAAAACACACGATTACTGCGCTCTGTGCTCTGAAGGCCTGCAATAGTCTTCATACTGGCCCAGGCTGAACCAAGTTTCTTTGTTGCCATCTTGCTTTCCAACTCTGATTTATAATTCTGTTTTGCTCTTAAAATTTCGGCCTTCAGCTCTTTTGTGGCAACCTGCAGCTCAGAAACAACCCCCTGTTTAAAGGCAAGTGCTTTCCTCTGTAAGCAGGATTTAACTGATTTTGTAACCCATGGCTTGTTGTTGGGATATATTTTGACACGTTTACATGGAACGATCATGTCTCTACAGAAAGCCATGTATGAGCATGTCACGTCCACTAAAGAGTCCAAATCATCTCTGCAGGACAGTGTGAACACCTCCCAGTCCGTACAGTTAAAGCATTTCTGGAGGCAGTGCACTGAATCCTCTGTCCACACGTTTATGTCTCTGGTCTTCACCTTGTCTCTTCTGTGATCTGAGGATCCTAAAGGAAGAAGGGGAATAGATTTATAGGCCCTCTCTATGGATCCATAGCACAGGTCCAATGTCTTTTTTCGCCTGGTTGGGCAGGAGACATACTGATAAAAGTTTTTAAGTGTCTTCTTTAAAGAAACATGGTTAAAATCCCCAAGAATAAAATTTGGAGCCGCTGGGGAAATCGACTGCAGCCGCTGTACCACATCAAAGACGGTGCTGGAGGCGGAGGCAGCATCTGCTCTCGGGTGAATGTACACAGTCGTTGTGAAAAGTTGGGGGAACTCACGGGGTAGATAACAGGGGCGTAGCGATACAGACAGAAGCTCCACATCTGGTGTACAGATGCGCTCTCTGACCGTGACAGATGTACAGTACTGTTTATTAATATATAAACATACGCCGCCCCCCTGACATTTCCCTTTTACCTCTTCCTGCCGATCCTAGCGAAGTGGGGCTCCAAAGCTGTCAATACACAGGTCAGCATCCCGGTCATGCACCATAAGCCACTTCTCTGTGTAAGCCATGACAAAGCAGTTCTTGAGATCCTTCTGATATCGTACATTCCCTTGAATTTCATCCACTTTATTTCTCAGGGATTGTACGTTCCCCATAATAATGGAAGGAAGAGGAATGCGGTTAAGCTGACGCCTCCTCAGGTTTAATCTTACGCCTCCACGCTTTTCGCGTTTCCTCCTCTTGTCTCTCTTTTCATTGCTGTATCCATGAAAATCTCTTAAAATAAAGTCCGGCAGTTGCGGCACAGACTCAAACATAGATGCTGCATTATCCATGTTTAAATGCAGTAACATGTCTCTGGAATACTGTATTCTTCCCGGCGTGACCACGATCATGCTTACTTCCAAGACAAAGAGCCGGTAGGAAAGAAACGACTGTGCAAAAACAGGAAGGAAATCCATACTGATGGAACCAGGGAGCTCTTTGTTATATAGCCCACAAACATTCAAGGACAAAAACGACACAGAGAATTACGTTGAAACACATTAAAGTGCAGAAAAACAGAGACAAAGACGTCAAACTTTTTTCACCCGCTGCCGGTCTCTACGTGCGCATGCGCCCAAGTGAGACATGTGAAACAACAAGTGAGATATGTCAAATTACATCATCTAGGGGAGTGGCCCGGGCCCATCTTCATCCATTACCAATCATTGGAACACTGTCTGACAGGATAGGGATGGATAGAGTTGGACCCCTGGAAAGAAGCTCCTCGGGTAATAAATACATTCTTGTAGTATGTGACTGTGCTACTCGGTACCCAGAAGCCTTCCCACTGAAATCTATTAAGGCTAGGCTAGGTTGCTAACTGCCTAATTCAGTTATTTTCGAGGGTAGGCGTACCCAAAGAGGTCCTGACAGACTGTGGGACAAATTTTCTGTCAAACTTTTGCAGCAGGTTTATAAACTGTTGGGCATCAAGGGAATTAGGACCACCCCATATCACCCTCAGACTGATAGACTGGTGGAACGGTTTAACCAGACTTTAAAGAACATGCTGCAGAAATTTGTTTCTAGTACGTGATCAGATTGGGACCAATGGGTACCGTATTTGCTGTTTGCTTATCGGGAGGTTCCCCAGGCTTCAACAGGGTTCTCACCTTTTGAACTACTTTATGGTCATCAGGTGAGGGGCCCATTGGATTTATTAAAGGAGCACTGGGAGAGGCCGCCGATTGATCAGGACAATGTGGTGTTATACGTCATTAAAATGAGACAAACTGGATCAGATGACTGCTTTGGCTCAGGAGCACATGAGGATGGCGTAGAATAAACAAAAGACATGGTATGACAAGAAGGCCAGGAAGAGGGTTTTTCACTCAGGTCAGCAGGTGTTGTTACTGCTGCCCTCTTGTGATAGTAAGCTGTTGGCTTGATGGCAGGGGCCTTACGAAATTTCTAGGAAGTTGAACTCAGTGACATTTGAACTGTATATGCCTGATAGAAAGACAAAACACCAGTGCTTTCATATCAATTTGTTGAAGGAGTTTCAGCAGCCTGTGCATCAGCAGCAGCAGCCTGGTCATCAGCAGATGCGTCATCAGCTCCTGATTTGTGTAACGGAAGTGGATGAGCGAGAACAATCCTTTCCCACAGACATGACAGAGTTTTGTTCTTTTCATGTGTCTCATTTGCAGGATGATCAGCAGAGACAATTAGAGGCACTAATAGATCCAGATTTGTTTCAGGAGAGACCTGGTTTCACCATTTTAGTACACCATAGAGTGCATTTAAAGAAAGAGGCCATTCCCCGTCAGAAGTCCTATAGGATTCCTGAACAGCTGGTCCCAAAACTGAGGCAGGAGATTAATTTGATGTTACAGCTGGGAGTGATCGAGGAGTTGGTCAGCGAATGGTGCAGTCCGATTGTGTTGGCCACCAAAAAGGATGGTTCTTTGAGGTTCTGCATTGACTTTAGGTATTTGAATGCAGTCTCTAAGTTCGAGTTGTACCCCATGCCCCGAATTGACAAGTTGTTAGAGAAAGTGGGCAGGGCTAGGTTTATTTCTACATTAGATCTAAGCAAGGGGTATTGGCAGGTGGCCTTGGCGCCTGAGACGAAGGAAATGACAGCCTTTAAAACACCTTATGGCACTTTCCAGTTCAAGGTCATGCCATTTGGCCTCCAGGGGGCACCTGCAACTTTCCAGCGGCTCATGGACCAAGTATTAGGAGGAGTGTTAGACTTTGCAGCTGCCTATCTGGATGACGTAGTCATCTATAGTCAGACCTGGAAGGATCACGTGTTACATCTTCGACAGGTCCTGCATTTAATTAAGGAGGCAGGTCTGACTATTAATCCACGCAAGTGCGCATTTGGACGGCAGCAGGTGGAGTACCTGGGACATGTGGTTGGTCAGGGGGTCATTAGATCATGAGTGGGGAAAGTAGACGCTATTCAGGCCTATCCTGTCCCTACCACCAAAAAGAAGGTACGGTCGTTTTTGGGTCTGGTAGGGTGGTACAGTAAATTCATCCCCCATTTTGCTGAAAGAGCAGTAATCCTGACTGACCTCATGAAGGCTTCAGCACCTAATAGGGTGAAATGGACACAGAAGTGTGGGAGAGCCTTTGAGGATTTGAAGGGTGCGATTTCTGGGGAGAAGGTTCTCTACAGTCCGGATTTCACCCATCCATTTATTCTGCAAACAGATGCTTCAGGAGTTGGCATTGGAGCATTACTTCTCTGGGAGGTGAGGGGAGAGAGACACCCAGTACTGTTTTTGAGCCGTAAATTGTTGGACCAAGAGATGAGATACTCTACAGTGGAAAAAGAATGTCTGGCCATGAAATGGGCAAAAGGGTCTCTTAGATATTATTTACTCGGACGTCATTTCACATTAGAGACAGATCATCATATTGATGTCAGAGATGATGTGAACCTGAGATGGCATGAACCTATGTACAGTGTGCAAATGAGCAGTGTGCAACCTGATGTGAACCTGAGATGGCATAGACTTATGTACAGTGTGCAAATGAGCATTGTGCAACAAGCAGTGTATAATTACAAATTATTGATAAGTAGCAGCAGAGATGATATGGACATCAGACAGGTGATACTATATCTACTGTACAGGTGAGCAGTGTGCAAATTTAGCAGCCGGTGTGTGAGTTCCTATATGCAAAGCTGTGTTACAGAGTTTTACAGAGTTTTGGGAGTTGTTGTCTGTTCATGAGTCTGATGGCAGAGGGAAAGAAGGACTTTTTCAGTCTGGTTGTCCGGCATGTCACACTTCTGTACCTCCAGCCTGAGGGTAGAAGTGCGAACAGTTTGTGTTGGCGGTGGGTGGGGTCCCGGAGGATGGCATCAGCTCTCTTTTGGACTTTGCGGTGGTAGATGCTCTGCAGAGAGGGGAGTAGAGTCCTGATGATCTTCTCCGCTGTCTTCACCACTCTCTGCAGGTGTTTGTGCTCCAGGACAGTGGTGTTTCCATACCACGCAGTGATGCCGTTGGTCAGGATGCTCTCGATGATGCAGCTGTAGAAATTGTTGAGGATCCTGGAAGACATGCCGAACTTCTTCAGCCTCCTCAGAAAGTACAGTCGCCGTTGAGCTCTCTTTACCAGCTCTGTGGTGTTGTGTGTCCACTTAAGGTCTTCGCTGATGCGGATGCCCAGATATTTGAAGCTGCTCACCCTCTCCACCTCAAGCTTCCGGATGAACAGTGGCCGAGGGGGGCTCCTCTTCCCTTTCCTCATGTCCACTATCATTTCCTTTGTCTTGTCCGTGTTGAGGGTGAGATTGTTGTCCTCACACCACGACACCAGGTTGGCCACCTCCCTCCTGTAGGATGCTTCGTCATCACCAGTGATGCGTCCTATCACTGCTGTGTCATCCGCAAACTTTAGGATGATGTTGTCTTTGTGGGAGGCAACACAGTCATGGGTGAAGATGCTGTAGAGGATGGGGATGAGAACACAACCCTGGGGGACACCTGTGTTTGTGATGATGCTGGCTGAGGTCCTGTTACCCATCCTGACAGACTGGGGCCTGCCAGTTAGAAAGTCCAGTAGCCAGACACAGAGGGTGGGGTGCAGGCCAAGTGAAGACAGTTTGTCGGTGAGTTTGTGGGGGATGACTGTGTTGAAGGCGGAGCTGTAGTTGACAAAGAGCATCCTAATGTAGGAGTCTTTATCTTCCAGGTGGGTGAGAGAATAAAGGAGTGCTACGGCAATGGCATCTGAGGTGGACCTGTTGGGCCGGTAGGCATACTGCAGGGGGTCCAGGGTGCCCAGTATGCTGTCCTGACTGAGGGGCAGCACGACTCTGTCAAAGCACTTCATGATGATTGGAGTGAGTGCTACCGGTCTGTAATCATTCAGACAGGTTGGTGGGCTCCTTTTGGGGACGGGGATGATGGTTGTTGTTTTGAAGCAGGAGGGGACTATGTTCTGGTTGAGGGAGAGGTTGAAGATTGCTGTGAGAACATCAGTCACCTCTGCAGCGTATGCTCTGAGGGCCGCCCAGGGATGTTGTCTGGTCCTGCTGCCTTGCGGGGGTTAATATTCCTTAGTGCTTTGTTTACCTGGTCTGGTGAGACTCTTAGTGGGTGGGGGGGGGGAGTGCATGAGTGTGTGTCTCTTCTCTGTGCTGTGGCTGATGGTCTCAAAGTGGGTGTAAAAGATAATGAGATTGTCCGGCAGGTTGTCTGTAGGGCTAGCAGTGCTGCTGTTGGTCTTCTTGTAGTCTGTGATGTGTTGCAAGCCTTACCACATGCGCCCCGGATCAGGAGTGGAGTAGAGGCTGTCCAGCCTTTCTCTGTACTGCCTCTTGGCTGTTGTTATAGCCTTCCTCAGTCCATACTTTGCAGCTTTGTACTTGGCCTCACAGCCTGATTTAAATGCATGAGAGCGAGCACACAGCATCTGACGTACCTGACTGTTGATCCAGGGCTTCTGGTTGGGGAACTTCCTGACCTATATGGTGGGTACAATGGAATCAACACACGTGCTGATGTACGCAGTCACGTATTCAGCATAGTCCTGTATGTTAACCCCTTGCACTCCGGTCAATTTTCCTAAAAACGCCAAAAAATAATGTGCACAAAGTAAATCGAAAGCTGTTCTTCAACCCTTTGCAGCATCTTCATGGGGTTGGTCTCATTTAAAAGGAAACACTTTGAATTTTTTGGCAAAACAGTCATAATCTCTCTAAGTGCTCCGGCCACTGAGTTACAGTCATCTAAACATGGTGAACTTGAAGAAAATAAATTTGGCCTGGGTGTTTTTTTGGATACAAATGCTTGCAAATAACACACAGCTTCAGATCCGGGCTGGAAAATGCAACAGAAATGTAGAACCAAGTGTTATCCAGCTGAGGTCCAAATTTTGTAACAATACCACAAAAAATGAATATATTACACAGCTTTTTCCTCAGGCTGTTCCCAGGCGTTTTGGAACTGTGCCAAATTGTGCCAAATGGCACAGTTTGGAAAAACGTCTGTAACTTTTGAATGCTTCAATGTAGAAGCTTCATTTTGGGCTCTAATGAAAGGTGACACTCAGGGCTGTGTCTGTGTGTGTGTGTGTGGGGGGGGTTGTCCCCCCCCCCTCGCTACAGAGGATGGACATCGGCCATCGCTACACAACGGATTAGCCTCATGTGGGATGTGGGACAGCAGCTCAGTCACCGCGGCTCCCCCCCCCCTTGCTACAGAAGAATAGTCAGGAATAAAGAATAATTTAGCTTATAACACCTTACCTCTTCACAGCAGTGTCCTGGCGAACTTCTCTTCCCCATTGTTAGACGAACGCGACGCTGGTCCGCTCATGGTTCTGGTCTCGCGACCCGATCAAAACATAATTCCATTATTGTGGTTTTGTGCTTCCATGATTGCAGTTTTTGGCGAACGATTTTTCAAAACAAATAACAGTAGTAATTAAAAAAAGACTGGCGAAGGCGTGTGTGTCACTCAGCCTTCGTCGTCAGCCTCCGTCGGTCTATGACCATGGAAGAAATCATAACGTCTATTCTGCTGGAACCAAAACAAAAAAAGCACCGCCTGTGGCCGAACATGCTGATGCGCGAATGACACTCCCTGTCACACAGGTTGCATTTGTGGATGGTCTCCGTGCTGCTGGGTCTGTGGGGTTCTTCCTGCGGGTCCTTTTTTGATCCACTCCAGCAGTCAGTCTTCACCCAGCCTTAAAAAAAACAGCTCGCGAACTTCTCTGCTTCAACTGGCTCACTGCATTCACAGCCTTGGTAGGCGGGTCCTTCTGGCTAGGTTTTCAGTCATTGGTTCTTCAAGGTTTCAGAAACTCAATTCAAGGCTCTTGTTAGTCGAATGAAAGGTTAATCAGATGAACTAATCTGTTCGCGGCTGTGTCTGCAGCTTTTATTTTCAGAGCGCGCTTGGACGCCATACACCACCTACATCACCATCTCCATCATGGGTCCTAGAGCGCACGAGAGCGCCCTCGTGCGCTCTAGGACGCAGAGACTTGCCCGTCCGCGGTACAACGGAGCGCAAGAGGTTAACAGAAGAGTCCTCTTGAGTGGCTGCAGCTTTAAACACATCCCAGTCTGTGCAGGCAAAACAGTCTTACAGGACGTTCTCAGTCTCTGGAGTCCAGCGCTTAATTAGCTTAATAACTGGGTTTGTTTGTTTCAGCTTTTGTCTGTAGGCTGGGTACATAAACAGTGAGATGTGATCTGACTGTCCGAAGTGGGGGCGGGGTGCTGTTCTGTCGGCGCCACATATGTTGGAATAGACATGATCCAATGTGCTTTTATTGCAGGTGGAAATGTCCACATGCTGGTAATATTTGGGGAGTGCAGTCCGTAAATTGCACTGGTTAAAGTCACCAGCAACAATAAAAACAGTATCAGGATGTTTCGTCTCTACTGCGCTGATAACGTTGTGGATTTTGTTTAGTGCTACTGTGTAGTTGCTCTGTGGACAAATATATACAGCAGCCAAAAACACAGTGGTAAATTCCCTCGGTAAACAATAGGGACGGCATTTCAGCTGTAAAAACTCCACGTCGGGCGAGAAGTGTTTGTAAACAGTCTGTACATCTCTGCACCACGAGTGGTTTATAAATACACACATACCCCCACGCCTTGTCTTACCAGAGTCTCCTGTTCTGTCTGCCCGGTGTGTTGAGTGTGTCTGGAGCTGAATAGTGCTCTCTTGGACTCTGTCTGAAAGCCAAGTTTCACAGAATATTAGGGCACAACACTCTCTTGTCCTCCACTGGTCTTCAATCCTTGCTCTTAGTTCGTCTAGGATATTTGCCAAAGACCAAACGTTTGCAATTAAGAGACTGGGTAGCGGTGGCCGGCTCGAGTGAGCCTTTAGCCTAGCATGTAGCCCTCATCTCTTGCCTCGCCTTCGGCGCCTTCGACCCTGCCTCCAACGCGCTTTCTTCGGGTCAGCATGCTCACGTGGGCTCGGTGCTTCAGGGCCTTCCTGGGGGTGCTGATGGTCACCGCTGGGGCGGACGATGCATTGCAGGTCGGGTAGTATAAAGCCAGTAAACACCGTGTGGCTGCTTGACTTGGTGATATCCAGTAGTGTTAGTCGGTCCCATGTTAGCAGTGCATGAAGGTCATGCATGAGATTGTTGAATGCTCCTTGACTGCTCAACAATCTCCATCTCCCAATGACCTTCCTTCCTTCTGAGGAGACTCTGGTCTTTTGGAGTACAGGGGGCACTCCCAAATACCTTCTACGATTCTGTGGTGGCATCTGCTATCATATATGGAGTGGTCTGCTGGGGCAGCAGCATCACAACTGCCAACAGGAAGAGACTGAACAGGCTGATTAAGAAGGCCAGCTTTGTTCTGGGGTGCCGCCTATACCCGGTGGGGGTGATAGGAGAGAAGATGATGGTGGCTATGCTGTCATCTCTGCTGGACTCCAAGTCACACCCCATACAGGACATGCTGACTGCACTGAGGAGCTCGTTTAGTGGCAGGCTGGTACATCCAAAGTGCACAAGGGAGCGGTTTTGCAGGTTTTTCTTACCTACCACTGTCAAGGTGTACTCAGACCAAACGCAAAGGGAATTTTTCACGTGGCGCGACTATATACAAAGTCAATGGAATGAGGTGAATACGCGTGATTTCACACATTTGTGCGTTCACGTCTGAGGGATAGCATTAGCATAGTAATGGCCTTGAGATTCTGCCATCACTGGAGTAAAAGTATCAACATTGGAGAGTAAACTAGTTTGAAAATGAGACTTGACACTCACCTGCAGACAGAAGGACCGGGAGCTCTTCAGCTGCATCAGGATGTCGGAGTCACAGTATTTACCCACGGATTCCTGCCATGGGCCAGCTAACAAGGCTAGCAGTCTAGCAATGTAAACACCCATCATCTTCAATTTTCTTCAGGTGAGACCCCTGTCGGATAGCATAAACCTAAGCATGATGGTATTTTGGGGATTTCCACAGGAGGTTGAACACAGCTGCAGAAGTTATAAAGGCAACTCCGCCTCTTTGTAACTGGCTCAGATGGCAAATTCATGTCTATTCGCGTGCTTACATTGAGTAAACATATAATCACGCCACGCAAAAAATTCACCCGCTTGCGTTTGGTATGAATGTACCTTCAGACGCCACAGTCAGTCCCTCCAGGATTTCGTGATGTTGCGATCGCACCAGTTCACGCGAAATCAACCAATCAGCGCAACTATTGTGCGACCTTGCAACTTTGTCCAATCACTGCAACTTTCCCGCAATTTTGGCCAGTTCTCGTCAACTTTCGCCATTTTCACCAGTCAAATTTGTCTTTAACTGGCGCTGAAACGGGCGTCGCTGCACCATGTTCACTTCCATGTTTACAGTGAGTTTATAGTTTACAGTGAGTAATGGAACACATCAGCAAACAGAGTATGTGATTTAAAAAAAAACACTCACCCGCGAGGTTTTCAACACCGTCCCTTCCTCCATCTCCCCCTGCCTGCCTGTGGACGCCTCGCCACGTGTTTGTCATGACCGCGTGTACGAAGTGCTGGGTTTGTGTTGAAAAACATGTGCCTGTCCAAAAGCACCCCGTCGCAGGGGCGCATGTGAGGAGATTACACTACACTACAGGCAGTGTTTGAACATTTATACATCTTTAGAGGTAAAATCATTACTACATCTGGTCAGTGAGCTTTAAAACTCAATCTCCGGTGTGGACGGACAAACGCACACACACACACACACACCCGCGCCGCTGTAAATGAAAGATGTGTGTGTGTGAAGACCGACATGCAGCAGACAGACAGGTAGGCGTGGAAAGAGCGAGAATCTCTGTATTTTTTTTTTTTCAGAAAAACACAGACTCCAATAGCCAATACAGAGCAACAGAATCAATCATTTATTTTTTCCTCTCCGCTCGGTACCGAGTGGTTGGGAACCGTAGGGAGTTTTCAAATGAAGGTGCTGCCAATAATTTCCAAATCTATACTCTTTAACTTGCATTCAATGCAATTTAGCTGTTGTAATGGATATTGTGTTAATGTTCGTATTTGCTGTTGCACAAGAGTTTTTCTGTATAGCAGAAGTTTCTGCTTAATTTACAAATCACCACAATAGGAAATTTTTGACAATCCTGTGCTTTTCTTGTATTGTTATATAGAATATCACTGCAGTAAACTGGAAAAAAAGCATCTGCTTTAAAATATGGAATTCTTCCCACAACTTTTAGTGCAAAAAAATACTCTAAAAATATTGCAACTTTTATCGCAACTTTTTAAAGCTCTAAGCTCCCACGAATTAAGGCTTTTAGGCCCGCAACAATCATGAAAACATCCCGCGAAATCCTGGAGGGACTGTACAATCTGCACTGCTCACAGAGACCGCATATAACACTACTATTTTGCACAAATGTTAATATAATTATTATTGAAGGTTGCAACAACACTGTACTCATTCAACTGTGAAATATACTGTCTATATATACATTGCTGAATAATTTAACTGTAATGCTGTAAATACTATTTTACTAATTTTTTAATTGTAAAAACTATTCTACTTTTTCTAACTTCTTGCACTGTGTATATACTGTTTTTTGCGCTATTTTCATCTTATTATTTATCATTGATCTTAGTGCTACTATCCCTTTAGTGCTGCATTAATGTAAATTTCCCCATTGTAGGACTAATAAAGGCTTATCTTATCTTATTTCTCAGTGATCAATCAATTCAATGAATGCCAAATTTTTCCACCCTGAAGGTAGAGATGACTGAGAGATCACTGAACGTGCTTGTTAAGAGTTCATTGAGAGTTTCTTGAAAGATTGTTTTGAGTCATGTCGTGGGCTGGGCCAGTGTCCTCGCTTTGGGCTGTAATTTGCATTTTCTTATCACCGGCACATGGGCTCAGCCCATGTCCTCGCCCTGAGTTTATTATAGTATGAAGTTTTATGTTATCATTTGTGTCTTGGTTCTGCTTTGTGCTGCATTATATTTATTTCTGCCTTAGTTGTAGTGTTGTGTGGTCCTTGTGTGCATTTTTATTACCATGTCTCTTCTGAGGTTCCGTAGGCTTTGTCCCTGCCTGGTTCTCTGTTTATTATTATTAATAATATTGTGGTTTATGTTGCACTGTTCTTGCCTTGTCTCTTGTTGTGTATTTGTGGTTGTTGCCATGGTCATGTCCCACTTGGTCCTTTGTTTATGTCTCATGTATATCCTCTGTCCTTGTCTGTTCATTTATCCCAGCCCGTCCCATTTCCATACCTGTTGACACTGTTTGTCCCATGTGTCTGTTGTCAGTCATGATTAGTGTCTCCACCTGCTCCGTGTTTTGTTGACTACCTGTCACCTGCTCTGTGTTTTGTTGATTACCTGTGGTCTATTTATGTCAGCGTCTGTCTTTGTCTTGCATGGTGTCCTTGTTCAAACTGCACGATCAACACGCTTCTTGTCCTGTATCCTACCATGCCATGCCATGTCTAGCTTTGTTTTGCCTTAAGTCTTGTCATGCCTTGTGTTATTTTATGAGCCCTTGAGCTGGTCTGGGTTAGACCAGCTCAAAATAAAACATCTAAACTCGAGTCACAGCATTTGGGCCCTACCTTCCTGCCCAGCCCGGGCATCACCACCTTCTGTGACAGTAGGACACCATCAGATGGACCCAGTGCATTCAAGTTTTTCTAAAATGGGCCTCGATGAATTGGAGGTGTAAGCTGCCTCCTATATTGAGTCCCTGGTCAAGGAAGCCTCCTCCTCCGACACATCAGAACAAGCATTCTGGAAGACTTTCCCACTCTGCAGCGTTGCCCCTAGCTCACTGACTCCTGTGCCTCCTTCCCTACCCGCAGGTGATGGTCCAGGAGCTGGTGGGGATGCCGGCGGTGGCCAGAGAGAAGCAGAGGAAGGAGGGACGTTGCCGAGCCAAAGGGAGACGTGGCTTGCACCGGCGCCGACAGACACAGTGGCCCGGCTCTTCTCCTCCTCTGGAGGCACAGCGAACCTCTCTATTCACCTCCCTCTGCTCAGTGACTGCACTACACCTCAGGCAGCGGCTCCTTGTCAGACAAGCTCCATGATTTCCAGTATGGACTTGTCTGACTCCCCAGCAGCAACAGAGTGGGAACAGAGGCAAGTACCTTTCCATTTTTTAACATCCTCTAAAGGTCTTGCCCTGCTCCTGGTGAGGGGGCTCAGCGACAGGCAATTACCACTGCTGCTGAGCCCTCTCCACCGGTTTCTGCTGTCATCTCTGCAGGTGCTCTCCTCTCACCATCCTTACCTGCATCTCCCCTCTCCTCTTCCCCGAGCACCTCATCTGATGTGCCCCCTGCATTGTTTGAGCTCATCGCTGACCAGCCAGCTTCTTCTGGGTTTGCCACTGATCAGTCTGCATCATTTATTCCTGATTTCAGTGCACCCCAATCATCCTCTCCTCAGGTCAGCGTGCTCCAACCATCTGCTCCTGAGGTCGGTGTGCCTCAAACATCGGTTCCTGCACATGGCGCACATCAGTCATCTGCTCCAGAGGTTGGTGTGCCTCTATTTCCTATGTCTGAGGTCGGTGCTCTTCTCTCATCTGCTGGTGTGGCTGGTGCACCTCCACCGTTTGTTCCAGAGGCCGGTGAGCCTCTGCCATGTGTTCCAGAGGCTGGTGCTCCTCCGTACTATGTTCCCGAGGGCGGTGCGCTTCCATCATGTGTTCCCGAGGCCAGTGTGCCTTCAGCATATGTTCCAGAGGCCGATGTGCCTCTGCCATATGTTCCCGCGGCTGATGCACTTCCGTCATGTGTTCCAGGGGCCGGTGCTCATTCTTCATGTGTTCCTGAGGCCGGCGCCTCCGCTGTGTGTTCCCAAGGTTAGTGCTCTGTCATGTGTTGCAGAGGCCAGTGCACCTCCGTCGTGGTGTTCCCGGGGCCAGTGTGCCTCCTTCACGATGTTCCAGAGGTTGGTCCACCTTCATCGTTCATTCTGGAGGTTGGTGCGCCTCCATCATATGTACATGAGGATGGTGTGCCTCCATCATTTGTTCCTGAGGTCGGTGTGCCTCCCTCGCCTGCTCCACAAGTCAGTGTGCTCCTGTCTTCTGCTCCCAAGATCAATGCTCTGCAGCTGCCTGCTCTAGAGGCTGGTTCCCCTCTGTCCCCTGTTACCGAAATCAGCGTGCACTGATCGTCTATCACTGAGGTCAGCGCTCGCCTGTGGTCATCCGCTTCTGAGCTAAAAGCTACCCAGTTGCAGGACTCTGAGCTAAACACTCTTTTGCTGCAGTTTTCTAAGCTGAAAGTTCCTTTGTTGCAGTCTCCAGAGCTAGAAGCTTCTTTGCTGCAGCCCCCTGTATTAATAACTCCTCTGTTGCAGACTCTTGAGCCAGAAGCTTCAGTTATTGCAACCTCCCGAAATCAAGGTTCCCCTGCTGCCAGCTTCAGAGCTAAAGGACCCCATGTTGCTATCGCTAGAGCCTGCAGCTCCCATGTTGTTGTCTTCAGAACAAGAAGCTCCTATATCATGTTTTCCTGAAATTAAAGTGCACCTACAGTCATCTCTCAATGTCCAGGGACTCCAGTAGACCACCTGACTTGCTGTGTTTTCTGGTGGGGCCCATGAACTTTGGCAGGTCCCCTGACCCACCTTGTTCTGCGGTCTGGTGGCCTAGGGATGCTGGGAGGCCACCTGATCCATCTTTTTCTTCGGGTTGGGGGGCCGTGGACTTCGGTAGACCCTTGGACCCGCTTTGCTCTCCAGTCCGGTGGCCTAGGGACTCTGGAAGGCCACCCGACCCGCCTTGTTCTGGGTGTGGTCTTGGACTCTGTTTGGTCCCTCAAACTGAATCTGGTGTTAAACTGTGTGTGTGTGGGGGGGTGGTTCTTTCAGACTACCACCCACCCTGGGAAGGTGATTTTCTGTTACAATGGGAGGCACGGTGGCGCAGTGGTTAGCATTGCGGCAGCACAGTTTACCCTTGGCCGGGGGATTGTGGGGATTGTGGGTTCGATCCCAGCCCCCGACCAACAGTGATCTGTGTGGAGTTTGCATGTTCTCCCCGTGTTGCGTGGGTTTACTCCGGGATTTCTCCGGTTTCCTCCCACATGCCAAAAACATGCATGTTAGGTTAATTGGCTGTTCTAAATTGTCCCTAGATATCTGTTTCCTATAGGCCCTTAGAATAGAGGGTTAGTATTAATGAAAGCGCTTTGAGTGGTCTTTGTGACTAGAAAAGCGCTATATAAGTGCAGGTTAGTTAGTTAGTAATCTGGAAGCCACCCCTTAAGAGGGGGGTAATGTCAGAACATGGGTTGGGCACAGTCTGTTGTCAGTCATGATTAGCGTCTCCACCTGCCCGGTGTTTCGTTGATTAATTGTGATCTATTTATGTCAGTGTCTGTCTTTGTCCTGCATGGTGTCCTTAGTCATACTGCGTGATCAACACACTTTTGTCCTGTATCCTGCCATGCCATGTTTAGCTTTGTTTTGCCTTAACCACTTGCACTCCGTTGTTCCGCGGGCGGGCAAGTCTCTGCGTCCTAAGATGCACGAGGGCGCACGAGAGCACCCTCGTGCGCACGAGAGCACCCTCGTGCGCACGAGAGCACCCTCGTGCGCGCTTGGACGCATGACGCATGATGGTGGTGATGTAGGTGGTGTGGCCTCCAAGCGCCACTGAAAAAAAAAATCTGCAAACACAGCCGCGAACAGATTAGTTCATCTGATTGACCTCTCATTCGACTAATAAGAGCCTTGAATTGGGTTTCTGAAACCTTGAAGAACCAATGAATGAAAACCTAGGAAGGAGGACCCGCCTCCCAATGCTTTAAATGCAGTGAGCCAGTTGAAGCAGAGAAGTTCGTGAGCTGTTTTTTTTTAAGGCTGGGTGAAGACTGGCTGCTGCAGCGGATCAAAAAAAGGACACAGGAAGAGCTCCACAGACCCAGCAGCATGGAGACCATCCACAAATGCAACCTGTGTGACAGGGAGTGCCATTCGTGGATCGGCATGTTCGGCCACAGGCGGTGCTTATTTTGTATTGGTTCCAGCAGAGTAGACGTTATGATTTCTTCCATGGTCATTATAGACCGACGGAGGCTGACGACGAAGGCTGAGTGACACACACGCCTTCGCCAGTCTTTTTTTAATTACTACTGTTATTTGTTTTGAAAAATCGTTCGCCAAAAACCGCAATCATGGAAGCACAAAACCGCAATAATGGAATTATGTTTTGATCGAGTCGCGAGACCAGAACCAGAGCGGACCAGCGTCGCGTTCGTCTGACAATGAGGAAGACAAGTTCGCCAAGACTCCGCTGTGAAGAGGTAAGGTGTTATAAGCTAAATTATTCTCTATCCCTGAAAATTGTAATCCAAAATGACTTTTGACCGATCAGTAAATTACAGCTGTGCGGTTCACGAAGTCTGAAGTTCGTGCACCGCGGTACAAGGGGTTGCTCACAGTGTACAGGCTGTGAACGCCCCCCCACCCCCGCTATTCTTCTGCAGCGAGGGGGGGGGGGAGCCGCGGTGATTGCACTGCTGTCCTACATCACCACATAAGGCTAATCCGTTGTGTAGCGATGGCTAAAGTCCATCCTCTGTAGCGAGCGGGGGGGGGGACAACCCCCCCCCCACACACACACACAGTAGCGGGGGGGGGGAGCCGCTGTGACAGCGTTGCTGTGGAAACATGCAACGAGTGTAATCTGTCATGTAGCGAGGGCTGAACTCTGTCCTTGGTAGCGGGGGGGGGGACGACCCCCCCCCACACACACACAGACACAGCCCTGAGTGTGACCTTTCCTTTGAGCCTAAAATGAAGCTTCTACATTGAATCATTCAAAAGTTACAGACGTTTTTCCAAACTCTGCCATTTGGCACAATTTGGCACAGTTCCAAAACGCCTGGGAACAGCCTGAGAACAAAGCTGTGTAAAATATTCATTTTTTGTGGTATTGTTACCAAATTTGGATCTCAGCTGGATAACACTTGGTTCTACATTTCTGTTGCATTTTCCAGCCGGATCGGACAGCTGTGTGTTATTTACAAGCATTTGTATCCAAAAAAACACTGTGTCCAAATTTTTTTTCTTCAAGTTCAGTATGTTTAGATGACTGTAACTCAGTGGCCGGAGCACGTAGAGAGATTATGTTTTTTTTGCCAAAAAATTCAAAGTGTTTTCTTTTAAATGAGACCAACCCCATGAAGATGCTGCAAAGGGTTGAATAACAGCTTTCAATTTACTTTGGGCACGTTATTTTTTGGCATTTTTAGGAAAATTGCCCGGAGTGCAAGTGGTTAAGTCTTGTCGTGCCTTGTGTTGCTATTTTTTGAGCCCTCGAGTTGGTCTGGGTTAGACCAGCTCAAAATAAAACATCTAAACTCAAGTCACAGCAATTGGGTCCTATCTTCCTGCCCAGCCCGGGCACAGCCATCTTCCATGACAGTTTTGGAGTCAAAACAATCTCTCAACTGCAGTGACCGTGGAGATCATGCAAAGATATTGGTGAATGCTGAGAGATCATCGAAAACAGTTGAAAGATTTGGCCATATTTTTCCACATTTCAGTGATCTCTCAATGATCTCCACCCCTGTGTAAAGGGCTTAGAAGAGCACTAGAATCGTTAGGAGATTGTTGAAAGATCAGGTCAATTTTAGATCTCTCAAGGGTTACCCAGCGATCTGAATGCACTGCTAAGAGTTGTCATGTGTCTGGGGACTTATGTCATCCCAAACCCCAGACACAGACTATTGTTGTATTTTGCTTCCCTGTTTTGTCTGCTTATGTCTAGGCTTATCTGTGTTTCTGTTTTGCCCCTCTCTCACTCCAGGCACTCCCCACTAGCTGCTCACAGCCTGCCTCTGCTGTGAGCAGCTTGCAATCAACTCACCTGCAACTCAGCTCACACATGTATTCATTTATATCATTAGTTCCCCCTGTATTTATACTCTGTTGGTTTGTTCATTATTTGTCACTCCATTGGTCATCCTCAGTAGTCTAACTCCTGTTAGCTGTTAGTCTACCTCCTGATAATCTTCTCCAGCCTAGATTTTGCTTTGCTGTTCTCAGAGCCTTGCTTGATCTGATGCACGTTTGTAAGTCTCCTTTAATTTCCTATCAAGCTCGTGTATGCTGTATTTTGCTGCACTATTTCTCCTGCAGTGCTGTTAGCCTCTCCGGAGCTGGGTTTGCTCTGTAGCACTGCAGGGTTGCCTCTCATTTTTATATTTTGTGTGGGACACACTTTGAACTGTTGGCCTTTTGTTATTAATAAAATGCACACAACTTCATCCAGCGTTTGGGCTCGACTCTTTTCCTCTGCGCCTCGGAGAGACGCATATGACAAGAGTTGTACAGTGGGGCAAAAAAGTATTTAGTCAGCCACCAGTTGTGCAAGTTCTCCCACTTAAAAGATGAGCGAGGTCTCCAATTTTCATCATAGGTATACCTCAACTATGAGAGACAAAATGAGAAAAAAAAAAATCCAGAAAATCACATTAAAGGATTTTTAATGAATTAATTGGTAAATTCCTCGGTAAAATAAGTATTTGGTCAATAACAAAAGTTCATCTCAATACTTTGTTATATACCCTTTGTTTGCAATGACAGAGGTCAAACATTTTCTGTAAGTCTTCACAAGGTTTTCACACACTGTTGCTGGTATTTTGGCCCATTCCTCCATGCAGATCTCCTCTAGAGCAGTGATGTTTTGGGGCTGTTGCTGGGCAACACGGACTTTCAACTCCCTCCAAAGATTTTCTGTGGGGTTGAGATCTGGAGACTGGCTAGGCCACTCCAGGACCTTGAAATGCTTCTTACAAAGCCACTCCTTCATTGCCCGGGTGGTGTGTTTGGGATCATTGTCATGCTGAAAGACCCAGCCACGTTTCATCTTCAATGCCCTTGCTGATGGAAGGAGGTTTTCACTCAAAATCTCACGATACATGGCCCCATTCATTCTTTCCTTTACACGGATCAGTTGTCCTGGTCCCTTTGCAGAAAAACAGCCTCAAAGTATGATGTTTCCACCCCCATGCTTCACAGTAGGTATGGTGTTCTTTCTCCTCCAAACACAACAAGCTGAGTTTTTACAATAAAGTTCTATTTTGGTTTCATCTGACCATATGACATTCTCCCAATCCTCTTCTGGATCATCCAAATGCTCTCTAGCAAACTTCAGATGGGCCTTGACATGTACTGGCTTAAGCAGGGGGACATGTCTGGCACTGCAGGATTTGAGTCCCTGGCGGCGTAGTGTGTTACTGATGGTAGCCTTTGTTACTTTGGTCCCAGCTCTCTGCAGGTCATTCAGTAGGTCCCCCCGTGTGGTTCTGGGATTTTTGCTCACTGTTCTCGTGATCATTTTGACCCCACGGGGTGAGATCTTGCATGGAGCCCCAGATGGAGGGAGATTATCAGTGGTCTTGTATGTCTTCCATTTTCTAATAATTGCTCCCCCAGTTGATTTCTTCACACCAAGCTGCTTACCTATTGCAGATTCAGTCTTCCCAGCCTGGTGCAGGTCTACAATTTTGTTTCTGGTGTCCTTTGACAGCTCTTTGGTCTTGGCCATAGTGGAGTTTGGAGTCTGACTGTTTGAGGTTGTGGACAGGTGTCTTTTATACTGATAAAGAGTTCAAACAGGTGCCATTAATACAGGTAACGAGTGGAGGACAGAGGAGCCTCTTAAAGAAGAAGTTACAGGTCTGTGAGAGCCAGAAATCTTGCTTGTTTGTAGGTGACCAAATACTTATTTTACCAAGGAATTTACCAATTAATTCATTAAAAATACTTCGATGTGATTTTCTGGATTTTTTTTTCTCATTTTGTCTCTCATAGTTGAGGTATACCTATGATGAAAATTGGAGACCTCTCTCATCTTTTAAGTGGGAGAAATTGCACAATTGGTGGCTGACTAAATACTTTTTTTCCCCACTGTACATAGACACTGAATTTGAAAATGCACACCTGGGTGGGCACATACCATACAACAACCCACTGCATGTTTCTACAGCTCCAGATCACCTGCATACACTTTCATGGGAAATACAGCCCTCTGGCAACCTTTGATGAATAATGAAGTGGTAAGGACTGCACTGTATACTGGAGGTTGTCTCTGAAAGAAAGCTAATCTCCATACTAACAGTGTACCGAAGCACAGGAACTACTGGGAGGCATCCATCTTTGTAGGTGTTTCACGGTCAGTTCAAAGGTTTGTGATATGAATTCTTTCAAGGACAAACAAAATCCTCTGAGCGGCTCTCCTGTAGCAGCCGTGGGGTGAAATACCTCGCTCCAGGGACCTCTGCAGTATTCATTCATGCAGTGCAGGGTGCTACTCATTTATATCCTGTTTACCAAGACTTTTCCAGGTTGTGTGAGTATTCAGATCACACACTCTAACCTTTAGCGCACAGACTTTGCAATTGCCACAGTGTGAATGTAAAGCTTATAGACCTTGTGTGGAGATGGTGCTGAATCCCAGACAGTCGATGGACTTGCTAAAAATACCGTTTGCATGATGTTCACAAAACAACCATCAAATATCCATCCATCCATCCATCCATCTTCTACTGCTTAATCCTTTTCGGATTGTGGGCGGGGGGTGGGGGGGGGGTGCTTGAGCCTATTCCAGCATGTTTGGGCGAGAGGCAGGGTACACCCTGGACAGATCGCCAGTCCACCGCAGGGAGACAAAAAACTATTCACTCTTTCATCCATACCCAAGGACAATTTAGAATCCTCAGTTGACGCCAATTAACCTAACCTGCATGGCTTTGGCCTGTGGGAGGAAACCGGAGTACCCGGAGTAAACCCATGCAGACATGGGGAGAACATGCAAACTCCACACAGAAGGGTCACTGATGGTCTGGGGTGGAATCGAACCCACAATGGTCAGGGGTGAAATCGATCCCGTGACCTTCTTGCTGTGCTGCTGCAGTGCTAACCACTGTTCCACCGTGCTGCACTATCAAATATTACAAACCCAAACATTTTCTTAAAAGGGGAGGAGCTGCAATTAGTTGAGGATTTTAAGTACCTCAGCATAATTTTAGATTCCTCATTAACCTTTCAATAACATCAAAAAACCCCCCCAAAACATCATAATCACATAATTAAATTCAATCTGAGAAATTTTAAATAAATTAGACCATCGTTGATAGTTAGTGCGGCCAAAATGTTACTGCATGCAATGATCTTCTCACACATCGATTACTGTTTTACCAACTGGTCTCTCACTGGTGTAACAATAATCAAACCTATTGAATCTTTATACAAAAAAGCCATAAAAATCTTTGATCAGAAAGATCCCACATATCATTGTTGTCACATTTACAAGAAATACAATTTTCTGTCTTTTGAAAATTATAAAACTCTCAAACTTGCCTGTTCAACTGATAAAATATTAAATGGCTATGCACCCCCCTTCCTGGGAGAATATGTTAAACTGGGGGCTGTCACCAGTACAACCACCAGAGCAATCACTAGAGGAGACTGTGAAGACCCCACAGACGCACCACATTTGCTCAATTTGTGCTATCAGTGAGGGGCACCAAGATCTGGAATAATATACCACCAGCAATCAGAGAACATACCACACTAAACATTTTTAGGACTCATTGTAAAAATTGGCTTTTAAACAACCAAAACTGTATGCGTAACTAGTGGTTGCTCTGCAGCATGTGCATACATACAGTGGGGAAAATAAGTATTGAACTTTGCTGCAAACAATGTGAATTTGTTGTTGATAACTGCAAAAAATGGTATGATACCACACTGTTGTGTAATATTGCTTAATAATTATGAACCTTGTCAGTAAACTGTAATGGAGAACAGAGGAGGAAACCCCTTCCCAGAAAACCGACCTGAAAGATTCAATAAACCATGATGTTGATTTAAGGTGGAATTGCCCAGCCCCTATGTATGGTCGATACAATTATGACAGTCTTGTTATTGTTATTATGTAGTCATAATGTAGTCACATTGTTTTTGCTGTTGTTTCTCTGTTAATAATAATAATGGATTGCATTTATATAGCACCTTTCATTCAAATTTTCAGGAAAGATATATAATGGCACACTGAATACATGAATAGATTTTGATGATCTCAAAATGCATACCTCCGCCAAGGCTCTTATCTTCTCACAGAGTTTTATCAACAATACTCCAAAACTACTGCATGAATTTGGATGAAATTTTTCACCAGAGGTGGCCCTTGGCCCAAAGATGAACTCATTAGATGTTGGAGGTGATCCGTGAGTGCATACCTCCACCAAGGCCCTATCTTCCAATGTACAGATGGATGGCGATATGGACGGACAAAGGGACGGAGGGGAGGACAAAGGGAGGGAGGGATGGAGCCTTGGTGAAAGTATGCGCTCTCTGAGTGCCCTGTAGTTTGTTTGTGTGTTTTTTTTTGACCTGCCGGGGGACTACAGATATAATATTAGAAAGGGTTGTGGAATTTTTTTTTTTTTTTTACTTATTTGTACCTGTAGGTAGATTTGTTTTGCAGTCTGGTGACAAGCCACCAGCTGCCGGTCGCTGCGTGCTCAAGCGCCCCTTAACTCCCTAACCTGCATGTTTTTGGCGTGTGGGAGGAAACTGGAGAAATCCCGGAGTAAACCCACGCAACACGGGGAGAACATGCAAACTCCACACAGATCACTGTTGGTCGGGGGCTGGGATCGAACCCATGATCCCCGCGCTCCCCCGGCTGAGGGTAAAACTGTGCTGCCACAGTGCTAACCACTGCGCCACCATGCAGCCCAGTGTCAGCTCAAAACATTATTATGTAAATTAAAGATCAGCGATCCTTTTCAGGCTAGTTTTCAGAAATTGCACTCTACTGAGACTGCCCTTTTAAATGTGTATAATGATTTTTTAATGGCATCTCATCATGGGGATTGTTCTGTTCTTATATTGATTGATCTTAGTGCAGCATTTGATACTGTCAATCACAACATTTTAATTAACAGGCTAAAGCATCTGGCAGGTATATCTGGTTCTGCATTAGATTGGTTTTGTCCACATCTTTCTGAGAGGACTTTTACTGTAAGGGTGGGTGAGTTTTATTCTTCCACAGCCTCTCTGACGTGTGGTGTTCTGCAAGGTTCAGTCCTGGGTCCATTATTATGTAATTCCTTTAGCATGTATTATTCAATCTTTTAATGACATTTCTTATCATTTTTATGTGGATGACCTCCAGTTATACATGTCTTTTAAACCTCACCAGCTTGACAGGCTCTCCACCCTGGTTAACCCCTTGCACTCTGGTCAATTTCCCTAAAAACGCCAAAAAATAACGTACCCAAAGTAAATCAAAAGCTGTTCTTCAACCCTTTGGAGCATCTTCATGGGGTTGGTCTCATTTAAAAGAAAACACTTTGAATTTTTTGGCAACACAGTTATAATCTCTCTAAGTGCTCCTGCCACTGAGTAACAGTCATCTAAACATACTGAACTTGAAGAAAATAAATTTCGTCTGGGTGTTTTTTGGATACAAATGCTTGCAAATAACACACAGCTTCAGATCTGGGCTGGAAAATGCAACAGAAATGTAGAACCAAGTGTTATCCAGCTCAGGTCAAAATTTTGTAACAATACCACAAAAAATGAATATATTACACAGTTTTTTTCTTAGGTTGTTCCCAGGCGTTTTTGAACTGTGCCAAATTGTGCCAAATGGCACAGTTTGGAAAAACGTCTGTAACTTTTGAATGATTCAATATAGAAGCTTCATTTTGGGCTCTAATGAAAGGTGAAGGGCTGTGTGTGTGTGTGTGTGTGGGGGGGGGTTGTTTATTCATTCATGAATGAATGAATGAACAAACAAGCCCCCACACACAAAGAAGCATGCCACGTAAAAAATGTGTGGCTTTTTTTTACAAGAAAAAATAACCTACAGTACACTAAAAATTATACTAGAATATTTGTAATGTAGAAGATAACAACTCCCACCCCCCCTTGCTACAGAGGACGGACATTGCCCATCGCTACATGACGGAAAGCGGTGACGGTGCGCCGCGGTCTAATATGCAAAGTTGGACTAAGATATCTGCAATAATATCTGCAATCCGCTACAGAAGAGTAGCGGGGGGGGGGGCGTTCACAACATGACGGGGGGCCCGTTCGCAACATGACGGACCCAGACCGGAGTGGTCCGGGTCCGTCATGTTGCGATAACGCACAGTTGTAATTTACCGATCGGTCAAAAGTCATTTGGATTACAATTTTCAGGGATAAAGAATAATTTAGCTTATAACACTTACTTGTCCGCAACAGCAGCGTAGCTGGTGAACTTCTCTTCCTCATTGTCAGACGAACATGAAGCTGGTCCGCTTGTTACGGACTCGTGGTTCTGGTCACGCGACCCGGTCAAACCATAATTTCATTATTGCGGTTTTGCGCTTCCATGATTGCGGTTTTGGTGAACGATTTTTCAAAACAAATAAAAACAGTAATAAGAAAAAAAGACTGGTGAACGCCTGTGTGTCACCCAGCCTTACACAAAACAGCTTTCGAACTTCTGTGCTTCAATTGGCTGGCTGTATTCGCAGCCAGCCAATTGAAGCCAATTGAGGCCAGTTGAGGCCGTTGGTAGGCCTTCTTGCTAGGTTTTCAGTCATTGGTTCTTCAAGGTTTCAGAAACCCAATTCAAGGCTCTTATTAGTCGAATGAGAGGTCAATCACATCTAAACCAATCAAAGCACTCCT
This sequence comes from Pholidichthys leucotaenia, assembly GCA_020510985.1. Lineage (NCBI taxonomy): Eukaryota > Metazoa > Chordata > Actinopteri > Cichliformes > Pholidichthyidae > Pholidichthys > Pholidichthys leucotaenia. Next base: position 52,636,468 of record CM035839.1, on the reverse strand, counting down.
TTGGCTTTCTGTTCGCGGCTGTGTCTGTAGTGGAAGAACGGAAATGCAGCTTTTTTTTCCAGTGCACTCTAGGACGCAGCGCCCTCGTGCGCCCTCGTGCGCTCTAGGACACAGAGACGTGCCCGCCCGCGGTACACCGGAGTGCAGGAGGTTAACTGTTTAAATCCGATCAGTGACTGGCTCTTCAACAACTACCTCATCTTAAACTCCAATAAAACCGAGACCATCATTGCAGCCCCTTTTGAGCTTCATCCAATAATCAGTCAGACACTTATTTTTTGGTCATCTCTTAAGTCCAGTGTTAGAAATTTGGGTGTTATGTTTGAATCCTCCCTTGGTTTTAATTCCCATGTAAAGTCTATTTCACATTCATGCTTTTTTCATTTAAGGAACATTTCCAAATTGAGACCCATTGTTTCTTCAGGTGAGCTTGAAAAAATAATCCATGCATTTGTGTCTTCACGACTAAATTATTGCAATGCTTTGTTTACTGGTTTAGACAAAAATTCTCTCTCATCTACAGTATATACAAAATGCTGCAGCCAGACTATTTACATGTTCTAGAAAACAAGATCATATTACCCCCATATTATACGTTACATTGGCTACCAGTGGAGTGTAGGATTCATTTTAAAGTTCTTACACTTACATATTGTCTTAATTGGCCATTTCAGGGCAGAAATAAGGCACCAGTTGCCTGCATTGAGTTTGCACATTTAATGAATAATAATGACGAACACAAAGCTTGCCACAAGGGGCGGATTACAAAAAACTAAATACAAGACCATGAAGGGTGATAACACAAAAATACAAATACCACGAGAGGTAACTCACATGTAACAGGCGAGGATAAAACCCAAGCAGAGGAAAGACTGAAATCAGGGATGGGGATTCCAGTCAGACACGACGAGGTTGCAGCAAGGAATACACCTCATCTGCGAGCTTAAATAATACCAGAACAAAAACCAAAATGTGAATCAGGTGTGGAAGCACGAGTGAAAATGTAATCAGTGACACAAAACAGCTGTGACAGGCCGTAAACAAACTTGACAGGCATAAGTCCTGTCATGATGCTGCCAAAATAAAAGCACAAAGAATAATGGCAAAAAATCAGGACTAAATACATAAACAGAAAAAGGATAATAACCAAAAGACCTGAGCACAGTACAGACCCACGCTCGGCGTCATGACACATATAGAGCACTGCATGGACAAACCCCATCTTATTTATCTGATCTTCTCAAACATACTCCTGCTCGCACTCTTAGATCTGAAGCCCAGGACTTGTTAGTTGTTCCTTGTACGAGGCTCCAGACTAGGGGGGACAGAGCCTTTCAATCTGTAGGTCTGAGGCTTTGGAATAATCTCCCACTCCAGCTATGTTTAAGCTGACTCTGTGGACTCTTTTTTTAAAAAGCAGCTGAAAACTTTTTTGTTTAACAAAGCTTTTTGTTGAATTTCAATTCAACTGCTTTTTAATGGTGTGTCTAATATATATATTTTTTAAATCTTTTAGTCTTGTGTTTTAATTTATCTTTATTTTTTTTCTTTTCATTTATTTTTAATGGTGTCTCTCTTAGTTTTTTAGTCTGTTTTATTGTGCAGTGATTTGTGACTATATGTCTGTGAAATGCGCTTTATAAATATACTTACTTACTATAGATGCAAATTGGCAGTATTGCTAAATCTGGCATACTGGCATTTGTACTAATGTTCATTAGTATGTAGTGTCCCTTTCAAATAAACATTAAACTAAACTAAACCTGTAAAGCTGTAAAATCCAATAAATCATCAGATTGAATCAACGATGGAAGAATGAAACAAGAACTAGAAAAGCACTCAGAGAACGCATGCCTCTGCCAAGACTCCTTCCGTCCCTCATGGATCAGCTCTAAAATGTACTGAGTTTGTGTGTAGGCCTAGAACCATTTCTGGTGAAAACTGCATCAAAGTCTGTCCATTAGTTTTGGAGTACTGTTGCTAACGCACTGTGAGAAGTTAAGAGCCTTGGCTGAGGTTTGCATTCTCAGATCAAAATGTAATGGGTTCATCTCTAGCCCAAGAACCACCTCTGGTGAAAATTTCATCCAAATCCAACAAGTAGTTTTTGTGTTATCCTGCTGCACAAATACAAACAAAGCCCTTGGTGGAGGTATGCACTCTCAGAGATCACTACTCTCAGATCACTACCAAAGTCTAATTTTTCTGCACTGTGGCACCACGAGATGGCTTCTGTTGTGATGTGGCGCAGTATAAATAAAGCTGAATTGAACTGAATAATCATCCATTCCCTGTGCCATTACACATCTTTCCTGAAAATTTCATCAAAATCTGTTCATAGCTTTTTGAGTAAAGTTGCTAACAGACAAACAAACAAACAAACCGACACTGGCAAAAACATTACCTCCTTGGCAGAGGTAAAAAAAAAAAAAAAACACACCACAAAACTGACAATAATTTGGCTACAATTGCACATAATGGGAAGCAGTTTTAACAGGGACGTGTAGGAATCGTAAAAGTCACCATTTACTAAGACATGCGTCAAAGATAAGCTATTCATCTCATTAACATTCACAGTAATGGTACCTTGTTTTGGTCACAGTCTGTAGAGAAATGTGTATGCAACAGTTTATGTAAGTGTGTCTGAAAGGCAATACCTGGAAATGGGCAGGATGCCATGCGTGATGTGATGAACATTATCGCTGCATCAGTGAGCACAGACAAGTCCTGCAAATATAAACAGAGAAGCCCACACATCCCCCCCCACACACATACATCTGAGAGGTAAATGAGGAGAGAACATAGCCATACTAACATGGCAGGTGTTAACAGCATGGTTCAGGTGTGGGTGGAATGACGGCACAGTCTGAGACATACAGGTAATTGCAGGAGCAACACATTCACACGGGGACACTGAAATATACTCTAAACTGCTCTCAGTTGTGTAATACAAAACAATGTGGTCATTTGAGAACATGGACACACATCCTTTTTTTATTCCCCTTTTGCTTGTCTGGGCTTTTGGCATTCCAGCACCATGGACAGCGACCCTGCTTCAGCAGTTCTGGATTTTGGCACACTAGTGTAGTGCCCGGTCACATGACCATATAAGGAGTTGTTCAGTTCCTGCTGAACTGAATAACAACGTATAAGGAGTTGTTCAGAACTCCTTTTAAGAACTCCTAATAAGGATTCTGAGGTCAAGAGTTCTGAACAACTCCTTATAAGGTCTTCTAAGGAAGATCCGGTTCCAGAGCTCAGATTAGGCCCAAATTTTTAATCATTTTATCCCACCAGCCTCCAAAGCCTGCCCTATGAATTTCAGTCCCCAGCTCTCAGCGGTTATTACTTTGCTACCTCTGTACTCATTTAATAGCTCCCCTGTGGACATTCCAATAAAGATTTCCCTTCCTAATCTTCAACATATCCGGGGAAGCTGAATTTTGCAGGGGTTATTGGCTTATTATAGGCGTAAATCCAAATTTTCAGCCCCCATATTCCAGGAGTTATTCCTTTTCCACCTCTACATTCATTTAATAGCTCCCCTATGAACGTTCATTAAAGATTTCCCCTCCTAAGCTTCCACATATCCGGGGAGGCTGAAATTTGGGGATGCACACCCTCGTAACCTCAGCAAAGCAAGTACCAAATCTGAGGTCAGTCTGACAAATGCTTCAAGAGATATGCAAGGAACAGGCAGAATGACACAGATAGAGAATCCTTGCATTTTAATATGACTAGCGCATGCCTGTAGGAAGCAAGTATTCCTATACTGAAAGAGGTAGGCCAATCAGGCTTTGCAGGCCCAAATGTAGGCTGTGTTTGAAAGTGGAATACAGAAGTGCAGCCTATTATTTATTTATTTACCTTTATTTAACCAGGAAAAAAAAAAAAAACGTTGAGATTAAAAACCTCTTTTTCAAGGGAGTCCTGGCCAAGAGGCAGCAAAAAATCACAAATACACTTACAATGACATACAAATCATATAAAACAGTTACAAATTAGTGAGGCCGTCTCAGGTGTTCTCAATCTGGATTTAAAGTCGTTCAATGAAACAAGTTCCGTTAGTTCCCAGTCTTTTTGCAACATGTTCCATGTAGAGGGGGCTGAGAACATGAAAGCTCTTTTTCCCAGCTCAGTACGGGCAAATGGAACAGAAAGCAACAAATGATCATTAGAACGCAAACCATAAGAATCAACACTTCTCAGTGTGATCAAATTACAAATGTAAGGGGGCAACAGTCCAAGCAAGGCCTTGTAAATAAAAATGTACCAGTGAGTCAACCTCCTGGTGGACAAAGAGGGCCATCCCACTCTAGAATACAGTTCACAGTGATGGGTCAAGGCTCTACAATTTGTAACAAACCTCAAAACAGCATGATATACAGAGTCAATCTTACTCAGACACTGAGCTGAAGCGTTCATATACAAGAGGTCTCCATAATCTAAAATAGATAAAAAAGTTGCAGTAACAAGACACTTTTTAACCTCAAAAGAAAAACAACATTTATTTCGAAATAAAAAACCCAGTTTCAGTTTAAGTTTCTTCACAAGATTTTCAACATGGGGCTTAAAAGTCAGAGCGTCATCAAGCAAGATACCAAGATACTTGTACGAGTGAACCACCTCAATTTCATTTCCCTCAAAAGTGGACACTGTGGGAAAAATTTGTGGACTCTTCCTAAAATTTGAAAACCACATCAGTTTAGTTTTGTCAGCATTAAGGACTAGTTTTAGCTGCAGAAGTGTGTGCTGCACCACATTAAAAGCTTTCTGCAGAGAAGCAACAGCATTAGCAGGGGAAGAGCCAAGGCAGTAAATAATTGTGTCATCGGCATAAAAATGCAAACTAGCATCAGACACATTTTGTCCTAGATCATTAATGTACATTATGAATAGGAGGGGCCCTAATGCAGAACCCTGTGGCACCCCCTTGTGGACACTGACAATTTCAGAACACAAACCATCATATTTAATACATTGGGTCCTGTCACTCAAATAATTTGCGAACTAGGAGACTACATGTTCCAACAGACCAAAACTGATGAGTCTTTGCTTTAAAACTGTGTGGTCCACAGTGTCAAAAGCCTTTGACAGATCAATGAAAAGTGCAGCACAGTACTGCTTTTTATCAAGAGCAACAAGTATATCATTGACCACTTTTGTAGCAGCAGTAATAGTGCTGTGCTTTTTTCTAAAGCCCGATTGCATTTTTGAAAGAAGTTCATTTGAGTATAAAAACTCTTTAAGTTGATCACACACGAGAGATTCAAGAATCTTGGACAAGACACACAAATTTGATATTGGTCTGTAGTTAGTTAAAACTGCTGGATCACCTCCTTTTAAGAGAGGAACCACAAAAGCTGACTTCCATACTACAGGAATCTCTTTGTTTTCAATTGATAAATTAAAAAGTACTGCAAGAGGCTGTGCAATAAAATCGGCAGCCATTTTCAAAAAGTAAGGCTCTATCAAGTCTGGTCCAGGAGGTTTTCTGTGATTCAAAGTTTTGAAAGCCTTATGAACTTGCTGTACAGTAAAAGGTACAAGTCTAAAAGGTTCTCCAAAAAACATTTGGGAATTAGTACAGTGAGGCCCAAATGTAGCTCCTGTAGAGTTAAACAGAAAACCAGATGACACAAAATGCTTATTGAAGCAATTTAAAACCTCAGTTCTATCATAAACTGGGACTGAGCCATTTAAAACAAAAGTAGGAAGAACCTGAGCGCTTTTGTTCACAGATAAACCTTTGATCACTTTCCAAAATTTCTGTGGATTATTAAGACTCTCAGTTTTGACAGATAAATAATATTCAGGTTTAGCCTTTTTAATAAAAAAAGTGCATTTATTTCTCAGTTGTCTAAAAATAGACCAGTCACTGGCAGTATCAGTTTTCCTGGCTTTGGCCCAAGTCACATTACGCTGATAAATGGCATCAGACAGTTCTGGAGAGAACCAGGGGTTTTCAAGCCCCTTTTCTCTGAATTTCCCTCTAGGAGCATGTTTATTTACAATTTTCTCAAAGTTTTCTTTAAAGATATACAGTATATAGATATATATAGGCAATCACAGATGCCAGACTTTGACAAATGTAAAAAGGACTGAACTGAGATTTATTTGATTGTGTGAATATTAACTGGCCACATTTCATGGACAGGTCGCGCGCCCCCAGTGGCACAGCGCAGCAACTGTGCCTGTCAACTCACTCTGACATCCCCAGCTGTACTGGCGATTTGTACTGATCTGTCAGTTCAGAAGGTGGCAGGCACGCGTTGGAGGACTCATGGATGACACATAATACACCCAAGAAGAAGAAATCCTTATTTCCTTTTCCTGTTTTGTTTCTCTGAGCTCACAAGACCAATATGGCCGCCATGGATCGTTGTACCCCATCACATAAATGGCTTCGTACATGGAAAATAGCCACGGGATACAAGTGAAGTTTACGTGGGATAATCATAAGATTTTGTAGATGTATTAAAGAGCATAAATGACTGACAGAACGCAAAATAACAACCATGATCGATGAAAACGCTGGCCAGCCAGCCCCCCCTTTATCAACAGTAAGTGACGAATTGTGGAGAATGTGTTCAAGGATGAGGCTGAGTTTGTTCCTCAGATTCAGCTTTATTCACAGAGCACATCTCCAACAAATCTCAAAGCAAATCAAGAGGAAGTTTTCATCTCACATCAGGGGTTTTATACCCCGGGCACTAAACAGCAGTCACATGGTGTTTGATCAAACATACAGTCACATGGTACTTAATCTCAACCACAAAGTAACCCCTTTGATCTCACGCCATTGTCCTCTAGTCTCTGTGGCCCGGAAATCTTCCCCGGTCGTCTCCCAGAGACAAAGGCCGAATCTCACACTCCTCTGCTGAATCCCGGAGTCTCAGTCCTCTTTGTTCCATGAGACGTGAAGCACACAATAAACATACAGCAACACATTTGTGGGGAATATGTAACCAACATATGCGCCACAAGACCCCCCCCCCCCCCAAACGTCTAAATGGGACAAACATAACCAGAGACGCATGACATCATAACATTACTACACATCAATCCATCAGTTGCTTAACTCTCAGTCTCCTGCCGTATCTGCTGAAAGCCGGCTTTGCTGCAGTCTGCACCTGTGGATTAGAACTGTTAGTCAATCTCTGTGGGAGTCCTGTAGAATGCCCTCTAGGGGGTCTACCGCGATGGGGGGCTCTCGCCAACTGCACCTCCTCATCCGCCAAAACAAAAGCAGGTTTGAGTCTGTTAATACAAATCAATTCTTTTCTGCCTCCCAAATCTAGCAAAAAATGCTTCTCTCCTGTTTCCAGCACCTTGTACGGCCCATCGTAAGGCGGGCGCAGGCTGGGGTGACAAGCATCATGTCTCACAAAAACAAACTCTGCATTTTTTAAAGCCTTCGGCACAAAAACGCGTGGGAAACTGTGATGAACCGGGCCAGGAAGCGTGTTTGATCCTGTGCCGCTCTGCAACAGCTGAGCGGGGGGGGGGGGGGGGGCAATTTGGGGCAGGATTATCGGGGAGAAATTCTCCTGGCAAACGGAGAGGCTGTGCAAAAACTAATTCCGCTGGAGAGGCTTGCAAATCTTTAGGTGCAGAACGCAACCCCAATAAGACCCATGGTAACTTGTAACCCAATTTGTATCCGTAAGCGACGCTCTGAGGGCCGCTTTCAATGACCTATGAAAACGCTGGCATAAACCATTAGCCTGGGGGTTGTACGCGGTGGTGCGGTGGATCTTTACCCCTAGGCTGCGGGCCATCGACGACCAGAGTTCGGAAACAAATTGAGGACCCCTGTCTGACGTTATGTCCGGCGGAACTCCAAAACGCGCTATCCAAGCTGTTAAAAACGCGCGCGACACTTCCTCCGCTGTGGTTGACGCCAGAGGAACCGCTTCCGGCCAACGCGTGGTGCGATCCACCATCGTCAAGAGATGTGTGTACCCCTGTGACGATGGAAGGGGGCCTACCAAGTCGACATGCACGTGATCAAGGCGCTTAGCAGGAATGTGAAAAGGCTCCAAAGGAGCTCTAGTGTGCTTGTGTATTTTGGCTCGCTGACACGCTACACAGGCTGTCGCCCATTCCTTAACCTGTCTGTGCAACCCCGGCCATACAAATTTCTCCCCCACCATTTTGACCGATGCGCGCACCCCCGGGTGCGCCAGAGAATGGATCAAGTCAAAAACGCGGTGGCGCCACGCAGCTGGTACCACGGGGCGCGGCCGTCCCGTGGAGACATCGCAGATTAGGGGAGGCATACCCATTTGCAGCACCCTGTCCTCCAGCCTTAACCCTGTTGGTCCAGACTGGAGCGCGCGCACATCCGCATCGCTAACCTGCTCCGCGGCCATGGCTGCATAATCTAACCCCACGCGGACCGGGGCCGCGCACGCTCCCGCTTCGCTGCCCTGGCCCGCGGCCATGGCTGCAGAGTCTGCCCTCGCGTGGTCTGGCGCCGGCACAGCACGCGAGAGGCAGTCTGCCACTACATTATGTTTACCTGCGACATGCTGGATATCGGTGGTGAACTCTGATATCCCGGCCAGCTGTCTTTGCTGCCGGCCCAACCAAGGTTCAGAAATCTTGGCCATCGCAAAGGTCAGCGGTTTGTGGTCCATGAATGCGGTGAAACGGCGCCCTTCCAGCCAGAACTGGAAATGGCGGCTGGCCAAGTGTAGGGCCAACAACTCCCTGTCGAACGCGCTGTATTTTCGCTCGTTATCGCGCAAGGTTCTGCTGAAAAACGCGAGCGGTTGCCAGGTCCCCGCTACCAACTGTTCAACAACCGCCCCTACCGCTAAATCGGACGCGTCAGTGGTGAGGGCCATGCGGGCTGTTGGAACTGGGTGTGCCAACAAAGCCGCGTTTGCCAGCGCTGTTTTGACTTGAGAGAATGCACGCTCCCGCTCAGGAGACCATTCGATTTTATTTATGGGTTTTTGTTTTTTTAGTGCCGCGTACAATGGTTGCATGAGCCGCGCTGCACTTGGGAAGAAACGGTTATAAAAATTAACCATTCCCAAAAACTCCTGTAACGCTTTGACCATTTGAGGTTGGGGAAAATTTGTTATTGCGCGCACTTTATCGGGGAGAGGGACCGCTCCTTCTGGCGAAACGCGATGCCCCAAAAAATCAATCTGCGCTACCCCAAACTGGCACTTCGCTGGGTTAATTATTAACCCGTGTTCTGCCAGCCTCCGGAAAACTGCCGTGAGGTGGTTTTTGTGTTCGTCTTCGGACGTGCTGGCTACTAAAATGTCATCCAAGTAGACGAACACGAAAGGGAGGTCGCGCAGCACCGCGTCCATCATGCGTTGGAATGTCTGCGCGGCCCCCTTGAGTCCAAAAGGCATGCGCAAAAACTCAAAAAGGCCGAAAGGAGTTATTACCGCTGTTTTGGGTATGTCCTGGGCGCGCACTGGAACCTGATGGTAGCCGTGCACTAAATCTATTTTAGAAAAAATGTGCGCCCCCGCCAAATGAACCGAAAAATCTTGAATGTGTGGGATCGGGTAGCGGTCGTGTGCAGTGGTGTTATTCAACCTGCGGAAATCACCGCAAGGTCACCACGAGCCATCAGTCTTTGGGACCATGTGCAATGGTGAAGCCCAGGGGCTTTTCGAACGTCTGATGATGCCCAGTTTTTCCAGGTTGGCAAACTCCTCGCGCGCTATGGTCAGTTTAGCTGAGTCCAGGCGCCGAGCTTTTGCAAAAACAGGCGGCCCGGTGGTAGTGATATAATGCTCCACCCCATGTTTGGCCACTGCCGCCGAAAACGTTGGGACTGTTAGTGCTGGGAACTGAGTGAGAAGTGCGTGGAACTTACCACCCGCAGTCGTGACGTTGGCTTGTGCAGTTGGCGGTGCCACTCGTGCTGTGCAGGGAATAGAGTGAAAAGACAGTGCATTAACCAGACGTCTATTAGCAAGATCAACCAATAAACCATGTGAGCACAAGAAATCAGCCCCTAACATGTTGAAACTGACTGCAGCTACCACAAAAGTCCACTCAAATGAACGACCCTGCAAAGACAGAAGCAGAGTCCTCTCACCGAAGGTCTTAATAGCTGAGCCATTCGCTGCTGACACTGACACCCGGGGAACCTTGGACGGCATCAGCCGGTCCACGTAGGAAGGCATGATGAAGCTCATTTGGGAGCCTGTGTCCACGAGGAATCATTTCCCCGAATGTGCATCTGTCAGGTAAAGCAGCTTGTTCTCTTCCCCGAGGGCCGCAGCCGCTACCGACCCTCGGTCTTGGCGTTTCCCGAACGCTTGAAGTGGCACGGCGGGAGGCACTTGTGTGCCCTCTCTGCAAAACGGCGATGATAGAAGCAAAAGACGTCGCCCGCTCCGTGTTGCTTGGTGCTGACTGCTGCCGTCGTCGGCGCGTCTGGTGCTGCAACCACTGGCCCCATGCCGTCTCCGGGCGTCGCTCCTAGCTCCGCTGCTGCAGCCGAAACTGTGCTCTGCTTGTGGGCGTCGATGAGTCGCTGCGCCTCCTTGCTCAGCCCGTGGTAGTCTCGCTTGGCCAACCGGGTTGAATCTGCTAGGGTAACCCTCACCGCTGGCGACAGGGTTCGGAGGAAAAGGTGGGCGAAGATAAAGTCGCAGTCCTCGGAGTCTTTCAGCCTCAGCATTTTCACCATCAGGTCTACGGGTCTGTCGTTCTCTGACTCCGTCAACGCCAGGAGCCCCTCTGCTCGCTGTTGCACGGAGGGGGTGAAATGACTGATAAGCGCAGCTTTCAAGGCGCCGTATTTGTCGGTGTCCGGTGGGTGGTTGACCAGGTCTTCCACCCTCTGAACTGTGTGGCTGTCCAGCTTCGCCACAACATGGTAGAATCTCGTGTCGTCCTTCGAGATTCTCCGGAGGTTGAACTGTGCCTCGACCGCGCTAAACCAGGAGCGTGGACTATGCTGCCAGAAGTCAGGCAGCCGGAGAGTGGAGGCAGCCATCAGGCTGGCTTCTGCCGAGCCCCGCTCGGGAGAATTATTTCTGCTCATTCTGAGTCATAAGGTCACCAGTGTGGAGAATGTGTTCAAGGAGGAGGCTGAGTTTGTTCCTCAGATTCAGCTTTATTCACAGAGCACATCTCCAACAAATCTCAAAGCAAATCAAGAGGAACTTTTCATCTCACATCAGGGGTTTTATACCCCGGACATGAAACAGCAGTCACATGGTGTTTGATCAAACATACAGTCACATGGTACTTAATCTCAACCACAAAGTAACCCCTTTGATCTCACGCCATTGTCCTCTAGTCTCTGTGGCCCGAAAATCTTCCCCGGTCGTCTTCCAGAGACAAAGGCCGAATCTCACACTCCTCTGCTGAATCCCGGAGTCTCAGTTGTCACCACGGGTTGAGATGCCGTCTCAGCACTCAGCCCATGTTTTCCCTTTTCCCATTGAGCAGCGTCTCAGCAGGCTCCCAGCTGGCAGCATTATGGACAGCTGGGGCCAATTAGTCCTCATCAGCTGGGGCGCTGCCAATGAGGATAAATAGGAGCAGCCTCGATGACTCGGGGCTGCGACATAAACACATTGCTAAGCTGAAGCCCCTTTGTCTGGTGTCAGCTTATACTCCTCTTGCAGCATTCCTGTGTTTGTATCCCGCTGTGAGTATGTACGTCTTGTTACCCCCACGTCCGGTACGAGCTGCTTACCTCTGTGCTATGCAACCTGTGAGTGTACCTCTGCATGAGTATCTGTGCTCTCCTCATCCCTTATCCCTTACCCAAAATAAACCATCACGACTCACTGGCTTGTCCCTGGCTCTGATTGCCCGGCTCCCTAGAGCCGGATATGACAGTATGTCGCAGCCTCTGTGTCTCTCTCCGCCGAGCGGTCCCCGGCTCCGGGTCAACGTGGTGGGATATGGAGAGGGCCTGTGGTTCCGCAGCTACATTGCGGACGGAGGAGGGGGACTGACTGCTGCGTGGAGTCTACGCCGACGATTGAGCGTCCCCGGGTCTCCACGGAGGAGCGGTTCGGTCCAGCGGGACGAGATTCTTCTGGCTTCACGCCGAGTGGATCGTCGGCGGGGTCACCGGAGCCGGAGGAATCTCAAGCTGCGCTGACCATCGTGCTGGCTGCGGGGCCCGACGCGGCTAGATGGGAGCCTGACAACGACCTGACGACGGATCCTGGATCTTCGCAGTCCTGGATGGCGTCAGAACCCGAGATCAGGCGAGTGCTCTCCTTTCTTTTCTCTCTTTTTATCTTTGAGCACTTCAGCCTATCTCCAGGGGAGACGAGCAGGGTGCAGCCGCCCGCTGCGTCTGAGCTCGTCTCGCCGGGTTCTGGCGCTGCCGGTGATCCTGATCCTTGTTCTGTTTTCTCTTCTGAGCCTTCTTCCAGGGTCACCGGCGAGGAGTTGCTGTTCCTCGTGGTGCTGGAGGGTCCGGGTTCAACGTTGGAGGTCGGTTCTGGTGCAGTGTCCAACGTGGGTTCGCCCGAGACCCAATCGGGGTCCAACGTGGGTTCGCCTGAGGCCCGATCGGGGTCCGACGTGGGTGCTGCCCCAGTATTGTCCAGGTCCGGTGAAGAGGTGGCCGTTTCCCTGCGGCCTGACGCCCGCTGCCCTCGTCATTGGCTCTCCCCAGAGCCTCTTCCACCGGGATCCGCTCTGATCCTTCGCCCGTCTCAACAGTCCTGGTGGTTGAGTGATGCGGGTCAACGACCCGACCCACAGAACTTTCGGTTCGGTGATCTGGTTCCCCCCACTGGTCTGTGTTTCCCTCTGGGCAGCCTGGTTCGGCTGCCGGTGGACTGGATTCTTGGGATCTGGGTCCGGAGTTCGCCGTCCGAACACTTCTCTTTCCCTGATTCGCCAACGGGACGATGGGCGGGGAGATCTCCGGAGCCATCTCGGCTATTTGCGGACTCTGCCTGCCATGTTCCTCGGGTGTCACTTTTTCTTTTATCTTTGTGAAGGTCACTCGGGTGTAATATTTTGTCCTGTTGGTGGATTCGTTTTTATAGTGCTGTGTTTTCCATCGCTCATGCTCAGCATTTTACTTTTTGTGCCATGTTTTTAGCCTCGTTTTTTCATTGTAGAGTTATGTTTTGTTTCCTTTCAGACCATGCTCTGCAGTTATCCATTTATTCCAGTCACTTTCATTTCTTTAGGTGGCTGTGGGTATTTATATATTCGTGTGTGTGGGTTTTTCTTTGCCTGCACTCAGTATTTCTTTTTTATGCTCTGTTGGTTCATTATAGAGTCATGTGCCTTGTTTTCCGTAACACCATGCTCTGTAGTTGTCAATTTGTTCCAGTCACCTTCACTTTTCTTGGTGACTGTGTATGTACTTAGTGGCGCTGTGTATTGTGTTCCCCTTTATTTAACCTTACTCAGCATTTTTACCCTGTACCTTTTTGGTGGTTTTTTTCCTTGCTCTGGGTCACGCATTGTTGGTACTCTCTGAGTAGTGTGTAACCGGCGTGCTGACCCAGTTCTTCTCCCCATTCGAACCTGGGTTGATTATTCCCTGTTTTGTTCAGTATTGTATTTGTTTTTTTTTTCCCTGCCACCCTACATTGCCCCATTGGTGTTGTCCTTCCCTTGGCCTCTTCCCCTCCAATCCTGCCTCCCTTCCTCCCACCCTAGGTGGGGGGGGGGGGCTGGGATGTTCCTGGTCGTTCAGGAGCCCGACCTTGAGGGGGGGCTCTGTCACCACGGGTTGAGATGCCGTCTCGGCACTCAGCCCATGTTTTCCCTTTTCCCATTGAGCAGCGTCTCAGCAGGCTCCCAGCTGGCAGCATTATGGACAGCTGGGGCCAATTAGTCCTCATCAGCTGGGGCGCTGCCAATGAGGATAAACAGGAGCAGCCTCGATGACTCGGGGCTGCGACATAAACACATTGCTAAGCTGAAGCCCCTTCGTCTGGTGTCAGCTTATACTCCTCTTGCAGCATTCCTGTGTTTGTATCCCGCTGTGAGTATGTACGTCTTGTTACCCCCACGTCCGGTACGAGCTGCTTACCTCTGCGCTGTGCAACCTGTGAGTGTACCTCTGCATGAGTATCTGTGCTCTCCTCATCCCTTATCCCTTACCCAAAATAAACCATCACGACTCACTGGCTTGTCCCTGGCTCTGATTGCCCGGCTCCCTAGAGCCGGATATGACATCAGTCCTCTTTGTTCCATGAGACGTGAATCACACAATAAACATACAGCAACACATTTGTGGGGAATATGTAACCAACATATGTGCCACAGAATTTCTTTTTCGTTGCATTGTACTGATTGTGGTTCATATACTTTGAAGATAAAATAACAAAATGCCCCTGTAGATAAAACGGTGTCAAAAAACCGAACCATTCTTTGTGTTAATATGTCCAAAGTCCACCTTTGACTGAGTTATGTAATTTATATAGCTGCTGTGACATTATGCAAATTAGATGCGTAAATTTATTCCTATCTGAAACTTTGGATCATATTCTACATCTTTCTAATTGACAGTAAGCCATTATCTCTTGCAACTTTCAAGTTATAGCCTTGGAAATCTGAACTATTTTACTGAAAAAAAATCTTTACCACTCTTAACCACTAGGGGTTATGTCGCCATATGGTGACTGGGACAGTTAGACGGAATTACAAAATAACTGAAAATGAATGGGACATCCAATATTAGCGACTGTTTAAGAACCGCTTGTTTATTTTTTTGTCAGATCACTTATTTGTGTGATCTTTTATGACTTATATTCACAAATGTTGTATCTTCACTTTGGGGAATGGTTGTTCACTCGCCATTATAATTGTTTTAGTTTATATGTGTAGTTTATAGTGTACCATCAATAAACTCATGCAGTACTATAACAGGACATGTTTACAAATATTTGAGACCCATTGTAGTGCATCATTTTATATTTTAGCAATATTATAAGTACAAAACACCCAACATTATTATACACAGCAGAATGACCTCTTTGGCTGCAACTGTTGCATCAGTGTTGCCCATTTGTCTGTAAATATTTAAATAAAAATGATTTATTTTGTTATTTGGGCATTTTTGTGTCATCGTTTAAGGCCCTGTCACACGTAGACAATTTAGGCAGCGTTTGCAAAACGTATGAAAAATTTGGAGAATATGCTGGTGTACGTTGAATCAGTTATGTTTTGTCTAAGTTAAGAGCACGCTGAAGAACACTGAAGCACCCTGAAACACGCTGGTATACGGTGTATTTTGCCAAGCTCCTGTCAGCATGCTGAAAAATTTCCAACGTATTCAACGTATGGCTGATACTTCCCGCATTCGCAGAGTAAAGATTGTAGAGAAGTTATGCATTCGTTTACACGTTACTTGTCAGCGACTCATAGTTACTCAAAAGTCAAAATACGTTGAGATTAATGTCTTGGGCACCCAAAACTTATTTCTAAAATATGAGTAACACTTTTTGAACCTATGGGTAACTTATTGAATGGGTTTCTAACTTACAGCTACCCTATAATGGCGTATTTGCAGTGTTTGTTCACAGGAAAAACCTATGTACACAGCTCTGCCTGCAGCGCATGAACACATACACACAGAGCTAAACACACGTACTTGTTCATATAATGGCCTCTGGCGGGGATGTGTCTGAGTACTTTCAAGCTACAGGATAAAGATCCAAATCACTGTTTAGCCCTTGCCCCATGTTTTTTTTTTTTTTTTTTTACCTTTGGCTGCAGTATGTATCAGCTGTCCAGTGCTGTTCTGATAGATATGCCAAAATGTCAGAACACCGGAGGAGGTGGCTCCAATCAGCTGATTGCCTGAACCACAGAGCTCAGCTGTTTTCCATGATAAATCACACTTTGCTGTTGGCTGTGCCTCCCGGCAAAAGCACTCTCCATGCATTATCTTGGTTTTTTTTTTCACTTCAGTGAAAATAAACTTTTTTTAATCACCATCAGTTTGCATGCCTTTGAGCCAAGTTGTGACAACTGTCATCTGATGTTCCTGACGTGTCACATCAGCTGTTTTAGGTGTGGCCGACCTGACAGATTTGACAGCTATGCCTGGTTGGTCATGCCCCCCGCCGTGGTCTTTGGAGGGGAGAATCATCTCGTTTGAACAGAGATGATCTCTCGCTCACCTAGGATTCATGGATTGGGAGGCGACGGCAGCTTGTCATGACTGCCCTATGCAGAAGTTAGGATCAGCTATGCAGAAGTTAGACTATGGTTGTGCATAAGTTGTGAATGTCGGCAACATGCTAAGCATTAGTTGGTTGAAGTTATTTATAAATTATAGAAATATTCTATATAAGTTACTAATGCGTTATGTATATGCCCAACTCGTTATGGATATGTGATGCATATGACCAAAAGTGAAAATTTTGGCATATGCTAGCATTTTAGAGAAATTTTTTTACGTTTGGCAAATGCTGCTTAAATTGTCAAGGTGTGACAGGGCATTTAGTCAAAGTGTGCATACGTGTCCGCATATGATATGCTGTTGAGCTGGCCATTCCGCTCCACAATCATGGTGATATTATTATTAAGTTTATAATTTTTATATACTCATGCAGGCGGGGCACTCGCGGTCCTGCAACAAACAGTGGTACCACACATGTGAAGCAGCAGCCTATGACTGACTGGGCAGGCTGGGCGTGCCTCCCCGCCAAGGATCGTGGTCTGTCCAGTTGAACACTGGTGTTGGAGAACAGGCAGCTGAACCGGTCGATCTCAGCCCTTTGCAGGGAGCCAAACCCTGCCTGCCCGGTTAACGGGAGTCTCGGCTGCTGCTTTACCCGTGTGCCACCACTGTCTGTTACAGCACCACAGGTCCCTGCCAGCCGCCACCCCCCCCGACATACACACACACACATCGTGTTCTCCATGCTGAATTACCCTTTAGACCTACACAATCATGGTAACTTTATGGTATAATTTTTTAAGCATTAAATCTTAAGTATTATCTTTTTCTAGTCAAATTGGTCGCTTTTCGCTTCCTTGTTTTGCTTACGGAGCACTGTGGTTACTGATGCTGTAATGCTGCGTGTTATTCAATCTGTATGGAATCAATCCGAAACCCCGCCCACACTTCTAGAAGCCAGGGCATGAGACAGAGTGGTGGCTAAACTTTTATTAATAAAAATTACATATTTTTTATTGAGCAACTCCATTCTCAGGAATGCACACCCTCATAACCTCAGCAAAGTGCTTATAAAATCTGAGGTCAGTCTGATGAACGGTTTGAGAGATATGTGAGGAAGAGACACACAGACAGACAGACAGACAGACAGACAGACAGAGACTCACAAACAGAGATTCTTTGCATTTATAAATGGATTTGCTGTGCTTTCATCTGTGTCCATGCATGTTTGAAAAACGAGTTTTGTCTAAAAACATCCTCCACCAGCATTTCAGTCGACGTTCGCCAGTGGACTCCAACTTAAGCCAACTTAGGCTAGCTCTGCACAACTTAACCCAGTGCTCAGGAACCTTTACAAACTGAGCACAGCTTTCACCAATGTTTATTTCCAAACACTGGTAAATTTTCAGCATGGTAAAAAATTTTCAACGAACATGGCTTTCACCAGTGTTCATCAATGAACACCAACTCTCATTAACTTTTACCAACTTTTGCCAGTGGAGCCAGACATTTGCCAAAACGTCAGTAAACGTCAGCCCAAACATGGTGTCAGGAACAGAGCCGGCTTGGTTTTCCCCGGCTAGGTCCTGATCTCTCTGTGGGTCATGGGGCCGTTGTGCATGCATGTTTAGTATGTATTTCCAGTGTGTACCGTGCCCATAGCCACTGCTCTGTGGCTGGCAGTTGTGTATCTGCTGACAGTCTGCCGGTCTGACCACGCCTCCCTCACTGATCACCATCAGCTGTTCCCAGCCCCGTTGATCTTCCTTCCCGGGCCTCGCCCAGGTGCCTCCAATTTACCATCCCCAACAATGCATGTACTTTAGGAGCCTTTTTCCAGTCACGCATTGCTGGGTCATTGCACTAGACATGCGGTCGTCAATCACCGCATGATAGTCAAAGTCATTAACAGACTGTTTCACTTGATGCTTTTTTGGACTACTTGGACCGCTCCAGTCTTGTGAGTAATTCTGTGTGTGTGTGTGTGTTCCCTGGTATCCTCACTTGTGACTTTCAAGCCTCCTGGAGGACTCCTTATGCGCTTGTGAAATATTTGCACTGAAACTGTTTGCCAGTTGTGGTGATTAATAAATGTGTGTGTGGTGTACACCCAGCGAGTAAATCCTCGTCCTTCCACCCCTCCGTGCGCTGTGGAAAAGTGCACGGGGAGATCATGACACATGGTAGTGTGAATTCAGCTTTATATGTGTTTTTTTTTCCACTAACAAAAAGTAAAGAAGGTAAACAGAGCTAACCGCCTCACAGCTGATTGCTTCAGTTCAAGCACTTTACTGTATAATTGCAAATTTCCTGTACAGCTAATGGTTCAGCACTCTGGACTGCAGTTGCCATACATCCGCCTAAAGGAAGATGAATGTATTATCTTAGCTGATATAAGAAGACATTCGTTAAAAAATGTATATATAGGAAGTTTGTATATATGAAAACACGAGTACGCATCCCAGAGGTATCTACTGTAACTATTACTTTGTGTTTTAATGAAATGACCTATTTCTTTCCACATTTTTCAGACTTCCTCTCTTCGTTCCTCTGCTCCACCTCATCTGCCTGCAGCCGTTTGATTGATCTCTTTACTTTCCTGTCACGGCTTTCAGCTCCTCCAACCCCCCTCCTCTACTGCTCCAGCACATCTCCTGTCATCGTGATATTTCAGAACAGTTAGTAGTGAACAGGCTGGGCTTAAAGCAGAGATTTTAATACCTACATCTCAGTTCCTTTTTTCTTTCTGTTAAGTCCCATCTGAAATTTGCCACTCTACTCATTTGACTGCACTGATAAATTATGGTATTATTTTGCTCAATTGCTAGAACTGTCAGAATACAGTGATAAACTATTTGAAAATAACACCTTAAAAATATGGCCTTACAAATGCTTAAAGGAAAAGGCAACACAGCATATATTTTCTGGTGACACACAGCCATTTTCTCTTCTTGTTAAATCCGGGCACAAATCACACTTTGTTCAATAAAACTTCTTGTGGATATTCTGCACTGCTTTGTAAATAATTCACCCCAACATACAGCTTCTATTTGTGGATTTGTATGTGTGTACATGTTCCAATAGTTCAGCGGTTCTCTCTCCCGCCCACAGTGAGTGCACTTTCTGCTCCAGTCAGTTTTAATGAATTTATGATAGGAGTGTTTTCAGTGTGAGGAGGGAAAACATTGACTGTGTGTTCACTTGAATAAAAATAAAAGAACCAAAATAATTTTTTTTGTATCTTTGCACATCCACTGCATGTAAATTTTCCAATCTATACAAAATCTCAAGTGTGGGGACACCTTATTCACACTTCAAAATGTTGCTAGCAACTGTAATGGAATTCTTAAAAGCTGTTCTTTTTTTCCCTTAGACATTAACTAAAAACACTGATCACTGCTAAATTGTATTTTAGTTCAAATGTGTTCACCTCTGTAGACGCTATTTTTTCGCATTGTGTACATACAGTGTGCTCGGTTTCATTTTGCTAGTTCAAGGCCTGCATTCAGGCCTGTTTCAGCCAGTTTTGAGTAGCAAACTTGCCGCTGTTTCTTGCATGCATCTTGTTGTGTGCTCCCGTGCCTCTGTATCACAATGGGTGGGTTGCTGTGTAGATCACATCTGCTCTCTGTACACTCTAATCTCTGTGTGAAGCTAAAGGAATGAAACAACCTTCTCCTCCGCAAACATACAAATGTAGGATTATATTTTTTTTGCAACTACATAACATTAACGTCATTTGCAGTTAAAGTATTTTTCAAGCATTTGTGGATGTTACCAGCAGCCATCTTGGCATGTTTCTGTGAACACTGAAGTGGCTGATCCGCGACTGTTCCACTGATGGTTCATTTAGGACAGTGTCACTAAAAACAAAACAAATAAAAAAATTCCACCTTCACGTAAAAGTGACTAGAAAAAAAAACCCAAACAAAAACCCATGTTCACACAAACTTGTAAAAGCTGGACTTCCGGTTATGGCTGCCACGTAGGACGGACGTGTCTCGCTCTGCTCTGCTCCTGGAAAAAAAAATCGGCAAATAACTCTCTCATTTGGGACAGAACGTATCCCAGCATTTGGGCGAGGATATGTCGGCGAAGCCTAAGGCTGGAAAACCAGGAAAAGGAAAAAGCGAGCCGCCGAAACAGTGCAAATTAACGGACTTTCAGGTCTGTGACGCAGCAAACAAAACTCCATATATGGCGGAGGAGGCTGGCAACGGTGCGATATCTGCGGGGAATGGCGCAGATGCGCTGATGGCTGCCATGAGTTCAATGAGAGCGGACTTTTCCTCTAGATTTGATGGGATTATGACAGCGCTGGAAGGAATAAGAAAGGAATTGGGTGACTGTGTAGAACGAACGGCGCAGATGGAGCTCCGTCTCGCTAGTGCTGAAGATGACGTCACCCGTCTTCAATTAAAGGTAGGCACTTTGGAAAAAAAAAATAAATCTCTGGAAGATAATATTTTGGATTTGGAATCTCGGTCGAGACAGAATAATTTGAGGCTGGTGGGTCTTCCAGAGGAATCAGAAGGTCGGGACGTATGTTCCTTTCTGGAAAAGTGGATTCCGGAGGTGCTGGGCAGCGAGGAGTTGCAATCAGCAGTGATTCTGGAAAAAGCACATCGTATTGGCCCACGGAGAGATAAGGGACCGCCGAGGACCTTAATTATGAAGTTTCTTAGCAACAGAGACAGGATGAAGATCTTCAACGCTGCATGAGCTAAAAAAGGAGAGATTAAACACCAGGATCAGCAGGTGCGGTTCTACCCAGATTTGGCCACAGGAATCCAGCAATTGAGGAAGCAGTTTGATCCCGTACGTAAGGAGCTGCGCAACCTTGGGATTCGTCATGGTGTAATCTATCCTGCGAGACTGCTGACCACGTATGAGGGCAGAACCCACATCTTCAAGACCCCAGAGGAGGCGCAGGAGTTCATCAAGAAGATCAAAGAAGAAGAGACTGGTGGGAGCTAAGTATGAACAAAATATAAGGTAGAATAATTAAGCATTTGCACAGGCATCTGACTGACTTGAAGTAAATAGTAAGTTTACAAAATATAGATTGTATTATATATTAAAAAAACAAAACAAACAAAAAAAAAACTATGATGTACAAAGTTGTTAAAAATTTTGGAGTTAAGTTGGAAAACTACAGAAGAGAGTTAATGTTATGTCATTAAAAGCAGTAGAGTTAGGGTGATTGGGAGGATGAAGAAGGAGTGGCTTAGGCTGTTCCCCGTGGGTGTGGAACGGTCGATGGCTATATCGGGAGACAGAATTTTTCTTTTGATTTTGGGGGGTTTGCCACAAGTGTGGGAAGGGGAAATTTGTTTGTGTGTAGTTTGTAGGATGAATGTTCAACCACTCATGTTTTTGCTTCTCTGTATGAGCATGTTTACACTGCAAGGTAATCCCAAACTCTCTATTGATCATGGACCAAAGTGTTAATCTTAATTTAACTTCATGGAATTGCAGAGGTCTACAAAATTTAAAAAAACTTAAACAAGTTATGAATAAAATAAAGGACATGGGTTCAAGAATTGTGTTTTTACAAGAAACTCATCTGATAGAGGAGGATGTTAAAAGAATTAGGAGTAGATGGCAGGGAAGTGTATTCACCTCTTCATTTTCATCCCGAGCCAGGGGAGTTATGACTCTCATACATAAATCAGTTCCTTTTCAAGTGAAAAATGTAATTGGAGACAAATTTGGAAGATATGTAATCATTCAAGGTTCTTTGCTATTAGAAAATATAAATCTTGTGAACTTATATGGTCCCAATATAGATGATCAGAAGTTCTTTGCTAATTTATTTCTCATCTTATCATCACTTACAGGGCAACATATAATAGCAGGGGATTTTAATTGTACATTGAATCCAGGTGTGGATAGATCAACAGGACTGGATTGTACGCACATTGGATGTAGGATGACTATTAATCATTTTATGAAAGAATTGAGATTGTTAGATATATGGAGAGAAATGAAACCACAAGTTAAAGCCTATTCTTGTTATTCCAGTACCTACAAGACATTCTCACGTATTGATTATTTTTTGATTTCCACAGAATTAAGGTCCAAGATTCAAAACTGCTTTTATGATAACATCGTGATCTCTGATCATGCACCCTGTTGTCTAATATATGTAGATAAAAAATTGACAAAGGAATCAGGTAGATGGCAATTTCAGCATAAATGGCTTCAGGATGAGGAATTTGTCAAGTATATAGAAAAACAGATAGACGAGTTCTTTGACATCAATACTACACAAACATCAGCATGTGTAAAGTGGGAGGCTTTCAAAGCTTTTATTAGGGGACATATTATTAGTTATACAGGATCAAAATCTAAGAAGACTCGAGAGGAGAGAGCTAAATTGGAACATAAAATAAAAAGTCTTCAGGAAAAAGTGTATGCAGGAAGTGACCCAAGGTTGGAGAATGAATTACTGATTTTGAGAGCTGAATACGACAAAAAATCAGCGAATAGAGCTGCCTCGAGTCTTCTAAGATTGAAACAATCTTTTTATGAACAAGGTGAAAAATCAGGAAAATTATTAGCATGGCAGATTAAACAATTGGAAATTAAAACACCAATTACCAGTATTATAAGTAATGGACAGGTAGTTATAGATCCTTTAGAAATTAATAGAGCCTTTAGAGATTACTATGAAAAATTATATGATACCAAAAATGAACCTGATTTAACAAAACTAAATGGGTTTTTGAACAAACTATCTATACCGTGTATACCAAATGAAAACAGGGAGATATTGGAGTCTAAAATTAGTCAAGAAGAAGTTGGGCTAGCCATTGATAATATGAAATCAGGAAAAAGTGCAGGACCAGATGGTCTTCCAGTTGACCTTTATAAAAAATTTAAGAATAAATTAATAAAACCTTTTTTGGAAATGGTTTTAGAAGCATTTCAAAATAATAATTTACCATCATACATAAATAATGCCTTAATTATACTGCTGCCAAAACCAGGTAAGCCCTCTAATAAATGTGAAAATATGAGACCAATAAGCCTATTAAACGCCGACCTTAAGATAATCTGTAAAATTTTAGCAAGACGAATACAAGAAATTTTACCAAATATTATTAATCGAGATCAGAATGGCTTTATAAAGGGTAGACAAGGCTTCCATAATGTAAGAAGACTATTTAATATTATTTATTTTAATAAAGAAGCACCGGATACAGCTCTCCTATCATTGGACGCCGAAAAGGCCTTTGATAGAGTTGAATGGCCCTTTCTTTTTGAAGTCCTACAAAGGTTTGGACTTGGAAATAATTTCATAAAATGGGTTCAAATAATATACAATAATGCTACAGCAGAAATCCTAACAAATAACAATATTTCAAAACCAATAAAAATCAATAGAGGATGTCGACAAGGCTGTCCACTTTCACCTTTACTGTTTACTATGGCAATTGAACCTTTAGCGATACGTTTACATTCACAAATATATGGAATTAAAGTTGGACCAACAGAACATAAAATCTCCCTGTACGCCGATGATATAATTTTGTTTATGTCGAATCTAAAAAAATCAATTCCAACCTTGTTGAATTTAATAAAGAATTTTGGGGAAATATCAGGATATAAAATAAATAAAACTAAATCTTCAATATTAATGCTAAATGAGACCCAGAGAAATTACCCAGCCCCTGAGGTAAATCAATTCAATGTTGTAAATCAGTTTAAATATTTAGGAATCCAAATTATGCCTAAGCTAGAATCAGTCGCCAGCGTCAACTATGAAGCCTTAATGTCAGATATCAATGAGTTAACTCAGAGATGGCTGTCACTACCAATGTCAATGATCGGGAGAATCAATATACTTAAAAGTAATATTTTACCTAAAATACTTTATTTATTTCAATACATTCCCTTATCACCACCTTTAGATCTATTCTCAAGAATAAAAAAAAGTTAGTGGAATTTATATGGAACAACAGGAGGGCTAGATTACGTTTGTCTTTATTATATTTACCATTTGATCGTGGAGGTCTGAAATGTCCAAATTTTATGTTGTATTATTGGTCGGCACAACTGAGGTCTATGACATATTATTTTTCATCAAATGATCTCCCTCACTGGACTGAAATGGAATCATACAATTTACCTTTACCTCTTCCCATATTCATATACTCAGATTCGGCAAAAAAATTACAAAAACAAGTTAAAAATCCATTTGTAAAGCATATGATCAAAATATGGTGTGAAGCTAAAAACTATTTAAAAGAACCACGGTTATTGTCACAATTTAGTCCAATATGGGGTAATCAATATTTTAAACCAGGGAGAGCGGACGCTGTATTTAAAGTATGGAATTTAAAAGGGATACAAAAGATTCAGGATTTATATTTGCCATGTGCAGACAACATAATGTCTTTTGAAGAGCTGAGGATCAAATTTAATCTCAATAGAACACATTTTTTTAAATATCTTCAACTTAGAAACTTTATTCGATCAAATCAAAATAAAGCTCTCACTCGACCTATTTATTCATCCTTGGAAAAAATGATGATGAAAGATAGTAAAAGAAAGGGTATTATTTCAGAGTTTTATAACTCATTGACACTATCTTCAAGTGAAAATTCACTGAAAAGATTAAACTACTGGAAAGAAGATCTGCAAATTGAAATTTCAGAGGAACAATGGGAATTGGCTTGTACAGAAGCTCAAACCAAATCAATAAATGCACGCCTTAAATTGATACATTTCAAATGGTTAATGCGGATGTATGTTACACCGGAGGAGTTAAATAGATATAACAAAAATATACCAGATACATGCACAAAATGCATGGAAAGTAAAGGAACCCTATTTCATTGTTTATGGGAATGTAGATTAATAAGAATGTTTTGGGAAGAGGTGAGGGTAATAATTGAAAAAATAATCTCAAAACAAATCATATTGAATCCTAAACTGTTTTTGTTGGGTCTGTACCCAGAAAAGCATAATTTTAATAAAAGTGAAAGAACATTCATAGACCTCAGTTTGCTTAATGCCAAAAAATGTATTGCACTATTATGGAAAAAGACTCATAGACCAGATGTGACTCAGTGGTTAAGACAGATGTTAACAAACCTTCCATTAGAAAGAATAACATATATACTGAAATCAAAGGAAATTGTGTTTGAGAATATATGGAGACCTTTTATTGATTATGTAAAAAATTTAAACATAACTCTTGAAGAAGAAGGTGAATGATGTGTGTGGACCTTGTAAATTCCAAACTGGTGAACATAATATGTATACTTATGTATTGGATTGTCTAGACTAAACAGAGGAGCATTGTTGAAGACTTGATTTTGTTGGTGGTTGTTGGTGTTTTTAGTGCATTTTTTTTGTAGTACTTTAGTGTTAGTGTTTGATTGTTTGTATCATGTTTGTTAAAAAAAAAAAGGTTCAATAAAGATATTGTGGAAAAAAAAACTTGTAAAAGCTGCAAAATACTTGTAGAGTGCATGTCAGGCCAGTAGTGTCTATGCTTTGTTTTTCTTTACAGGAGCACTACATGGCTGGATGAATAGTCAATTCAATTCAATTCAGTTCAATTCAACTTTATCTATATAGTGCCATTTCACAACAACAGTCATCTCATAGCACTTTCAACTCTAGGGGAAACCCACACAATTGCAGAAAGACCCCAATCAGGCGATCCCCTGTGAGCAAGCGCTTGGAGAGGAAAAACTCCCTTTTAACAGGAAGAAACCTCCAGCAGAACCAGGCTCAGGGAGGGGCAGTCATCTGCTGCGACTGGCTGGGGGGTGAGGGGATAGAGAAGATGAAAAGAACAGACATGTAGACAGCAAACAGCACGATGGAGGCTCAATCTATGGGAGAGAACAAACAGATGTTAATGACCAGCAAAAAAAAAAAAAAAAAAAAAAAAAAAAATTAATTGGGAGTGAAGAAAAGAGTGAAGCCCAGTGCAATTGAATCGGTGAATTCCAAAAGGGCCCAAGTCCACACTTTTTCAAAGGGGACTTGGGCCCCTTTTGAATTCACCGATTCAATTATTGGAGGCCCCCCAGCTGTCTAAACCTATTAGCAGCATAACCAAGGGAGGGTTCAGAGACACATGATCCCTCCCTAATTGTAGGCTATATCAAAAAGGAAGGTTTTAACCCTATTCTTCAAAACAGAGATCGAGTCTGACTCCCGAATCCAGATTGGCAGCTGGTTCCACAGGAGAGGAGCTTGATAACTGAAGGCTCTGCCTCCCATTGTACTTTTGAAGATTCTAGGTATTACAAGTAATCCTGCATTTTGAGAGCATAGTGCTCTGTTAGGATAATAGGGTAGTATCAGATCTTTTAAATAAAAAGGGGCCTGATTGTTTAGAGCTTTGAAAGTGAGAAGAAGGATTTTAAACTTAATTCTAAACTCTATGGGAAGCCAGTGAAGGGACACCAGAACCGGAGAGCTATGATCTCTCTTTCTAGTACCTGTTAAAACTCTTGCTGGAGCATTTTGGATTTTTTTTTTTCTGCAGCATTATTAAAGATGTTTTAGGACAACCTGATAAAGAGTTACAATAATCTAATTTAGAGCTAACAAAAGCGTGGATCAATTTCTCAGCATCACTCTGAGACAAGATGCCCCTAATCTTGGCAATATTATGCAAATGATAGAAGGCAGTCTTAGAAACAAATTTAATATGTGAATTGAAAAACAGATCTTGATCAAAAATAACTCTAAGGTTCCTCACAGAGCTATTAAGAGAGAGAGTAACCACATCCAAACTAAAAGTTTGATTTGGAAAGGTATTTCTAAGTTTTTCTGGACCAACAAGAATGACTTCGGTCTTATTGGAATTTAATAGCAGGAAATTACAAGTCATCCAAGCTTTAATTTCCTTAAGACAGGCTTCTAACTTGGCTAATTGATTACTATCATCTGGCTTCATTGACAGGTATTATTGTGTCATCTGCATAACGATGAAAATGTATACAGTGCTTTCTAATAATGTTGCCTAACGGAAGCATACATAAACTAAAAAGAGTAGGGCCTAACACAGATCCCTGTGGAACTCCATGACTGAGCTTTGAGTTGAAAGAAAACTCATTATTGACATGAACAAGGGACAGCACAGCGACGCAGTGGTTAGCACAGTGGCAGCACAGCAAGGTCATGGGATCGATTCCACCCTTGACCATTGTGGGTTCAATCCCACCCCCAGACCATCGGTGACCCTTCTGTGTGGAGTTTGCATGTTCTCCCCATGTCTGCGTGGGTTTAATCTGCGTGGGTACTCCAGTTTCCTCCCACATGCCAAAGACATGCAGGTGAGGTTAACTGGCATCAACTGGGGATTCTAAATTGTCCTTAGGTATGACTGTGAGAGTGAATGGTTTTCTGTCTCTCTGTGTTGGCCCTGCGATGGACTGGCAATCTGTCCAGGGTGTACCCTGCCTCTCGCCCAAAGATGCTGGGATAGGCTCCAGCCCCCCCATGACCCGAAAAGGATTAAGCTGTAGAACATGGATGGACATGAACAAATTGGAACCTATCAGATAAATAAGCTCTAAACCACTGCAACAAAGTTTCATTAAGTCCAACACAGTGTTCTAATCTATCAAGTAGAATATTATGATTGATTGTATCAAAAGCTGCTCTAAGGTCTAAAAGGATAAGTACAGAAAGAAGTCCATTATCAGATGCGATAAGGAGGTCATTAGTGACCTTCACTAAGGCTGTTTCAGTACTATGATGGATTCTAAACCCATATTGAAACTCTTCAAATAAACCATTTCCCTGCAAGTGGTCAAATAATTGTGTAGCAACAACTCTAAGATTTTTGAAATGAAAGGGAGATTAGAGATTGGTCTATAGTAAGCTAAAACTCCTGGATCCAGCATTGGCTTTTTGAGAGAGGGTTTAATTACAGCAGTTTTAAAAGCCTGCGGTACATGGCCTAAAGTTAATGAAGAATTGATTATATGAAGAATAAAGCTACCAATAAGTGGGAAGACTTCTTTAAATAACCTGGTAGGAATAGGGTCTAAAAGACAAGTTGAAGGCATGGATGAGGAAATTAATTTGTCTAACTCTAAAAGGTCAATTGGAGTAAACTCATCCAAACAGATATCAATTGAAGGAGTTGTAGTAGTTACTGTATTTAAGTTAATGGTGGGAAGAATCTGACTGATTTTATCTCTGGTAGATGAGATTTTATTATTGAAAAAGTTCATAAAGTCCTGACTAGTAAGCTCTAAGGGAATGCTAGGATTGACAGAGTCCTGACTCTTTGTCAGCCTGGCTACAGTGCTGAAAAGAAACCTAGGATTATTCTTGTTCTCTTCTATTAATGCAGAATAATAACTTGTTCTAGCTTTTCTAAGAGATTCCTTCTAAATTAAAAGATGATTTCTCCAAGCTAAATAGATTTCATCTAAATTAGTGGAGCGCCATTTTCTTTCTAATTGACGAGTCTTCTGTTTTAAGCTACGAGTTTCTGTGTTGAACCAAGGAGTTAGAAATCTCTGATTAGGCTTTTTCTTTTTTAATGGGGCCACCATGTCTAGAGTCTGATGCAGACAAGCTGTAACGCTATCTACCATGCTATCAATTACAGAAGGAGCAAGCTCTCCATAGCGTCCGTTGTGTTGACACATGGCATAGAGGAAACAATCTGCATAAATTTGGTAACATCATCTGAAAGACTACTGCTGTAGTAATATTTTTCTTTAGGAGACAAATAGTCATAAATAGTAAAATCAAAGGTTAACAGACAATGGTCTGACAGTACAGGGTTATGAGGAGACACTACCAGATTTTCTATTTCTATGCCATATGTCAGAACAAGGTCCAACATACTGTTTGGTGGAGATAATGGGTAGAATTTCCTACTTTCTGAGAACCTCATCGAGTCTAATATTGAATTAAATGCCATATTAAGGCAATCACTATCTACATCTACATGTATATTAAAGTCTCCACCTATAATTATTCTATCTGATTTCAGTACTAAATCAGCTAAGAATTCGGCAAATTTGGATAAAAACTCTGAGTAGGTTGATGGAGGACGATAAACGATGGCAAATAAAATAGGGTTTAGCCTAAAATTGCTAAAATGACCAATACTGAGGACCAGGCCCTCAAAGGGATTATAACATGTTTTTTGCTTTACATTAACTAGTAATTTGGAATGGTAAATTGTTGCTACTCCTCCTCCACGACCAGAACTTCTGGGATTTTGACTTTTTTAAATAACATAATCCTCTTGCCCTAACCAAGTCTCTGTAAGGGATATTAAATCAATCTGATGATCAATTAACAGATCATGGACTAGCAGAGACATGGGAGTTAGAGGCCCAATATTTAACAAACTACATTTAATTTTTAAATTATGAGGAGGAACAGAGGCCAAATAATTTTTAGATTTAATTTAGACGCTTCATGTTTAATTTGAGTTTTACCAACTTTTTGTTTAATCACTTTGGGATGCTTATACATTATATTTTTATTTACTTTGGAGGGAGCAGACAATGATTCTCTGATGGGGAAGACAGGGGTTAAGTTGAGGGGTGGCGGATGAAGAGGAGCTGCAGAGAGGTGTGTAAGACTGCGACTCTGTTTCTTGGTCCCAACTCTGAGTTGTCAATGTTTTGGAAATTTGGATAAAAATGATGCCAGATTGTTAGATAAATGAGACACACCATCCAAAGTGGGATGGACGCCGTCTCATCTAATAAGACCAGGTTTTCCCCAAAATGAGCTCCAATTGTCAATGTAGCCCACGTTGTTTGCAGGACATCACACAGACAGTCAGCGGTTGAAGGATGACAAGCGGCTAAACATGTCATCACTGGTCAGATTGGGGAGGGGCCCAGAGAATACTACAGAGGCAGACATCGTTTTTGCAAAGTCACACATGATTCCATGTTAAGTTTTGTGACTTCCGACTGCCGGAGTCGGATGTCATTAATGCCGGCATGAATAACAATTGTGGCGTATTTACAGTTACTTTTAGCCAGCATTTTCAAATTTGACTTGATGTCACCTGCTCTGGCTGACTATGGCCGCTGGAGTCTCTAGGTTCACGTTTCTGACTACAGAGTCGCCAATGATCAGAGTTTTTTCCTCAGCGGGTGTGTTGCTGAGCGGGGAAAAACGATTAGAAACATGAACAGGTTGGTGGTGAACCAGGGTCTTGCGACTAGGCTTCCTTCTCACCGTCACCCACCCAGTCTCCTCGCTGCTGAGGAGCTCCGGAGGACTGCTAGCAGGCCGCCCTATGCTAGGGAGCTCCACTGCAGCTAAGGGGCATCCGTCATTATTAACTGGCGCAGACGGTGTTTCAATGCAGCGGAGCCGGGATTCCAAATCAGACAACCTCGCCTCGAGTGCCTCAAAAAGACAACATTTATTACATTTACCGTTCACTAAAAGAGGCAGAGGTGTAGCTAAACATCTGACAGAGAGCACACCAGAGGAGGAGGGGAAGGAGAGCTAGTAGCCATAGCTAGTGGCTTACCCAAAGCTAACAAAAACACAGATGAAAGGTAAACAGAAGGCTAAAGAGGGTGATTAGATGACACTGAGTGCGCACACAGGTGCAAGAGGCTTGATAAACAGAAGTGAGAGCTAATGGTAGCAGGAAAAAAGTGATTAAAATACAATTAAAGGCAAAAATCCTCAGGAGAATGAGGAGAGCTAACCACAGAGCTAACCACACAGACAGCCTGCAACACAGGAAGTGACGATACGTTACCACAGGTAGTTCCCAAAGGTGAAGTCTTTTATACACCAGTCGAAAAATGGGATGTATTATGACATGTCTGTGTGTCCATCCGTCTGTCTTGTCAGATCAACTCCTCTCGCAGTTTTCAAGCTAGGACTTTTTTATTTGGCACAGTGTTTGTACATGTATTAAAGACGCGCATTTAGATTTTTGACCATTTTTTTGACAGTGGCAGGTTTTTGAACTTTGTCATTTTATTCTATGTAATTTCAATAGAAGGTCCATCGTTTGTCTGGCTAACTTCCTACAGTTTTCAAGCTAGGAATTTTTTTTAATTTCATGCAGTGTTTGTACATGTATTGAAGATGTGCATATTACAAGTATTATGATTTTGGATAATTTTGGGGAAAATTACAGGTTTTAGAACTCTGTCATTTTTGGAATGAAATTTCAATAGAAGATGGTTTGTCTGGCGAAGTCCTACGGGTTTCAAGCTAGCACATTTGGTTTCACACAGTATTTGCATATGTGTTGAAGATATGAATATTGTAGGGGGTTAAGTGATTTTCTGATATCTTATCTGAATTTGTTTCGCTTTGAATTTGAGATTCTTTCCTTAAAACATGGTTAGTAATTTTACTATGGATCCAGATGATATTGAATCTTGAATTTGTACTCAATTTTTTCGTTGTAGGAGTGCAAAAGTAGCACTCCTACAACGATCGATAATGACTATGGACAGGCGGATAATGTACTGTGTGCAGTGCTCTTGGTTTAAAATGACTTGCATATGTACCGGAGTCAATAAAAGCCTTCCCACTTAGCTTACTAAGTTGGTCAACCATCTTGGTGACACAAGTAGAGCACTGGACTCCGATGCAAGAGATCTCTGCTCGTCCCCTTGGTCACACATACAGCCATTTTCATCTTAAGAGAAAACAGTGGAACATCACGTATTAGTAGAATGTCTGAGGTATGAGCAAGAGAGACAAATACTTGTTAGCACATTGCAGAGAAATAACCCCAACTTGAGTATTAAGGAAAATATTGCAGAGGAGCTTTGGTGATGAAGGGTAAAGTAAGTTTCAGGTTTTTGGACAGATGATAGTACAGGTTGGGAGTAGAGAGGATGTTTTGATGAACACTCCAGTCTAGAAGGTGGTGGTGATGTGCCTAAAAGTTGTTTTGTGACCTGCCATCAAACAACAACATTTTCAGGAGTTTCACTGTTTGCGGCCATCGAATAGCTGCTGTCACATAAACAAGCAAACCACAACAGAAGTTTGTCATTTTATTCAAGAAATGCTGTCATGTAAATGGAGCCTGAAGAGCTGAAAACAGTGGCTCCAGCTCAACTTTGATTTGTTACACACCTGCCACGGTGGGCAACAGGAGCTATGTTGCTTTTCATAATTATCAAATTCTCAGATTTTGCTTAAAACTTTTCTGGAGGGCACTGTGACTTTGATGTTTGACCCCATAATTCTAATTGTTCATTCCTGAGATCAAGTGAAGAGTTCTGTTCATTATTAGGGTTCAAAGCAGCGTTCCTCTCCTTTAAAAGTGCATTTGTAGCAAAAAACGGTAATTTTAAGGGTTGTTCTTTGTTTCTGCATATCTTTTTATCTCACTTTTAAAAGTATGGATAGTTGCAAAGGCTTTAGAATTTCCTTTGGCGAGCGCACCTCAATCTGCACCGTCTGTTTACGGGAAAAAGAAGCTTTGTGTTCTTTCCTAATGGATTTTCTAATGTTATTGGGATTGTTTGGTCTGCAGAATGAGATGACCATTAGTCTTCATAAAAGCTGTCGGGTATGGTTTAAGCATCACCACTTTCAGGAAGCCTGCGCTAAAAAGAAGTCGTGCAACCTGTTAGAGAGGCCGCTTGTTTTCACCTTGCTTTGGTGTTCCCTTCTTTAACAGACACATTTTTTAAAAATCACCAAAAAATCTGTTTTGAATAATTTCAGTGTCACTATTTTAGTGGCTCTGCATATAAATACCAATACTTGTTTGCTGCCTTAAACTAAAAATAAACAGTTGCTCTAAAATTTATTTTAACCGCTCACAATAAATATTTCAGAAAGCAGGAGGCAGGGGGAAAAAAGGGAGTATTTTGGGAAAATCTGTGATCGTGAGGCAGGAGTTGTAAAACGCAGTCATGCCTCCCCCAGCTGGTGCTTCACCATGGCAGAGATGGTTGCAGTCTGGGCCAAAAGAAAACAAGGCAAACTACACTGCTGTCTCTTTAAGGCCCTGCTCTGCTGCCACAGCCAACCAGGAAGCGGAAAATGTGGTCAGACCGTCCTTGTCAACGACCTTGATGGTAGAGGAGTAAGGAATGGGAGATTTGTGAGGAGATGCGAATTGATGAATGGAAGAGAGAGGTAGCAGCAGCTGTTTTTAAATAGGGGATGGGTTCCACATGAACTCGAATCTTTCTTGTCTTCTCACTCACATACACTGTCTCTCAGACACACATACAGTCCAGCCTTCAATCCTCTCTGCTGAAAGCCCTGCAGAGTGTTGCATAATTCCCAGCAGTGGCGGGGAGGGTGGACAGGATGGATGGAGGTGAGGAAGGGCGAGAGGATGACTCACGATGCAACATGCACCACAACGCCACACTCAGCCCAGCCAGCGCCGCGCAGTTTGTCACAAGCAGGCAGGGATTTCACACTTGCGGAATAACTTTGCATTTCCTCCGCTGTGTGAGAAATTGCTTTGCACCTTTTCAGTGCAGCAACATTGTGCTTTGTCTAATTAGACTGTGGGCGATGCATGAATTTCAGTGTGGTGCAGGTCTGCTTAATGAGACAGCTAATAATGAGTGAAAAATAATTTCTCCTCAGAGACAGAAATAAAATGGCTATGAATAAGAGAGGATGTGTCTCATCTAACTTTGGTGAGAGTAAAGATCATTCTTACATTAGATATCAACAATAATAAAAAGGAGTGTAATATGTAGCATGCAACTAGAAGCGGCTTTAGAGTCTCTTTGGGCCTATAGGCAAAAATTAACAGGAGGCCCTCCAACCTTTTTCTTTTTTCACTTTTCCTCCTCTTTCAAATCCAGGTTCTGGACCAGGCCCACCCACATACGACAAGGCTAATAGTGGCTAGTTCTACATTAAACAGAATAAATCCTGTGATGAAAAGACTTACCGGTTGAAGGACATGCCCAGTTGTATGCATGGCAGCCCAGGATAATGACTGAGACTGCATCTGTCCTAAAAGCAGTTTAATGGTAAAACCCATCTTAATCTGGGTCAAGTTTTCAAAGTAGTTGTCCAAAAATGCTTACTGGCCATGGAGGTGTGCTGGTGCACTTATTGACTTATTGTGAAGTGCAGTGTGATGACGGTGGCTTCCTGCTGCGTCACCGCACTGCCCTGTATAGCAGGGCCGGCTGTCATAGGCACTTCCTCTTTTGGCCCGGGATGACTCCATCACGGTGTTATGTGTAGTGTGCTCTTCACATATATAATAAAGCGGTGTTCAGTGCAGCCTCTTCGTCCATCTCCCTTTGTGCTAGGTTTGTGGACATAACATTTGGCAACTGAGGATTAACAAATGGTGGCGTGCTTTATACCACTGCAGCCTTTTCTGGAGCTTCCTGGTGAGCCACCAGTGCCATGGCTCGACTGGTTGGGGGCCTTCAAAACCTACATCACGGCTCTGGATCTGGGGAAGCTGGATGGAGTGAGGAAGCAAGCGCTGCTGGTCCACTTCCTAGGCACAGAAGGTCAGAGTTTTTCGAATGCTTGGTCCAACGGATTGTTATGAGGAGGCTACTGAGATGCTAACTAGCTACTTTGCTAAGCCCAACAATGCAGCACAGCACACAAAAACCTGCCACCGTCGACGAAAAGCTAAGCTAACGCCACACCCTACGTAGATGGCATAAACGTTGCGGGCCCCGAAGGTTGGTCAGGACTGCAGTGTGTTGTGAAGCTAGACGGCGTGAGTGTGCCCATGATGATAGCCAAAACCACCACACAGTCCATAGCAAGTGAGGCCGTGGTTCGGAGGCTCACCCCCTGGTGCCCTGATGCGGTGGAATTATCAGACAATGGGAGTGCTGGTGCCGGCAGGAACGTCACATTTGCAGTGCAGTACAGCAAAAAAGTGATTCCAGCATTACAGTTCTAGGTGACATGCCTGGGTGGAAATGTTATGGGGTGGGATTTATTCAGTGAGCTGGGGTTTACTTTCACAATCGACGGGCAAACAGTCAGCGGCCCAGGCCCAGTTCACCCAAGCTTCGCGGACGTGGGTGCAGCCAAAGAGCACAGTGGGGACGGTGAATGTAATTCAGAGAGTGGATATGGCACGGACAATGAAGACGACATGGAGAATGGGCAGAGACCGGGCTCGTCTCCATTCCTCGCACAGCCAGAGCCGAAGCTGGAGGAAAGGGAGCCTGGGTTTGACGGGACCAGTGCCGACAAGGTTTTTATGGACAGCACTGACATCGAAGCGTCTGCTCCGCACTCTCAGGGGGAGAGCTGCCCAGAGGGGGGGTGCGAACATGTAAGGGGCCATGACGCACAGCGACAGCAGACAAACCACAGACACAGCGCACGATGCAGCACAGCAGAGCACTTCAGACGGTTTATTGGAAGAACCGGACAACTTCAGTGCTCTGGTCAAGTTCCAGCCTGCGACGGATGAGGGGTCTGCTGCAACAATGGTGATTGCTGAATTGCCACAGTGTAACGAGGGTGCCGGACTGAAGGAGAGCGCAGAGCTGGTGAACACACAGTGGCACGTCAAACCAAGTAAAGCACCACTACAAGTCATGGACTGGGTCTGGGTTTGTGCTGGCGGGAGGCCGGGATGGCGACCAACCGGACCGCGGCCAGCAACACAGCAAGCGCTTCTGGGGATTGCGGCAAAGCTGGGAGCAGTGTATGTTTAGCTGATGGACGATTTAGTGTGGCACGTGAACAAACTGCGGTGCGCCTGGGCGGTGGCTCCAGATGGAGGGGCTCCATGGAAGTCGGCTGCCGCAGTGTGGGACCCAGGCCCCGGCGTCAGGAAGATTGGCCCTGGGGGTCCAAAAGCTCCTGGGAGGAGGCCCCCAAGAGCCCGTTTCAAAATTTCAGGGGGAACCGCTGTGGGCCTGCTTTAGAGCTCCTGGGAGGAGGCTACCAAGAACCCGTTTCAAAACTCCAGGAGGGGGACTGCCGTGGGCCTGCTTCAGGGCTTCAGGGAAGAGACACCACGGGGCCACCTCAAAGCCCCTCTGACTGAACTGTTTTTCCCCATGCCGATTCCACCATTCCCACCCAAGTGACTGTGCTGTAGCAGTGTTTATCCATCCATCCATCTTCTACCGCTTTTCCGGAGGTCCGGGTCGCGGAGGCAGCAGTTCAAGCAGAGAAGCCCAGACTTCCCTCTCCCCAGCCACCTGCTCCAGCTCTTCAGAGGGGATACCAAGGCGTTCCCAGACTAGCTGGGAGACAGTCTCTCCACCGAGTCCTGGGTCTGCCCCGGGGTCTCCTCCCAGTGGGACGTGCCTGAAACACCTCAAGTGGGAGGCGTCCAGGAGGCATCCTAATCAGATGCCCATACCACCTCAACTGACTCCTTTCAATGTGGAGGAGCAGCGGTTCTACTCTGAGCCTCTCCCGGATGACTGAGCTCCTCACCCTATCTCTGAGGGTGAGTCCAGCAATCCTACGGAGAAAGCTCATTTCAGCCGCTTGTATCCGCGATCTCGTTCTTTCGGTCATTACCCAAAGCTCGTGACCATAGGTGAGAGTAGGAACGTAGATTGACTGGTAAATCGACAGCTTTGCCTTAGAACTAAGCTCCCTCTTCACCACAACAGACCGGTACAACGTCCGCATCACTGCAGATGCTGCTCCAATCCGTCTGTCGATCTCTCGCTCCATTTTCCCCTCACTCGTGAACAAGACCCCAAGATACTTAAACTCCTCCACTTGGGGCAGGAGCCTGTCCCCAACCCGGAGAGGACAATCCACCTTTTTCCGGCTGAGGACCATGGACTCGGACTTGGAGGTGCTGATTCTCATCCCAGCCGCTTCACACTCAGCGGCAAACCGTCCCAGCAAGAGCTGTAGGTCATTGCTGGATGAAGCCAACAGGACAACATCATCTGCAAACAACAGAGATGAGATCCTGTGGTCACCAAGCATGACACCCTCCATTCCCTGGCTGCGCCTAGAAATCCTGTCCATAAAAATTATGAACAGGACCGGTGACAAAGGGCAGCCCTGGCGGAGTCCAACTCTCACTGGGAATGACTCCGACCGAGTGTTGGCAATGCGAACTAAACTCTCACAACGGTCGTACAGAGACCGAATAGCTCGTAACAACAAGCCCGATACCCCATACTCCCGAAGCACCCCCCACAAAAATCCACGAGGGACGCGGTCAAATGCCTTCTCCAAGTCCACAAAACACATGTAAACTGGTTGGGCAAACTCCCACGAACCCTCAAGAATTCTCGAGAGGGTAAAGAGCTGGTCCGATGTGCCACGGCCAGGACGAAAACCACATTGCTCCTCCTGAATCCGAGGTTCGACCAACGGCCGGACTCTCCTCTCCAATACCTTGGCATAGACCTTCCCAGGGAGGCTGAGGAGTGTGATCCCTCTAAAGTTGGAGCACACCCTCCGGTCCCCTTTTTTGAAGAGAGGAACCACCACCCCGGTTTGCCATGCCAAAGGCACTGCCCCCGACCTCCACGCAATGTTGCAGAGGCGTGTCAACCATGACAACCCAACAACATCCAGGGCCTTGAGGTACTCGGGGCGAATCTCGTCCACCCCCGGGGCCCGGCCACCAAGGAGATTTTTAACCACCTTGGCGACCTCAGCCCCTGTGATAGGCGAGTCATCCCCCTCGTCCCCAAACCCTGCTTCCTCTGTGGAAGGCGTATCAGTGGGATTGAGGAGATCCTCGAAGTATTCCTTCCACCGCCCGACGATATCCCCAGTTGAAGTCAACAGTGTCCCATCCGCACCATACACAGTGTGGACGGGGAGCTGCTTTCCCCTCCTGAGCCGCCGAACAGTTTGCCAGAATATCTTTGAAGCCGACCGAAAGTCTTGTTCCATGGCCTCACCGAACTCCTCCCATACCCGGGTTTTTGCTTCAGCAACCACCCGAGCTGCACTCCGCTTGGCCTGCCGGTACACCTCAGCTGCTTCGGGAGTCCCACAAGCCAACCAAGCTTGATAGGACTCCTTCTTCAGCTTAATGGCCCCCCTCACCACTGGTGTCCACCACTTGGTTCGGGGGTTGCCACCACGAGATGCACCGACCACCTTGCGGCCGCAGCTCTGGGCTGCCGCTTCAACAACAGAGGTGGAGAACATGGCCCATTCAGACTCCATGTCTCCAGACTCCCTCGGAATGTGGTTGAAGTTCTTCCGGAGGTGGGAGTTGAAGACCTCCCGGACAGGGGCCTCAGCCAGACGCTCCCAGCACACCCTCACTATACGTTTGGGTCTACCAGGTCTGAATGGCTTCCTCCCCTGCCATCGGATCCAACTCACCACCAGGTGGTGATCAGTTGACAGCTCTGCACCTCTCTTTACTCGGGTGTCCAAGACATACGGTCGCAGGTCTGATGATACGATAACAAAATCGATCATCGACCTGCGGCCTAGGGTGTCCTGGTGCCAGGTGCACATATGGACACCCTTATGCTTGAACATGGTGTTCGTTATAGACAGACTGTGGTTAGCACAGAAGTCCAATAACTGAACACCACTCGGGTTCAGATCGGGCAGGCCGTTCCTCCCAATCACCCCCCTCCAGGTT